>OZ010788.1:460428905-461076203 GCA_963932465.1 Maratus speciosus
ATTTAATATATATAATCGTAATAAGTTTTGAATTCATTCATTTTTGCATCCGAATGCAACAGCTATTACACCAAAATCTGAATATTTATAAAACTAGTTATAGTACAAACGCACCTCCTTTGTCAGTTGGACGTACAATTTCCGATTTGTTAATTTTTGTAAACGGCTTACAAAATTGTGGTCCAGTGAGTAAATAAGATTTCTTTATTAATAGTTCTTCTCGACAAGTAATATTTGCACGGAGAATATTCGGTTACTGAATTGCTATCAAGTCGAAATATTTATTTGCCCGAACAGAAATAAATATAAGAATTGAAAAAATGTTTCTGAGAAAAGATAATGTATGGAGTCGAGAGATGGAAATGAGATTTTCAGAAAAATAAGTAAGTTGCAATTTGTAGCCGACTTTTTAAATATATGAAATCAAAATTTTTATCTAGACTTTTTATCAAGAATTTCCATTTTAACATTTCAAAAATGCTTGCAAGATGATGGGATGCTATGTATTTGCAGCAAGTCGAAATATTTACTCGTCAAAAAAAATAAATATAGCAACAAAATGTCTCTGAAAAAAAGATTACGTTTTAAACGGAGAAGATAAAAGAAGAGAAAAGAAAGGAAAAATTAATATTGTCGAAAAAGTAATTAGTTTATAATTTATAATATGCCCAAACTAAGCTGATGATTGCTAAAGTGAAAACAAATACATTTAAAAAGTTTATAAATTCCTTTATTCAGATCAACATGTGCGACCTAAAGGTATTTATATCACTTTTAAGTGTATTTTTTGTCACCTTTAGCAATTAGCTTAGTTTGGATGATTTTAAGTGATTTTCATACATAATTTTACGCAGTGTTCTCGTTGCCGTTCGCCATTACACCAAATCGCGACAAAATGCTTCATTTGGCGTGTAAAGGAGCGATTAGATTCGCCTAATTGGGAATGTCCAATAATTACGCATTTTTTTTTTTTTTTTTTTTTTGCGAGTGTGTGTCAGTACAGGCGGCACTCTTATATTAGGCGTTACTGAAGGATTATTGCCGCGTATCATGTTCAATGGCACCATATAATAGTAGTACAGTGGAACCCCGCTAATTCGGACCCCGTTAATTCGGATCTCCGGATAATCCGGATCGGTCTGGTCGATTTTTTTTTTTCAAGTTTGAGACGCGATCGGCAAATTTCCATAACATTCATTTATTCCACGTATTCTGAATAAAAATGTATTTTCTGAAATCTTTAGAAGAATACCTTAAGCATTCTTATTTAAACTATTTGATGTTATCCTTCAAAGAAACAACAATGTATCACTTTAAGTTTGGCAATTTTATGGTTCCGGGTGTAATATCGTAAATATTTAAAATCGTGCAACTTACCCATCAAAGCTGTCCTCCTAATTGATAATGCCCCGACACACCCCAAAGAAAGTCAACTGACAAATAGAAACATAACGGTAAAGTTTTTACCCCCTAATGTGGCAGCGCTGGTACAGCCAATGGATCAAGGGGTTTTTCAGAACATTAAGAAAGTTTATAAAAGACAAATGCTGAATGAACTTTTAGAAGATGATGGAGAATATGTGAGTGGTAGAGATTCTCAAATCAATCGATATCACGAAAGTAATCTATATGATTGCTGAATCTTGGGATCAGGGTGCTGAGAGTACTCTCCAAAAGTCGTGGAAGAATTTATGGCTTGCAAATTGTGATTTCTCGAATAATAAGCTTGACACAGAAAGAGGAATAAGCGAGAATGAAAGAGAAATTACACCTGAAAATTTTGTGAGCATGTTAAAAAAAATTAATGGTTGCTCAGATGTTGATATCAACGACATTGGCAATTGGTTAGAAGCAAAAAATAACGAAGGTTACGCTTCACTTATAGATGACTAAATAATCGCTTTGTGCACAGCTGAAGAAAATGAAAATGAAGATGATACAGACGAAAACACCATTATCAACGATGATCAACCAAAAGTTATTAGCCATAATGAAGCAACGTCTCATTTAGAACAATTAATGGTTTTTTTTTAACGTCAGGTGGAGACTTCGAACTACTTACGCTCAAGCGGATGCGTGAACGTGCGGCCCGCAAAAAGTATACAAAACTGGCACAGCAGAAGATTACAAACTTTATAATTACAAAATAAACATTTTTTACTGTCTGTAAATATTCACTGTGTTTAATATAAAGATGATTTTCTGTAAGTATATTCTATTTTATTTCATTTTTTCTCATTCTCCGGATAATCCGGATTGGGTCTGGTCCCGATTAATCCGAATTAACGGGGTTTTACTGTACAACTTTCAAACTGTCTTTGAAGTATGGACTTCGATGAAAAGCCAAAGAATTCTAGAAACAAATATTAGTTTTTTCTAATGTGGTATATGTTTTGTTGTTTATATGTTAAGTCAATCAGAATTCATTGAATGTAATATATCTTTAAAAATCCTGAGTTGACTTCGGTTGTAAAGTTTTATTTCATAAGGTTTTAATGAGTTGAATCAGGATAGGAATTTTTTTTTTTCTTGATTGCGCAAGACATTAAAATGCACTTATTTTTAATAGTTTCTGTAGTGGAAAGTTGAATTTAGATGAATAACTGATGTATAAGATGTCACAAAAATTTAGGTTAGTTTAGAATATATTGGAAGAAAGATAGGTTAAGGGATAAAGATCGATTTTTCCGTTTTTCACGACGAATCTATTTTGCTAACATTTTTTTCATTTGGCTATAGTTTTTACTTTCTTCGATGTTTACAAGAAGGAAGTATTGGATTCATGAAAATTTTCCAATTCCGGTTTTCGACGAATTTACACGTTTTAGGGGTCAGAGAATCCGAAAAACATGTTTTTACAAAATGTCTGTCTGTGAGTCTGTCTATCTGTGTGTATGTGTGTGACACAAACTTTGTGGGCGCTCTATCTCAAGAACTAATGAACGGAATTTAATAAAACTGTAGATTCAGTTAGTTCCTGATATAAACTGGTGCTGATTAGTTTTTGGTGTAAATCGGCCAACAGGTGACGCTGCTATGCTGCATTTTTCACGATTTCCGCAATAGCTCTATCTCAAGAACTAATGCACGGATTTCGATCAAACTTCAGATTTAGTTAGTCCTTGATATGAATTTATGATGATTACGTTTTGGTGTAAATCGCCCAACAGGTGGCACTGTTATGATGAATTTTGCAGGATTTACACGATTTCCCCAATAGCTCTATCTCAAGAACTAAAGCACGGATTTTCTCCAAACTTCAGATTCAATTAGTCTCTGATATAAATTAGTGCTGTTTAGTTTTTAGTTTTAATCGTCCAACAAGTGGCGTTGCTATAGGCTGCATTTATAATGATTTCCGCAATAACTGTATCTCAAGGACTAAAGCTTGAATTTGCATCAAACTTGAGATTCAGTTAGTCCCTGATATAAAGTGGTCCTGATTAGTTTTTAGAGTAAATCGATCAACAGGTGGCATTGCTAAGTAGATTTTTTTTACGATTTCCGGAATAGTTCTACCTCAAAAACTAATGCACGGATTTTCATCAAACTTCAGATTTAGCTACAACTTGACATAAGTTGTTGCTGATTAGATTTTGATGTAAAACAGTCAACCGGTGGCACTAATATGCTTTATTTTTCTGGAAATATTAACATGTATGAGATGGAAGAAAGTTTTGGGGTTGCGACATCCGACTAGTTTATTTTTGATTAGCCAAATTGCTAACGTTTATTTAAAGTCAGCGAGATCCCTGATTATATGTTAATATGTCGTTTTAATATATGAAATCAAATTTTTACTTTCTCCTTCTATCATTACAAGAAGACAGTATTGGATTCGTGAAAATTTTCGAATTCCGGTTTTTGACGGATTTACACGTTTTAAGGGTTAAAAATTCCAAAAAACATGTTTTTACAATATATCTGTGACTTTATCTGTATGTATGTGACACAAATTTTGTGGATTCTCTATCTCAAGAACTAATGCACGGAATTTAATAAAAACTTATAGTCAGTTTCTTCCTGATATAAATTCATGCTGATTAATTTTTGGTGCAAATCGCTCAAAAGGTGGAGCTGATATGCTGCATTTTTTACGATTTCCGCAACAGCTCTATCTCAAGAACTAATGTACGGATTTTCACCAAACTTCAGAATTGGTTATCCTTATTTAACATGAATTGATGCTGTTTACACTTTGGTGTAAATCGCCCAACAGGTGGCGCTACCATGCTGTATTTTTCACGATTTCCACAATACCTCTATCTCAAGAATTAATTCACGGATTTTCATCAAACTTCAGATTCAGTTAATCTGTGATATGAATTGGTTCTGTTTGCGTTTCGGTGTCAATCGCCCTACAGGTGGCGCTGCTATGCTGATTTTTTCCCGATTCCCACAATAGAACTCAAGAACTAATGCACGTATTTTCATCAAATTTCAGATTCAAATATACCTTGATAAATAATTTTGCTGATTATGTTTTGGTGTATATCGTCCAACACGTGGCGCTGTTATGCTGCATTTTTCACGATGTCCGCAATAGTCCTATTTCAAGAACTAATACATGCAATATCATACCTTTAAAATCCTCACAATGGTCACAGATTGGCATTTAATTTTCACTGTGCAGCGAATTTTGAAGTGTATTAACATGTATGAGATAGAAGAAAGTTTTGCGATTGCCACATCCGACTAGTTTTATCTAGACCAGTGGTTCTCAACGTGGGGAGTACGCCCCACCTGGGGGCACTTTGCCATTTCAGGGGGGCAATTTCAAATGTGTAACTCACAGATACGCTGTCAGGTTTTTTTTTTTTTTTTGGAAAAGTAATCTTTTAGACTAAAAATGTAAGTAATACTTGCAAAATTTAAAACATAATATTAAAAAAAAAAAAAAAAAATTCTTGAATTTAAAAAAAAAAAAAAAAAAAAAAAAAATCTGAATCAAAAGATTAAAATAAGTCCAACACCAGAGTAATTATATGAGCGAGCTATAAAAATTTTTAACATCCCCCCCTCCTCCTTTTTTAATACTTTTTTTTTCTTTTTTTTTTTTCTTCTGGTTACTTTTCTATTTTATATCTTCTCAACTTTTTCGATTATTTATTAAATGAGTTTTGTATTTCTTTTTGCTTTGCTGTATGTAACATGAAGATACTTTTGTACGTGAAATTACTTACGAGCATATATAATCTTGAACATATTTAACCTAAAAAATATTGGGAATATCTAAACGTGGTACTAGCAACTTTATACAATTTATAAATCTTAAATGGCATTATAAAAGGAAATGTGTAACTGTTTATAGCTGTAGCACAGGCCCTCCTACACAGTAAATAAATATTAAACATATACAATTTAAATTTTAAAATCAGATAATACATGGCAGTCAATTAATGGAAACCGGTAAGACAAAAAAGATAAATGTGCTTTGATGGGGAATAATGAAAACTTAAATTTGATAAAGGTCAGAATCTTGAATTGCGTCTTTTGTGTTTTGTTATCCATAGAAAGAAAAATGTTCATCAACTTTTAATACACTGTTAAAAATCTGTAGCTTTTGCTGCATGGTCCAACCGCTTTTATAGAAAACTATTACTTGGCTACACTATGGAGCATTCTCATTGGTCAGAATAGGGATATTCTATAAAAGTGGTGGAGTGAGTGACTATGCAGCTAAAACTGCAGTTTTTTAAAGATGTAAATTTCTAAGAATTATAAAATGTGTCAATGTTATTAATTTTAATGCTAAATGTAAGAGTCTCTTCAAACATTTTGTGGAGATAAAAATGCAGACTAATATAACACCTTTGTTAAAAAATTGGGTAAGTTGAAACACAACAAAACACTTTTTGGCAAAAGTGAAGATGTATCATCTCATTTATAGAATTATGTTTTAAAATCACATATATCTGACAGAAAATTAATTTCTTTGATAAGTTAAAAAGATGTAAAATGAACATTGTTAAGGCTCTGCCAGCTTTTTCAGGTGAACTTTTTAAATAATAAGAGACAGATGTTGCAGAATGTGTGTGTGGGAAGGTGGGGGGAGGGGGTATCGCGATTTTTCAGATGCTTTGGGGGGGCATAGCCAATAAAAAGTTGGGAACCACTGATCTTAGACAATACTTTTAAGAATTGCTGGTCTAGGCCTGGCTGTAAAGGAAATAAAACTGATTAGTGAAAATTGTATGCTTAAAAAAAAATAAATAATTTCTTTTAAATTGTGGAATTAATAACAATAATAATAATAATGATAATAACTTTTAAAATTCCTATTTTGTGTCGGTAATTTTGAAAAACGTAAATTTTGAAAGAAATTGTTTATGAATTCGCAAACCAAAGTCAAATTTATGAATGTTTAAAGTGTGATCAGTGTACATTCTCCTTTTAGAAGATTATTAAAGCATCCTCAGAATAGCAATATGAGTTTCAAAAACTTTAGAACAAAAACAAATTGCTTCTCTGAAATGCTTGTTCAATTTCTGGAAAAATACTTCCTTTTTTGTTTTGATTACTCTGAAATCTGAAGGCCTAATCTCCTTGGAGTAATAAGTTGGAAGGTCAGATAAGAACAAAGAGGGGGCAGGGGGGGGGGACTGTCTTTTCCCAAAACCATTTAAAGTGAAGTTTTACTGCTGGCCGATGCCTGACAGTATGCTAGGTACTATGCCAAATCACAAAGGCGTTTTATTAGTCTTTCGAAGGGTTTGGAACTAAGTTATAGTTAGTATAAAAACAAGGGTAGATAATGAGAGGAGATCGGGAGGGGGGAGGGGGGCGTGTTTCTTTTAGCGATTTGCACGGGCCCGGTGTTAGTCCGAGGCCCGTACTCGGCAAAATGAAGACAAAATTTCCAACGGAATGGGCCAATACAAAAATTAAATGGGCCAACCAGCCCGATATAAAATTTAAAAGTATCAAACTAAGCCAATAAAATATGAGCAGTTTTCAATGGGCATGACCGAGGAAAAGATAAGTATAAATGTGCTGCACAAACCGATGCTAGATTGAAAACATCAATACAGAAACATAACTCGTCCAGATCGGCATCAGGAAGTTACATCATGTCTGAACCATGACTTTTTTTTTTCAGGAGACTCGGGCTGGGCCGGGATCAGGTTTATTTTTTTCTGAATACTGCGCCTACATGGCAGGCCTGTACTGATGCTGTTCTGTATGCTTTGGCTTGAGAACGTATAGTAATCTACAATACACTGTAAAAATTTCCCATAAATATGTATGCAGTATTCTAAAAAATAATCTTAATTGTATGTTAAGAAAAATCGGAATTTTTGTGAAAATTGAATTGGGCCTGATTTAATTGATTTTTGCATGGGCCGGGCCTGTTTTCACTGGTTTTTGCATGGAATGAACGAGGCGTGAATCCCGAAACACAAACTGTCTCGACTCGGGCCGAACTTTTAGTTTTTGCACCGGGCAGATTTCGTGTTTTAGAAATTCAATTTCTCTAGCGGTAAGTAGCTTTGAGTAGTCGCTAAACTACCAAATCACATCAAAGATCTTACAATGAAGCCGATCAGTCAGCCATCAGTCGGCGTTGACCTTTTACAGATAATTGACTCCTAAATGACTTGTTTTGCGTTTGAGATTCTGTCAGAGGCATAGAGAAAACTAAAAAAAAGTTCCCCCGCATCAGGTGAAAGATGGCGGAGGTCACTTTCCGGACGACTGACTCCCAGGCTGCCCCATTTCGCACAAGGCCAGCCAAATACAAGCGCCATTCCCTTACCTTCAAAGATCTCAGCTACCGCCCCCCCCCCCTCTCCAGAAAAAAAAAGGAAACAACTGTGCGAGTAAACGTAAATATATAATTTGTGCAAAGAAAAAATAATCTTCAGATAGACGTGTCATTCTACTTGCGGTCACTCGCGTTTTTTTTTTTTTTTTTTTTTTTTTTTTTTTTTTTTTTTTTGCCGGCCGGCGTTTTTTTTCTTTGGTTACGCGGTGTTTTTCATCTTTTATGGCTTTACAGTGCTGGATGTCCTGCAAGAGGGGAGAAATTCCTTCAACTTCGATCTAATTTTATCTTTTGACCTATTGTTGAATCCATTGTTGATCCTCCCGTCCTTTTGTTAAAAACCACAAACAGGGTTAGAAAAGAAAGGTTTTATTGCTTTAGCATGGCAGTGAGCACTTCTGCTTTCTAAACGCAGCCTAAATAGGTGGAGGAGATGTGGTCAACATAGAAAATATCCTATTTAAACAGCAAAATCTACAAACTGCATATTGTTATTTATATGTACTACAGTCCTAAAAAAATAAAGATTAAACCCTATTGATTTTGCTGGAAATAATCGTATAAAAAATATGCAGGCACCAATTAGAATCCTGCATGGGTCGGGTTGTACACGACCGAAACCCGAAAATTCTGCTTAAATTCAACCCGAAACCAGAAAAAAAAAGAAGTCAAATCCGAAAAAAATTAGCGTCAACCCAACCCGACCCGATATAATGAATGGACTAATCATAATTAAGACATTTTTTTTAATTATACAAAAACAAATTTTTAATTTTGAAAAGTTATAAAATTCATATTCAAAATAATTATGAACTATGACCTACATTAAATTTTCCATAAAAAATAAGCATTGTAAGATGATGGATATGAGACTTTTAAACTTATTCGTTTTCGAGATAGTGAGAAAACTTACTTTTCGACGGTCGGAAGCCGTCTCGTGTTATCGTCTGCATCCACAAAAGAAAGAAATTTTAGAAAATAGCTGAAATTTTTCTTAACAAAGTTTCTTTTGTATAAAATTATTTTATTTTATATTTAGATTGTCTGTTAAAATTTTTCCAGTGCCTAATTGAATGGCTATCGTACTTTCTCCTAGTAAAAACGCAATTTTATGTTTCTAAATTTATCATTAAACCCTTAACACATTTTCTTTTATAACTATATGAAGATAAAAAAAAAAAAAGTTGCATAGAGAATGTACTTTTATGGGCTAATTTGATCCAAGGAACTCAAACAAAGTGTCTAAAGTGGATGTTATCATTTGAAAAAAAAAAAGAGGGGAGGGGAGAAGAAGGAAAAAAAGAAAGAAAGAAAGAAAAAGAAAAGAAATGGTACAATTTTTAATATGTGGACGACCCTTGAAGCAAATCATAAACAATACTTAATAGTAGACATTATTGCCAGTCGAATTATATCTATATCTTCTTCATAGGATTATTTGCAGCAGAATTGGTAGAAGTTGATCACTTTTTTTTTTTCTCCAGGCCTAAACATTGTCTTTTATATTGATAATTTCCTTTTAAACAACTGTTTTCTTGCTATAATTTGTGAATATGTAAATATGTAAATATTTTCTTGTATCTAAAGTATGTACAAAAAAAAAAAAAAAAAAAAAAAAAAAACTTTAAGAAGTGGTAGCCGGCAGAGCACATTATAAAAAACATTTTAGGTAGATTTCGTAAGGACCAACTCTTACAGCAGAAAAAAATAAAAAGTGGTTGAAGAAAAAATTATCGTTTTAATTTGATTATGATAAAACCAGCTCTTACAGAAAGATGAAATTAAAAACTCTTGAAAAGCGGCCAGATAAAATTGTTAAATAGGGTTTATCACTAATCTTGGTTTAGTTTTTGTTGGTAAAATTAGTACTTAACTTCGAAATCTATCTGTGCCTGTAGACCGAGCCGGCAAGGATTTTTTTATATACGATTCCAGAATCGCAATCTATTTATTCAATCAAAAATACAGGATGTCTCAGTACCATCCCGAATTTTTATTCACAAATTTAACAGTGAAGAATATACTTTCGCAAAATTTTCGACAATAGGGGGGCGGGATCTGCCCCCTAAGAGCTATACCCGCCAACCCTCGTCCAGTCACCACTGGTTCTAAAAATACGCTAATTAGCTCTGTTTTTAAAAGATTATCCAATTACCGAAGATTGAATGATATTATCACGACCAGTGGCGATCTCCTGTAACGGGTTACCATTCATTTCTGGGACCGGGGAATTTTTCAGTTCCTAAGCCGCATGCACCGCTGTCGCGATAACTCATGCTGTTTTCTGTTTTCGTGATTGATTAAGTAAGATCAATTACACATTCAAAAATTAGCTAGTATAAAATTGTTAAGTAAAAAATGTCGCTGCCTCCAGACTTTTATAAATCTAGAAGAAAAGTTTTCTTTCAGACGCTATAAGAAAATCGCTTTAAGTAAGACTTTTTAAATGTATCCTTTTAAATATGGCATAATTTGCATCATTGCGCACTCTTTTAGCAAGTAATAATTTAATTATTTTCAAGGTTTCTTTTTTTTTTTTTTCATGTAAATATACTTTTCAAGTCAAAAGTGCTTGGAAATATTACTTGGGCTTTTTAAAATAAGGCAACATTAGATCAAAACGATTAATTCAAACCATGAATTAAATCTGTATTTATTAAATTAAATTTTTAATAAAAAATTTGAAAAACCTTGCAAAAATAGACGAATATAAAAAAAAAAAAATGGACACTGCACACCCACAATCTACTCAAGTATATGGCCACAAAAGATCGTTAAATTGCTATGCTAGTTTTTTATTCCATAAAACTTGTATTAATTGAACTAACTTGACCCATTTCAACATTAAATAGTGCTTGAAATAGTTCTTCTTCAATGTGTTTGTCTTACATTTCTCTATATAAAACTACCAGTTTTTATGCTTTTATGTGTAATATAGTTTTTCAGGATAAGCCGATAAAGTCAACAGGTCACGATACGTTCAAATGTGGCAGCAGGGCCGTAGCTAGGGGGGTGCCAGGGGAGGCTCTGCGCCCCCCCCTGACAAAGATTCCAAGGTCACCAAATGAAACTCTGCTCAAAAGTTGAACTTAGTTTTGGGGTCCTTTTGCAATTTTACACTAATACTAAATTGTAGTATATGTATAAAAACTGCAGTTTTTGACATAATTTATTACTTATCAGCATTAGTTATATATACTAAAAACTTTCATTCTGCAGTGTTTCCTATTACTAGCATAAAACAAACTTATTGTAATGAGTTTGATAGTAAATATGATGCTAGCGTATTTGAGTCACTCTAGTTTAAAATATATATATATATATATGTATATATATTTAGGATCCTTGATTTATAAATGATACTAATGAAAAATGCTAATAGACAGTTTAAATGCAAAAATTTTTAGCAATCGAATGGACACAATAATTTTAAAATGCAAAATACATCCTTGATTTTGTTAATGTTTTTATCATATAAAAACACAACTTTAGAATCTTTAAGGGCAAGGAATATTCGGAGAAAAATTAAAGGTTGCAACTCTTTTGAAACAGGTGAACTGTAAGCTTTTTATTTACTTGTTGACATCACTTATTATTTCACCAGTATAATTATACACTACATATACCAGTACACTGGAAATTTTCATTATGCAGCCTTTCCTTTTTTTAGCATAAGATGAAGTTATTATAAGCAGTTTAATAAGAAACATAGTGCCTATAATGTGAATATACACTAATTTATCTTTATATATAATACTTTGATCATATATGTGTGTGTGTATGTGTCAGAGAGAGAAAAAAAATATGAGCCTCCCATGCGTTTTCTTGAGCCCCCTCTAATATTCACTTTCAGCTACAGCCCTGTGTGGCAGTAGCAGCATTACTTTTTTTTTTTTAGAATAGAGACATGCCTAACTTTATTTATGTAAAAAGGTGTAGCGATACGAAAAGTGTTGTAAAAGTTACAATAAGTTGGTTAGTGAACACTGCGGTAGGCGGAAAAAAGCGCACCGAAAAAAGGCGCCCCGGAAAAATGCGCACTTTTTTACAAATCACATATTAAATAAGTCTGATAATAATACACAGGGTTAACCTCAGAATATAAACACCAGATTGAGATGAATTTTTGAAATCTGGCGTATTGCTCCCTCGGTACGGAGTGGTGGTGGGGGGCTTTAAAAGGTATCTCAAAACCTGCCTTGCCTCGATGATAAAATTTTGTAAGGTACGCAGAATCAGAATATAAACATCAGGTACTTATATATACAGTGAAACCTCCCTGTGTGACCACCTCCCTGAACGACCATTTTTTCATGGAACGAAATTTATTCTCATAGGCTCAATACTAATTTTACTTCCATTCAGAGACCATCATAGTTGAACTCCCTCCATGAACGACCAATTTTTTTTAAAGAAAATAAAACAGATTTTGTAAGGTACGCATAATCAGAATATAAACATCAGGTACTTACATATACAGTGAAACCTCCCTGTGTGACCACCTCCATTAAGCGACCACCTCCCTGAACAACCATTTTTTCATGCAACGAAATTTATTCCCATAGGCTCAATACTAATTTTACCTCCATTCAGAGACCATCCCACTTGAACTCCCTCCATGAGCGACCAATTTTTTAAAAAGAAAATGAAAGAAATTCCGTTTTTCCAGGTCGCTTGAAGAAGGTTTTATTAAAAAAATAATTCCGGAGAGCGCATTATTCACCAAACTTCTAAACTAAGTTTAGATTTTATTCATATAATGTTATTGCATATAATGTAATGTGTATTGCATATAACTTTATTGCATATAATGTCAAATACATTCCGAAATATTGGGCGTCTAATGAAGTACTGTTTAAACACGAACGATGATCCCTTTTACCACTTCTTACGATATTACTACATTTTATTCAACGTAAGGTAAATCTCTTAAAAATTTCGTCAAAACATTATTATCGTTAACGTTATAACCGAAAATCCCGTTTCGGATGGGAGTGAAACGCCTGTATTTTTGGCTGAAAATAAATGGATCGCGAATCTAGTTTCCTTTAATAATAATGGGTGGGATTTTTTTTTTTTTTTTTTCGATTCTAATTGTCTGTTTCAAATAATATACGAGTAAGTAAAATCATGCGCTAAGCGTGCAGTGATGGCCAAAATTGTGGACATTTTTTGAAATTTTCATGTTTTATAACTTTGTGTGCTTATAGAATATATTAATTTTCATTTAAATACAAGTGTTTCTATATATCAAATTCAAGGAAATTTAATGTAGAATTTAATATCTATATATAATTTAATATATATATATATATATATGAAACCAGAATTATTTTGCTGGAATGAATTTTGCAGAAGGGTGAATACTAGTGTAACTGAATAGAATAATGTTTTTTTTTTCTTCTTTTTTTTTTCCTTAATGCAAATAATTTAAAACAATATCATCAACAACATGAACTGATTGGACACCTGCAAAAATAAGCAGAATTGTCATATTGAGATAAAATGGTCTCTCTTATGCTGAAATTGCAAGACAGGTTAGTGGATTTAATCTGGCGTACGAAAGTTGTGCTATTTTACGAAGAAACTAAATCAGTGATAAATAAGGCAAGATCAGGCCGAAAAAAATGCGCAAGTGCTTCTAACGATATAAAGATAGTTCAATAATAATAAGGAGACGATTAGCAGGTTTTGGACTGAAAGGTAGAATTCCGAGGAAAAAACCATTTTTACATCTTCAGCAACACAAGAAACGAGTTCAGTGAGCAAAAGAACGCATTAATTGGTCAGAAAATCAGTGAAAGCAAATAATCTGGAGCGATGAGAGTAAAATATCGCTCTTTGGTAGTGATGGGCGAAAATATGTAAGATGCAGAGTAGGGGAAGAGCTGCATCCTGATTGCATTGCAGCCCCTACAAAGAACCCAACAAATGTCATGATTTGGGCCTGTATATCTGGAGATGGTGTGGGCCGCATTCAAGTGATTGATAGCATTCTGAATGAAAAAAAAAAACCCAACAACATCTAAACTGTCCTGGAACCAAAATTGATACCTTCCATCAGGGATCTCTTCCCCAATAAAGCACCATTTATCTTTCAGCAGGATTCAGCTCCGTGCCATACGTCAAAAATATGCAAAGAATGTTTTAAAAATAAAAGCATAGCATACAATTATTACCGCGGCCAGGAAAACCCTGATCTGAATCCTATAGAAAATTTGTGGCAATGTTTGAAAACCTTCTACAAAACAAGTTGGAAATTGCACGACAAACGTGGCAAATGAGGTGCGTTCGTACTATAACTAGTTTTATAAATATTTTCTGCACTGCATATTGTACTGAATGTATATTTTAGTGCACTTTATAAATGCACATCAATTTCATTCTGTTCGAAAGGCTGTAACATCATTAAAATGCACCTAAAATAATTTTTTTCCCATTGGCCGTAATTTAACGGAAAACTTTTGACTGTCCCTGTAATTAAACTATACATACGATTTTCATAAAATTTGAAATGACTCGACAAAATTATGCAACAATTATATATTTTAATTTTCAAACGATTCGCTTGGGTATTTTTGTGCGCTGTTATATGCGGACAGACGGACTAAACGACGACTGTAGGTGTAGGTGCTACGTATTTATATAAGTACGAACGCACCTAAAAAGCGTCCATCTAAAAGGTGACTTATTGAAGCTATAATTGATTCTTGGCATCATGTAATTAAAAAAGATGAACTCCAAACTCTAGTTCTCTCAATGAAAAGACGCTGTGAAGCTGTAATAAAAAACAAGGGTTATTCTACTATAAATATTGAATGTGTAAGTGTAACTTTAAAATACAATGAAATCTAAGATAGATCTTATTTTTTGTAAGCGTAACTTTTTTTTAAAAGCAGATACTTTAATTATGCTTTTTTATTATTATTATTAAATTCTACATTAAATTTCCTTGAATTTTATATATAAACTTTTGTATTCAAGTGAAATTTATTGTATTCTTCAAGCACACAAACCTATAAAAAATGAAAATTTCAAAAAATGTCTACAATTTTGGCCACCACTGTAGGTTATGAAATACTTTCCAGCACATTCAGAATATTGTGACAAAACTTCCGTGTTTTACCCTCCGTCGGTCGCAACTCTGGGACTCCCGAGTTCGGGTGCAATGCGCCTGACAGGCGCATGTTAGAAAATCGTCATTAACAACTAATTGACGCAATTCTAACGCTCTGAAATTGATCAGTGACCTTCATTAGGATGTACAAAGAGAATATTTGAAATTTGAATGAAAAAAAATCTCGTTTATTACCCTCAAAGTAAGTAACCCTGAGCACTCTAGTGGCGGAGAGAAGAACGGAAATAATTGTGCTGTGCCTGTCAGGCCTATTGCGACCGACTGAGGGTTAAATAAATTGAAAAATGATACCTAAAAGAACAATTTTGAAAATGCATAATTCATTTGAAAACTCAATTTCAGAAAATACAATGAATAGTTGGTAAAATATTCAAATTCTTTTGTGAAGTCCATTATATGATCTATAGATTTGTATATATATACTACATAGTAGGTATGTTAAAATTCCGTTAGAAAACTCATAACCAGGATTCGTGATTTTTTTTTTTTTTAAATCAAATTAATCGGATTTTTTTTTTTATTTATTTAAATCAGATTGTTTTGAGCTTTAAAAAAAAATTTCACAGAATATTATTATTTTATGTGACATTTAATTTGTAAAATAAAAATATATACACAGACACACACACATGCATGCTATAAGTGTATATTACCAATATACTATATTAATATTATTACACAATTTGCATAAATGATTAAAATTGTAACATTCGGCTGTCAAAATATTTTATTATACAAAATGCATGAAAAACTTCAAATCAGATGTCAAAAGTCAATTCCATCTTACTTTTTTTAGTTAAAATAACTGAAGCACAAAAATTAAAAAAATATTGGAAGCAAGTTAAGATGTTAACTTTTGGTTTTTGTTAAAGTGATGGTACAGAAAAACGAGTTTAGCAGTTTTATCAGTTCCTAATTTTCGAACGCATCGAAGGGAAAGTACAAAACAATTATTTTACTGAAGCAGATGAAGCTATTGCAGTAAAAAGTTATAGTTGATTATGAATTCTTTAAGTTTTTTAGTATTATCTTTTTGATAACTGTAACATGTGTCTTCCACCATTCTAAAGGACGGAGTTCTTTCACTATATTAGATTGAACAGAAATTCATTGAATGATTCAGATTTCACTTCAAATTTATAATAGGCATCATCAAAGTAGAGAATTTATCTTTAGCAAACAATAATGCTGATATTTTCTCAGAGCTTGTTAATTTCTCTCCTGCACGGGTTTCAAAAGATTGGATAATAAATGTGTTGGGCTCAATGCTTGTTTGTAATGAGCAAAGTCATACAATTTTATTTTACTTAAACTTGCAGAAGTTTTCCTAAATACTAAGTCATAGGCCTATATTTAATATTATATTACTATTCCCATATTTAATATTAAGCCTGTTTAGATCTCTTCTGTTTATCTTACTGTTGAAAGTTTATTTTGCAATTTGATTCAAATGAAATTTGAAACCATTTTTTCTAACTTTACATTGTACTTTACTTTTTGACAAAGATTAAGCTTTATCTTTCTTAAAACTGATTGCTAATCTGTATTATATACAAGTAATATAAAAATTTTGTTTTTAAAGTCAATTCCTACTTAGGCCATCAAAGAAAAATTAAATATAATCCCTTAAGCTAATATTAGTTTTTGTTGCATTAAAATATCTCAATTTGTTGATTTTCTATAAGCAAGTAGGTTTACAATGGAACTCTATGGGAATTTGGCGAAATATTAGAGATATCGCCAAGTTGGCGTCACTTTTGGCAACTCATTTTGGCCGCCAAATTTGGCGATATATCGCCAACTTGACGACAAACTTGGCGGTATTTGGCGACAGAACAGGGTCCCCCCCACCTATGGTAACCCCTTATTGAAAAAAATTCCATTGATCTTCAATAACCAATGGCCGCCATTTTGTTTCCCATGCAAAACTAAAATTAATTAATTAAAATTTAATTAATGAATTAATATTTGAAAAAACTGTATTAACATCAATTGTCATCCAGTACAAGTTTAAAAAAATTTATTTCAACTTGATAGGATGAATAATAAGTATTTTATTAACGATTGAAAATTTGAACAAGATAAATATATAAATAAATAAATAAATAAATATAGGGAGAGTGTGAGCTTATAGTAGGAATTGAAAAACTAAATTATATTGAAGAACATCAATATGTTTGTTTACATCTTCAATTTATTTAAAAATAATTTTTAAAAATCTGATTTAAATCAATGATTTTTTTTAAATAATCAATTGATTTAAATCAACGAACTTTGCGCACAACACAGTTGAAACTTTCCTTTTAGCAATTTCCGTCAATAAACAGAAATGTTTATGTACATTGTACACCCTATTCTACAGTAGTAAACATCTTGTAGTACACCTCAGTGATGTACATCAATTTTAATATGTTTGAAATAGTATAACATCATTATAGACCATATAATCTAACGGAATTCTTTTGAATGTCTCTGTATAAATTGTTTATTTATTGGGATTTTGGGATATTTATAACTCCACTCACATTTTTTATGTAAAATACATTTGAAAGCATTTTATAGACATAGAAAATGTATAAATATAATTAACTTACAATCGAAATATAGAAATATTTAAGAACCGAAACTTTGCATATCGCAAACTTCCGATATCAAAAAAGCTAAACACATGCATATGAAAGATAAATCATCCTTTTAAAAACATTCTTGTTTTGTGCATTGTGCAACAAATAAAGCTTTTAGAACAAGAAAAAGTAAAGCATCTACAACTTACTGTAAATTGTATTACTGCTAATCAATGTACTAAATTCATTTTATAATTTTTTCATTTTATAATTATAATTCATTTTATAATTCATTTTATATAGTTTTCTTTAATGGTACTTTAAAGTACAGTCGGGACATAAAGGGTTAAAAATATTTAACACGTATTTTTCTGTTTTTCAATCCGATGTCTATTTCTCGAGTTATTCGACCGTTTCCAGACTTTTCGGACACCCTGTATATAAAATGCAAATGATAATTTCGTTCCGACTGCTTATAATTTGAGTTCTGCTGAATGGATTTTCATAGATCTTGCATTGTCAGTTAGGTAATTTTTTTTTAAGGTTTTAGTGTTTAACACATCGTTCTACGTTGATTAGTTATAGAGCTATGTTTTATAATTAGATGAACCCGATTATAAAAGATTAGTTATTTTTAAATTTCTACTGAACGGATTTTGCACTATTAGTTAGATAAATTATGTAATATATATATATATATATATTCTAAAATTTATATGTAAAATTTGTATTCCGAATTAGAAAACTTAGATTCTACATTACCGGAGCCGTGGAATATAATATGGTATAGAATATAGAATATAATGTAGTATAATATATTTATTATGAAAAAAAAATCGTCTTAATCGTCATCAACCCTTCTGTTCCGCATTAGTTTGAATCATACAATTGTGCAACAAACGATCCAGAACTCTTCGTGAACAATGTCGTGAAAGTTTTCGTTCTGTTATATTCGTTTTATTTACTTTTTTTTTTTTTATTTTTTTTTTTTTTTTATGAGGCCCATGAACCATTTTTGCGGGTAAGGGCGGATCCGGGCAAGTTTCCTGAAGGGATCCTTCACTGTTTATTGAGGGGATCACTTTATCTCTGCGATGACTCTATTTCTAGCAATAGATAGCATCACATGTTGAGAATCCTTCCCCGACTGAATGATTGACATTTAACTTCATGATCACGTTATATAAGCACAGGAATTTTTACGATGTTTAAAACATTAAATATACATAAAGAAATAAACAATTTTAAAGCCATCCAAAATAAATCTTTTCTTTGCCTTTATCCTTCCAAATAACTTAATGCAGTAAATGGTCGTTTAATATGATTATCTAGAGACCATGATTTTTTTTATAACAATATCTGATTGATAACAATAAACGATTTAGAAAAATTCTTAAAGATGACATTTACAGGATGTCTAGTACAGCTCAGCTACAAATTTATCTGACTTTTCAGGATCTCCATACCAATAATTTAAAAAATTCAGATTTTCGATTTTTGTGATGTTACATACAATCTTCAAAGTTGCGAATTTGAGAGTAGAACTTTCACAACCGTTTTTGGAGCACGAACTTATTGATTCTTTAACTCTTTGTGGTTGAGTGTCGGCAAACAACCGCCAAAGCTTTATAAAGATGATTCCATTTTTATTTTAAAAGCACATTTTTTTGTAATTTTCTCTCGCACATGTTGTCAAAGTATACAAGTAAAAATGGTAAACAAAAAGTGGTGCCAACCGAAAAATTCGTGTAAGAGATGCCTGTGCATGGGAGGAGTATACTTCAACCTCAAAGTGTTACACAAGTTTTTGCAAAATTTTCAAATTGTTGTACACCAAGACTATATCTTTTATAGATTATTTTATGTTCGCAAGTCATAAAATGCAGAATAGCATCAGTACTGGCCCGTCATGTAGGCCCAGTGTAGAAAGAAAATGTAAGCCTGATACTGGCCCGGACAAAGTCATCTGGAACAATTAACCCTGTCGGGACGGGAGCCTTTTACGAAATTTTTAATCTTTTGTCACCGTTTTTTAAAAACAGAAATTTGTGTCTTCATGAATCGAGAAAATGCGCTGATTAAATAAGGCAAATTTTACAGTAAAATTTTACTGGTGAGAAAAAACAAGGATTCTGAGCGCTTCATGTGGCACGTATACGTGTCGCTCGTCCCCAAGGGGTTAAGCTCTGGTTCAGACCTACAACTGCCAATGCCGACCTCTACGCTAGAACTAGTATATTTCTGTACTGACGTTGTCAATCCAGCATCGGCTCATGCAACGTATTTATACTTATCCTTGCCCCAGTCACGTCTATTGAAAACTGTTCACATTTTATTGGCTTAGTTTGATCCTTTGAAATTTTTATATAGGGCCGAATTTCTTGATCCGCTCGGTCCGGCCCGGCCTGCCCATTAAAAGATTGTCTTTAATCCACCGGCCCGGCACGTTGGGAATTTTTTCTTCATTTTGCTGACCCTGCAGACCTCTGATTCATTCTTTTTTTGGAATCCAGGTTTTGAATGAGCTTTATAAGACAATTTCGCTTTCAACTGCATTCTTTTCATTAACTGGACTGCTGAAAAAGCGATTACATTAAACGATAAACTGATCATTCAAATCAATTTATTTCAGTATGAAATTTAATATAGGTGGTCGGTCGTAGTTGGTTTCGAAAACATTATGCAATTGAAAACAATAACCATGGGCACATTAAGGCTAATGTCAGACGAACGCCTTTTTGCACGCTTTTTTCGCTTTAACAGCCACCCTACACAAGTTAGCGAAGGTGTAGAGCAAGGCTGCGGAGTCGGATTCGGATCTGTTAAAATTCCCGGCGTTGGAGTCGGAGTCGTCCATTTCACAAGCAGGTCTGCATTGTCGGAGTTGGCCCATTTTTGAGCGAAAGAGTCGGAGTCAAATCTGTTAAAATTCCCGGAGTCAGATTCGGAGTCGGACTTGTCCATCTTCCCACCGACTCCGCAGCCCTGGTAGGGAGGCTGTAAAAGCGAAAAAAGCGTGCAAAAAGACGTTCGTCTGACATTAGGCTTAGTGGTACCTACTGTAGACATGATTTAGAGCGGTTTCATTTTTCGTGATAAGAAAACATTATATTTTATACTATTTCGGATTTGGGAAATACTGCTTTTACAGTATAATTTTTGTGTTATCATTAATTCAACCAAATTATGTTTATCTCTATTTTAAGAAACGCTGGTTTAAGTTTTGAAAATAATCACCATTTTGACAGATGGGGTTTTTTCGAAATTTCAGCTTGGTGAGGATTTCAGAAATGGCGTTCCGGTGAGGTGTCAAAAAGAAAAAAGAAAAGAAAAAAAAAAAAGGCCACAGGCAACAGAGCGCACAGGCACACATAATTCAAAACCTCACTTTTCCCGTTTTTGGTTCTGCCGGTGCCCGTAAAAATAAACAGATTTCAGGAATCAGAGCTAGTACTGGTTACGTTACAACCGATGAGTGGTTTCAAAGTTATCGTTATATTAGGTTAAACATCGAATAAGGAATTATTATTTTCTATTTTCATGAGGATAAAGTAGTATTTAGGATCCTGTGTATAATGGCAGACAAGCAGGTCCCGACCGTGACGTTGAATGGAAATACATTCTTAAATATATTGTATTATTTTAAAATTGTGATAAAATCCCATTAATCGTTCATCCCACTAAATAGCTGAAGACACAATATATATATTTAAAGGACTTTCACGTCAAAAAGAGGCAAAAATTGGAATCGTAGCAAATATAAGAAAGAATAAGCTGCAATGTTAAGAGCCATTTTTACTTTTCCTTCGACCAAACCCTGCGAGATTCAACTTCAAAATAACAGTTTGTCCACTGACGAAACAGCAGGTCTTACCGAAAATCCTTAACAAACGAAAACGGAAGGGAAAAATCATGCATCAGGCATACATTATGAAACATTTTCCAGCACTAACAAAATATTTTTAGCCGGACATAATTACGTAAATAAATGTAAATTGTTGTTAATGAATAAATGTAAAATGCTTTGCATAAAAAAATTAAGACATCCACGAAAATAAATTCTGAAGCATTTAAAAAATATATAATAATGTAAGACTCGGTTTTCTTTTCAGGTAAACGTGGCATGTCTCAACAGAGAAGACGGGAGAGTGAAATTTTTAAAAAATAAAACTGAATTTTTGGATTTACCTCTACTACGTATTTAGAGTTTCTCTCTGCACATTTTTCAAGTATGTTTGAGCTTTCCGTTTTCTATAGTTAATCTTCTCATCAAACTCAGGACCATTTTGTTAAAGTAATGACATAGTTGATAACTCACTGCCTCTGGATATACGTACTCAACCCACCATTTTCACTTTCATAGATGCAATCCACAAAGATTTTTTTTCTTCTAAGCTCAGTGAAATACAAATACACACATTCCACTTTCGTTCGTATCATATCTTATTTTTTTCCTTTGAAAAATCGCCCTAGAGCCGCTACGAATGAAAACCTGATCTCCTTCCGGCTAAGGCACCGAATATATTTAGAACAGAATACTCACGTACATACAAAATAAATAAGAAAAAAAAAAACGCATTATGATTCTAGTGCTACAGAAATGGAAGCCAATTAATCTAAATGAGAATTAAAAAAAAAAAAAAAAAAGATTAAGAAACAAAGAAAAAAGTGTGGCTCAAAATGTGGCTCTTAGTGCAAGTGAGGAATTCGGATTCATTAATTTAGACTCTGCATTATTTTGTTTTTTCCATGTAGCCATACTTATATGACATAACTAAGAAGTCTGGAGAGAAATATATGTTTCTAAGTTACAGGAATGTTTAATCAGAACTTAAAAAATAAATCATGATGTAATTGAGAGACATCATTTAGGACTGGCTGCCATTCCATTTAAAATTAGAAATTCTTGTTCACATACTCGTAAAGCTCGCTTGATGAAAAATCGAGATATCAATATTCCAGTTAATGTAAAAATAAGGTCTTGTTATGCCCGGAAGAGAGAATTACTTATTGAAATAATCATCATTATTAATGATGATAAACATATTGCAAATTATCTTGTAACTGAAAAATGTTACCATCATAATTTCCAGTGTTGAATTCAGACACTTTTTTCCGAAGGGGGGGGGGGGGGGGTGAATTGCACTTTTTGACCACTGAAAACACAAAATCAAAAATATTCCGGGGGGACATCTCATTGCACCGGGGGGGGGGGGGAGATGTCCCCACCGGGCCATCCCCTGAATTCAACACTGATAACACTGATCAACAAATTTGAACTTTTGCTCTGTCCTAAAACAGAAATTAGTTGTTTTTTATGCGGGTTTTTCTGCTGATTCCGAATCTAGTTTTAGATTTACTCCAGCACGTCAAGTTTGAGAGATATTTGCATATTTCAATTTATGCAAATTAAACCAATTTTGTACCATTTTATTATATTATTATATTATTATTTATTATATTATTATTATTATTTTATTTTATTATATTTTATTATATTTCAATTTAGTAAATTTTATACAATTATTTGCAACTTTAAGGTATAAAGCAATATCAGACAGGATTTTTTGTTTTATGTTATGATTACTACCTAGTTTACTTCACAAAAACGTTGTTTCTGACATTATACTGACATGTGACTGTGAAATATTGCACCTAATTTTCATATTTTTCATGTTTTTCTAATAATGTTTCTTGACGTTCAAATATTTCTGCCGCACGGGTGCGCTAATGTGTTTCTAAACCAGTTTTTTGAGCTGATTTCAAATCGTGTATCTGTTTTCTTCTATCACATCTAGTTTTTGAAAAAAGGTGAAATTTTAAAGCCAGAAATAGCTTTTTATGATAAACTTCAACTAGTTAGGATAGATTCTACTAATTATTTTTTTTCCGATTACTATATAAATGTTTGTTTATGTCTCTGATATGAATCTGACCCTGTTCGCCATCTTGTCAATGAATTACACCCCCCTAAAAAGAATCCTATATCAAACCTGTGTTAATGCCGTGCAAAAGTAGAACTTCATCTTATTCAAAAACTAGAAGTGACATAAGAAAACAGACTGCAGATTTGAAATCAGCATTAAAATCTAGTCTAGAAAAACATTACGTCAATTCTGTGGCAACTATTTTAAAGTTGATAGTGATGTAAACATTACACCATTGAAAAATATGCAAATTAGGCTTAATAACTGATAAATAAATGTTAAGAATATGCAAATCGTGATATTTATCTGAAGCAAATAGTCAAGTAGTCATTATCATGATCTAGAAAACGTAATTAGATGTGACACATATTGTATCTAAAATTTGCATAAAATAGCACAAAAAAGCTTAAATTTGCATAAATTTAAATATGCAAATTTCTCAAAATCTGGACCACCTAGAGACAAACGGAAAGCATATTCGGAATCAGCGCCAAAAACTGATCTAGAATCAACTAATTTTAGTTCTAAGAAAAAACCACTGTTGTAGAGTGTAATTTCTCATCCTTCCAGGACACTTTAATATTTTCCAACATAGTTTGACTGACATTCCACGCTTCAACTTTTGTAAATAGGCTTGGATTGCTGCGAAATTTAAAGGGATTACTAAGATTCATTCGACCTATTCCTTATTGGAATTAACCTTTAACTGATGTTACCGGTCTCTCAGACCGCGGCTTATTTCAATTTTTATAGCTTAACTTGCATTTTTCAGTTTAACTACAAACACTACCGATATTTTGTTCCGTTTGGAACTTTAGTACTATCACCAGAGACTTTTGAATGGGTGAATTTTAATTATAACAGTCCTGTGCAAAAGTTTAGTACAAAAACACCATCCTATGAGTTAATCGTGCCTTTTATTCATCTTTCGTTGCAGCGGTCTCACAAACCGCTTCACACTAGTTACGTGACAATTTCTCTGACATCAGTTAAAGGTTAAGAATTTTCGGTGTGCTTATAGTTTATATGGTTTTGGTTACATTGCTGTTGTTCTATTTTCTTGCGCCTACGAAGTCATATTTGTGTAATTGTAAGGTTATGTTTGAAAATACATATCTTGCACTCATGGAAAAGTATGATTATTGGTTTTGATGAAACAGTAACAACAACAAAAAAAGCTTTTCAGTCTTTTTTTGTTTTTCCATTAGAGTGAAATCTGCTTCCAAAACGATATTGAAAACCATATTAAAAAAACAGGGTAAAACGCAATATTTTTCATAATTTTTTTATTCTTTATAGTCTTTGCAGTTTCATTGAACTTATCTCACCCTTTACAATTGTTTAAAAGCAGCGTTATTGCACTAATTATAATTTTCAAGACATATGAGTTCGTATACTCTTTCCTGAAACTTGCTCCCCACATAATCCCCAAGACCAAAATTTGAATAATATGGTAACGTTTTTATAATTTATGAGCAATTCCATAACAGCGCTAAACATATATTTAGAACGGTATGTTTGGTATCCTTATTTTCGTGCAATTAAAATTAGTTTTGAATTTCTAATATCTGATCAAATACTTTTAAATTTTCGTTTAGAACAATTGGGTACATAATTGATATCCTTCATATAGAAATGCTTTTTGATGTATTTCATGGGCAATCTAAAAATATATTAAAATTAAAAACTCTATTATATTTCATTAAAAGCCGGTTTTCTGTACATCTATAACATTATGTTTGTAAACAGGATAGCAGATGGATCCCTTAAATATTATATATTTTATTTATTTTTTAATTCTTTGTTAGCACCAAGTTTTTTTGTATTTATCTAATGATTGTTTTGATGCTTTGGGAGCAGTGGCGTAGACAGAATCATCATCTGGGAGGGGTTTTGAACCATGTTTACTCATAAAATTTGACAATTTCGTTGTGTTACACGTCCCTAAGGTAGTGTTTAGTAAATACGTGATATATAAAAATTGGCGTAATTAAAAGCACAAACAACCAAAATAACATTTATGTTTAAAGCTTTCATAAAAGAGCATCACTTTTAATCTTCAGAGGGGAAAATAAGAGAAGGAGAAAGAACAATTGCAGTAATGGGCTACTGTTAACATGTCACATGTCGGACAGCTTTTCTACATATTATTGCTTTTTTAACGATGCTATTATACATTCAAATTAAAACAACTATGTGAATATGAAAATATAGGGTTTTTGTTATTTTAAATGCATAATTTATATTTTAACAACTTGTAAGTTAATAGATATAGGTATTTAAGTAAGTCTCGCGCACAGGACATTTTTTCCGTTTTCCATAGAATGGCCCTAAACGGGCAGATTAATTAAGTCTGGGGTTTAAAATGCGGAGATTTTTAAACATTAAACTTGCAGAATATTAAGATCCAGGGTGAAAATGTGAATATTTTTAAACCTATTAAAAAGTCATTCCATATCACGTGTGGGATAGCTTTTCTACATATTACTGCTGTTAAAAAATGCTATCGTATCCTGTAATTAAAACAACTGCGCTAATACGAAAATCTAGAATTTTTTGTTATTTTTAATGTATGGTTTATATTTTATCAACTTATAAGTTAATGGATGCAGGTATTTATGTAAGTATCACGTACAGGACATTTTGTCCGTTTTTCATGGAATGCTCCTAATATACCTATTACTTTAACGCTATTGCTGCTAACTTTTTTCTTTCATTAATATTGTGTTGTAATGCAGGATCCTATAATGAAGCCTTCAAACATTTGAATGGTAAAAGCGTTATGCTGTTTGTGTTTTTCCTTATTTTGGTTTTTAAACATCATATTTTTATGTTAAGGTTGCTAGTCAGTCAATTTTTGAATTCCCCTCCCTAATGTTAAATATATGGACGTAGAATGAGCTCGTATATTTAAAATAGCTCTTCGGGTCTTCGGGAAATTAATATTTTTCACTCCTTTATTCTTTGTACTCTTCTTAAAAGATGTTTCTTTTTTTCTTTGTTCTGAAAATGTTTCTAAAATATAGGCTTCATTTAGTATTTTATGTGTTAAAAACTGACAAACTGTGAGTAAGATTTTAATACCTCACATAAAATTAAATATATAATTTTGAAAATTTTTGAAAACTAAGAAAAAAAGAGACATCTTTTAAGTACACAGAAAAGATAAGTTAAAAATATTGATTTTCTGAGGAGATATTTTATATATACGAATGCATCACACGCCCATAGACTTAGCATCAGGGATGTAGTGGAGGGTATACCGCGGTATACGCCGTATACCTTCTGGATTTTTTTAAGGAACATCGTATACCCTCTGTTTCACAAAAAAGCTATAGTATATACAATGTAGGGTATACCCTCTGCTTTTAGCGTATACCCTCTGCTTAGAGCGTATGCCCTCTGCTTTTTTTACGACTACACCACTGCTTAACATTAGCGAGAGGAATTCGGAAATTGAGTGACTAGCAGCCTTAACATAAGGGGTTTTGTATGCACCTTATCAGTTTTTAAACGCTCTATGGAATGTTTTAAGCGCGAATAAATATTCTTCTTTGCTGCGTTAGGATCTGGGAGAGACCTTTTATAACGAATAAATCCAGTCCTTTCACTGTGAAAGTGGTAATACAGGGCAACCTCGATTATCCGAGCTAATTGGGACCGTTAGTACCTTGGATATCGGAAATCTCGGTTAAAAGAAACCGTGTGTAAAAACTCGCCGTGCTTGCGAATTTAACATCTCTTAAAATGAAAAACAATAGAACAAATAGATAGCAAACAATAGTTTTTTTAATAATAAAAATAAATATATGTAAAGCTATGTTTCACACCTTAATAAATTTAAAAAGGAAATTAACTACTAGTAGTAAATTTTAAAAAGCAATTTGAAAAATTTAAGAAAGTTCGCACGACCACTGGAAGCAAAGCACTGTTCACTGTTGACTTCTCAGGATCCAATGTTTCTTGGGAGTTGAGTGCTTTTGGGGACAGAGCGTGTATAGCACGGGCAGTGAACTAAAAAAAGTGGTCTTTTTCAAGGCTCATTCACAAAATAATTATAATAATAATAATAATAATAATAATAATAATAATAATAATAATCAGACTTTGTTATAGGCTCGGTTAACAGAAACCTTGATTAATCGAAGCTCGGTTAATCGAGGTTCTACTGCACCTATTTAGGCTCTTCTGAAAAGGGAATAAATTTGAATGCAAAATTGATTCACAAATAGTTTCCATGATTTTCATTAATATTAAAATGGTTCAAAAAATTAATTTTTAAATAGTTTTGTTGATTTTATTGTTAGCGTGATGATGATAAATTGGACAGGTGAAAATACAAAATGAACTTAAATATTCTGAATGATAATTGATTGAGTACTTTTAAATTACTTTTGACCTTAATTATATATCATATTTTATACTAAGCAAAGATTTAATTGAGCTATTAATATCATATTCTTCAAGATTGATGCGGTTGTTTAAAAAGCATCATATACTGTACGCTGGCAAATGTTGGAGCTTGAATCTGAGTTTTCGAAAATTTTCCGGTGTTCTGCCTTATACATAATTAACGTTCCGAATTTTTTGCGTTTAATTTTTTCCCCCGAAATTTCAAATAATTAGATGCAATCGGTCTTATCGCTGGTTACCAATTATTGAAATAAAAAAACAAAAAACTTCTAGCCCTTTTAACGGAATACTTATGATGATACCCAGCATAAAGTCTTTATTTATTCTATAAGCACCAACAAAAATGCTAAAGCTCCGAATGATGTAAGGAAACCTCTGTTGCGACTTTTACATATAAAAATCTTATAACTAATGTTTAAGAATAATATGTTATCATGTCGATATCAAAATATATATACTTTTACTCAATTTAAAAAAAAATAAAATGCAGTAACACGAAAAAAATTAATTAAATTGAAAATAAAATAAATTAATGTTTCAAATAATCTTTTAAATCACAATTAGATGTTAAGAAAAAAGTCGAATTTGTCGTACGTAAAGTCATAAAGTCGTACCTATGACGTAATTTTCGACTTAAAAACTTTCTTTTATGTGCTTTTATCCGACCTCCATGCATCAATAAAAATACTTCAACTTATAAAAACTGCACATATAGCTATAACGTTCACAAGAAAAGTTTTCTTTTGGATGCTATAACCGTGGCACACATAGTATATATACGTATGTTATATATTACGTAAGCCATATTGTAATATCGTTTTAAATATGGCATGATTTTCATCATCACATACTTTTCGAAGATAACAATTTAATTATTTTAAACTTTTCTTTCTTAATCAGTATTCATGTACATTCATCTTATTCAATATTAATATACATTTCAATTGAAAATACAGTATTTAAAATTATTGTTGACATTGTCATTGACACTGATATCCACCGTAGTGGAGCAACTATGGCTTTCGCCTCGAATGATCCTTATTATACACAGAAACAATAACAAGCCACAATAATTATATTACCTTTTTCCATTACATATTTATATAAATAAAAATGGACACTCACGAATGGACATCCATGTCTTACCCGAGGATTCGAACCCGGGGCCCCGTCGGGGCAGCGGCTGTCGCTACCGATTTTATTTGGGTTTTATAAAATCTGTCATCAGTAGAAAAAAAAAAAAAAAAAAAAAAAAAAGATTATTTCAAAATATGAATTAAATCTCTATTAATGAAACATTAAATAAAATTTTTGAAAAATACTTAAAAAAATAGACAAATTTAATAAATGTTTGGATACTACACACCAAAATCTAGTCAAATATATGCCTGTAAAAAATGGTTAAATTGTTATGTATA
Organism: Maratus speciosus; assembly: GCA_963932465.1. NCBI lineage: Eukaryota > Metazoa > Arthropoda > Arachnida > Araneae > Salticidae > Maratus > Maratus speciosus. Next base: position 460,458,131 of record OZ010788.1, read on the forward strand.
GTTTTTATCCTATAAAACTAATGTAATAGAACTAACCTGGCCTATTTCAATATTAAATAAAGATTAAATAATTCTGAGATTTAAAAATTGTCTACTTGAACGTGTTTATTATGCATTGCTCTATAAAATATCACTTTTCATGTTTTTATACACAGTAATTTAATCCAGAACACAATACATTCAAAACCAGCAGCTGCAGTGGAAGCATTAGTAATTATTTTGTAGAATAGAGAGAGATTAAATAAAAACTCTAATTACACTATACAATATCAAAAATGTCCTTTAACCAAAATTAGTTCTTTCTTATTCAGCTTTTTGCGCTGATTCCGAGTCTCGTTTTAGATTTTTTGAAGCACGTCTTCGAGATATTTGCATACTTCTATTTATGCAAATTAAACCATTTTTGTACCATTTTACGAAAATTTTAGTTACAATAAATGTCAGACTGATTTTTTTTTTTTTTTTTTTTTTTTTTTTTTTTTCTTTTATGACTAATGGACAATTTGTTTCTGATAACTGTCGCAGTCTGCATTTTCTTAACATTTATCTGCCAGTTATTAAGTCTAACTTGCATATTTTTCAGTTGTGTATTATTCAGTTGTGTGTTATTCAGTTGTGTATTATTCAATTGTGTGTTATTTTCAATTGTGTATTATTTTCAATTTTAACCTCTTCAGTTCCGAAGCTAAAATAATAATACAAATGCTTATTCATTGGTTTTTTCCAAACAAAATGACATCGTAAATGACAGAAAAAATATCTTTTCTGAAATTGATCCTTAAGCGCTTAGTAATTTAGGTTCAAAAATATGGATCGAAAATTACAAACTCCCTTAAAAACATCAATTTAATAACCATTAATCTAAATTACACAATCACAAATTTAAGAGCGTTAAACAAGTAAATAATCTACAAATCTTCAAAAATTTTTATTGAAAAGATTTAAATTAAATACTTATGAAAATTTCTCACTTTCTAGTCATATTGTCTTTTGGGCATTTTTAGGCATTTTGCAAACTCAGATGAAAATAACATTTATTTTATGTGGGAATCAGCTTAGATGCTGCCATTTATTCGTTTGCTTGGAACGCAAAAAACATTCAGCTATTAAAAAGTGATGTGAAAATGTAAAAAAATCGGACATTTTAGCTTTTACAAGGAAGTGAACAGAGGTACCCGTATGGGGACCCAGGGACCGAAAAGGTTAAAGTAGTTGCCACCGAATGGACGTAATGTTTTTTTAGACTAGATTTTTATGCTGATTTCAAATCTGCCATTCGTTTTTTTCTATCACGTCTAGTTTTGGAGTAAAATTAATTTCTACTTTTGTGTGATAGTGGCACAAGTTAGGTATAAAATGTTTTTTAGGGATGTGTCCCTCATTGTCAAACGGGTGAACAATGTGAGATTCCTATCAAGGACATAATCACTAATGGGTATAGTCGATATTTTTTTTTAAGTAGTAGAATGTATCCTAACTAGCTGAAGCACATTACAAAGTAGCATAAAAAACTTTTCTGGTTTTTTTTTTTTTTTTTTTTTTTTTGGACCAAAAAATAAAATTTCACTTTTTTTGTAAAACTAGACATGATAGGAGAAACGCATACCAGATTTGAAATCAGCCCAAAAAACTGGTTTAGAAACATACTAGCGTACTCATGTCGGCAGAAATATTTGGACTTTAAGAAACGTTATTAGAAAGATATGAAAAATATACAAATTAGGCATAATACTTTATGGTCACATCCCAGTATAATCTGGGACACAACATTTTTGTAAAGTAAACTGAGTACAAATCATAATATAAAACAATAAAGCTAGCCTGATAATGCTTTATGTCTTAAATTTGCATACAATTGTACAAAAATCCCGAAATTTGCATAAATCGAAATATGCAAATATCTCAAACACTAGACGTGCTGGAGAAAATCTAAATCTAGATTCGGAATAAGCGCAAAAAAAACTGAATAAAAAACAACAAATTTCAGTTTTAGGACAGAGAAAAGGTTTAAATTTGCCATACAGTGATGAAGAAAAAAGTTCATTTTTTGTGACTTTTACTAAGCATCATAGCTCACTCAAATTTCTACCCATCTGGAAACCATATCACATTAAAAATATTGATTCTATCCGAAATTTGAATCATCAATTTTTTACAGCGCGATATTATTCACAATTCCTTCTGGCAAAAATCACAAGTATCCACCTGCTCAGAACAAAAGATCGAAAATGAAATGATATAGATTCATTCGACAATACATAATTCTCATCTTCCCCTAAAAAACGTTTAAACTTCAACCCTTTTTCCAACCTGTCGATTTCAGGTACACTTCAGTCCTTCAATAGGTGTCGCAACAAGTGATGCTCAGAACATGCTATTGACACCAGCAAACAATACTTTCATTGATACGAACAATACATATAGAATGGAGCGGGAAAAAAAAAGAACTGCTGTTGAGTTTCAGTAAAACAAAAATCCATATCGCTGTTTTTTACGTGGATTAAATTTTCCACGTTTCCACTTCTGTCGATGCAACGGGGGAGGGTGGTTATTTCCCTTTTTTTGACGCGATTCAGAAAGAAGACTGAACCTGACTATGACAGATGTTCGATTATGATGTATAACCAACAATGAATCAAACAGAACTCCTCTTTTGCTGATTTTAAACTTTATTTATAGTACTATTTATAGATATAGATATAGTTCCAGTTTTTACACCCACTTCCTAGCATTATGTCATTTTAAATGACCATCTGTCAATAGTTCATAATTTTTACTAAAATTCAGTTGAAGGAAATTCTACAATTTCAGGACAGGCACACTTCTGATATTGGGACGACGGACATTATAAAATACAAAGTATGGAAATCGTTGTATGTAAGTTTTTTATAAATGGAAAGGAAATTGCTAATGATCACAGTAGTAAATGCCGAATCTTTTGTACGTGCCAAAAAGCCCCGAAAAATACTTATTTATCAATATTTTAACGTGGAAAATTTCTTCATAGAAAGATATTACAGTACATGGCGCTTATTCAAATGTCTGTTAACACAATTAGCCAGTATTATGCATTAAATACTTAAAAACAACACATTAATGAAAATGTTATTTTTGCTTCATAGTAGAATCAGCTGTTTAAGTCAACAAATCAAATTGCAGTTAGCAAGCGTGATTCATTCATCTGGTACCTGCTGTAATAAAGACCAAAAATACAAAGTTTTTACTGCAGATAAAAACTGAACTTTTTAACTTATCATAAATGCAACTCCTATCTTGTAATAACATATATTACAAAATAATAATAATAAAAAGAATGTTATTAATTTATTCAAGATTTTTTGGTTTTGTACATTCGGTGCTGAATGCTGTTACACTTGATTTATTTTTTATTATTTTTATTAATACATATCGAAAAGATCCATTTATCATTTTATTTATTATATGAACTGACATATAAAATCCATTTTAAGAAATAAAGAGTATTTAATTCCTATATAACAAACAAAATGGTTTTTCGTCAAATATTTTGACGAAAATCCATAGATTGAAGACGAACAGATAAAGCCCTTTTTAGCGCCAAAGAGAAGGAAAATTTTTGAATATGTTGAAATGATAATATGCCAGAAAAAATTTAGCACCTGACACCTCGAACACGCATACCATAGGTTCGCCACCATTGGATTAGCGTATTCTAGTCCAGGCAGATTAAGATAAATATACCTTCAACGTGGACAAAATAGCAACAGAAGCTTCAGAAGGTCTTTCTTCGCAGTTAGCTTCAAATCAGGACATGATAACGATTTAACAACAAAACTTTGTTTATTAAATCACTTTACAAAGTGAGAGAGAGAGAGTAGTGGAGTAACTTAAATAAAATTTAAGTGGTTTGATTAATTTTAAGTGACTCTAATCAAGCGGCATAAGACACTTTTCCAATTTGTTAAATTGGAAGTCCTACACTAAATTCACAATATTTTCCAAAAGAATGCTTTTTACTAGAAAACATAATTCTTACTTAATGCTACAGAACTAAATAGGCTTCGTGAGCCTAAATATCACTTTATTTTAAGTAGATGAAAGTGCTACATCTTACCAGCACCGACATCCTTGTAGAACTGTCCAAATCAAAGAAAAACCTTTAGTACTTCGATCCCGGGCAAAACTCAACGACAGGTGTTGTCACAGTTAAAATATCTTTCGACGAGATACGCTGTAAATCCACTATCTACATGTAAAGCACAGCGTTCAGCTTTACCAAGCTCTTGGAAAGATCCTCGACAGGTTTTGATAGCAGTTAGAATACCTTTCGGCTTCGGCGAGATCCGAGATCAGCTGTTAATCAGAAGTTTCTTCCTAACACTTCACTGAATATAACCGCTGTACAACCACAGTATCTTAATTAATATAACTTTACAAAATAACCGTGACAACCAATTTCAGGGATCCTACTCATTTTGCGAAACCTAAAGGGGCCAATCCGTGAAATCATGGACACACATTGAAAAAAAAATAATATTTATGAATGTACATTTATTACATTTTTTTGGCAACAAAAATGTTCAAAGTTATTTTTCCATGCAAAATAAAAATTGGCAACAGTGTTTTAATTTCAAAATGGCTAACATTATGCAACCATGTGCTTCGTGATTTGCGGAGAGAACAATATTATGGATTTTTGAACTTCATCCTCTGCTATAATTGGTAAGTTTGAAACATTTTACTATGTTTATACCTTTTTCATATCTAATAGTTACATAATGAATACCTTTTTAAAGTAACAGATTGCTTAATTGTAAATCAAATCACTGAGTCACAAAAACATGCTTTTTTTATCACTACTGAAAAAATACTGAATGCATTTATGGTTGGTTGGTTGGTTGATTTTTTGACGACCGATTATCTACTCTAGGGATATAGGCCCGAGGGGGCTGTGCCTCCGTGGGGGTCTTTCTAAGGGAACCTAACCCGTATTTACGCATGGAAATCCATGGCTCGAAGAAAACCACGAAAACTCCGAACGATTAGGCCGACGGGCGCAATTGGGTTCGAACCCAGCACCTCCCGTCTACCAGCTTCGAGAGCAGAACCTCTCAGTCACTGGTGGGGCGAATGCATTTATGCATAATTTCATACTTTCCTTCTGTGATATGCTAACAATTAATATATAACCCTAAAAATAAATTATAAGCTTTAAATATACAGAATAAACACTAATTCCTTTGGTAATGTGAGTCACATGTAACGTGAGTCACATCCATGTAATGAGAGTTACTTTTTAAAAAAAGTTAATACTGTATTTTATCTTTTAAATAATGCTATTAAGTTGCATAGAAAACCTTTTTTATATATTCAAGACCTGTTTTTTTTTTTGTTGTTTTTTTTTCCAAATGAAAATCAAATTTCAAATTAATTGCTTAAAAGGCGCAAAGGCCAACCTTGTGAAAGAGATTTCATGCCGAGACTCGAACCCGGGCCATCAGTATAGCGCACCGACATTCTGCCGACTAAACCACATTGCATGAGTCCCGGCACAACACCCCGGGTTCGAGACCCGGCATGGAATCTTTTTCACTGTTGGCAGTGAGTGTAAGGAAGGTTTAGGTTTTAAAAAAGATATATTGAGAATACAGATATTGACATTTTGAAGTATGTGAAATGGTATGAATGGAAAAAAGATAGTGAAACCCATATTCAAAAGATAATGGAACAGCTAAAGAACTCATTTCACACATCTCTAATCTCGCACCAACATTTTTGGAACACTTATGTAAAAAGGCATCAGGCAGAGGGGTACCAAAAACAACGTAATTCTGTTACCACATCCATTAAAAGAGCTCTGATACAAGTTGACTTCGCAGAAAATTATACCTGCAGATTTCAAGGTGAAATACTGGGTGCACACTGGAAACAAAGTCAGGTGAGCTTATTTACAGCTGCCATCTGGCATTCTGACACACTTCATCCTTTGGTGCTGGCTTCTGATAATACCATACATTCAAAGGAAACTATTGTAGCTTATATTGATAAAATTCTAGAGTGTCTCCCCAGAGATTTGGTGGAAGTGGATATTTGGTCAGATGGACCATCATCACAATTCAAAAACCGCTTCATTGCAGTAGCTCTCCAAGCATTACACAAAAAATACAATTTCATAATAAAATGAAATTTTTTTGCTACTTCGCATAGCAAAGGGCCAGTCGATAGAATTGGAGGATTAGTTAAAAGACAGGTTTGGGGAGCTGTATGTAGCAGACAGTACATTGTGGTAAATGCTGCAAGTTTTGTTGCAGCTTTTAATAATACAACATCTAAGAAGATTACTGTTCTTGAGATAACTTGCGCGGAAATTCAGAAGCGAAACAAATCTTGGAATTGGAAGATCTATTTAACAATTCACAACCAATTCCAAAAGTTAGTGAATGGAAAGTGATAAGAAGCAAGGGTAATTGCTTAACAATTAAAAATTTTGTTTAAATTTTTGTATATAATGTCTCAATTATGTTTTTTAAAATTATTGATAACTAACAACTATTGTATTCAAATAAATCGGCAGAAAAATGATAATGAATGCCATGAAAGAGATGTAACGTGTGTCACATTTTCTGTGTAACGTGAGTCACAGCATTTTTTTTTCTTTCCAGCTTAAATAATTCCTTTATTTCAAATCTACTCTATCATTAAAATATTTCAATATGTATAAAAAAGGTTCCATCATCCTTTAATTTTGTATCCATCAGGGTTTGGAAGAAATTTAAATTTTAAATGTCTATTTACATTCCATGTCATTTTTACTGTAACGTGAGTCACACATCTGTTTTTACCTGAAATACTCATTTAAACATAAAATATTTTTTGAACTACCAATGAAGCAAATCCACATACATAGTTAATATGAAAAACAAAAAAAGTAAAACAATTGTATCTAAAATGTACCCAGAGCAGTTTATTTTGATTTAAATATTCTTTACACTTGTAACGTGAGTCACGCTGGATTAGCCCAAAGAAAGACAGAATAGATGTCTCATTCACGCACAAATGTTGGCGATTCAGTACAACATGCTCGTATGCAAAATCACAAAAGTTCACTCGTCCACATAATGGTCACATCTTCATGCCCTTATAAAAGAGTATTCAGGCGTCCTGCCACAAAGCTGAGAAAATTGTTTTTGAATCAGTAATGAATGCTGAACAACATACCTAAAATCAGACAAAATCGTTCCTTGGGAACATTTTAGGAATGGAACCTCTCTATGTAACGTGAACCAGCCTAAAACAGAAAATAATTAACATGTGATAATAAATAAAATAAATAAAGGAGTAAAACACTATGTAATTCAATACTTTTAATAGAAATGGGGATTATTTACTGTTTAAGAAGTGGTAGGGGGGCCAGTCGAAGTCGAACATATTCTAGGTTAAATATTTTTACTTTTCCATGAAGTTAAGAGCTAAAACTTTAATTAGTCATAAACATCCTTAAGAAACATCAGAGAAAAATATTTTTATTAAATTGTTCGTTTTGAAGAGACCTTTCAAGCAATATGCCGCAAGACCCCCCCCCCCCCGTTCCAATTTGACATTTAAATATCCACCCCCCTCCCCAGTGGCCTTCCTGTCACCCCACTTTTTTTAATCAGACGAGCTGTTACTTGAAGTGAATGGGCACTTATTGCACATGACGTTTGGAGGACCTATATAGTAACTTTTTTTTAAAACGAAATTTCACGAAATTTATTTTAACAATTTCATTTTAATGTTTAACCTTTAACTGATGTCACAGAAATTGTCACATAACTAGTGAGAAGTGGTCTGTGAGACCGCTAAATCGAAAGATGAATAAAAGCCGCGATTAACTCATAGGATGTTGTTTTTGTATTAAACTTTTTGTACAGGAGTGTTATAATTAAAATTCACCTATTCAAAAATCTCTGGTGTTAGTATTAAAGTTCCAAACGAAACAAAATTTCAGTAATGTTTCTAGATAAACTGAAATTTGCAAGTTAAACTACGAGAAAAAAGCACCGGTCTGTGAGACCGGAAACATCAGTTAAAGGTTAATATGTGGATATCATATTAGTTTGTCCGTACTCAGGTTTATACTTTTTAAAGCATCAAAACTCATCAAATCCTGATACAGTGTACTCTTAGTAGTAACAAAACAACGCTGAACACTCGAATAGAATAACTCTCATTGGATAGGAAAGGGGGGGGGGGGTATAAGTTGTCATCTGTCGCAAAATTAATGTGAAAATGACATGACAGTCGTTCACAATGTTCATTATTAATACTGGAAATAACCGATCCAACAACCGACTGATAGCCTTAAGATCTTAAATTGGATGTGCCATTACCGCAGTGGGATATGGGAATTTCAGATACCTGGATTTCCTATCTTAATCGAACATCTTCATGGTCTGTTGAAAAAGAATGGCTGTATTTTCACACAGTTCTATCACGAGGGAAAAAAGTTTCTGCATTCGGGACATTTCATAAAGAGAGGGATTTCTTAGTGAGATGTTTGAGATTAATCTAAAGATGATTCATTGATTTTTTTTTCTTTCCAAATATATATTTTTACATTTTTTAATCACTCTTGATCGCATAGAAACAAAATGAATGGGTTTGGAAATCATAAAGGAGCTCAGTATCCTAAAAAAGGTCAAAATATTAACATTTTTCTTGTCGCTTTAAGTTACTGCATTCGTTTTATGTCAAAATTTTAAAGCGGTATATGGGGCATTCTCACAATCTTTTGACTTTTGTGAAAAAAAATCTGACAAAATTAAACTTGCTAAAATAACATTTTAATCTGATAGACGAATGCCTTAATGATTCAAAATAAAGAAAAATGGTAAGCAGCGAAATTTTTTTTTATTTAACTGAGGTTTAAGTTAAACTTGCGAGTTTAAATTTTCCTTACCATTTTACCCCTATAACTTTTTATTTTCTTCAAAATTTTTACTTATAATGAATTTGCACAGTACCCACAGGACATTCAAATAAGAAATAATAACAATGTAGTACTTTTAATACAGAATTTTTGTATAACATTGTCTTAAAGGGGTGTTAAAGAAGGGACGGTAAGGTAAAAAAAGGGGATGGTATTGGAAAAAAGGGACGAAATGGTAAAAAAAAGGATGGTAAGGATGGAAAGGTAAGGAAAATTACCACCTATTTTTAGGAAAATCATGTTAAGACTAAGTGATAGCCACAATGTTCATTGATTTTTAGAAACAATTGTTAACATTGGATTAAATTATTTTTTTTTTTTTAGTTTACCCCTAAAAGTGCAGGAATAAACTTTGGGGACGGTAAGACTACCAATAAAGCCACGATGCTTGAAATTGATATTTAAATACTGATTTAAATTCTACAGTAAGTTTCCTGCCAAAGAATTTTATACATTATTTCTCTAGCATACTTCTGCAAGAGAAAAAACTTGAAAAAAATTCTGTAGCTGCATCTGAAATGATTTTCTGTAGAATTTTAGAAGAGGGATGGTAAGGAATCTAAAACCCAGGGACAGAGTTTAAAAAATAATAACAACCCTAAAATTGTGTGCAGGTTACTTTTTAGCTACATATTTATATAAAACAATAGTTCCAGTTTCAGGAAAAAATTACATCGAATTATTTTTATTGAAACAATTTTATACAGTATAGTTTTCCATAGTTATAGTTTTACATTTCATCCTCCAAACTTAAAAATCAACATCAGGGACACGGGACGGTAGATGAGTTTTCCTGGTATTTGGACACCCAACATCGTCGAAAACTTATTTATCTCGTTAATATTGTTATGCAATCATACAATGGAATGTTCCCCTGTATATGAAATTAAAAAAACACAAAAAAGTGTATTAAATAAAAAATTATTATTCAGGGACATGAAAGTCAAAAAATTGTGAGAATGCCCCATATGCATTTTTTCTTTCAAAATAGTGTTTTAAGTAAGAGGTTCAGTATGTCTATTTAACAATATCGTCATCGCATCTGCCAGTGCTCATTTTCCCATCACACCTCTCGAATAGATAATAATACTTAAATTTGCTTTTGAAGTGAAAGTGTGCAATCCTGTATGAGATTAACACGCAAAACACGAATATACTCAGGAAAAGTCCTCCTTGGATCTTGGTTTGGAAAGACAAACGTGCAAAGTTAAGATTTTTTTTTTTTTTTTCAAAATATATTGAAATTAATATTCGGAAAAATTTACATTGTAATTGATGACTTTTTAAAAACAGAAATCTAGAAACTTCAAATAACCGAACCAATACTACGGCCCCTTTAAGAATAACTTTTAAGTCATGCTTAATAAAACTTTAAAAAATTCAAATATGATGCCAAAATTGAGTATTTATATTGAAATTTTCAAAATTTATTACAATTTCAATATGGAGAATCCCGTTATGCTTATTTTTTTTAATCTAATTTATACCGAGCCCATATTTTTCGAAATGTAATAAATTTGTATAATATTTTTTCTTTAACATGAAAACTGCATGAAATAATTACAGGGACCGACTGATGCAGGGACATGGGGTGCAACTGCCCCTGCATGAGCAAATATTAATTATAGTATGCAATATGCAATTAAAAAGCCTATTTTATATTAATCTAGACAAAACATAGAATTATGCATATTATCTATATATTTAAAAGACAAAGCTGTTTTCTTAGTCATCTAGCCTGAGCTTTCTACTGAACCGATTTTGATAGTTATTTTTTAAATGAAAACACTTTATTCGTAGATGTGCCCGAACTCGCTATTTGTATATTGTAATTTTAATTTGAAATGTCTTTTATGAAATTTCTTCACATTGCTGGCAATCGGGTTGGTTGCATTATTGAAGAGATAAGGAAAACAATGGAAATTACCATATAATTACGAATGGATTAGTATGGATCAGTATTACAATTAAAAATAACTTTTTAAAAACTTTTGAACAGAAAGTGACGTCACTGTATAAAATAACGCGTTTTTACTCATAACGCTTTTCATTTCACTATTTTTTTTTTTCATTCCGCTGACACTGAGATTGAGACGCTCACCTGAGATCATTAGAGAGTGAAAATGATGTCATAGTAAAAATGAGAGTATTTTCTTTGATAAAACTGAATATTTTAGTACGAATGCTTCTAAAAGTAAATTTATGGATTTCGCAGGCACTCAGATTAGAAATTAGTAAAGAGTGCGAATGTTTACATGCAAAATTGTAACGGGCAAACGTGACATTAAGTTTGGGAATATATTTATTAATAATCTATTGCACTTAAAATATCTTTAAAATAGTGAATATGTATATGAAAAGTATGCATTTAAATTTTACGACGGTGAAAAAGATATTATTTTTAGAATTCGTTGAAAACAAAAATTATAATTGTGTCATAGTGGCGCAATTTTTGTTGATTTTTCATTACGTAATACAAAGATCAAAACCTCAATTAATAACTTCATAATTTCATTTATCGTAATTGCAGGTTACTGATTACGGATAGAAATAAAGTTTAATTTTTCCATAATTTGAAAAGTTGAAATTAAACTTTAGTTAAAGATAATATTAGTTTTAAGAGTTAGGATAGCCAATATGATATTGATTAATTATTGTAAATATTTTTGTTAATTTTTTATTAATTCAGTCAGTCAGTTCTTGTAAACATTTTCATTCGTAAAATTCGACGGGTCTCGACTCGTACTTTTATAAAATTTCCATATTTAGGATGTTGACATTTTATCAAATAATAATTTAAAAAAAAATAGTGTAATTATTTTTAGTATTTTTTCAGTTTATTTTTCAATATTTTAAACTGATTTTACCAGCAAATTTGAGAAAATATAAAGTCAGGCATAAATGGTTTAAACACAAAGCAAAAGAAGCTATAATTCCCAATGAAGTATTCTCTCTCTCTGTCTCTTTCTCTCACCTCTTTCGTTTTAACACTGTACATATCTCAAAGCTGTACTTAGCAGAAATACAAAAAGAAAAAGAAGTAGCAATTACCATCTATAGACGAAAAAATATCCGAATTATTTCGTGGAATCCTGTGTATGACCTATTAATTTGCATATGTACTACATAGTATGCCAAAAAATTTGAAATATGCATTTTTTTTTAAAATGATAAATTATGTATTCTGTTTTCTAACCAAATTTTTCTGCATGTTGATAACGCCCCAAATATAGGACGCTACGCATTAATGTGTACATGTTTTATTAGGCATTTATTGGAGAGGGTTTTTTTAAGGTAAATCCTTTTCAAAATGATTATGAAATAAATTGGTTTTAAACCTCATATATGATTATTATTAGTTTATTAATAAAAATAAATATAATCTCCTTAGTCTCGGCAAATAAATAAATAAATATACTTTTCTAGTAGTACATAAAAATACTAATTATAATATGCAATACGCAATTTAAAAGCCTATTTTATATGAATCTAGACAAAAGATAGAATTATGCATGTTATGCTATTATAAAAACTAGGGGAACGTACCCGGGCTTCCCGGGTTAAAGAATATAGGTGAAATCATTTTTTAAAATTGAAAACTAATAATTTTTTTATATTCCATAATATTTTTAGATTGACAACTTACATTAAAAAAGCATTTCTCATATGGAAAATACGAATTATACAATCAAATAAATTTTTGAAATTTGTCAAAAGCGATATTTTCTTATTAGCCGCATGCTAAGAGTTATTTGCCAAGATTTTGCTACTTATGGCATCCTTTTATATTCTGATAATTTCAGAGCTTATACATGTCTGGTAAATTTGTGTTTTATTTATATTATTTTATTTATTTATTCATAGGGAATTTTTTTAATGGATATTAGCCGTAAGAAAATGATGAAGTCTGTATTTTGTTTTAAGGGCAAACGGATTAATCTTTCGTAATCGAGCTTCGTGCGATATAGATAATTTAAAAAATATTTCATGCTTAAAAATTGTTTTTAAAACTATAAACAATCAGTAAACTGAGATGGACTTTGCAAAGTTATTCCATTAAAAAAAATCCTATTTGGTGATCTAAAAATTTAAATTGTACGATTATAAATATGTTAGATTTGTTGTTTTTTTTTTTTCAATATTATTCTTTTATTTGTTTATAAAAGAAGTATTAATTTCGTTAATTTGTCTTTCACAAATATGTTACATTGGTGGTTTTTTTAATATTATTCTTTTATTTGTTTATAAAGGAAGTATTAATTTCGTTATGCAAAAATAGTCAGAAACAAATGCTGAAAAATGTTTGTTGCTTTATGTGAAAAATGTTTATTATTATTATGTATTGAAACCGGCACGTGATAAGATAAACTTAAAAAAAATCATGTTTAAAAATTATTTTAGAAAATATAATACATCAGTCAATTAAGATAAAGTTTTTAAACAAATTGCATTTTAAAAGTAATTTTTTTCTCTATGCTACGAAAATTGAAAATGTAACGATGGTCAGAAGATTGAAAAATATACTTTATAAAGATACTCTAAATTTTTGTAAAACATTGCGTTTTATCAGTGTGTGATTTCGATTACATTATTTTTAAATGTGAAGCATTTTCCCTGTGAAGAATTTCAAAGCAGCTGGGCTGTGAAAATGATGCTCTTCTACAAAACATAATTCAGGTTTAAGAAATAAAATACACGCTTTTTTATAAAATGACGTCATATGCATCCGCTAAAGCAATCCACTTTTACAATCCAGTTTTAAACTTCGTCTATAGAAAAGTGTGCATATGACGTCATTATCACAGAATAAGAGACAATATTCTTGACATAGCCCATATTTTAATTTCAACTTTTTTTTTTAGGTTTTATGAGAAAATGGCAACAGAAAGATACAGTATCTCCTATATTCGACTATTTTCCGTTTACTTTCAATGACTTTCAATGAAATGAGGTACTTTTGTTGCCACAATAAGAAAAATGGTATTAAAAACTACAAAAAAATTAATATCTCAAAAATAAATTGAGATACAGCTTTCAAACAAATTGCATAAAAGAGCATTTTTTTCCTTATACGACGGTGTAAAAATTTAAAATGTGCGATGTTTAGAAGTTGCAGTAGAGAAAATTGCAAATCCAAAATTTTATTTCAAATTTCAAAGTCTTGCCATTCGCAAAATGACGTATGCGTTACGCACAGATATGATTGTCCTTTATAATATAGATTGTACATATCCCCATATTTAGTATGCTTACATTTTATCAAATAAATTTTAAACAATTAGCGTTATTTTTTTTTTAGTATTTTTCCAGTTCATTTTGCAACATTTTATATTGATTTTACCAACAAATTTCATAAAACAAAAAGTCAGACATAAAGGGATTAAACATAAAGTAAAAAAGCGATATTTTCAATGGGGTATTCTCTTTTCATTTCTTATAAGTCTGTACATAGCTCAAAGCTACATTTAACAGAAATGTAAAAAGAAAAAAAAATCAGCAATTACCATCTATAGACGGGAAAAATATCCAAATTATTTTGTGCAATCCTCTATATGACCTATCGATTTGTATATATACTACATAGTAATGCCAAAATTTAGCTCAGTTACGAAACGCATAACGCAGTTGAAAATCCCTATCAGCATTTTCCGTCAATAAGCGGAAATATGCTCGATTTCTTTTTTGTGGAAACTTGTATATGATCTATAGGAATTATACACACCAAGTAGTATGCAAAAAACTAGTTAAATTAAAAACCGCACGTCATAGTCGACTCCTTCACGAAAACACCCTTCAAGCAATCGCTCATAGAAAAGTATTGTAACCGAATTCTTTGTAGTGTCTTTGTCAATGAACGATGAATTCACATCTTGTAGCGTATCTCAGTGATTTGTATCCTTTTAATCATGTTTGAAATAGTAATCAAAATACCATGCAAACAATTTTCCTCCATACAGCACAACATAAATGAACTATAATACGACACACTTCATTTTTAATACCGAACATGACATATTATGCATCAATAACATATATCAACCGATATCAGTGGTACAAGAAAATGTTAAAAATTCACTAGATTTCTTTCTTTAAACAACTGCATTTACTTTGGAACTATAAAGCTATTAAAAATAATTTCATGTGTAGTTTCATCTATTATATTTTAAAAAGCATATTTAAAAATGCGGGTTTCTATCTCATTATTTTTTGCAAGACTTTGAAAATTGATAGGGCTTTTTACAAAAATAAGGCTTCCTCCTTTATTTGGTATGCGGTATTACAGTATTTATAAAAATTGCTCGTGGAATTATTCTTAACCAACTATGGATAATAGTTTAATTTTTAAACATATACCTTTAAATATTCTATTATTTTTCAAATAATTATATCATTAAAAATCCGAAAATATTTTTTCGAAACAGAAACATATACACTACAATATTTTAGAAATTAATTAACCGGTTTATTCTTCGTATGTAAAAAATTACAGTGGCTACTTAAAATTAAATAACAGAAAAAACATAGCAGCAATATTAAAAAAAAATGATATTTTTAAATATTCCGTTAAATTTTGACCGTTTAAATTCCTTCTGGAGGTTCTATTAATCGTTAAGGAATTTAAAAAAAAAATCGATCCCTAATTTGAAAGAATTTTGTTCTCTTAACTCTAACGAGGATAATAAAAAATTAAAAAGTTAGGAACGTTATTAATTTCACCTACACCCTCGGTTACTGTCCTTCATATACTGTAAAACACAGTGACTTTTTTCTGGCTGCAAATGCCTCTTTGGAGACTCTAATTTGGTATATTTTTAGTTTCTGTTCTTAAAATCAAAAGAACATACACTTCTAGTCAATTATTACCTTTCTACGAAACATCGCCGTGTAAAGTGTATAAATATGGAAATTACGTCATGTGATCTCACAGATACAACGGCAGCAATCACATAAGTTTTTTGAAAATGGCTTTCCAGTGATAAAAAATATAAAATGTTGGGTGGTTTTCTCTTCTTCTAATTACACTCCACTTTTAATTTACTCAATTAACTGTCACTAATGATATTAGTCTGACCTTAAATTTTTACACAAGGTGTGAACAGTTTACCAACACCTGGATGTTGTTACAAAAAGAGGAAAAATAAAAATAAGCAATATGCTTAGAAAGATACTAATTTGATTTTAAAAAAACTCTTAGAATAATTACCAATAGAAAAAAACAAAACAAAGAGGAAATGCATAAACTAACTTAAAGTAAATCAAAAAATTACTATTAAAAATGTGAAGTTGAACCTTAATTATTTAACAGTAACAACATCCTCAACCATTCACAACTTATGAAGAGAAAACTACCAACACTTCTGAATTTGAGAATACAATGCATTCACAATAAAATAAGAAAAGCTAAATTGATTACCACAGAACTTCACAACCGAAAGGCAAACTCTTGAGTCCGCATTATATCAAATAATATGTTTTGATAATTTAAAAGGATTTAATATCAAGATTGTGACTGCACTTATACTCTCAAATCCAGGGGCCACATAATCGTATAGTAGTTCATTAGCATTGAAAATCATTAAATCTAACTGATGTTTTACACTGCAAACAAAATTACTTCTTGAATTCTTTTCCTTTTTTTTTTATATATTTTAGGAGTTGCCCTGAACATTCTAGCAATTATATCAATTTCAGTTTTTTTTTTTTTTAATTTAATGAACAATACATACTCTTTTCAGAAATTATTTATTTATTAAATTTATTTTGATTCAAATCTCTCAAGGAATATATGTGTTTATGAATTTCCACCTAGCATAGATCTTGTTACCATAATCCTTAGTTACCAAATTCAAAGGATTTAAGAGTTGAAACAAATACAACCAGAAAAGAAAGGTAATAAGAGAGGTGACAACCATTAAAATTAATTTTTAAATCAATCATAAAAGGTAACAAAACCCTCAATTCGTCTCACACATCATTCCTCACTTAAAATCTGATAGAAATAATTACTCCTGGTTATAAAACTTTAAGATTTTTTTTTTTTTTTTATGTACTAATTTTATTTATCAATGATATTAAGCTTTCTTCATTTTAAAGATTAAATTGGTTAAGTAAAAAAGAAACAGAGTAAAGCAATACATTTAATATCATTTTATTAAACTTCAGATCTTATTAAGAATTTAATATTATTTTTGCCAATATCTTGCAGTGAAATTTCAGTATAAAAAAATCAATTAGATACATGACAGGGTTTAACTCAAAATAGTTTTTAATTTAAAAGACTCGTTTAACTATTATCATACTGCAGAAAATTTTCAATACAACAAAAACGCAAGTAAATATTTAGCAAAGAATATCTCAAAATAGTTTTCACTTTAAAAAAAGCCATTTTAACACAACAAATTGCGAGGGTATTTCGGTTCCTTCTAATACTTTTGACATAAATAAATATGTAAGAGATAATCAAAACAGCACAGAAAATTCTACTTACATTAAAGGCAATTCAAGAGAAGGTGTAGGCTATAACATCATTTTACTCTTCTTTATTTTTTTTTTACTCTATTTGGCAGTCCTTCTAATAGGGTGGAGATAAGGTCGATCGGTGTATACTTTTCTTTAGACGAATGGATGTTGGTATCCTCCCATTGATGCTATTTTTGTCCATATTAACTCTTTCTTTAAACCCAGGGTAACCACGGATAACACAGACAGTTCATAAAAGAAAAAAAACGTCCAAGGGATCACCTATCAACTTTCAGTGAAGATGCACTAAATCCTCATTTCCTCGACGATTTCATTACACACACAAATCCAATTTCTATGCTGCGAATCTCTTCAGACGTACCTGAATTCTGAAATCAAGGCGATGATAAGCACATGCTGATTGTGTTTCGTTAATTTCGGAGCATGCTCATAGGTTTTTTTTTTCTCTCTTAGTTTCTTAAGACAACATGAGCTTCTAAATCTTCCATGTTAAAGAATCTTGTTCCAACGGTGTGAGTGGGATCAATCATGGTTGCTGCTATACCCACGCTTGGTAAAAAAAAAATTCTTTTAAAGATAGCAGGACCATCTGACACGTCCGTTTTCTTGAGAGACTACCTTCTTCTCTCCTCGTTTTAACAAATTCGAAAACATAGTCTGACCACTCGTCAGGGGGAGGGCTAAACGAAAGCCTCCTTTCCCCCTACCCCCACTCACTAAGAGAAAAAAATCACATCCTTTTTGCCCGAAAACTCCTGCCTTAACTAACTTTTTCCCCGTATCGTGTAATAAAATTTCACACGTGCACTCTGACTTGCTGACGTCAGACGCTCCTATTCGCTAATTTGGTAGGGTTCAACCACTTATGTAAAAGGAGGTGTAATCTGCTTTCCACCTTATACACTTTTTCTAATGGGCCACCCATCTTTAAATGCCAAGCAAACTATCTTTTTCGCACGGCAGTTTCCCATAAAATCTCCCAAATTGTCTGTTTGACAATAACTTTTAAAAGGAGGCTTATAAAATTGCACCAAGCATTTTACTTAATAGGCTCATAAAATTTTATATATATAGATGGCCACCCAAGCAGGCTTTTAGGCTGTGATAACGAACGTAGTAAAAGAAGTGTATGAAATTCACATGGAAAACACGTTTTTACTGCATCCTATGTGACATTACAAAGGCAGACTGAGGGGGTTTTGATTTTACGAGCTGGCGTTGCTATGGTAACACCGCTCTATAGTGGGGGAAATACTTGACCGTTTCCAACAGCTGCCCAAATCCAAGGTTAAACGAGGAGTTTCGCATTTTTCTTGGAAAAAAAAGGGAAGGGACATCTTGCTTGTGTTTACGTTCTCAGATAAAAGATTACACGTACCCTAGTATTTGTTTCCACTGAAATAATACGTGTTTTTCTAGATCTGAAACTGAGAAAAAGGAATTCTCTGGCATTAAGTAATATTCTTAAACTATGAAAATTTTGTCTGACATTTTTCTTTGAAAAAGGGGGGATATAATTGAAGAAAAGTAATAATTTTAAGATGAAAGCATACAATGTTATATATATATATAAAGAGGGGGGATTTTAATAACACCAGAATTTGTCAAAATAAGGATATTGTTAAATATTCTACAACATGGCTCCCCTATCTTGAAGAAAAAAAAACAAAAAAAATTTCTAAAACACAATTTTTTTTTTTTTTGGAAAGGTAAACGAAAACTAAACTCCCAGCGGAGAACTCAATTTTTCCACTCAAAGTAAGTTAACTAAGGATATTAAATTAAAAATTGGGAGAAGCGAAAATATTAGTACGTCCATTGCAATGCTGGGGTATCATCGACATGAGCACTTGATACTCGAACAAATCAAACAGCGACTCGAAGAGTCTCGAAGCACTACGTACCTGACACACCACTCTGCACAGTCCGGAATGTGCAATATGAGCTGCTTACAACGAATCGATTACCTGAATACTTCCTTAACAGACAGGAACTTTAAGTTGAATAAACCAAAAAAAAGTTAAATATTAAGCCATAAAAGTAATCCACAGCCAGCTGAATCCCAATCCCAGCCGTCACACTAGCACAAAGTTATCTGCACAACATAATATTTATCTATAATTTTACCTATTTATACTTTTGACCTAAACATGTAGACAGTGAACTCTCATTTTAGTACTACTAGTATTCTTACTGAATGAACACCACACCTGACCATACATGCCCATTACATCTGCAATTGAGCCTAAAAAAATTCTAAAATAGAGAAATTTAAATTAATGTGGAGGAATAAATATATGAAGGACTGCCAACCGGTACTTACACATATGCATAAACATCAATTAGACACAGGCTGGAGATGCAGATGCATACACATAAAAAAAATCAAATCTTTTGCAAAACACATAACAGTATCTGATTCATAACTTAAAAAAAGATCATTGAAACTAACTTACAGCATTAACATGATATTATATACATACATATGTTTAAATAGAAAAGCATCAATAACATTACAGGGTGTGTAAAATTTGTACTGTGAAAAAAAAATTTTGTAACCCCTATCGTGAAAAAGTTCATTGTCCAAAGGGTGGGGTTTTAACTTGAAATTTACAAATGCACTTACAGACCATTTGTGCAAACAGTGTATGTCTGCAGTTCTGTACTACTAGGAATACACTACCCATAGCTTAGAAAAATTTAGAAAAAGGCAAAAATAAACTACACAAACAATGCAAGGATGGCGATGTATTGTCTACAATCATCCAATAAACATGCCTACCAAATTTAATCAAAGAAGAAAAAAAAATTAACAGGAAAGAATAATAATAATAATAAAATAAATAAGGAGAATTTATACATTTACTCATATTTACAGCTAAAGAAAATAAAACATGTAAAGCATAAAGAACATGAGCGTGTGCTAGTATGGCAGTAGATAACTCACATCAAAAACACAGAGAAATATAAACATAATACCATTCCGAAAATTTTGCAAAATACGCCAAAATTTATTTATTTCAGAGAGAAAAAAAAGGATATCTATGTCAAAGATATTGGATACACAATACAAAATACACTTAACTAAACGTAAGTAGACATTTAAACATATCGCTTCAGTTGCAGCACCTAATTTTCAAAACACACCTGAAAATTTCAAACTCCCCAAAATTAGCTTAAATTTTGGCTAAAATTGACTAAAAACTTTTTTGAAAACTGGTGCGGAACGGCATGCAGGCCATAATATAACACAAAACATGAGAATTTTTCCAAACAGGCCATATAAAGCCCCAAAAACTGCTACTAATATTTACGGACGACAAATCAAAACAAACCCATTTTGAAGCTTCAACATTTTCGATATTGAGTTTTAAATTAAATACATTTACCTAAAAACAGATTAAAACACATATAAATACAAATTAATTAAAATATATGTACAGAAAACATTAAAAAAAACAACAAATAAAATCGTTACTCCCTATAATCTGGTCGCACACTTCTATCCCGAAACGAATATTCGGTTCGTGTAGTCGACCTGGATCGACTGACGCGTTTCGATGTCGCGACAGTTCGTATCGAATCACCCGACGTCCCTGCATTGTTGCTATCTGGATGATCAATTTTGTCCCTGACCCTTTCAGCAACGCTAGATGCATCTGGTGAGCAACCCAAACATTCCCCTCCCGGTGGCTTTTTCAAGAAGGCTCACGTTTTCAGCACCAGCCTTGGCGAGTTGGCGAAAGCGAGAGCGTTCAGCCAGCTCTAACGCCAATCGTCGTCTTGTGTTTTGTTTTGAACCGAAATGGCGGAAGACGAACTAGCATATTTTAGAATAACAGTCCTACCTAAATTAAAGAAATATTTTCAGTTATGTGTTCTAGATGAAAAGAAATCTTCTTCGAAAGAAATTGTATTACGAATTCTTATACTCTGTTTTATCGAAGGCCTTTATTACTTTTGATGATATAGACTAAAATTTTGATTATTTGATCCCCTCAAAAATCTAAATTTTCATTCAATTGAGCATTATTAATTCCATACCTCTTAAACAAAAACTCATTACCTTCATATATTTAGATATTTGATTACATATAAAGATGGGTTTATGGGGATCATGAATTAATGCAGTTTCAGTGCATTTTGATGCATATAAACACCTGTGACACCGGATTTTAAAAAATACCTGTGGCAGAAAATTACTATATTTTCTGCGATGAACTTATATAATTAATTTAATACCAAATCATTCTGCAGAAACAACCCCCAAAGTCGAGTGAAAATAGGCCAAACCAAGAAAGGAAAAAAAAAAGCCTTTCACATCCCCAAACAGGATGTTTAGAAATTGCCTTTTTAATGTGAGATGAAATTCTTAAGGGGAGATGGGGTAGACGGAAGATTGAATGACTATCTTTTGTTGCTTCAAAGTAACAAATAAAATCATTAGAGAAAATTTTTAACTGTATATGATAGTGAGGGGCTATAGATTTAAATAGTTAAATTTATCAATTAACAAATAGAAAAAACAAACAAAAAATTAAAAACTTGGAATATTTAACTTTTTTTTTTGGGGGGGGGGGGGGGAACAAAAACAAGCTTTTCTTTTTTTCGGGGGGGGGGGGGTAGAATTTGAAAAATTGGTCTTTTACTTATAGTTACTTACTTCAAAGTAATAAATAGGACAGAAAATTTAAAAAACTGTATATAATTTTAAAAAAAAAATGAAAGCGTGTGCACAAAAGGTTAATCCTTATTATTTTTTTTTTAATCTTTCATTCTATTTGTTTCCTTATCTTTTTTTATGGTAAATTACTTATTTGTTACTTAAAAATCAACAGATAGAGCAAAGCAGTAAACTTTATGCACTGTTATGGATAAGCGAAGGAATAGTTAACATTTCAGACACAATTTTAACTAATCTTTTCTGCAAGGCAACAATGAATTTTAAATGGGCAAAAAGTAGTGTGATGGAGGAGAGGATGGGGGGGGGGGAGAAAATTCGAAATGGGAGGTTGCCTCAGACGATTGAGCATTATTTTATTGTCACTTCAACTTAATAAATAGAGCAATATGTGTGCAGAATGACGAAATATAAAGTGTGTGTGTGTGGGGGGGGGGATTTCATTCGAGAGAAAATTCGAAATGGGAGGTTGCCTCAGACGATTGAGCATTATTTTATTGCCACTTCAACTTAATAAATAGAGCAATATGTGTGTGAATGACGAAATATAAAGTGTGTGTGGGGGGGGGGGGGATTTCATTCGAGAGAAGAATTTACATGATTTATTCAAATATGACGAATTATTATTTTTAAATAATAAATAAAACAACTAAGGCGAAATAATGTTTAAAAATATGGCAAAAATTTTTAAATAAAAAACTGAAGAATTTTAAAGATTTTTAATTTTGTGCACTAGGGACAGACCAATGTCTTTTTCATAAAAACTCAAATAATGATAAAATTTTAACAATATTAAAATGTAATAGTAATTGATTTAATTGCATGCATCAACTTGCAATTATTTTAGCTCATAGATTTAATTGCAGGATACGGCTAAATAATTTATGCTTTATCGTTCAATCTAATTATAATCGAATTGATTTTAGTTTCAACTTCCTATTAACTTCTAATCGCAATTAAATTAAAAACAATTAATTTTTAATGAATTATTTCAGTGAAAATGTGTTTTATTAATGCAATCAATACGTCACACAATTATGCCGCTTAATAATAAAAAAAACTAAATTAATTCAGTAATAATACTAATAAAACTATGTTCAATTGTGTCATAAAAACATGATCAATACAATTATATTTATTAAAGAAAATTTTTACGTCTGTTTTTTAAAATACGTTCTCTATTTCTTCGAACATATAGCGAATTAATGAAATAAATGAATATTATAGAACTGAAAAAAATAACTTATGTTTGAATTACATATATTTGTGCAATTAAAAGTTATTTTAAACCGAAAAAGATTTTTGTTTTAAGCAAGGTTCTAATTGCAAACCACGGCGAAATAACATTTCGTCTAGCTTTTTACATTTGCGGAAAAAACAAATGAAAAAAAGCACATCTCTTCCTCTCAGCAAAGGAATGAGGTTGCTGTTCGCTACGCGTACGACGTCACGAACAAAAAAGGGTGCGTAGCGTTGAATTCATTCCCGCGCCAACCCTTACTCTGGCGATAAAGTGCTCAAAACGTGAGCCTTCTTGAAAAAGCCTCCCGGTGCAATCTCTGGTTGCGATTCTACTCCTCCCGGAGCTTCCTGCGGTTGCGGGGAAAGAGCAACAATTTCCGTTGGATCCCTACGTGCGTCATCGGGAGTACTGCCTCTATTTTTATTAGTTTCGATTTCCCTGGTGCTTTCACTTACATTACGTTGCATTACAGGGGGCGGTACCCATGCATAGCATCTCCTACGTCTACTAGTGCGGGGGTGGGTTGCTCGCTCGCTACTCTGAATCGGTTCTGTTTCATCGATGGGCGGACTGTGAATCGAATCCCCATTAGTCGTTTGTTGTTGTTGTGGATTGTTTTGGTCTGCAATCGTTCTGTTTTTGAATAAAGTGAGCCTGTCAATATGCACAACTTGAGTATTTTTCGGGTTAGCAACTAGCGCGATTTTAAAATTAACATCATTTAACTGCTCTATTATAGTGAAAGGACCATTATTTAACTTACTTAATTTTTTTGTATGACCTGGCTCAATTTTAGGTGTGTAGAGCCACACAAGATCACCCACTTTTAGATTTTTACAAACTGCTGTTTTCTCTCTGTACTTTTCTTGCTTCTCAGCTACTGAAATAAGATTGCTGTGAACTTCAGCATACACTTTTTGAAGGGCGGGGATTATGAGTTCACAAAAAGATGGTGCATCGTTGCAATTGATTCTAGGTGGTTGTGAAAATAGACTATAGGGAAGGTTTAGGTTTCTTCCATACATTACGGCTGCCGGAGTAAGTTTTGTTGAAGAGTGTACAGCAGTACGCATTGCAAGAAGGGCAAATTTGAGCTTAGTATCCCAGTCAGATTGATTTTCATTCACAATATGAGAGAGTGCATTTTTTAATGTACGATTTTGGCGTTCGATCTGGCCATTGCTAGAAGCATGATAGGAAGTTGTTCTGATATGCTTTATGCCAAACATATTGTACACATGTTCAATTGCTTCTGATATTAAGTTTTTCCCATTATCTGTTGTAATATAACACGGTGCTCCATATCGCGATATGAAATCAGCCAAAGTGTCTGCTATCACATCAGATGTGACCGAACTGACAGCATATGCTTCTGGCCACTTTGTAAACGAGTCAATGTAGGTAATTATATACTTATTTCCAGAAAAGGTCAGTGGCAAGACTCCAATTATATCTAAGTGTACTTTATTAAGAGGGAATTGGGGGGTGGGAAGACGTTGCAGTGGTGCAAGATGGTTTGCCTTATGGGCTCTTTTTTCTTGGCAGCTAATACATGATTCCACTAGGTGCTTGACATCTGACGACATCCCCGGCCAGTAAAAATGCTCACGGATGCGGTCAATCGTTTTTTGGAACCCCTGATGACAGGCAGCTAGAGAGTCATGTGTTAGAGTGAATACTTGTAAAATTAATGCTTTAGGAACAACTAATTTGATAGGATTATTTACAATTAAAGAATCTCTCGTATCTTCACATACTAGGATATCATCTCTAAAAAAAAACTTCATGTATTTAGGTGAAATTTCAAAACCTTGCTCTAATTTCTTTACAATCTCACAACACTTCTTGTCCGCTTTTTGGCATTCACTAATTTTTTCTATAAGGTTGGAGTATGGTTCAAAGGATGTCTCTTTAGCAACTTGAATATTGAAATTGCAGCTGACTGCACATGTAGGCTCGTCTACCTTAACAAAACGGGATAAAAAGTCTGCCACACTATTACATTTACCACGGACATAACTTATAGTAAAGTTATAGTCTGATAGAGTACAAATCCATTTTGCCATTCGTGACGTCGGGTCTTGAATCTTTAACATGAAAGTTAGTGGTGCATGATCTGTATAAATGGTGAAATGAGTGTTGGCAAGGTAGCATTTAAAATGGGCAGTGGCCCAGACAAGAGCAAGAAGCTCCCTCTCAGTGGCCGAATATCTTACCTCAGCATCTTTGAGTCTCCTGCTAGCAAAGGCAACAGGGTGTATCATCTTGTTCTCGTCAAGTTGTGAAAGGACTGCCCCTAGAGATTCACTACTTGCATCTGTATATATAATGAATTCTTTGTTAAAATCTGGCAAGGTGAGACATGGTTTTGAGATAAGCGCTTGCTTAAGATCCTCAAATTCCTTTTGGGCTGCCTCATTCCAGACAAAAGGCCCAGTTTCTTTAGTTAAATCTATTAAATTAATTGCTCTTTTAGTAAAATCTGGGATAAAACGCCTGTAAAAAGAAAGTGTGCCGATAAAAGATCTGACACCTTTACGAGTAGTAGGAGGTTGCAATTTTTCAATAATTTCAATATTTTTATTAATGGGAGACACTTTGCCACTATGAATTTCAAAACCAAGATATTGAATTTTATCTGTTAAAAATTTACATTTGCTAGGTTTAAGTTTCAGTTTGTGTTGGCGAAGCCTTTCAAATACAAGATTGAGTTTCTTGATGTGAGACTCAATGTCTTTCGACGAGACCACTATATCATCAATGTAGACCAAAATACCCAAGTTTCCTAGGTCCCCAAAAATGGCATTCATAAGTCTTTGGAACGAATTACCAGAATTCGCCAAACCGAAGCAGTTGCGGGACCACTCAAATAATCCTTTATGTGTTATAATGGCTGTCTTATGCTTGTCCTCAGGTCTAATAACTTGTTGAAAAAACCCACTCGTGAGATCAAGTGTTGAAAAATATTTAGCACCTGACAAAGAATCTACAGAGTCTGTGATATTAGGAATAGGGTACGCATCTTTTACCAAATTCTTGTTAAGCTTTCGAAAATCGACAGCTAGGCGATAACTACCATCTGTTTTTTCCACTAAGATGACAGGAGAGGCAAATTCTGACATTGAAGGTGACAAAATATTAGCTTCTAACAAAATATTCAATTGATCCTCCATTTCCTGGCGCAGTTTGTAGGGAACTCTATAAGCTTTGCAGCGAGCCGGTTTGTCAGAAGTTAAGTTTATAGTATGGGGAATTGTGTTACATCCGGGTAAATCGAGTACAGAGGCTGCAAACACATCTTTATTTTTATCAAGGAATTCTTGCATTTGAGTTTTTAAAGGAGGTGTTAAGTGATCCAAATTAATTTCTGAACTCCACTTTAAATCAGCGTGATCAAAATCTGCTATTGGGGTGTCAAAATTTACATTACAGGTTAAGTTACATTTATTTGGAGTTGAATTACATTTACTTGAAGTTAAATTACATTCATCATGAGTTAAATTTAAGTTATCTGTACATTTAAGAATTTTAGCTACAAACGTTCCTTTATTTAAGTGAATCATATTGTCTGAAAAATTAGCAAAAGATAAAAATAAACCATGCTCTTGTGTGCAAATGGTTCTGGAAATAAGGAGGCCTTGATGCAAACTCCTAGCAAGGGGTTCTAACATAATAGGATCATTTACGCTTACATTTAATTCTTTACTACACTTAACATTTGTCAAAATTTTAGTTTGGGGAGGGATTGTTATTTTATCACATAATGCGGCTATACCTATGATGGTTTTGTCATTACTCTCATTTTCATTAACTTTATTTTCACTTTCACTATTCTCATTGTCACCACTTAAATCCTCCTCAATATCAGCAATTTGCACCGCATCAGGTTTCTTTTTATCTACTCCTTGCTGTATCCTACCTGTGTCTTGCGAAATAAGGTTTACTTGGTGAACATGAGTAGTTTGTGGTATATTGTGGTTATCTATGGTACTCTCAACTTCCTCGGTGATTTTCTCCCTTTGCAAGTCACTATTACTTTCATTTAGTAACTTCTTTTGCCCTCTATTACCTAATTCTTCCTTCTCATTACTTATGGTACCCTGAACTGCCTCTATACCACTACTACAGGCTACTTTTTGTTCACTATTAGCTTTGTTTACACTTTTGCACTGGTAGTTCTCACAAGTAAATTTCCCACAATTTGTACACATTTTTGCTATATTACATTTACAATTACATTTACTTGAATTATTTACAGCATTATTTACAAAGTTTTGACACAATTTGGTACTATTCTGACACTTTTCTACATCCTCGGTTACTGTGCTAATACTATGGCAACCTGAATTTCCCTCAACTTTGGAATGATCCTGGTCTTCAGTTGTTTGTTTACCTTGTGTTTGTTCAGAGCTTTTAAGACTGACAGTATTATTTGAACAATCAATGGTAACTCTGTATTTTTTTAAAAAAGGCATTCCTAAAATGGCAGAAAATTCATCCGCCAGTTTCCCTGGGACAACAAAAAATTTAGCACTGCACAGAATATCATTAATTTTAAACGTTGCTACCACACATTGATTTAGATTCATTTTCTCGCCAGTTACAGTCACAATGGGTGTGCAACATTCCTCTACGTTACTCTCCAAAAAAAAATTTAGCATAGCACTACTCAAAAGATTTATCGCAGATCCAGAATCGCATAATGCAGTGATAGTTTTATTATTTACAATCATACTCGTCACTGGGAGACTGTACACTTGTGGGGAAAAAACACTATATACTGGGGTGGAGTCGTTCGGCTTCTGGGGGATCAGTCCGACCATTTCAGATCCAGCCTTATTTAGTTTAAAGGTACTTTAGGAGCACCCTGTGTATTGCTGTCACTACTAGGTTGATTTACATTTACAATATTCGTTTGATCCCTATTACTATTCCCTTGATTATCAGTATCCCTATTGCTATAATCATTCCTATCCCTATCACTATAATCATTTCTGCCCCTATTGTTATTACCACTTCTACCCCTAGTTCCCCTATAGTTAAAGTCCTGTCTATCTCTACCATTATAATTATAATCATTTCTGTCTCTATTTTCCCTAAAATAAGTATTATCAGGCTGGCCAGGATACCCTCGATAATTGTTGCCATAGCCCCCACGGCCCCTATAGTTACTAAACCTGCCCCTACCATAATTGTTTTGATACCTAGCTTGCGGGCAATCTCGTGCAAAGTGGCCTATCTCAGAACAGATGTAACACGAAAAATTACGCATATTTGTTCTTTCCTGGCTCTGCACCTCGCTCCGTTTATCATTACTTTGCACCAAACTTTCGATTTTCGCTGTGAGTAATTCTACTTGTTCCCTTAGTTTATTTATTTCCTGCTGTGACTGTTTCGATTCGCTTTTTGGGTGTACAGCGGCACACGCTACACTTTGTTGTACACACTGAGGTGTAAAAGGGGTACTAACGTCATTTTGCAGATTGTAGAAAGGGTTTACACTAACACTCCTACATGCTTTTTCTTCTAAAAGCGCAACTCTGAGGATTTCTTCGGGTGTCTGTGGATTTTTTGTGATAACCCCCCTCCTAATTTCAGGGGAAAGGTTACCAAGGAGCATCGAGTGCAAAATAGCATTCCTATTTTTTTCTACTACATCACCCTGCAGCCCATCAATATCCAACGCTTTAAGCGACATATCATATGCCCTATCATAGAAATCCTGCACAGACATATGGGGTGTTTGCTTGAAACTGAAAAAATTCGAGAGTGCTACATCCGGAGTGATATGGTGGGTATATCTTTCCTTAAAAATTTTTATAATATCATCTACTGTTTTTCCCTTATTAAGCTTATATAATCTAGCTGCTCCCCCATTTACTCTACTAAACAAAGCAAACTTTTTTTCTTCCTCTTCCCATTTGAAAAAATTAGCCAAACTATCAATTTTTTCAAAAAATTCATTGAAGGGCACTGAATTTGCCTCACCGCTAAAAGGTGGAATGGAGGAAATATTTTCCATAAGTGCATTCTTCTTTTGGACCAGTGCAAAATCTTTGATGTGCTCGTCAGTAGCCATAATTAGTACAAGAAAATTTCAAGAGGGGTGTAACTATTCACAGAAAAGTAAATTCATAAAAATAAATACCAAGAAAACTCTTAAAATTACACCAGTATGGAAAAAAAAAATCCACAGCAATCCTTAATCAGTAGTACAGAACCACACACTTACCTTTCACATATGTTTATATAAAACTGCAACAGAATTTCAAAAACAACAAACCAGGACTAAATGTCGCGGTACCATTCTTGTTGGGTGGTTTTCTCTTCTTCTAATTACACTCCACTTTTAATTTACTCAATTAACTGTCACTAATGATATTAGTCTGACCTTAAATTTTTATACAAGGTGTGAACAGTTTACCAACACCTGGATGTTGTTACAAAAAGAGGAAAAATAAAAATAAGCAATATGCTTAGAAAGATACTAATTTGATTTTAAAAAAACTCTTAGAATAATTACCAATAGAAAAAAAACAAAACAAAGAGGAAATGCATAAACTAACTTAAAGTAAATCAAAAAATTACTATTAGAAATGTGAAATTGAACCTTAATTATTTAACAGTAACAACATCCTCAACCATTCACAACTTATGAAGAGAAAACTACCAACACTTCTGAATTTGAGAATACAATGCATTCACAATAAAATAAGAAAAGCTAAATTGATTACCACAGAACTTCACAACCGAAAGGCAAACTCTTGAGTCCGCATTATATCAAATAATATGTTTTGATAATTTAAAAGGATTTAATATCAAGATTGTGACTGCACTTATACTCTCAAATCCAGGGGCCACATAATCGTATAGTAGTTCATTAGCATTGGAAATCATTAAATCTAACTGATGTTTTACACTGCAAACAAAATTACTTCTTGAATTCTTTTCCTTTTTTTTTTTTTATATTTTAGGAGTTGCCCTGAACATTCTAGCAATTATATCAATTTCAGTTTTTTTTTTTTTTTAAATTTAATGAACAATACATACTCTTTTCAGAAATTATTTATTTATTAAATTTATTTTGATTCAAATCTCTCAAGGAATATATGTGTTTATGAATTTCCACCTAGCATAGATCTTGTTACCATAATCCTTAGTTACCAAATTCAAAGGATTTAAGAGTTGAAACAAATACAACCAGAAAAGAAAGGTAATAAGAGAGGTGACAACCATTAAAATTAATTTTTAAATCAATCATAAAAGGTAACAAAACCCTCAATTCGTCTCACACATCATTCCTCACTTAAAATCTGATAGAAATAATTACTCCTGGTTATAAAACTTTAAGATTTTTTTTTTTTTTTATGTACTAATTTTATTTATCAATGATATTAAGCTTTCTTCATTTTAAAGATTAAATTGGTTAAGTAAAAAAGAAACAGAGTAAAGCAATACATTTAATATCATTTTATTAAACTTCAGATCTTATTAAGAATTTAATATTATTTTTGCCAATATCTTGCAGTGAAATTTCAGTATAAAAAAATCAATTAGATACATGACAGGGTTTAACTCAAAATAGTTTTTAATTTAAAAGACTCGTTTAACTATTATCATACTGCAGAAAATTTTCAATACAACAAAAACGCAAGTAAATATTTAGCAAAGAATATCTCAAAATAGTTTTCACTTTAAAAAAAGCCATTTTAACACAACAAATTGCGAGGGTATTTCGGTTCCTTCTAATACTTTTGACATAAATAAATATGTAAGAGATAATCAAAACAGCACAGAAAATTCTACTTACATTAAAGGCAATTCAAGAGAAGGTGTAGGCTATAACATCATTTTACTCTTCTTTATTTTTTTTTTACTCTATTTGGCAGTCCTTCTAATAGGGTGGAGATAAGGTCGATCGGTGTATACTTTTCTTTAGACGAATGGATGTTGGTATCCTCCCATTGATGCTATTTTTGTCCATATTAACTCTTTCTTTAAACCCAGGGTAACCACGGATAACACAGACAGTTCATAAAAGAAAAAAAACGTCCAAGGGATCACCTATCAACTTTCAGTGAAGATGCACTAAATCCTCATTTCCTCGACGATTTCATTACACACACAAATCCAATTTCTATGCTGCGAATCTCTTCAGACGTACCTGAATTCTGAAATCAAGGCGATGATAAGCACATGCTGATTGTGTTTCGTTAATTTCGGAGCATGCTCATAGGTTTTTTTTTTCTCTCTTAGTTTCTTAAGACAACATGAGCTTCTAAATCTTCCATGTTAAAGAATCTTGTTCCAACGGTGTGAGTGGGATCAATCATGGTTGCTGCTATACCCACGCTTGGTAAAAAAAAAATTCTTTTAAAGATAGCAGGACCATCTGACACGTCCGTTTTCTTGAGAGACTACCTTCTTCTCTCCTCGTTTTAACAAATTCGAAAACATAGTCTGACCACTGGTCAGGGGGAGGGCTAAACGAAAGCCTCCTTTCCCCCTACCCCCACTCACTAAGAGAAAAAAATCACATCCTTTTTGTCCGAAAACTCCTGACTTAACTAACTTTTTTCCCGTATCGTGTAATAAAATTTCACACGTGCACTCTGACTTGCTGACGTCAGACGCTCCTATTCGCTAATTTGGTAGGGTTCAACCACTTATGTAAAAGGGGGTGTAATCTACTTTCCACCTTATACACTTTTTCTAATGGGCCACCCATCTTTAAATGCCAAGCAAACTATCTTTTTCCCACGGCAGTTTCCCATAAAATCTCCCAAATTGTCTGTTTGACAATAACTTTTAAAAGGAGGCTTATAAAATTGCACCAAGCATTTTACTTAAAAGGCTCATAAAATTTTATATATATGGATGGCCACCCAAGCAGGCTTTTAGGCTGTGATAACGAACGTAGTAAAAGAAGTGTATGAAATTCACATGGAAAACACGTTTTTACTGCATCCTATGTGACATTACAAAGGCAGACTGAGGGGGTTTTGATTTTACGAGCTGGCGTTGCTATGGTAACACCGCTCTATAGTGGGGGAAATACTTGACCGTTTCCAACAGCTGCCCAAATCCAAGGTTAAACGAGGAGTTTCGCATTTTTCTTGGAAAAAAAAAGGGAAGGGACATCTTGCTTGTGTTTACGTTCTCAGATAAAAGATTACACGTACCCTAGTATTTGTTTCCACTGAAATAATACGTGTTTTTCTAGATCTGAAACTGAGAAAAAGGAATTCTCTGGCATTAAGTAATATTCTTAAACTATGAAAATTTTGTCTGACATTTTTCTTTGAAAAAGGGGGGATATAATTGAAGAAAAGTAGTAATTTTAAGATGAAAGCATACAATGTTATATATATATATAAAGAGGGGGGATTTTAATAACACCAGAATTTGTCAAAATAAGGATATTGTTAAATATTCTACAACAAAAAAAACCCTTGCATATTTAATTATTTTCCATATAAAGTATCCAATGCAAGTTTTAAAGTTAGGAATGTTATTACATTATCTTGACATTTGGTTACTATCATTTATATTTGTAAGATACAGTGTCTATTTTTTTCTGGCTGCAGAGGCGTCTTTGGAGACTCCAATTTGGTATATTTTTAGTTTTTGCGATTAAAAGAAAAAGAATATGCACTTCTAATCAACTATTACCTTTCTCCGAAACATCGCTGTGTAACGTATATAAATATGGAAATTACGTTATGTAATCTCACAATTACAATTACAGCAATCACATAAGTTTTTTGAAAATAACGTGCGGGTGTTGCAAATATAAAACCCCTTGGATATTTAATTATTTTCCATATAAAGTATCCAATGCAAGTTTAAAAGTTAACGTTATTAATTTCATCTTAACAGTCGATTACTACCCTCTATATCTGCAAGATACTGTGTCTTTTTTATGGCTGCAGACGCGTCTTTGGAGACTCCAATTTGGTATATTTTTAGTTTTTTCGATTAAAAGCATTAAAAAAAAAACATACACTTCTAGTCAATTACTAACATTCCCGAAATATCGCTGTGCAAAGTGTATAAATATGGAAATTACGTTATGTGATCTTACAGATACGATTACAGCTATCACATGAGTTTTTTGAAAATAGCGTGCGGGTGTTACAAATGTAAAACCCCTTGGATATTTAATTATTTTCCATATAAAATAGCCAATACAAGTTTGAAAGATAACGTTATTAATTTCATCTTAACAGTCGGTTACTATCCTTTATATCTGCAAGATATAATGACTTTTTTCTTGCTGCAAAGGCTTCTTCTTTAAAGACTCTAATTTGGTATATTTCTAGTTTTTCCGATTAAAAGTATAAAAGAAGATACACTTCTAGTCAATTACTAACATTCCCGAAATATCGCTGTGCAAAGTGTATAAATATGGAAATTACGTTATGTGATCTTACAGATACAATTACAGCTATCACATGAGTTTTTTTAAAATAGCGTGCGGGTGTTACAAATGTAAAACCCCTTGGATATTTAATTATTTTCCATATAAAATAGCCAATACAAGTTTGAAAGATAACGTTATTAATTTCATCTTAACAGTCGGTTACTATCCTTTATATCTGCAAGATATAATGACTTTTTTCTTGCTGCAAAGGCTTCTTCTTTAAAGACTCTAATTTGGTATATTTCTAGTTTTTCCGATTAAAAGTATAAAAGAAGATACACTTCTAGTCAATTACTAACATTCCCGAAATATCGCTGTGCAAAGAGTATAAATATGGAAATTACGTTATGTGATCTTACAGATACAATTACAGCTATCACATGAGTTTTTTGAAAATAGCGTGCGGGTGTTACAAATGCAAAACCCCTTGGATATTTAATTATTTTCCATATAAAATAGCCAATACAAGTTTGAAAGATAACGTTATTAATTTCATCTTAACAGTCGGTTACTATCCTTTATATCTGCAAGATATAATGACTTTTTTCTTGCTGCAAAGGCTTCTTCTTTAAAGACTCTAATTTGGTATATTTCTAGTTTTTCCGATTAAAAGTATAAAAGAAGATACACTTCTAGTCAATTACTAACATTCCCGAAATATCGCTGTGCAAAGTGTATAAATATGGAAATTACGTTATGTAATCTCACAATTACAATTACAGAAATCACATAACTTTTTTTGAAAATAGCATGCGGGTGTTAAAAATATAACACCCTTGGATATTTAATTATTTTCCATATAAAGTAGTCAATGTAAGTTTAAATGTTAACGTTATTAATTTCATCTTAACAGTCGGTTACTACCCTTTATATCTGCAAGATACAGTGGCTTTTTTCTGCTTTTCTCCAATTTTGTATACTATTTTTAGTTTTTGTTATTAAAAGAAAAAGAAAATTGGGTAACGTGCCCCATTATCGTCCCCCAATCACTTTTAGGCCCTTGGAAGTTGTAATTTTCAGTGAAAATCTGCCAAATTAAGATTTTACATAGATTAACTACCCACGCACATAGAAACATAGGTAAATGTTGCACAAAAAATTTTAAATAGATAGCGAAAAATAGTTTTTTTTAAAAAGTACTTAAAAAATGCAAAAGAAAAAAAAAATGGTCCCAATTTCGTCCCCCCAAAAAATCCAATACGCCGAGGCTTAACTTATAACTAAATCAAAATTTATTTCGAAATGAGTAAGTAATTTAATTTTCTATAAAAAGTAAGGCACAAAGATATGTACTAATTATCAGCGGAAGAATAACATAACGAAACATTAGCCATCTAAACAGGAAAAAATTGAAAAAAATGTCATGAAAAAGCATTCCTAATTTCGTCCCCGGGACGAAAATAAGAACTGCAAGTGAGACGAAATGGAGATCACGCTACATCCCAATATGATGGAGCTTCAGTTCTCGTAAGATGAACTGAGCGTTCTAAAACTCACTGTGTGCTACTGTCAGCACCTTACTAACGTAAAATATATGCAAAGAATAAGAAATAAATACTTACAGTACCGTAAATAACGTTGTACAAACGACGTAATAAGAACTCGGGTCATCTAAAAGTAGGAAATTTGCCGTCTTTAATTTATGTATGCGTCTTGGCGAACGAAACTTTCAACACTGACCCCTTTTACCTCCCGTTCCCTGTGCCTTGCGTCATAAGTGGCGCCACTTTCGCAGAAGCGGAGAAGTTTAGGGGGACAAAATTAGAAGAAGGGACGAAATATGGGTACTTTACCCTACACTTCTAGTCAATTACTACCTTTCCGCGAAATATCGCTGTAGAAAGTGCATACAAATATGAAATTACGTCATGCGATCTCACAGATACAGCGATGGCAATCACATAAGATGTCTGAGGATAGCATTCGAGTATAAAATATATAAATCCCTTTATAAATTTAATTATTTTCCGTATAAAGTAAACAGTGCACTTTTCCTTCGAATAGATTTTGAATCTCAAGACAAAACAATTGAAGAATGTAATCTTTACATTCTTTTATTTAAAACTCAGCCTGTTTTTTATATCTAAAGATGTAATTTTTCAATCGAATTTTAATCCACTTCCTGATAGACTAGAATTATACAAATTATGTACAAAGGTGTATTTCCGATGACAATACAATATTTTAAAATCTCCACAGTTTAATTATGAAAAAATTAATTAATTTTAAGACATTTTTCAATTAATCCGCCACAGGTGATACATCGCCACATATTCTCTGTAACGTGCAATTCTATAGGAGTTGAAAAAAAAAAAAAAAACAATTATGCGGCAATAAACGCTAGCCAAAGTATGTCAGATCGCTGTGAAACTGCAGCAATGAAGCATTTTAAAGGGCTAAGAAAATAGGAAATAAAATATAAATAAACAAGTTGGAAATTGCTCGTCAAACGTGGCAAATGAGGTGCGCTCGTACTATAACTAGTTTTATAATTCTTTTTTTGCACCGCATATTGTACTGAATGTATATTTTAGTGCACTTCATAAGTGCATATCAATTTCATTCTGTTCAAAAGGCTGTAACATCATTAAAATGCACTTCCAATAATTTTTTCCCATTGGCCATAATGTAACGGAAAACTTTTGACTGTCCCTGTCATTAAACTATACATCCTATTTTCATAAAATTTGAAATGACTCGACAAAATTTTGCAAAAATTATATAATTAAAATTTCAGACCATTTGGTTGAGTAGTTTTTGCTCTGTTATATGCGGACAGACGGACGGACTGAACGACGACTACAGGTGCTACGTATTTATATAATTACGAACGCACCTAAAAATGAAGAGTGTAATGCAGGTTTTAAAAAATATACTTTTATCAGACTAGGGGGCTCTGCCCCCTTCGAGCTACGCTCGTCAACCCCTGCTCAGACACCGCAGACTCTAACAGCACGATAATTTGATCGGCTTTAATAAGATTTCGGAACATTGAATTATAATTTGAATCTGAGAAATATAATCTGACGTAATTTTCACCAAACTTTTCTTTTTCTTTTTCTTTTTAATATCCACGTAAAAATACTTTTGCTAGAAATGAAATATTATGATCATCTTAAAATATTAAATAAATGTCTGGAGCAATTTTTAAATTTAAACTGTTTAGCAATATTATTTTTTGTTCATTTTATATAATAAGTGTAATGTGACGTAAATGTGACGTAAATTCTCCTATTTAAGACTTCTAACGCATGTTTATGAATTTGTTATTTTACAATAGTCTGTCTCTTTTAAAATTCACGTGTAATTATAATTTTTATGACGTAATTTTCAATGAGTTCCTGCTTTTTATATTTTCTGTTTATAATTGTCACGTGTAAAATAAATTTTTAATTTGAAGCAAACATTATTGCTTGCGCTGTTTATACAGCTGGCAACAGTTTAAACTAATACAATTTTCTAAAATTTGTAAAAAATATCTCTCAAAATGCTGAAAATTTGAATTTAAAATAGAAATAAAACCTCGAAAAATTATTCAAATTAAAAAACTAACTGCAATCTGCACACCGGGAAATTCTGACGCATAAAATGATCTAAAAATGATTAAATTCCTATGTACAGTTTTTGCTCTTATAAAACTTTTTTAATGGAACGATTTTGTCTAACTTTAGCATTAAATATATCTTAAAATAATTCTTCGATTTGAAAACTGTCTGCATCAGCGTGTTTATCAAACATTTCTCTATAATACCACCGATTTTCATATTTTTGTATGCAACAGTTTTTTTAATATTAACGATGAAAAGCCATGCTTAAGCATTAAAATTGGATGTGGATCTACCCGGAATATCTACGCAGATTGTCATTGGTCCATTTCCAAATCAAAACTTTATTTTATATATAGAAGGATAATAGTTTAATATTAATTAATTTACGATTATACATTGAAAAATCAAAATAGAAATACTAAAAAGATAGTTTAAATAACGTTTATTATTTTTTCCTGTTGTCCTATCTTAAAAAAGAAATAAAGCAAAAACTACATATTTTTTTAAAAAATTCACTTGCTAGCGCTTTCTGCCAAGCGTAAAAAGTATATATTTTTTTCTTAATCGAATTCAGAGCCTTGCACCAATTAAGGGAGCTGGTCACTCAGCTTCCGATTTCCCCTCACCAATGTTAAGTCTATGTGCATTGGATGGATTCGTATATTTAAAATATCTCCTCGGGATATTAATATTTTTAACTTCTATTTTTTGTGTACTCTTCCTAAAAGATGTCTCTTTTTTTCTAAGTTTTCAAAATATTTCTAAAGTATAGACTTAATTTTATATGAGGTGTTAAAATCTTACTCACAGTTCGCCCGCTTTTAACACATAAAATATTAAATTCAGCAAAAATTTAGAAATGTTTTGAAAACTAAGAAAAAAAAGAGGCATCCTTTAAGAAGAGTACACAGAAAAAAGATGTTAAAAATATGAATTTCCCGAGAAGATATTTTAAACATACGAATCCATCCAATGCACATAGACTTAACATTACAGAGGAGAATTGCGCAGCTGAGTGACCAGCCCGGAAATTTTTATAAAAAACATGAATTGCAATCAAAAAATTAGGCATGATTTTCAAAATGAGCATTGAATATTTATAAAAGAATGTTTTAAAAAACTTCTTCACTTTTATACTTACTTTCTTCCTATCACATACAAAAAATTAAATAAGTTAGCAAATGATATTATTTAGGAAAAGTAAAACGCAGTCTGCATAGTGGAACATATCGAAACATGGAATTCATTTATTGTAATATGTTGAACCTTATTGTAATATATTGTAATATATATATAATACATGCAATATATTGTAATATGTATTGCAATAATGTATAATATATTGTATTGTATATATTATAATATATTATGCGTTCATATTTTAATAAATTGCAATACGGAACTAGGAGGCTGTGCCCCCTACGAACTGCCCAACTCCCGTTAAGACACCCCAGATTCTAAAAGCGAACTAATTTGATCGGCTTTAGATAGGCTAATTTGATCGGCTGAATTATAATTTAAAAAAAAAAAAAAAAAAAAAAAAAAAAAAACAGTGGCTATCGCCCTGTAAACGGGTTCCATTCATTTTCCTTTGATTTGGGATTTTTAAAGGCCAAATCAACTGCTGCTCAGAGATACAAATGGCTGTTTTCGTCTGTGATTAGAAATTAGTTAAAAACTTAAAAATAAGCTAATGTAAAATGAATTAAATAAACAGAGACTTTGTCTCCCGGTATTTTTTAACAACGCTTACAAGAAAGTTCTCTTAAATAAGACATTTTAAATGTACCCTTTTAATTCTGGCATAATTTTCACCAAAGTTTTCTCTCTCTATTTAATGTTCACGTGAAAATACTTTTGTTGTTAGAAAGGTTGTCTTAGAATTCACAAGAATAGTTTTAATCTCAAAATATGAAATAAATGTCTCGCGCAAATATATCTTTAAATTAAAGCTTTTCTGCATTATTATTACTTGGCCATTTTAAAAAATGATGTAATTTTCTTCTCTTTTAAAATTCCCGTGTAAATATAGCTTTTATGACGTATTTTTCAATATTTTCCTGCTTTTAACACGTAATTATTTAATTTTAATTGGAAAGTTTTTTTTTCTGTTTATAATAGCCATGTGTAAACAAATTTTTAATTCGAAGGAAATATTTTTTGCACTGTTTTTAAAATTGGCAACAATTTAAAATAATACACTTTTCTAAAATATGTAAAAAAGATCTCTCGAAATGCTGAAAATTTGAATTTAAAATGGAAATAAATCCTCAGAAAATGAGTCAAACTTTAAAAATAAATGCAGTCAGCACACCGTGAGCTTTTAATCTATAAAATGATCTAAAAATGATTAAATTCCTATGTATAGTTATCGCAGACATCGCAGTTATCGTTATAACAGAGCAAAATCCATCCAACTGAATGGTCTGAAATTTTAAATATATAATTTTTGCAAAATTTTGTCTTTTGAAATTTTATGAAAATCGGATGTATAGTTTAATTAAAGGGACAGTCAAAAGTTTTTCGTTACATTATGGCCAATGAAAAAAAATTATTTCAAGTGCATTTTAATGGTGTTACAGCTTTTCGAACGGAATGAAAGTGATATGCACTTCTAGAGTGCACTAAAATATACATTCAGTACCATTTGCGGGGCAAAAATTATTTATAAAACTAGTTATAGTATGAACGCACCTCATTTTCCACGTTTGAATTGCAATTTCAAATTTGTTTAAGAATAGAGAGACACTCAAATATGTTTTTTACAGAAATAAGATAAATGTGAACAGTCAAAAAGAATTGTCATTTGAATTTTTTTTTTAATCTAGTTTTTAATTGGTTTTATTTTCAAATTTGATAACATTAATACGAAAATTTGAAAGATTCATTTATTTTTTTTAGTTGGAATGTTCATCGCGTGAGCCTTTTTAACAGTTGTAATTTTTCTTCTGTTTCGATACTGTATAATTTCCTAATTTGTTATTATACTATAAATGTAATTTGCTAATTTGTTGCATCGACATTTGCTGTATCAGAAAAAATGAGGAACATGGAAATGCGTTTTTATAGTTTGAAAGCTTTTATCATATTTTTCATTTATGGCGATATCATAAGCGACACATATGCGATTTTATAAGTAATAATTTTTACAAATGGCATGAGTAAATTTTTTAATTTTCTTTTCAATACAGGATGTAGGTGAGACAAAATATCTCCCTTGCTTTGGAGCAGGGGTTTTCGACCGGTGTGATGGGGCTAATGTTGCCAGGTGTCCCGATTCACGTGGGATGTCCCGGTTTTCAGATGCTTCAAGACACGTTCAGTGAAACCTCTGTTCGGGGCGCCAAATGTCCCAATTTTTCATAAAGCATAATTTTTTCTAAACTAGCCGCCCTTGGTGACCAGTTTGGTCTCCCTTAAAATTTATGTTTGGGAAAGCACTATTGTATCATGTGACATTTATTCATAATTTAATTTACTTGGAATTCCTTAAATATAGTTAATATCCCTTAAGCTAATATTAGTTTTTGTTGCATTAAAATTTCTCAATTTGTTGATTTTCTGTAAGCAAATAAAAACTATTGGATTACAATGGAAGTCTATGGGAATGTGGCGAAATATTAGAGATATCACCAAGTTGACAACAAACATGGCGGCATTTGGCTACAGAACAGAGTCCCCACCTATGGTACCCCCCCCCCCCTTATATGTATGAAGATGTATTAAGTGCTGTTCAATAACCAATGAGATGCGTTTCATTTCGGCGTTACCATTAAACGATTAACAAACAATCGTGATTTCTGTGCCACGTACAATAGCGTAATATACCATAGTGCATTTCACACTCTCTGGCGCTGTTAACACCCACAAGTGTCGTGTGTGGACCACAAAAAATCCACATGCATTTGTTGAGGTATCCTTGCAACAGCCTAAAGTGACAGTCTGGTGTGGCTTCACTGCTGATTTCATAATTGATCCATTTTTTTTCGAGGAAGTCACACAGACGGGTTTCAAAACAGTTTCTGTCACTGATCAGCGATATGTAGCACTGTTACAGAATAACATTATTCCTGAACTGCAAGCGCAACAGGCACTCCAAACAGTCACCTTTATGCAAGATGGAGCACCACCTCATATTGCTCTGTCTGTGCAACGCCTGCTACGTTCAACATTAGAGGAGGATCGCATTATGAGTCGCTACTTTAATCACGCATGGCCTCCAAGATCTCCCGACCTGACACCCTGTGACTTTTGGCTGTGGGGATTCTTGAAGTCAAAAGTGTACCGTGACCAACCGGCTTCACTAGCATCACTGAAAGATGCCATTCGCCAAAATGTGTCTGCCATAACGCAAGAAATGCTACTAAATGCTGTGAACGGGGTGGTGACTCGTCTCACAGCTGTACTTCTGAATGATGGAAAAAACATTGAACATTGTAAAACCTTCGACTAACAGGTGGAAGTGGTAGCGTGGAACTTCAGTCAAGCGGAGGCCCAAGTAATAATTAAATCAAACAATTTATTTAAATGCATAAGATAAATGAATATTTCTTGATTAATTACTTGTATTTACAACTACATTATATTTTTGGGTACTTTCAGCTGATGACAATGTTCATTAAAGACTTAATGATCAGTGTATAAGATTAACATTCAAATTCTATAGCTTCTTTCTCGATACAAATCCAAAATCTTGTCACGATAGTCTGGTAAGAAACAGCTGCCTCTGTTTTCTGGTGTATATCAGTCCGTTGTCAACTACACAATATCTCGCGGTTTCCACTGGAGAAATCTTACCCAGCCCGAAACGGCGGATTCTTCTATCCCTTCGGATCTATCCGAAAACTCAACTCCCAACTCAGAGAGCAGCTCTCTCCTTGGGATTCAAAAACGCATCTCCTTCTTTTCTCTGTTCGTTCAAATTCACCTTTTTAAAACAAAGGCTATCTATGGCCCAGTCAGAGTCTAGGTTGAATGACATCACTAACAAGCTTCAATCTCATAGGCCAAGAGAGACCCTCGCTGCTAGCGTGAGAAAGTTTCGCATCTAGTTTCATTTTTAAATTGTCCTGGGAAAATATCGGCAAACTTGCTACTTAAAAGGAATTCCATAACTCCTATTCTTTTCACGCCATTCTCCTTTTCAGTCAACCTTTAAGATTGGTTTAGATGGATTGATTCTTTTTATCATTTCCTGCAGAACCTTGAGACTTAGAAATATTTTGAGCTGGTATGCTTATACATTGCTCTTCCTATCTAGAGTTCTATTTGAAAATATATGGGACTTTTTTTGTGAATCCCATTGGATTCTTCACAACATTTACTGTAGTACTAATTAACTGTAATTAAGCAGACTTGTAAGTTGTCAACATTTTTCATTTGTAAATCATCTTTTAGTGCAATGAAGCACTATAGCGCGATCTGTTGGTCACCAACAGAACTTTTTTTTTCGTTGCCACACAAAACCCGGTTTCTTTTCCATCCGTTTGGTGCAAACCGTATCTTTGTATCTTGATTCGTTTTCGAATTATTCATTTTTAAAGTTCGTCCTGACTTTTGGATCACCCGGTATATATATTAGATTCCTTTTAGTACCGACTATTCGTTAGTCTATATCGAGTGAAACTTAATACAGTAAAACCTGTCTATTACGGAACTTTTTTATGATTCCGCCGAAAGGAATAAATAGCATACGAATCTATCTACTAAAACAGAATATTTTTCCGGTTCCTAGCTATTTTGTTTTTATAGATGTAAAACTTTTGTATTTTGATTAACAAAACTTGTGAAACGGTACCTGTGTACAACGGAATCCTACCTGAAACGTAAAATTTTCATAGTCCCCGCGCGTAATCAATGCCATACAATTACAACTGCTCAGTCAGAAACATCCCCAAAACGGAATGTTTTTCCGGTCCCTAACTATTCCGTTTTCACATATTTTACTATATAAGATTTTTGTGTTTATTTAATACAGTGAAACGGGTACTACTTGATTATCCCATCGACTAAAAAATTATAGCCAAACTATATGATTAAATGCCAATAATGGATAATCGTAAATGTCACTAAACACACTGCACGTGTTTGTTACGTCAACAAGGAATTTTTAATTAGACCATTTTATTTGTATTTTTATTAATGTTTTTCTAATTTGCTTTTTATTTCGTTATTTAAAATAAAAATTGTCAATGTGTATAATTTGGCGAATAGCTTGGCAATCTGTAAATTTTGGCAAAATTGGTCTACGGAATAATCAAGTAATACTGTGAAACGTTCTAAGGCGGAATTTTATGTGACCAGAAAAAATTACGTTTAAAACAGGTTTCCGTCTTAGCAAATATATTTTTACAATGTTCCTTCCGAAAGGAACATGAATATTTTCTGTTATAGACAGGTACAGTTTTCATAGGATTAACTGTATTTTTATGTCCGGATTTATAAGCCATTGTCCCACTTTTACTGTCTCTCTGTCCCGCTTTTTTGAGTATCGAGTGTGCTGTGAAAATTTTAGTCAATTTCTGTGGAATAGAAGTACATTTTTTTAAAATGTGATATATTAAATTACGCGATTTACTTTTTGATGTGGTTTAGTGTAATAAATGAATGTATACATGATTAAA
Source organism: Maratus speciosus (assembly GCA_963932465.1). Classification (NCBI taxonomy): domain Eukaryota; kingdom Metazoa; phylum Arthropoda; class Arachnida; order Araneae; family Salticidae; genus Maratus; species Maratus speciosus. Next base: position 460,502,080 of record OZ010788.1, read on the forward strand.
TGCTAACCTATCTACAATCTATCTATACTATCTGTCTTTTTGAATAGTAATCTTTGTCTTATTAAATCGCCCTTAAAACAAGCTGAAACAAATACCCTTGGAGAAAATTCAAAAGTTATTCAGAAATAGTTCGTGATAGACTCTTTCAATGCAATACTTACAAATGTTCTTTCGATCTTAGAGAATAACTAAAGTGGTAACATCTCTTTGACCGCCTGTTGATGTGTTTCGTAATTATCGATGTGTTTCGTAATCGATGTGTTTCGTTCTTGTGGTTTTTGTCTATTTACACGATAATTTTGCAACTTTTCGTGTCTACCTGTGGCGCTCGCCACACAATAAGCCGGGGACATTTTAGAGTCGCCCGTCCTCCGACTAATCCGTCTCGTAACACTTTCGCGCTCTTTATTCCCGTCCAAATCCTTTACTAGATTTTCTGACCTGAGATACTTTTTGTTCTCGTTATTTCTAAACCAAAATTCTCTTTTGTTCCTTCTCAGTGTTATTTTCACCGACGTATCCCTTTGATTATCCGATCTATCTATACTTTGACACGCCCTATTTGCTTGTGTTAAATCCTCACACTCATGATGCGATTTTTCTAACCCTTTTTTCAGTTTGACTTCTCGTATGGGGCAACCCATCTCATGATCCCCTTTGACATCTTTCTTTTTTCTTTTATTCGATCCTAAAACCTGATCTTCCTTTTTCGTGGGTGATACAGTATTATCCTTCCTTCCCTCCCAATTCTCATATCTCGTTTTTGACCGGGTACCTCCCATTTCCTTTCTTTCTCCCAAGTTCACGCTCGTCAATTTTGAGTAGTCCTCTCTCATCTTATTCTCTTCCCTTCGGGATGGATTCCCGTTTTCGTGTTTCACTTTCGCTATGTTATGGATGACCACTGCATCTGAAATCTGCATTTTTTTCCTTTTAATATCATCAATTCATTTTTGAGTTTTGTTACCCAAAATATAGTAAGACAAATTCGTCTTTCTGTCCGTCACGATAGCTTTTGTTTTTAGTCTCCCGAGTCCTTCAATTTTTAAAACAACTTCGGCGGTCGGTAAGCGACGAGTATTGTTCATTAACGGCTGTCTAACTCGAATGGTGCCACCGTCTAATTGATTGGGTTTAATAAATCTCCTCGAAATCACATCATATTGACTTCCACTATCTCTTAATGTTGTGCATTCCCTTCCGTTGATTAGCGCGCGGCTTAGATAAGGCTTAAAACTTTCTTCAAAATTTGTACTTCCGCTAATATGATGAACGCTGGTAATTTGCTCTCCATTTCTTTTGTTTTCGGGACAATTAACCTTCAAATGGTTTGGGCTCGAGCAAATGAAACACCTAATAGCCCTTTTGCGCTCAAAGATTTTTTCCCTTTCTTTCTCTATATTTCGTTCTCTCCAGTTAGTTCTGGTTTCGGAATGCCCCCCTCTCGTTTCGTCTTCATTTTCCATTTTCTCATCCCGCGAATTTTCTTCGAATTTTAGCTTTTTGTTCCACGATTTTTTTGACGTCCCTTTTATAGTTTCGTATTCGTCCAGATCCTTAGCTAGTGTTCCTGGATCTTTATATTTGGCCCACGAATCTATAAAATGTTCCCTTAAATCCGCTGGAGCACGCCTCTTAATCTGTTCGGTGATTAGCAAATCTTTTAACTCTTTAAAATTAGTAACCTCAAGATCATTTAACCACCCTTCTAGAAAGCTATTTAGTTCAAAAATGGGGTCTTTCCACGGGCTATTCTGGTCTCGCAAATGTTTATCTAATTTTTGTCTATAAGCCTCGCCACTCAATCTAAAACGAGCTAACAGGATTGACTTCACATGCTGAAAGTTGTCAACTCGGTCTGTCGGTTCGCGCAAGATCAATTCAGCTATCTGTACGGGCAACAAAGCTAATAAATGCGTGACCAGATCCTCATTTTCTATCCCAGACCTTAATGCCTGTCGTTCAAACAAGTTTAAAAATAGAGTTATGTCCGAACGCTCTGGATCAAAACGATGCATTATAGTTTTTAGCGCTAATTTATGTCTTTCCGATCCGTTACTGGAAATCGAGTTACGCCTCCCTGTATTTTGCGTTAATTTTAATTGCTCTAATTGAAAATTTCTCTCTTTTTCTTTCTCTTCATTTTCTTTTTTCTCTCTTTTCTAAAAGAAATAGATCTTCCCTATCTTTCACTATGTATCCCACTTGCGTTAATGCAAAGTCGGCATCATAATCGTCCGCGCCCTCTATCTTTTGGATAATCGTCGCGATTATGTCACTTTCTTCTATCTGAACTCCTAATACCTCTGCTAAATTTTGCAGATCAGCCTTTCTGCAATATTTCAATGCCGTTATTTTTGCCATTATCTATCGATTTTATATTCCTACCGATACTACAAAGATAACCTAACGATTTCCTTCTTCATATATTTTTTTTTTTTTTTTTTTTTTTGCAACTACCTCAGAAGATGTGAATTTGACACTTCACCGAGAATATTCTAACCTTATCTACCGTTATAAAATGTTTTCAAACGTATTCACAATATACATATATAATTAGCAATACTATAATAAATTTCAGACATTCTACGTTTTAGTGTTAGTTTCGAAAAGAAAGTATAATTTTTCCACTTTTTACATTCCCTACACACACAAAATATAGAACATAAAAAAAAAAAATATTTCCAAATGCTATAGGTAAACAATTTTCCCTATTTTACTCAGAATTGAACACTCCTTGCAACCTTTTCATATGCTTTTTCTATTTTGAATACAAGTATATATTTAGGAAAATCAATCATTAAATAATCCAAATTGATTCTAAAATATTTTTCAAACAAACTTTCCTCACAATGGTACTTTTCTTACATGACATCTAATTTCTTTTTTTTTTTTTTTTTTTTTTTAAGAATCTAGTTCGATTTTAGTTTTCTGTATTCTTAATTTAAAAAAAAAATTTCAAAATTTAAAGCCAATGACAAAGGGTATCAGCTTCCTTGTACTATAATTAATTAATAAGTTAATAAGTTTCTTATTTTAACTAACCAATTTTTCAATTTTAAAATTTTCATTTACCTCAAAACAAAAGTTTTCCTTTAAAATATTAATTTCTTATCAACATTTCAATTAATTAATAAATTAAGAGCCACTCAAAATAATGAGCTTACCTTTTGTTTTGCTGGGGCATTTTCTCTCGGGAACTGTACTGCACGGCACTGCACTGCACTGTAGTCTCCTTTCACTGCACACAGTCTTGCATCTGGATGTCGTCTAAAGCACCTTTTTGGGGAGCTGTCCGGCACGATACTGGTGTCACTTTTCTCTACACACAGTCTTGCGTCTGGGGGAACTGTTCTTAGGGGAACTGTCCGGTACGATACTGATGTCGCTTTTCTCTACACAGTCTTGCGTCTGGAGCACTTTCTTAGGGGAACTGTCCGGCACTATACTGATGTCGTTTTCCTATGCACACGGCCTTGCATCTGGAGCTCTTTCTTAGAGGAACTGTCCGCATGATACTGGTGTCGCTTTTTCTACACACGGTCTTGCGTCTGGAGCACTTTCTTAGGGGAACTGTCCGGCACTATACTGGTGTCGTTTTCCTATGCACACGGTCTTGCCTCTGGAGCTCTTTCTTAGAGGAACTGTCCGGCATGATACTGGTGTCGCTTTTTCTACACACGGTCTTGCGTCTGGAGCACTTTCTTAGGGGAACTGTCCGGCACTATACTGGTGTCGTTTTCCTATGCACACGGTCTTGCCTCTGGAGCTCTTTCTTAGAGGAACTGTCCGGCACGATACTGGTGTCGCTTTTTTTCTACACACGGTCTTGTGCCTGGAGCTCTTTCTCTTAAGCTAGTCTTTTAATGTTCAGAGTCCTTGCTGTGCATACCACCTTCTGCCACCAAGTTGTAAAACCTTCGACTAACAGGTGGAAGTGGTAGCGTGGAACTTCAGTCAAGTGGAGGCCCAAGTAATAATTAAATCAAACAATTTATTTAAATGCATAAGATAAATGAATATTTCTTGATTAATTACTTGTATTTACAACTACATTATATTTTTGGGTACTTTCAGCTGATGACAATGTTCATTAAAGACTTAATGATCAGTGTATAAGATTAACATTCAAATTCTATAGCTTCTTTCTCGATACAAATCCAAAATCTTGTCACGATAGTCTGGTAAGAAACAGCTGCCTCTGTTTTCTGGTGTATATCAGTCCGTTGTCAACTACACAATATCTCGCGGTTTCCACTGGAGAAATCTTACCCAGCCCGAAACGGCGGATTCTTCTATCCCTTCGGATCTATCCGAAAACTCAACTCCCAACTCAGAGAGCAGCTCTCTCCTTGGGATTCAAAAACGCATCTCCTTCTTTTCTCTGTTCGTTCAAATTCACCTTTTTAAAACAAAGGCTATCTATGGCCCAGTCAGAGTCTAGGTTGAATGACATCACTAACAAGCTTCAATCTCATAGGCCAAGAGAGACCCTCGCTGCTAGCGTGAGAAAGTTTCGCATCTAGTTTCATTTTTAAATTGTCCTGGGAAAATATCGGCAAACTTGCTACTTAAAAGGAATTCCATAACTCCTATTCTTTTCACGCCATTCTCCTTTTCAGTCAACCTTTAAGATTGGTTTAGATGGATTGATTCTTTTTATCATTTCCTGCAGAACCTTGAGACTTAGAAATATTTTGAGCTGGTATGCTTATACATTGCTCTTCCTATCTAGAGTTCTATTTGAAAATATATGGGACTTTTTTTGTGAATCCCATTGGATTCTTCACAACATTTACTGTAGTACTAATTAACTGTAATTAAGCAGACTTGTAAGTTGTCAACATTTTTCATTTGTAAATCATCTTTTAGTGCAATGAAGCACTATAGCGCGATCTGTTGGTCACCAACAGAACTTTTTTTTTCGTTGCCACACAAAACCCGGTTTCTTTTCCATCCGTTTGGTGCAAACCGTATCTTTGTATCTTGATTCGTTTTCGAATTATTCATTTTTAAAGTTCGTCCTGACTTTTGGATCACCCGGTATATATATTAGATTCCTTTTAGTACCGACTATTCGTTAGTCTATATCGAGTGAAACTTAATACAGTAAAACCTGTCTATTACGGAACTTTTTTATGATTCCGCCGAAAGGAATAAATAACATACGAATCTATCTACTAAAACAGAATATTTTTCCGGTTCCTAGCTATTTTGTTTTTATAGATGTAAAACTTTTGTATTTTGATTAACAAAACTTGTGAAACGGTACCTGTGTACAACGGAATCCTACCTGAAACGTAAAATTTTCATAGTCCCCGCGCGTAATCAATGCCATACAATTACAACTGCTCAGTCAGAAACATCCCCAAAACGGAATGTTTTTCCGGTCCCTAACTATTTCGTTTTCACATATTTTACTATATAAGATTTTTGTGTTTATTTAATACAGTGAAACGGGTACTACTTGATTATCCCATCGACTAAAAAATTATAGCCAAACTATATGATTAAATGCCAATAATGGATAATCGTAAATGTCACTAAACACACTGCACGTGTTTGTTACGTCAACAAGGAATTTTTAATTAGACCATTTTATTTGTATTTTTATTAATGTTTTTCTAATTTGCTTTTTATTTCGTTATTTAAAATAAAAATTGTCAATGTGTATAATTTGGCGAATAGCTTGGCAATCTGTAAATTTTGGCAAAATTGGTCTACGGAATAATCAAGTAATACTGTGAAACGTTCTAAGGCGGAATTTTATGTGACCAGAAAAAATTACGTTTAAAACAGGTTTCCGTCTTAGCAAATATATTTTTACAATGTTCCTTCCGAAAGGAACATGAATATTTTCTGTTATAGACAGGTACAGTTTTCATAGGATTAACTGTATTTTTATGTCCGGATTTATAAGCCATTGTCCCACTTTTACTGTCTCTCTGTCCCGCTTTTTTGAGTATCGAGTGTGCTGTGAAAATTTTAGTCAATTTCTGTGGAATAGAAGTACATTTTTTTAAAATGTGATATATTAAATTACGCGATTTACTTTTTGATGTGGTTTAGTGTAATAAATGAATGTATACATGATTAAATGCTAACCTATCTACAATCTATCTATACTATCTGTCTTTTTGAATAGTAATCTTTGTCTTATTAAATCGCCCTTAAAACAAGCTGAAACAAATACCCTTGGAGAAAATTCAAAAGTTATTCAGAAATAGTTCGTGATAGACTCTTTCAATGCAATACTTACAAATGTTCTTTCGATCTTAGAGAATAACTAAAGTGGTAACATCTCTTTGACCGCCTGTTGATGTGTTTCGTAATTAATAGATGACCACTTGGTTTAAATCTAGTAGAAATTTACCTTAAATTATTAATTAATTAATATTTAGTATTTACTTGTTAATTTGTATGGTGGCGCTTTTGATAATAGAAATTATCAGATGCAACCTCATATCAAGCAAAAAAAAAAAAAAAAAAAGTTCTTTTCGGAGAATAAAAACGGGTAGTAAAAGTCCCCAAACGGGAGGAGTAACATCACTTTGACCGCCCGTTGATGAGTGACGTAATTAATATATCACCAGATGGCTTAAATCCAGAAAGAATTTAAACATCAATTATTAATTAAATAATTAATATTTACTATTTGCTTGTTAATTTGTACGGCGGCGCTTTTGATAATAGAAATTAATAGATGCAACATCATATCAAGAAGAAAAAAAGTTGTTTTCGGCAAATAAAAACGGGTATTAAAAGTCCCCGAACGGGAGAAATCGCCCATGACAAGAAAATCTACCAAGCATTACAGAGTTGGGGGACGGCAGGGAGAAATGGGGATTTTTCTCATCTGTGTACCTGTCCATCTAGTGTCAGCTCTCATAATTTACGAAAATCGTTGTTTTCGGTTAGTTATCAGTGGTACAACAGTCTTCACTTTTCTTTTTTTTTTCCCACAGAAGGCCTTGCTCGGGACTTTTCTCAAACACTTAACGTCTGTATGGAACTCTTTGAATTCGAAAGTAAATAATGAGAACGTTTTTATGGAACACTAGATTCGGCTGTAGACTGATTTCAGACTAATTTTAGAGCGAGCATGTGAAAATTCTCAAGTCATCAGGGGGGTAGAACAAAAGGTGAGATACGCTTCTGGTTCCGAAAATTAGCTTAGTTTCTCATGAAACATCAAAATTAGGGTGATTCAGATCAGTTAAGTTTCTTTTCGCATCATCAAGTATGATTACAAACATATCAAATATATAGAATGATTTTCTGTTAGTTAACAGATTATTTTCATCGATGTTTGGTAGTTTTCAAATATGTATCTTTTTTTTTTTTTTTTTTTCTTGCAAATATGTTACAAGTCGAATACTACCATAATACTTGTTATCGAACTCGCTGAGTTTTAAAGTATTTGCTGCTGGCCAGATATATGAAAGGCAGTAAAGAGAGAAAGATCTCGATTTCACAATAATTCAATTAAAACAATCTGATTTTACGTGTTTTTAAAGCTGCATTCAATAATAAGTCTTTTTATGTTAAAATATTAACACTAATTCTATTTAATTAGAAACTAATAATTAAATCAATTTTTACTTAGATTTAAATTAAAACTTCTTTTCAGACTTTCCATTTCTTATACTTTCTTTCCAATGAACCAACTTGATTCCTTAAAAAAATATTAAATAAATTTTTATTTTAAATTGAATGAGAAATTCTTTTCATGCATTTTTTTTCTTTCCGAATCAATCATGAAAATCACAATATTTCGTGAATTAAAATGCAGTGTAAAAATTAAATTTAACATTTTCTACATTTTTTTTTCAACTCAGTTCTACATTTTTCATACGTCGTAGGAAGCGTATTGAAATGCAATAAAATGCGCAAGTGAAATACAGAAAAACAGTAATTCAGTGAAAAAAAAAAAAAAAAAAAAATCTGCAACCAAAATTGAAAATGTATGAAAATACTCGATTAGATACTGACTTCAGATATCCTACGAAAAAGAAAATATTTAAAATTATTTTAGTGCAAACAAGTAATTTGAAAAGAACGTTACCATGGGTTTAACAATACTTTGCGTTGGCTTGCAACATACATGAAATAGCAGGAAATGGATTTCAAACTTTTATCTAAAATAACCTTTAAAAACCGCCGAATTTATATATATATATATATGCTGAAGCTCTCCATACTTTAGAACCGATGGCCAAAAACAATACCAAAAATATATTTTGGAGTTTCGACCAGACGGATTCTACCGAAAACTGCAAGTATATGCTTTTACTATTTATGAATTTTCAATAACCACATTTGTTAATGAATATTTCAAAATCGGCTTGTTCCAAAGTAACCCTTTATATGTGAGCTTTTACATAGAATCCCATTTAACTAAAAGCAACGAAATACATAGGTTGTTCTTTGACTTACATCTAAATAACCCTCTTTTCAATGAGTTGTAATTTTCCATCAACTTTTGTTAATCTAGTGTATAACCACTCTCTTTTCTCTTTTGACAAAACGTTTGTTGATGCATTTTTCAATAATTTTTTTCTTTCTTTCTAAGTAATCGTTCAAAATTTATGAAAATTTATATTTTCATTTTAAAAATACTGATTTGAAATATTCAATACTTTGAGTATTGCTAATAATCTCGCTATTCTAAAAAAAAAAAAAAAAGGTAACACGATGTCGCCGCCGGTTTTGCATTTTTTGTGACCTAGGGTCTTTCTTCGTTAATATTAAGAAAACTACTGCATACAAAAATACAAAAATCGATGGTATTACAGAGAAATGTTTCATAAGCACGCTGGTGCAGACAGTTTTCAAATCGAAGAATTATTTTAAGAGATATTTAATGTTAAAATTGGTCAAAATCGTTCCATTAAAAAAGTTTTATAGGAGCAAAAACTATACATAGGAATTTAATAATTTTTAGATCATTTTATGTATTAGAAGTTCCCGGTGTGCAGACTGCATTTATTTTTTTTTATTTGACTCATTTTTTTATGGTTTATTTTCATTTTAAATTCAAATTTTCAGCATTTCCAGAAATGTTTTATACATATTTTAGAAAAGGTTATTATTTTAAATTGTTGCCAAAATTGTAAAAACTTCTCAAATAATAATATTTCCTTTAAACAGAAAATTTATTTACACGTGACTGTTATAAACAGAAAAATCCCCTATGAAATTAGAATTAAATGACTACGTGTTAAACGCAGGAAAATATTAAAAATTACGTCGTAAAAATTGTTTATACACGCGAATATTTAAAAAGAAAAAAAACTATAAAACAATTAATTATTTAATATGTGATAAAAGCAATAAATGCGGGTGCAATTACGTCCTATTTCAAATAGCCCAATAATATTGCCAAACAGTTTAAATTAAAATATATATTTACATGTACACGTGAGGCTTATTTCATATTTCGAGACAAAGAAAAATTTAGTAAAAATTACACCAGATTGTTGTAAAACGTGTGATTTACAATCATTTTCTTATAGCTGTATTAAAAAATACCTGGAAGCAAAGACTGTTGATTTAGTTCATTTTGCATTAGCTAATTTTCAGACGTTCAACTAATCTTATTTAATCAAACATGAAAACAGCAATTCACAGCAGCTTTTTTGGCCTTAAAATCCTGCATTAAAAAAGAAATAAATGGAAACCCGTTTACAGGGATATCACCACTGGTTTTTTAATTATAATTCAATCTTTTGTAATCTTTTTTAAGCCGATCAAATTAACGGATTTTTAGAGTCTGAACGGGGGTTGGCGAGCGAAGCTCGTAGGGCGGCAGAGCCCCCTAGTTTTTTATAAGATAGCATCAATTTTAAGGCGGTACTCAAATCCCCTGCTCAACAACGCGAAACTTTCTGGCGCACTTTCTGACTCGTTTTTAAACGTAAAGGCTTAAAATTGGCAGCCTTGACTATTGAAGCGATTTGAAATCGAAATGAATTTATTATTATTATTTTTTTAAAAATAAATAAATTACTTAGCGAGTTATAAGCAAATGCGATCAAGTCTCGACCAATTTTTTTAGTTTCTCTCCTTTCTCCCGGTGTAGCGTGCGAAAATTCGGTTCGAAACGCCAATTTTGGTTGTATTTTTTAATAGATCTTCTGCCTTTAGCAAAAATCGGAAAATATCTTTCGATTACATAGTTTTTTAATAAAAACAGCTGCCAGTTTCATCTGTTTTCGAACAAAAATAAATTTAAAAAGTGTGTCAGAAAGTAGCTTCTTCGGATTTAAGAACAGCCTAATAAGATGACAATTAAAAACTAAACCTTAAAGGATTTTATTAAAATGGATATTAGAATAGCTTTTATTTATTATCCCCCGATATGCTATTTCCTTCGCCCAGCGATTAAAGTGTGGACTCTAAAAAATAACGTTCCATTGTATAAGCCAGCCGTAAAACAAAGCAGATGTATCATTGTACGGGTAAATACTCAATTAAAATTTTTTTAACTTCTAAGCATCGCACATATTCAATTTTTATACCGTCGTATTGGGGAAAAAAGTACTTTTAAATGCAATCTGTTTGGAAACTGCATCGCAATTTATTTTTGAGATATTAATTTTTTTGTAGTTTTTAGCAACATTTGTTTAATTTTGGCAACGCAAGTACTCCATTTCGGTAGTAACTAAAGGAAAAATATTTGGAAAATAGTAATTATATCTTTTTGTTGCCATTTTCCCATAACAGCTAAAAAATATATAATTAAATACGTGCTATTTTGAAAAAATATAAAGGAATGATTTCTGACAAAACATGGAGCTATTATAAACTACATTTAATTTTAAGTATCTATATTAATGTTACAAACAAATGAAGGCATATGAATCATCAGATAGCCGATTTTGTTTTGCCGAGTTTCTTGAATAAAGCCATCTCTTTTATTTTTCTTTTTGGTATTATTCAGCGATATTGACGTCCTATGCATACTTTACTGTAGATGTTGTTTAAGACTGGATCGTAAATGAGAAATTCTTCAGCGGATGCGGATGACATCATTTTATATAAAATAAAAGCGTGTGTTTTAAGTCTTAAAACTAAAATATGTTTTGTACTATTTATACTTGTATACATAGTATTTCTTTTTCATCGTAGGCGACATTAAATTCTGAAAAAGCAGGATTCCTGTTTCCTAGTTTATTATTTTTCTTTTCTTCACATCATTTAGAACTGAAGTTATAGCCAACGTTCGAATTTTTCTTTTTATGCTTCTTTTCTTGCTTTTTTTTCTTCTTTGTACGAACAAAAAAATTGTGTTGAAATATTTGGCAATTATACCTCAATATTTCTGATAAGATTTTGAAAAATAGGTAAAGAAAGTTTGAAACTTCAATCTTATCTATCATTTTCCAAATGATTAATGACAAAAATGAAGATGAAGAACAACAATGTATCATTTACTGCAGAGGAAGAATTGTGCTTCAGGCAGTTAGTTCTATTCCCTTTCTGGCAGGTATGTGAAAGGAGCATGTTGCTTGCACACGTTTCGATAAGAGAAATGCAAAGAAATTATCTCTTTGTTTCTGTTTTTTTTTTTTTTTTTTTTTAAAATAATAAATTCAATTAACTGGGAATTCCCGCAGTTGGGTCTCTTATGTGTATAGAACTCCCACGAGAATTTTCTGTAGCGTAATATGCAAAAAATTGCATGGCACATTGTAGAGAAAAAAGAAAAAAAAATCTTACATATTCATGAATTTTGGAACACTTTGAAAATCTTATGTGTATCATACATTACACTATGTTACTTTTCAGCCTTTCTCATTTGTCATTTTTCAGTCTGTCTCAAAACACCATGAAAATTTTATCAAAATATCGCATATATTTTTAGTATGAACTAGGGGAGCTTTGCACCAGGTCTGTAGCTAGAAGTGAATAATAGGGGGGGGGGGGGGTTGAGAAAATATAGGGGAGGCTCATAAATTTTTCCCTCTTTCTGATACATGTTCGCACAAACACACACAGAGAGATATATATGATCAAAATATTATAATGAAAGATAAATTAGTGCATATTCATATTGTAGGCCCTATGTTTATTATTAAACTTTTTATAACAACTTCATTTTATGCTAAGAAAAGAAAAGACTGCAGAATGAAAATATCTAGTGCTTTCTGCAATGTTTATCCCATCTAGTTTTCTGTCTAGTTTTACTTCTAGCGTATGCAATTGTTTTTATAGTTGTTATAGAAAAATTTTTTAACATGTAAATATCCATTCCATTGTTGCTCTATAACAAACGAGCAAGGGATTAACCTTCATATTTCTCAGCTGTGGTGCTTTTTCTCAGAAAGTTGTACAACATGGAACATGATAAAAAAAAACTGTTTGGCTTCACTTACATCATTTATTGCCTTTATGATTACTAAATTAAACCTGTGGTTGCTGCAATTACGTATGAGATGTTCAAGATGTTTCTGCAGCATTGCTTGGACAACCCCTTTTCCAACGCTCATGATTAAAGCGTCATCATAACACTGACTCAAAATTTTAGAATTATCTAAATTGCAATCATGAAGGACCTTTAAAGTTAAATCAGCAAATATTTTTGCATCCAAGTCAGAACATTTGCAGTTTTTATTGCGATAATTGATTCCTTTACTTCCCCGTTCTTCACATATATTTCTCCTAATGCAACGCTCTATTGTTTTTATTATGTGTTCAGTCTTTCAAAATCTAAAACCAGGGAACATCAGCATTGTTAATACCAATTGATATATCTTCTGATACTATTTCAGCAAGGATTTGCATTACGTCATTTTTTATTTCAGGGGGTGTGCGCTTTGAATTAACTGGCACAGCTTTTACACATTCTGCAAGCTTCATGTTCTTTTTAACTGTGTATTTGAAGAAGTTTTGAAATAAACTAATTTTCTCATGCTCATCTTATATCATAAGTACCACTGATGCAAGTTCATTTAGAACCAAAAATTGTACGATTTTAACTATCGCTTGAGCATTTTTTTTTTTTTTTCAAGAGCATCATTACACACAAAAGATGATACGCGTTAATTTATCTTTTACCGTTCTTCTTTGTTCCGGAGTGACAAAACAGTCGGCAAGGGCAAAATACAGCATATCTGCTCTTTGAATATTTCCAACCATTTAAATTTATTAAACCAATCTGGTTGGAAACTTCCTTTATCGGAATTGTGGGATATAATAATTTTGTATGATTAAAATTTCCATCAACCTTTGATATGTCTAGTTATAAGTCTGAGTTTAGTTATAGCTGATACTAGCAGTAGCAGACAACTGAACAGCTTCATATGTACAGATAGGATGCGTGCGTGTTGAAACACTTATTTGCAATTTTTATACAAATACTACAATTTAGTATTTGTGCAAAACTGTAAAAGGGCCCCAAAACTAAGTTTGCATTTTTGAAAGTCATTTGGATTTTTTAAACAAAATTTCATTTGGTGACCTTGGAATCTCCCAGGGGAGGCTCAAAGTTTTTTAGGGCGGACTGAGTCTACCCTGGCACCCCTCTAGCTACGGCCCTGCTTTGCGCCCTTGCTCGCTACGCTCACCAACCCCCGCGTAATCGTTTCACGATTCCGTTCGGTATCGGGAAGCAATCGCTATTTTCTAGCTAACCCCAGACGTAATTGTTTCGCGTATGCATTTAATTTTTAAATTCCAAAAGCAGATCCCCCACCCCCTTCTCATTAGTTAATGAAAATTATCTTCTTTCTGTAAAAATCACTTTTGCCATCGATCCCTTAAAAAAAAAAAACCCCAAAAAAGTAGAAGTCTATCGAAATGCAGAAGATTCTTCCCTTTCCCCGCCCATGCTATCTAAATTCTCCACTTTCATGGTTTTCGCCAAGCACAATTCCCGCTGAGAAAAGACAATAAGCTCTGACCAATCAGATGCGTTTCGCGGTATCTACGCAGAGTTTCATTGGTCCATTTCCAAATCTTTTGGCCCATTTCCAAATCTTTACTTGTTTTTATATAGAGAAGGATTAAACAAATTTATGTCAATGCTCTGCAAGAAAAAGTAAAGTCAACTGTTTATCTATCACTGAGTAATGAAATTCACAGAAGAGATATATTTCAAACGTTTATTAGAATTTTAGTATAATTTAGCATATGTAGTATTTATATAACGAATTTACACTGGTGTCCAAAATTAAGGGCCAATCACAAAATGCTAATTTTCAAGTACGCGAATACTCAAAAGGAAATAATATAATTCGAATAATTACTATCTCTACAGCACGGCTAGTCCATATAACATCTCATTCATGTCACACATGGTCACAAGTGTCACAGTCACTACGGTGAAGCAAAAAATAGGAAATTCCATACATCTCATTGTGAGTCTCAAATGATCACTATATGTGACTCCACTGAGACGTCACTGCGACTGCTGCTTTGTGACGAGTCACCATGTGACTTTACAATGTAGTTACATTGTGACTTTCATGTGACTGTCATCTGTAGACTCAATTTCGAAGTCATCGTGAACGCTGCATTGTGATAAGTTACCAAAATAAAGTCACATTAAAGTCACATGATGACTTTCAGGTGACAGAGAGACTACTGTGAAGTCACCATTGTGCTCTTTTGTAAAAAATCACCATGTGACTATAATGTGATATTATTTGGTGACTTATCATAATGCAACGTTCTTGATGACTTTGAAATTGAGTCTAAAAATGACAGCCACATGAGAGTCACAAAAAAACTACAATGTAAAGTCACCTGTTGACTCATCACAAAGCAGCAGCCACATTGACGTCTCAATGGAGTCACATATAGTGATCATTTGAGACTCATAATGAGACGTGTGGAATTTACTACTTTTTGTTTCACCGTAGTGACTGTGACACATGTGACCATGTGTAACATGAATGAGATGCTATATGGACTGGCTGTGCTGTAGGGATAGTAATTATTTGAATTATATTATTTCCTTTTGAGTATTCGCTTACTTAAAAATTAGCATTTTGTGACTGGTCCTTAATTTTGGACACCAGTGTATATTTTCCCCTTCAGTCTGTACTATGCATCCGTTATAAGAGAAACCATGGAGATTGTAACTGGTAAAAAATGAATATGTAACGATGCAGCATCATGTAACTAACCAAAATATAGCTCGAGTTACACAATGGTTATACGAGAACAAATCAATCTATCGACAGATTTGTTTTTTGAAAAATATGGCTAACCATCAGGATACCATACCAAATAATGCGTGTTCTCCATTTATGTATAAAATTTCAATTTACAGATTTTCAAAAGACGGGCTTTTTTACTATGCACTGAAAATAATTTGGATAATGCATTAGATAATAACCGCAGAATTGCTCGTAATAATGGTTTTAATGTTCAACATATTAATAAATTAATCGTAAATATTGCCAATAATAAAAATCCTGAACATAAATTCGATTTACAAAAATAGAAAATTTACACTTTTCAATACTATCCAAACTTTTCTGAGCAATGAAAATACTGTCTTAAGCGTTTCAATATCTGCTTAGTAGTCAAACCATACCCGAAATTAAAGATTATCATTTGCACTAAAATTTACCCAATTAATTTTGAGAATTGCCCCAGAGTATATAAAATACCATTTATTAGAGCAGACGGGTCAAAGAATTACTACATTGGTATGATTAGCAGTAAATTTGAGTACAGAAAAAAGGAGCACGTAGCTGGCATGCCATGGCGAGATTATATCAAGAAGGAACCATCCAAATAAATTTCAATAAAAGTAAGATAATTTTTCCGTCCAGTCTGTACTATCCATCCATTATAAGAGAAACCATAGAGAATGTAAGATGTAAAAAATCAATATGTAACGATGCAACATCATTTAACTTACCAAAATTATGGCTCGAGTTACTCAATAGTTATGGAAAATAGAAATAAACATACTTGCATAATATGAAAGAGTACGTGAAAAATTGAATGATGACATTTCATAGGCCGTGCAATTTCAGAATTATTTTCATTTATTTGTTTTGAAAATGACTCGAGTAGAATCGAAACATGTAAACAGTCGAATAAAACTATTTTTACTGAATATTAATGATGTGAATTATCACATTGCTAACAAAGCGTAAACCAACTTAGTGAAAAATGTCCAAGCCGGGAATCGAACCCGGGTCCCTGGAATAGATCTCCAGTGCTCTACCACTAAACCACAAGGACGATGTCCAGCCTGGCATTCACTGCTGAAATGTAGTTGAAAAATTAATTAAAATTGTATATTCACCGATGCTGGGTTTGTTTGCGTCTCATGTTACGCCGCTAGGAAAGTGTGCTCATGATGACTTCTCCATCTTCTGCTGCGGTTGCAGCCTTACCGACTTATATGAGAAATGCCAGGCTGGACATCGTCCTTGTGGTTTAGTGGTAGAGCACTGGAGATCTATTCCAGGGACCCGGGTTCGATTCCCGGCTTGGACATTTTTCACTAAGTTGGTTTACGCTTTGTTAGCAATGTGATAATTCACATCATTAATATTCAATAATTTCAAGCGTAATTTCACTGCTGAAATGTAGTTGAAAAATTAATTAAAATTGTATATTCACCGATGCTGGGTTTGTTTGCGTCTCATGTTACGCCGCTAGGAAAGTGTGCTCATGATGACTTCTCCATCTTGTGCTGCGGTTGCAGCCTTACCGACTTATATAAGTGAGAAATGCCAGGCTGGACATCGTCCTTGTGGTTTAGTGGTAGAGCACTGGAGATCTATTCCAGGGACCCGGGTTCGATTCCCGGCTTGGACATTTTTCACTAAGTTGGTTTACGCTTTGTTAGCAATGTGATAATTCACATCATTAATATTCAATAATTTCAAGCGTAATTTCACTGCTGAAATGTAGTTGAAAAATTAATTAAAATTGTATATTCACCGATGCTGGGTTTGTTTGCGTCTCATGTTACGCCGCTAGGAAAGTGTGCTCATGATGACTTCTCCATCTTGTGCTGCGGTTGCAGCCTTACCGACTTATATAAGTGAGAAATGCCAGGCTGGACATCGTCCTTGTGGTTTAGTGGTAGAGCACTGGAGATCTATTCCAGGGACCCGGGTTCGATTCCCGGCTTGGACATTTTTCACTAAGTTGGTTTACGCTTTGTTAGCAATGTGATAATTCACATCATTAATATTCAATAATTTCAAGCGTAATTTCACTGCTGAAATGTAGTTGAAAAATTAATTAAAATTGTATATTTACCGATGCTGGGTTTGTTTGCGTCTCATGTTACGCCGCTAGGTTGGTTGGTTGGTTGATTTTGTGACGGCCGATTATCTACACTAGGGATATAGGCCCGAGGGGGAGTGCCCTTCGTGGGGGTCTTTCTAAGGGAACCTAACCCGTATTAACGCATGGAAATCCATGGTTCGAAGAAAACCACGAAAACTCCGAACGATTAGGCCGACGGGCGCGATTGGGATCGAACCCAGCACTTCCCGTCTACCAGTTTCGAGAGCATAACCTCTCAGCCACTGGTGGGGCATTACGCCGCTAGGAAAGTGTGCTCATGATGACTTCTCCATCTTGTGCTGCGGTTGCAGCCTTACCGACTTATATAAGTGAGAAATGCCAGGCTGGACATCGTCCTTGTGGTTTAGTGGTAGAGCACTGGAGATCTATTCCAGGGACCCGGGTTCGATTCCCGGCTTGGACATTTTTCACTAAGTTGGTTTACGCTTTGTTAGCAATGTGATAATTCACATCATTAATATTCAATAATTTCAAGCGTAATTTCACTGCTGAAATGTAGTTGAAAAATTAAGTAAAATTGTATATTCACCGATGCTGGGTTTGTTTGCGTCTCATGTTACGCCGCTAGGAAAGTGTGCTCATGATGACTTCTCCATCTTGTGCTGCGGTTGCAGCCTTACTGACTTATATAAGTGAGAAATGCCAGGCTGGACATCGTCCTTGTGGTTTAGTGGTAGAGCACTGGAGATCTATTCCAGGGACCCGGGTTCGATTCCCGGCTTGGACATTTTTCACTAAGTTGGTTTACGCTTTGTTAGCAATGTGATAATTCACATCATTAATATTCAATAATTTCAAGCGTAATTTCACTGCTGAAATGTAGTTGAAAAATTAATTAAAATTGTATTTTTACTGTGTTTTTTTTTATCTTTTTACACCTTTTAGCAAGTAAAATTAGCATAAGTACACTCATGTTCAAAATTAAGAGAGTTTGCATATTTTGTCGAATTTCTTGAAAAATATTGAATGAAAGATAAAACTAATGCTTCGAAACAAAGATGCAACTCTTTAGGGTCGAATACGTAAGCGTACACGTGCGTATGAGCGGAGTGGGTAGAGGAACAGGCTTTATAAGTGAGCGTGACAATTTTCGGGATTTGTTCACTCAAACACCTTGCCGAATGTTTTCGTGTTTTTTTTTTTTTTTTTTTTTTTTTTTTTTTTTTTTTTTTTTTGCAACATTCGAAGAAATTCAAAAGAAAACAGTAAAAATGAGTAACCGCCAACGTTTGGATGATCGAATGAGGTGGCAAATCGCAGGGAGACTGGAAACAGGGCAGTCTCAATTGCAGATTCCTAGTGACTTCAATGTAACTCCCAGCGTCGTGTCCAACTAAAGAGAAAGCCTGGGCAAGGTCGTCCAAGAGTCACGACAGCTAACGAAGATCGCTATTTGTCCATTACAGCGAGGGGTAACAGGAGTGCAACAGCTTCTCAGCTCACTGATAACCTTTATGCGGCCATAGGAAGCCAAGCTTCAAGGGTTACTGTTTGCAGAAGGCTACATGACAGAGGTCTATTTGCAATAAGACCTGCTGCTTGAGTCCCGCTCACTTCTGCACACAGGAAAACCCGCTTAACGTGGCGCAAATATCATGGGAACAATGGGGAACCATCCTATTCACTGATGAGTCTCTGTTCAGCCTAAATACAAATTCTCGACCTACTTTCATCTGGAGGAATCCAGGGATCCGCTACCTGCCTTCCAACTTCCGAGAAAAAGAGTACTATGGTAGCGGAGGTCTGTGCAGCATCATGTTGGATGGGCGCATACTCCTCCCTGTGTTTGGCAAAGGCTTTACGACTGGTATCAGGTGTAGACATGATCTATGTTCGCCTTTTCAGGGATGCAGTTGGCCCTGATTTTATTTTAATGGGCTACAACGCGCGCCCAGATAGAGCTCATCTAGTCGACGAATTTCTGGAAAGTGTGGATATTCGCTTGATGGATTGGTCAGCTAGATCTCCAGACCTAAACCCTATAGAGCATGTCTGGGACGCTCTGTGGGAAAAAATTGGAACTCCCTTTCTACCTCCCACAACCATCAAGGGCCTGAAAACGGCGTTACTTGAGGAGTGAGACTAACTGCCACAAGGACCCATAAACTACCTGATTTCCAGGATCAGTTCACTTTGTGCGAGTTGTATAACTCTAAGAGTGAACCATATCCCTTGTTAAGCCATTTTTTGGTTCAATATTGTAAGTTCTGTTTGATACCTTCCGATGCAGATGATTCTTAGGAACGATCATCGTGCGCATTATAACAGTTGAATATTTTTTGTTGCGTTGTATCAACCTATATACATACCTAATTTCATTCAAATCTGTCCAGTATAGTTCTGGAGATAATAGACGAAATCTGAAAATTTTGAACTTGAGTATGGTATTTGTTAGTATTTAGTAATCTTAGTATATATATTATATATTAAGGCGTATATTTTAAAATTCTTCAAACCTTTACAATTTCTTTCAAAAAATTCAGGAACTTCCCCTCGCTTGTGTGCATTGCACAATTCGCAGTCGCTATGTGTCGAGCCTGCATGTATACTTCGCAGTGCACAAAAAATTGACGACGCAATTTACGGGTTGAATGCGGTTTTCTTCAGTCAGTTATTTTTTTTTATTCCAAAATTCATAGTAACTAGTCAGGCTAAATAAATAATTTAATTCTAACTATAATAAGAACAGTGTCAGCATATTAGAAAAATAATTATCCTCCCCAGTAGCATAAAATTTAGCGAAGGTTACTTAATCATTTAAAAGTTATATGCATCCTTTACAAAGTTTACAGATTATTTAAATCTTAAATGCAAATTTTACCTAGGATTTAAAAATTTAAATAAGTTAAAAATTGCCAAGAGATTTGAGGGAGGAAATTGGAGGTAGTCAACCGGACCTAATGGAGAACTCTAGTTTAACCGAATGCCAAAATAGCTATTTATTTTAAACACTTATTTTTAAATTAGATCATCATAAAACATCCCAGTAGTGTAGTAGTCAGAGTGTCTGCCTACCACGCTACAGGCCCACGATTCGATTCCGGACTGAAAGGACTGGGCAAGGTCCATTTAATCTTTCATCCCTTCGGACTCGTTGAAATGAGTACCAAACTTTGCTTGAGAGCTTCCGCGAGGCTGACGACCTGACCAAGACATATTCTATATAGCGCCTCAGGCCCCGTGGTAAAGAAGAAAAAAAACATGGTGGAGCAATTTAGGCCATGATCCTTATCGATTGTATGCCACAGGTTTCCATTTAGTTTTTTTCTTTTTAAGTCTATCATTTTCCTAAATTTTAAATGTTTCTAAAAAACTAAAATTCTAAATTAAATTGTGAAAAGTTTTATTGAAATAAAATACTTCAATTGCTTACAATTAGAAAATTGCTTTTTGAAAGTATAGTACGTTGGTATCAGCAGCCAATGTTTTGATAGTGAAAACCGAATTTTTAAATATGCATATATTAGGCAATGAATAATCCTTTAATAAAATTTCCTTTTTAAAATCTGCGACACCATAAAAATACAATTTTGTTAATAATATCTGTGGGATTTTTTTAGTAATTAATTATCAAGTTAAACATCTTTCAAAAATTGACTATTTATTCTAGTGATATTGAACTTTTCAAAGTCAAATAGCAGTAATACTTCACCAGTTTCAAAAACGCTCTTTGAAAATGTCGGTAACAAGTTATTTTCGACTGACAGTTTTATTTATTCCGTGATCAGGTAATTGATTATTGTTGATTCAGTTTATAAATCTAAAATCGAAGTGGAGTTGCCAACTATCTCTCAAGAAATAATGGCAGATATTTGTTGTTAAGAAGATAATAAACATTGGAAATGAGCAAATGAGGAAAAAAAACAAGAAAAAAAAACATTGTTTGACTTAAATCTTTCTTTGATAAGTTTTCTGAATTCATCTTAAACCATTTCGTTTTTGCACAAGTTTAAAATATCACCTATAACCAATGAACAAAATATTCAAAGCAAGTTATTTCTCAAATTTCACAAATATATAAATGGTTTTATTTTATAATAAAACCATTTCTTTTTTCCGGGATCAGATAATTATTGTTGATTCATTTTACAAATGTAAAATGGAAGTGGACTTGCCAACTGTCTCTCAAGAAATAATGGCAGATATTTGTTGTTAAGAGGATAATAAACATTGAAAATTAGCAAAAGAGAGAAAAAAAAAAAAGAAAAAAAAACAGTTTTTGACTTAAATCTTGCTTTGATAAATTGTCTGAATTCACCTTAAAGCAGTCGTAACGAATTTTGCGCAAGTTTAAAATCTCACCTATAACCAACGATCAAAATATTCAAAGCAAGTTATTTCTCTAATTTCACAAATATCTAAATGGTTTTACTTTTTAATAAAACCATTTCTTTATTCCGTGATCAGATAATTATTGCTGATTTATTTTACAAATGTAAAATGGAAGTGGACTTGCCAACTGTCTCTCTAGAAATTATGGCAGATATTTGTTGTTAAGAGGATAATAAACATTGAAAATTAGCAAAAGAGAAAAAAAAAGAAAAAAAAAGTGTTTGACTTAAATCTATCTTTGATAAATTATCTGAATTCATATTAAACCAAACGTAACGAATTTTGCGCAAATTTAAAATCTCACTTATAACCAATGATCAAAACATTCAAAGCAAGTTATTTCTCAAATTTCACAAAATGGTTTTATTTTTTTTAATAAATGGGTATCTGTAAGGAAAGAACAACAAATAATTAGCAAACTTTTATTGGCAAATGAAATGTGACAAAATGGGGCAAAATAGGAAAAAGCTTACCCTATATTGAGGAAATTCTATAATTTTATTAAGTATTTATTTATATTATAACGAATGTACAAATATGTGTACTTTTAGGGCATGAAATTATATTCAAGTAACCGTAGATTTGGAGTAATATGAGACAAAATAGAAAAAGCTTGCCCAATAGCGATAAAAGTTTTCGATAGTTTTAGCAGATATTTATTTATATTATAACAAAGGTACAAATATTTGTATTTTTAGAACATGAAATTATACACAAGTAACCGTTGTTTTACAATAATTCAAAAATCGCTTGTACAAAAAAAAAAAAAAAAAAAAAAAAAAAACCTGTTTACAATTAAATTAATTTTTCAACTACTTTTCAGTAGTGAAATTACGCTTGAAATCATTGAATATTAAAGACGTGAATTATCACTTTGCTAACTAAACGTAAACCAACAGAGTGAAAAATGTCCAAGCTGGGAATCGAACCCGGGCCCTTGGAATAGCGCTCCAGTGCTCTATCACTAAGCCACGAGGACAATGCCCAGCTTGGCATCTCTCACTGTAAATAATTTCAAGCGTAATTTCACTGCTGAAAAGTAGTTGAAAAATTAATTAAATTGTATATTCACCGATGCTGGTTTCATTTGCATCTCATGTTACGCCGCAAGATTGTGTGCTCATGAAGACTTTTCCATCTAATAGCTGTGGTAGCAGACTTACCGACTTATGTGAGTGAGAGATGCCAGGCTGGGCATCGTCCTCGTGGCTTAGTGGTAAAGCACTGGAGCGCTATTCCAGGGGCCCGGGTTCGATTCCCAGCTTGGACATTTTTCACTCTGTTGGTTTACGCTTAGTCAGCAAAGTAATAATTCACGTCTTTAATATTCAAAAACTGTTTAGTTAAAACAACAAAAAAAAAAGAGTTGTGTGAACTGTGAACTAAGTTTTTTGGTTAATATATTTCCATCCAAAATTTTGATTGGACTGACCAAATCATTTCGTTAACTTAATATAGTTATCGCAACCAAATAATTTGCTTCTTATAGCCAAATTTATTTGGATATGATAACTATAGTAAACTAACAAAATCATTTGGTCAGTGCAATCAAATATTTGGATGGAGCTATATTAACCAAACAATTTAGTTCGTATAACTTTTTTGTTGTTGTTGTTTTAAGTAAATAGTTTTTCAGTGTATTGGAGCCCTAGGACCCTTTTCCAAGCGCTTTCCCCCATTTTTTGCAGATTTCTTTAAAATTTTATTCTAATGATTAATTTATACCCTATGCTTAGTACATTAGATCTTTAATTGGTCGAAATTAAGCATAGGGTATAAATTAATCATTAGAATAAAATTTTAAAGAAATGTGTAAAAAAAGGGGAGAAATGCTTAAAAAAGGGCCCTAGGGCCACAGTAAAAATATGAGGGGTAGATGGAGGACTTAAAAAGTTGTTAAGAAAAAAAAAACAGCTAATGAATCGGTCCATTTTTAAGGGAGCTATAATAGGGACTCAAAAGGGGGCAACTGATAGTTGAGAGCAGGGCCCTAAGATAAAAGCGTGTTAAAAGGTACTAGTACTTAGAGCTTTAGATCTTCGATTAGTCGAAATTAACATGTTTTTATCTTATGGCCCTGCTCTCAACTACCAGTTGCCCCATGAAGCATTTTTAAACATGAATTTCTTAAGCATAATTTTCTTTTACAAAGATTTTACATTGTTATACTTCATTTTAAAACTTGCTATGTGCAGTAAGATGTGCTTTTTAAATGTCATTTATAGTTGATCCGATTTTTCAAAAGAAAGTCCTGAATATTTTTCAATTGAAAAAAACTACATATATGGATATTAATGAGTGTCTATATGTTCATTTTTATACAAAAAAAAGTAACATTGACATTAGAGATATAATTTTAGACTAGTTTTCGATAATTGTATTAAAATATGGATTAATTTCCCTTCACTTGGGATTCGGGTGGCGTTCGGGTTTGTTTTGGGTTGAAGAAATTTTTTTGTCGGGTTTGGATCCGGTTTCAGATTGACATTAAACAGACCTTTCGGTTTACAGACGGATGCAACACGATTCGTGTCCATGCAGGACTCTACAGTGGCTGTCTAATTAAATATAATCGTTTTTAAATTTACAGCGAAGATCAAAGTAATTATTTGTCGAGAACGCTGCATAACATCACAGAAAAAGAAAAATTTCATGCAAAATAATTAGATTATTTGTGTTAGTGCGTATAGATTTAAAAAAATGCTTGTTATAACAAAAGTAAAACTTTGCAGCTACTCCTATTTTACACAATGGCGCCGCAGCGTACAGATTGGGACAAAGGGGTTTTTTAGCAGACATTGACAAAGTGATTTTCAGTGTTTATAGAATAGGTTCAGGATCCCCAGTCGCTGTAATATTTGTTAATTTTATACAATTTAATTCGAAAATATCAAATTTTAATTATTTTTATACATTGAACGCCAAATGGAAGTTACTAAACATACCTGGTAAGCCACAGGGTTCTTTTTTACCCGACTGCCAAGAAGGGTTATGTGCTTCACGCGTATCTGGGTATGTGGATTTCTTTATACCCTCGAAATATCCCAACGGCTTGATAGATTTTAATGAATGGGGTCTCTATCGATTCGTCTTAACCGTCCGATGGTTATAGGCTGGGTTTTGTTTTCATAAATTCAAAATGGTGGCCGTAAAATACAAAATGGCGGTGGATATGAAAAAACATTTTACGCACCATATTGAGTGGCATATCAGGGGATAGGTCTTCCAAAATGAAGACAATGTTTCATTGATTATTTTACAGTCAGAAGCTCCATTTAAATATTACACAACCTGGAAGTTGTGTAGGTAGGATGTCTAGCTTTACTGCAACTCTAACCTTCATAGACATCTATAGGCCTCATCAAAACAGTGTTTATAGATGGGAACTAACAATTAAACACAACTTAAAAGTTATCAATACAAGTAAACAAAAAAAAATAAGTATGTAATATAAAAAATAATTTAACATTATGAGAAATAATTAATTAGTTCGCTTTTTACGCAGACTGATTTTTTTTAAACATATACAAATACATTGTAATAAATTATCAACAGACCCGTTTCATAGCAATAAATTGTCTTCAATGAAATCGTATGCATGCATATTCGTGAGATTCGGCGCGCCGGGAAATATTGCTGGCACAGCTATCCGTGTGCTATGATCATCAATATGTTAATGATTATCAAATTTAAATTTTCACGTGCCAAGAAATTGTTCGTACTTACCACGGTAAGTAGAACAGACGGTAGGATTCACGAAAAGATGCGCAGTAGTTCGTGACGTCACTGGCACCCTTCGTCCAGAACTTCCTGTATCTGAACATTCATTTTTACTCCTATCTTATCTGTTTCTGTTTTCGACATAAAGAGTGTTATTTTTTCGTTCGTATAATCATTTTATGCCTTATGCTATTTACTATTTTTTGCAAGCAGTGTTTAATTAATTAAAATAATTAGAGATGCCTTGCTGTGCCGTTTCTGGTTGTACCAATCATACTAGAAAATCCATAAGCCAGGATATGCCTAACGCAGAAACGGAAATATTTTTAAGGTTCCACCAAAACCAAACTTTTGCATAAGACGGAAAAGAATTATATTTTAAAAATGAAAAGCATTCGGTATATGAAACTTTAAAACTGGTAGATAAATAAAATATAGATGAAATACAAATACAGTAAACTCTGTCTAAGACTAATCGACTGGGGCCAAGAAAATTTTCCGCAGTAGAAAATATTCCGCCTTAGACAAATTTTACTCTATGTCTATCAGTGGCGTAGCTACATATTCAGCGCCCTGGAGCAAGTAAAGTTTGTGCGCCCTCTTGACACTCGAAAAAGTTCTGCGCAATTTCGTTTTGAAGTGTAAAAATTTTATACTATTCTTAATTAGATTTAAAACCTTTATTTGAAAGTCAAAGTATTTTAACAGCGTATTAAATACCTATAATTAAAAGTAAATAATGAAATTAATTATAATTCTTATAATAATTACGAAATGGTACTAAGTAAGAATTATAAATTCGAAGTATAATTACCAATATTTTCTGCGAATTTGGCGACATATTCGTTTTAAATACGCCAATGAACCAGTACAATCTGCCCCCTTAACATCTGTTTTTCTTTTCGATGTTTTTTTTTACTTTTCGCATATGGATAAAATACGCTTTTCTGTTTTTAGAGCCAGAAAATACTAAAATTCTATAAAATTCAAAGTATCATAACTTGGTAAGTTTTGGACATACACAAAAGAAATTTCTATTATTTTACCTGTTAAAATACAGAGAATATTTTTCTAAATATAACGTATAGAATAAAACTACCAGGGACCTCATAAAATACAGAGACCGAATAAAAATGAAAACCTTGTAATTTTTAAAAAATAACTATTTTGACATAAATTACTTTTAAGAGGATAAAAAACAACTTTGACACTTTTTTACTATTGGAAGTATATTCCTACAGCTAATCGTTTAGCCAATGGACAGCAATGACACCGGGGTTCTCACTGGCTTTTGACTAATCTGAGCAAGTTGACTAATTGCTAAAGAAAAACTAGCCAAATTAAAATAATGGTAGAAATTGATTCGACATGAAACTCTAAGAAATCAAAACACAAATAACGAGTTACACAGAAAAAGTTTAATTGTACAATAACATCATTGAGAGTGTCGCCGAAAGAAAAATAAAACATCTCTGGCAATTTGGCGATTTCAATATTTTAGTTTTTTCGCCAAATGAAATATTTTAGCGCAATGACGATCGGCAGCGAGAACCCTTACATTTTACTAGAGATTGTAGTTTTTACTTTCCATACACATTCAATGTAAGGAAGGAAATGGGAAAGCATGGTAATCTCAATAAAAATAAATAGAAATAATGGTATATTTTTACATTTTCAAATACTCTTAATCAGTTCTCACAATTTTTACAATGGTTCAATATGTATGCATGCTTGTGTATGTTAGAATTTCTTCCCTTTTTCAGAGAACGATTTGGTATGTTTTTGATGATGTCGGCAGGTAAGTTATAAATCCGTCGCAAGAGTTGTATTAATTTTCGAAGAAATCGGGCGACGGGTTTAGTATCTAAACTATTTTTCAACCATTCTGTGACAATAACTGATAAAAAGTTTCTCTTATATCTCAATTAAATTATTTTTATTGCTCACGTTCATCTTATATCTATACAACGTTTTACCACGGAGACTGTGGCGGTTCGGCAAGGAGTTCACAATCTACTACCAGTAATTTCATAAAAAAAGAGAGGATTTTAGTATGTTACATAAGGTTCTATGTTGCTTACTTATAGAATTAAGAGGAAAAGTTCTATAATGAGGTGAATCCGATTGTGAAAGATTAGCTTTTTCGAAACGTTCTATTGGACGGATGTGGATAAGACTTGCATTGTTAGATATTTTTTCAGTAAACGTTTTAGTACATAATATATTGTTCTACGTTGCTTTGTTACATAATTATAGAGGAAAGTTCAAAAATCAGGTGAACCCAAATAAAAAAGATTAAGCTTTAAAAAAATTCTGCTGAACAGATTTTGATGAGGCTTGCATTGTAGATACATTTTCAGGTACAGTTTTCAGTATATTGCACATCGGTCAGCATGCATAGTTCTTTATCAAATCCTACTATAAATGATCAACTAAAAGATTTTATCCTTAGCAGCCTAAAATTTCTATGACACATTAGGAAATATAATAGCGCAGTGGCATTCGTATCTTTTTCAGGAATGCGGAAGGACATCACATGAAAGCGTCATATTGCTTTAAGACACAAGGTCAAATTCATCACTATACTTCGATATCACCGATATTTGATTAAAAATTCGTTTGGAGAAACTGACCAGCGTAGCGGGCGAAGGATGCTAGTATTTCAATACAATTATGGAAAAGTATTCTGCAATTACATCTCTAATATTAATATTATTTTTATATAGAGATATGAACAAATATATATGTATATTCATATATGTTCAAATATAGTTTTTTTTCATCTGAAAATATTCAGAATTTCTTTGAAAAATCGTGTCAATACGAACCTGGACTCAATGTAGTAAAAACCGAACCCGAGCCCGAAATAAGTAAATCTTTGATTATAGGACAGGATTGGCAACTACTTTTATATTCAATCGCCCAAAAACATTCTTTGATGTAGATTTCTCTTGAAAATGTCTTAATATAAGTGTATGGCAGAGATTAGATTTCAAAACGTTGTAGAATAAAAAATAGTCCAGGGATGTTTATATTTCTCGACTGTAATCAAATGGTCAAAGTCAACCTGACCCGAAACGAAAAAAAAGGAACGCCAACTCGCCTCGATATGTGCTGCAGATCGGATCGTGTCAGTTTTGGGAAAAATCGGATTGCCCGTCCCAAAGCAGACTCTACCTGAGACCAAAGTTGTTGCAGATTTCTGAATTGTGAGAAATTTAGATCATAGTCTAAAGAGAAAGGCAGAAAATGATTAAGAAATTTTTTAATGACAAAAAACCATTCGTGAAAATTTCTTATCCCCATGGATGACACAAAATTTGCAAATTTCGAGATGTGTTAGTCATGTTTGTGTGCTGATTATTTCGTGACCGATTGAATTTCACGATTTTTTTTCCGCGACCAATTAACGAAATTGGCGATTTTTTTTCTACGATCGTTTGTTGAAACTTGTTTTCTTTCCCCACAGCCGACTGACAAAATTTACAATTGTTTTGCGCGATCGTTTGACTAAATTCGTGATTTTTTTCCGAAACTTTTTGACGAAATTCTCGTTTTTCTTCGCAATAGATATTCGAAAATTGCAAATTTTTTGCGCGACTCATGGAAAAATTTGATTTTTTTTTCTGTGACTGAATGTTGAAATTTGTGATCCCCCAACCTCGCAATGGATTTACAATAATCGTTGTTTGTTCCCACGATCTTTGCAATATTTTCCACCATCCTTTTAGAAAATTATATATTTTCTGCGACTAATTTGCCACATTAACTATTTTATCCAAAAGCACTTGGCAAAATTCGCGATTTTTTTCCGCGGTCGATTGGCAAATTGGTTTTGCGTAGTTCCGCAAAAAAAAGGAAACAAATACCGGGGTCTTCCAAAAAAATTAAAAAATATTGCTGGAAGAATTCCGCGCTTGTGAAAGACATTAGGAGGGAAAAATACCGCACGCTATTCCAATCTCTTCCCCTCAAAGAAAACTCCCTTTCCCCGTCCAAGAACCTCTTGAAATGTCTCCCCACCCCTGTAGTAATATTTTTTTCCGTGCGAAAGAGTTCTTTTTTTGACAGGTTTCATTTCCACAAGATTTACTGTAAATGTAATATACCTATGCTCTTCAGAGGTGAACAAAGGATAGAATGTTTTAACAGCCTTAGTGGATACTTTAAAAAATGCAAACTGTTTATAGCGGAAGCCTGTCTTAAACGAAATTTTTTCTTATCTTGAAGTTATACCTGCTAAAATGAAAATTCGCTTAAACCGTAATTTCACATTCGTTCTCGTTCGAAGTGGAGAGGGTACCCCCCCCCCCCCCCCTGAACCTAACTCTTGGCTATGCCACTCCCCCTCCCCCCCTCCCAAGAAAGTTTGGGAATCTAGTTAATCTAATTTTAATTCTGAAGGTGACGCTCTTTGGTGCCCGACAGTCTGAAAATTCTTGGGTTAGATCATGACACCATTGGTAACAGACAGAATTACAGAATACATATTAGGTTTTAAAACGTTTGAGTGCTCCTCTTAGACAAAGAAACTTTCAAGAAAAAAAATGAAATTCTTTGATTTGCAAAGATAAAATAAAAATCAGTAATAAAAAATTACTTCAAAAACTTTATTATTTTTTAAATTATTAAATAATTTAAGACTGTTGAATTCTACTGCTTGTAGCAAATTTTGTAATTAGTAGCTTCACATGAGGGAGGGTGCATCTTTATTTGATTTAAGACACACCGACCGGCAAGTCGGTTGCCCGGCGGGCCAGTCTGAGCCTGCCAGAATGAGACTTAATTTAGTAAAATCCTACTTTTTTAACTTTAAAGGCCTTGTTTAAGCCCGGGCGGAATGAAAATTTCTTGAAAATTATGTCATTAGAAAAATGTTTTAAGCTTTACACGTTTTCTTTAAAACAGGAGGTGGTTCTCTTGTGAAAATATTCCACTTTTGTATAAAATTAAGATCTAAGGTTTCATTGTTATATTGTTTTGTACACACAGTATTTTTGTAAACTCTTCGGAAAGTTCAGTGGAGTAACTGCAGATTTGTTTTTAATTTCATAACTCGAAAATTCAGACTGCTAATATGTGATATCGGATGGTGGGGTGTGGGGGGAGGAAAGGGAAGTACCAGGAAGGTTACTGTTCCGAAATAGTGGTGGCCAATAAAGTGACGCTGATAGCTCTGTAAATAAGATTTGAAAATCTTCAACTGTCGTCTACGGAAAAGTCAGAGGAAAAAAATGAGGCATGCTGAAAGGTGTTGGAGAAGTTACTTGAGGCTGCAATATGGTATGAATTAAAATCAAAATTTCGCAAATAGAAGTAATTTCTTTTAACTGTGTCTAAAAGCATGTTTTAAATCGAAATAGTTGAGGTTAAACACAAGTTAAAATATCATAGGATTATACTGATTGTAACAAGATTCATCTATAATATCTGATTAATAATGAAAAAAATGTGCAGATAGTTTTACAAATCTTTATTTTGCTTTTTCTAATTTTGCGTCCTAGGGATTCATGCGCCTGGAGCAGTTTGCTCCAACTGCTCCACGGTAGCTACGCCCCTGATGTCTATGGATTCTCAGGGACTTGAAAATCTTTCCGAGTTAGACAGATTTCCGTCTTACACAGAGTCCGCCTTACAGAGAGTTTACTCTATAAATAAAAACATGTTTTTACGCATTCATTTGTTTACAGAGAGAGAATTTTAATTATTAAATTTTGCATATTCATGGATTTAATGAAAAAACTAGTATGTTGTGGCCATCACAAAACTTTCTTCTATATAAATCACAGCAATTAAATCATTTAAATAGTACAAGAAATAACAACGATTTAGCACCAATTCATATCAAAGTATATCTGTATTTGAAGTTGGATGAAAATTCGTGCATTAGTTCTTGAGATAGAGCTATAGCGGAAATTCTGAAAAAATGTAGCATAGCAGCACCACCTGTTGAGCGATTTACACCAAAAGTAAACAGCACTAAACGATATCAAGGTTACCTGAATCTGAAATTTTTTGTAAATCCAAGCATTAGTTCTTGAGATGAAGCTATTGCGGAAATCACAAAAAACACAGCATAACAGCGCCACCTGTTGAGCGATTTACACCAAAAATTAAACAGCACTAATTTATACGTCAATTCATGTCAAGGACTAACTAAATCTGAAGTTTGATGAAAATCCGTGCAATAGTTCTTGAGATACAGCTCTTGTGGAAATCGTGAAAAATGCAGCACAGCAGCGCCACCTGTTGGGCGATTTACACCAAAAATTAAACAGCACTAATTTATATCAGGGACTAACTGAATCTGAAGATTGATCAAAATTCGTGCATTTTTTCTTGAGTTAGAGCTATTGCGATAATTATGAACAATGCAGCATATCAGCGCCACCTGTTGGGAGACTTTCACAAAAAAGTAATCAGCACCAAACTATATCTTGGACTAACTGAATCTGAAGTTTTATGAAAATCCGTGCAGTAGTTCTTGAGATATAGCTATTGCAGAAATCGTGAAAAATGCCGCATAGCAGCGCCACCTGTTAAAAACTAATCAGGTTCCGTTTATATCAAGGTCTAACTAAATATGAAGTTTTGTGAAATTCCGTGCATTAGTTCTTGAGATAGAGCGCCCACAAAATTTTTGCCACATACAGACTCACAGAGTGACAGAGTGACAGACAGACTCACAGACAGACATTTTCTAAAAACCATCAAATCGTGTTCTGGGCATTCTAAAACGCATAAATCCGTCGAAAACCGAAAGTCGAAATTTTTCACGAATCCAATACTTTCTTCTTGTAAAGATAGAAGAAAGTAAAAAAAAAAGGGGGGGGGGTGAGGAATGCGGAATGTGTATTTCTTGAATCACAACATTTTCTTTATTTACAATTTAATTTTTTACACGAATAAATTTCTGTTTTTCTACGTTACATAAAGTTAAAATATGCTATTTTATTTTTTCCATTATCATAATAATTAAAAAAGAATACAGATCGCTATTCTAATTGTAAAAATAAGATTCCAAGATTTTTTTTTTAAATGTCATACATTCAAAATTTATAAAGAAATTTTTTTAAATCATGAGTTTTTAAAAGTTTACTGGGATAATTGAAAAAAAATTAAAATAGTACAACTCACTCCAAAAATATTTATATTAAATAATATTTCACTTTAAAAAGCGCTACTAAAGATTACAAACGTGCAAAATGTGTGACAGTCGCTTTTTTTTTTTTTTTTTTACCGATTTCCATAAGGCGGAAAATTCTCTACGACGGAAATTTTTCTCGGTCCCGATCGATTCCGCCTTAGACAAAGTTTACTGTATTTTTTAAATTGTGTAGTAAGTATATAAATAGTGAATGCAGTTTTAAAGTATATAGTTATGTTTTGAAAAATTATGTCTTTGAAAAACGTTCTTGGATCAGCTCTGTGTTTTTTTAATATTAAATCACGAGTTTGTAAATATATAAATATATAAAATTTCCTAATATATATTAATTTATGAATAAATAATATATACAGGGTGATTCATAAAAGATGGGCAGAACTTTAAGGGGTTATAGTACACTTAAAGACAAATAATATTAAATAGGAGACTAAGGGTCCCAGACGTATTCCCAAGGAGATAGGGGGCATTAAAGTTTAGGGTCCGAAATTTCAAATGATTATAAAACATGGAAAAATTGGTCGATTCGTTTGCGGTTTTTGCAAAAAATTTTCTTTATGCCAGTATTTTCTTGAAATAAAATTTTAAAGTTCAATTTCAAAAAATGCCGATAGGGGGCGCTTTAGACTTTGGAGTAACAAACAACTATTTTTTAACGTTATTTTTTGTATTTCTTTAAATGATTTCGAAAGCTTAGACTTAAACTTAAATTTTGATCTAAAAATCTGAGTCCTAACGAGTAGTTAAGTAGCATAAACTGAAATTTGAAATTTGAAACCCTTCTCCCCCCAGAACAAAAATCAGTTATTCCCGATCTTTGTGTCGTAAATTAGGCTCTAACTACTGCCGCGTTTTGCTAAAATTATTCTTTATGTCAGTATTTTCTTAAAAATAAATTTTAAAGAAAATTTTCAAAAAATTCCGATAGAGGGCGCTTTAGACTTTGGAGTAACGAACAACTATTTTATACCGTTATTTTTTGTGTCTCATTAAATGCTTTCTAAAGCTTAGACTTAAACTTAAATTTTCAGCTCAAAATCTGAATCGCTGAGCGTGGTTCAGTAGCGAGGGGAGGGGGTTCAAATTTCAACTTCTGAACATAGTTCAGTTTGCACTACTTAACCTCCAACGATTCTGTGCTGTGATACGAGGCAAAAATACAACTTTCGTCAAGGACTGCATAGTCGGAATTCACTCATAAAGGCACTGGCACAGTTGGAAACGTCGCTCATGCAAACGTTAAAGCTCCATTCCTGACACTAGTCACCGGGTGAAGAAGGAAACAGAAAGTATGCAAATGTCAAATGGGGAAGAAGAAGAACACGTATGCAAAATTTCGACACGATTCAGGCATAAAAACCACTGAACGGTGAGTCAAGTGTAAGTCGCTGTAGTAATGAATCGGAAGATGGTGCCCTTCACGAATAAGGAAAAGCCTGAGATGCATTTAATTTACGGAGCGGCAGATGGAAATGGTGCAGAGGCACAACGAATGTACGGAGAGCGATTTCCCAACAGGCGGTTGCCTAACCGCAAAACTTTCGAGCGCTTGCACAGACAGTTGTGTGAGACGGGATCATTTCTCGCTTCCCGGTCGAATGCAGGTCGTGCAAAAAAGGACGAATCAGTAGTTGTTGCAGAAGCCATTCTGGATGTAGTAGCGGCGCAGCCACGTACAAGTACACGAACAGTGGCTAGGCAGGTGGATACCTCACAGTCCATGACTTGGAGGGTACTGAAGGATGAACATTTGCTCCCGTTTCATGTGCAACGAGTCCAGAAACTGTCTCCAGGGGATTATCCAAATCGTATTGAATTCGCCCTCTGGTTTCTGCAGCAGAACGCGCTAAATCCACATTTTGGACGAACTGTGCTTTTCACCGATGAATGTACCTTCACACGTGAAGGTACATTTAACACACACAATGCACATGTATGGGCGGATGTCAATCCACATGCTACGTATCCACATGCTCATCAGAGACGCTTTTCCATCAATGTTTGGGCAGGAATCCTCGGAGATCACCTAATCGGACCGTACCTTCTTCCTGAACGCCTCAACGGTAAAACATACCTTACATTTCTGCAACATGTGCTGCCAGACCTGTTAAACGTTGTTCCTCCACGCATCCGGCGGGTCATGTGGTTCCAGCACGATGGAGCGCCAGCCCATTACGTACGAGACGTCCGCAACTATCTGGACATCACATTTCCGAACAGATGGATTGGTCGAGGTGGTCCTGTTGCTTGGCCTGCTCGCTCGCCAGATCTTTCACCCCTCGATTTCTTTTTTTGGGGACGATTGAAGGCTCTTATGTATGAGACACCCATTGAATCCCCCGAGGAACTGGTCGCCAGACTTTCCACCGCTGTAGGGGAAGTGCTCGAAAAGCCTGATGTTTTCGCGAATGTTCGCCGTTCCATTCTTCGCCGTTGTTCTGCGTGCATAACCTCTGGTGGTCACAATTTTGAACATTTATTGTAATTACATGTTAATAAATATGCTTTGGTAACATAATCCTAATTTGTGTCTTTTTCCTCGTATCACAGCACACAATGTGTGGACATGGTAAACTGAACTGTGCTCAGGAGTAGAAATTTCAAACCCCTCTCCCCAGAAACTTAACCACGTCTAACGATTCAGATTTTGGGCTGAAAATTTAAGTCTAAGCTTTAGAAAGCATTTAATGAGACACAAAAAATAACGGTATAAAATAGTTGTTCGTTACTCCAAAGTCTAAAGCGCCCTCTATCGGAATTTTTTGAAAATTTTCTTTAAAATTTATTTTTAAGAAAATACTGACATAAAGAATAATTTTAGCAAAACGCGGCAGTAGTTAGAGCCTAATCTACGACACAAAGATCGGGAATAACTGATTTTTGTTCTGGGGGGAGAAGGGTTTCAAATTTCAAATTTCAGTTTACGCTACTTAACTACTCGTTAGGACTCAGATTTTTAGATCAAAATTTAAGTTTAAGTCTAAGCTTTCGAAATCATTTAAAGAAATACAAAAAATAACGTTAAAAAATAGTTGTTTGTTACTCCAAAGTCTAAAGCGCCCCCTATCGGCATTTTTTGAAATTGAACTTTAAAATTTTATTTCAAGAAAATACTGGCATAAAGAAAATTTTTTGCAAAAACCGCAAACGAATCGACCAATTTTTCCATGTTTTATAATCATTTGAAATTTCGGACCCTAAACTTTAATGCCCCCTATCTCCTTGGGAATACGTCTGGGACCCTTAGTCTCCTATTTAATATTATTTGTCTTTAAGTGTACTATAACCCCTTAAAGTTCTGCCCATCTTTTATGAATCACCCTGTATATTTTAAAATATATAACATAATTATAAGCGCATTTTTCTCAAAGATTTATGAAATTAAGAGAAAGTTTTCCGATTTTTCTCAAAGTATTTTGAATTAAAGCTAAATTGTAAAATATTATATTGAAAAGATTGTATCTAAAATAATGAAATAGAACTGAGAAAGTAGGAAAACTTTTGCTTTTTGCGCAAACGTGTTTAAATAAATTATTAATAATGTGTCGAAAGTTAACACTTCCAAAAACTAAATGTAAACAGAAGATTGAGCCTTTAAAAAATTCTAAATAATAAAAACATATATATATATTAACTCTAATTTGAAAATATTCAGTTAGTAGATGTTCCAAATATCATATGCAGGCTATTAAATAAATATATAATACCTTTTTATGAACGGAAAGCTTTATGCAAAGCGAAAAGTGTGTTACACAAGACTAGAGATGGGTTCCAATGACGTCATAGGAGAAAACGAAACCTGCGCGTGAACCCTACCGTCTGTTCTACCTACCGTGGTACTTACCACCTCGGGCACGCGTGCCATAGTCTCTCCAGTCCTGTATTAGTATAACTATAATATACTTATAAAACTATGCATTAAAATCGCTTGAAAACGTCAAATTAATTTAATATTTGCTTAAAGCGATAAAAAAAAAAACATTTAAAAGGTAAAAAATATACGTTTATTTGTTCAGATTCGACATGTTTCATCGCTCTGACGGCAACATTCTCAAGAATTAAAATGATACAAATATCTTCGCAAAACAATTTTTAATTGAAAACTGATAAACAAAAATCATTTGCTTAAAAGGATAAAAATACATTTAACAGGCAAAAAAATACCTCTATTTATTCAGATTCGATTTTTCGATCAGTGAATTTTGTTTAACATTTTTCAATTAAAAATTTTTTTGCGAAAATATTTGTAACATTTTAAATCTTGAAAATGTTACCATCAGCGTAATGAAACATGTCGAGTCTCAATATATAACGGTATTTTTTTGCCTTTTAAATGTATTTTTATCACTTTAAACAAATATTATATTATTTTGGCATAATATACTTGTTTTTATTCGCAATCTCAGAATCTTATGATTAGTTACAGAGTAAAACTGATTTTAGTTTACTTACCCAGACATAAAGAATGTCTTCATACTAAAAAAATACTCTTTTCATTTCTTTTTTTTTTTTTTTTTTTTTTTTTTTTTTTTTTTCAGAAAAATATTTCTGGAAAGA
Organism: Maratus speciosus; assembly: GCA_963932465.1. NCBI lineage: Eukaryota > Metazoa > Arthropoda > Arachnida > Araneae > Salticidae > Maratus > Maratus speciosus. Next base: position 460,539,140 of record OZ010788.1, read on the forward strand.
AAGTCCAAGTAAAATGATTAGTCTGGCTTTTTAATTGTTTCACGCAATTAACTTCTTCGACTTAACCGAATGTAAAAATAGCCGTTCATTTTCCCATTTCAAAACGTCTAATATTTCATTACCTAAGAAAAATGGCAACGGAAGAATAATGATAACTAAGAAACTAACAATCATAAAAAGAAAAAGAAAAAAAAGATGGCAAAAGAATGCATTGCCGTTGCATTCCTTCACGTTCCCTGCTTCTCCCGTGATTACTTCTGTTGGCCATTAATAAATGAGGCCATTAAACGTCTCAGATCGGGAGAAAAGGGGGGGTTTACACAGAAGAATCGGCATTTTTCAAAAGCATAAAACAATCAGCCGCCAATCAACAACCTTGCATACCATGACATTAACTTTGGGATGATTTTTAAGAATCCATGCATTGAGTTATTCTCCATAGTAAAGAGAGGATGCCGGAAGGAATATATGTGATGTATTTTTAATGACATAGTTGGATAGATGACATAAATTCTTCGAGCGAGATAGACAGATTGTTTTAATTAGAGAAGTTATTGTGGAAAAGTATGTTAATGGGATGTTTTGCTTTTTATTCTGTCGTAAACCTGATTTTTTTTATTAGGGGGGGAGGGGGTGGGTCTGGGGGGCTTGTTGGGTACTAACGTCTGCAAAGGAACTACAGCTATGAAGTGGTCTTTTTTGTATCTAATAATCGCCTGAAGGGGATTATTTTTAATCAGCATTCGACTAGAATATGTATTAAGAACATATATACAGATGTATAGTGAAACAGATGCAGTGTAGTGTTACTAGATACAATTTCATATTTTTTTTAAATGTCCGAATAAAAATCTATATTTTGAAATACATCTTGAATTTTTTTTAATCTTGCAAATTTTGTAGGTACTTGGAATATCTTCGTACGTCATACACTATATGGCCAAAGATGACCGGTCACTTGCGATTTTAGACGTTTTGTTAAATATCTAGAAAAATACATGAGGAATTAACCTGAAACTGCAGGTATGTAAACAGTATAGCATAGGACAGGGTCGGCGAACCTTTTCACATCCGTGTGCCCATTTTTTTTTCAAAAAAGATTTTACGTGAGCATGACGTGCCAAGCACCAAAAAATAATTTAGTGGATCAAAATTTCTGGATTTTTATTCATTGGGATTTAAAAATATGGGACAATATACATCTAATAATTATACTAACATATATACTATAAAGTAATAAATTGGTGAATGCGACGTCGGTTATGCTAAATATTAATATGGTGTTGAACCTACTCACTTTTAATAGGATGCAAGCTGAATTCGAGTTATCTAACAAGTGGTTTGACTGCCTAATATTTCAGATTTTCGTATCATTTTCGAAAATAATGACCCGTAGGAACAAATTAGAGTGAACAGTAGTAGTCCAGGCAATAGGGAATTTTACCTAGCAAAATTAATGGTAGTACTGGAAATCAGTTTTCTAGATGTTTTTTGGGTCACTGAATCCGAATTTGTAACTTCCCACCAAAATTTCCTCCGGCAACCTCCCCAAATTTTGGTAAAAAAGCCCCCCAAAAAAGGTTTTTATTAAAAAAATCAATTTTTTTATTGTTTTAGAGAAAAAGTATCTAGAAATTCAGAAAGTAGATAAAATTTCCAACAAATTAGATAGATGACATTATGACGCAGGATGAAGGGGAAGGAGGGATCTGCCTCGGAACATGCGCGCGGTGCTGCGTAAACTAAGTTGCGCAATTCCACTTAACCACTCACACGTTTACATTCGCCCTCCCATTTCCCCTCCGAACTTTCTCTATAAGGTTTACTTTAAGATTTTTGGGTCGCTGAATCCGAATTTTTAACTTTCCCCCCAAAATCCCCCCCCCCCGAAACCCCCCTCAAATAGTTGTTTTTAACTTAAATTTCTTATTGTTTTAGGGGAAAAGCATTACGAAATTCAGAAACGAAACTAGACAAAATTTGCAACAAATAGGATATAGGACATTATGAATTAGGATGAACGGGGAGGGTAAGGGCTGCCTCTGAACATGCACTGCGGCACTACGTGCACTAAATTATGAAGTCCAGGCAATGGGGGATTTTATCAGGCAAAATTAATACTAGTTCTGGATTTTGACTCACTTTATGTTTTTTGGGTCGCTGAATCCGAATTTGTAACTTCCCATCAAAATTTCACCCGGCAACCCCCCACAAAATTGATTTTTTGAAAAAATTTGTTTTTTGAGAAAAGCGCGCGGGGAATGTTCCGAGGCAGCCCCCTCTCTCCCCGTTTGTCCTACGTCATAATGATTTAATGATTTGTTGCAAATTTTGTCTAGTTTCTGAATTTCGTAATGCTTTTCCCCTAAAACAATAAGAAATTTAAGTTAAAACAACTATTTTTTTTTTTTTTGGGGGGGGGGGGGGGGGTTCGGGGGGAAATTTTGGGGGTAAGTTAAAAATTCGGATTCAGCGACCCAAAAAACTTAAAGTAAGAGAAAGTTCGGAGGGAAGATGGGAGGTCTAATGTAAACGTGTGAGTGGTTAAGTGGAATTGCGCAACTTAGTCCACGCAGCACTGCGGCGATGTTCCGCGGCAGATCCCCCCTTCCCCTTCATCCTAAGTAATAATGTCTTATATCTAATTTGTTGCAAATTTTATCTACTTTCTGAATTTCTAGCTACTTTTCCCCTAAAACAATAAAAAAATGGAATTTTTTAATAAAAACCTTTTTGGGGGGGCTTTTTACCAAAATTTGGGGGGGTTGCCGGGGAAAATTTTGGTGGGAAGTTACAAATTCGGATTCAGCGACCGAAAAAACAACTAGAAAGCCGATTTCTAGTACTACCATTAATTTTGCTAGGTAGAGTCCCTATACGATCTCTATTGCCTGGACTATAGTGAAAACTACATATTTTATGATGCCAAATCGCTTTGGTTTCATCACTAGGAGTTTTACTTATAATGCTTGATATTTTTCTTTTTGATATTCCCCCAACCTTCTTTTAATTTGATAACTTATTGAGCTCACATTGAAATAATTTTGAAATTCTATTAGTTTCTTTCCAATAAAAAAAAAAAAAAAAAAAAAAAAAAAAAAAAGAAAAAAAAAAAAGAAAGAAAAGAAAGAAAAGCCCAGCTTGTATAAGTTTGCGTGTTTTGTTTAACTTAATTCGATTTTGTTTTAGGATTTCATTCAACGCCGCCGTGCCGAAAATATTCTATCGCGTGCCATAGGTTCGCCGTCCCTGGTATAGGACCAGTGGCGTGGTGTCCGGTCATCGCTGGATGCGGCGATGACCAAGCAATATTTTAAAACTCTTAATAAGCTTTTAAAACTTTACGATCCAGTTTTAGCAGAACATTTGGAGTTCATGTATAACTGAAGGTAAGATTTAAAGTTTCTGTTTTGAACATTCAACCATTGAATTTTAGAGTTAATAATTTTTCACCACAAACTTAAATAATTGCGATGACCACCGAAAATTTTCACGCCACGCCACTGTATAGGACATATATTTCCGCGAAGATTTTTTCCCGAAGCACCATAGGGGACCGTCAACAAACTGAAAAAGAACGAATATATTTTGGATAACCCTGTAAAAACTAATGTAGCAAAAGCGTTCAAAATTGAGATTATTAATAAGTGGCTTATTGTAATATACTGCGTTCATTTTTATGAGGATAGCATGCATACTCTTAGAGGAATTAAAGTTTTTATAAAAACAGTCTCAAATTTCGCCAAGTTTTTTGCTTATAATTTGCGGAATTCTTGATACAAAAAAAAAAAAAAAAAAAAAGTTCTTTTCAGAAAATATGACAAACATTATACACAACACAATACTCTGTAATCAGAATTAAAAAATAATAAAAATTGGATGAAAAATGAGCAGGTTTACTAAAAAATGCTTCACTGCGCATGCGCGAATGCAATCAAAATATAATATGCATAATGTATTAGCTAAGTATATCGACCAACTTTTGTGAAAGTCTCAAAATCATAGCTTGAAAATTCTGAAAATTATCGTCGATAGAATAAGCTCAAAATACGTTGTTCCCGAAAGGAAGCAAAAATACGAGGGGTTGTATAAAATATCTGTTGATGAGTGCCAAGATAGTGCACACAATATTGCACGTACTACTATATTTGGATACAACCCCTCATCTTTTTTCTTCCTTTTGGGAACAACGGATTTCGAGCTTATTCTATCGACGATAATTTTCATAATTTTCAAGTTATGATTTTGAGACTTTCACAAAAGTTGCTCTGTATACTTACATTCTAAAATTGGGAGGAGTGAAAAGTTCACTCTTTGAAAGAGTGTCAGGCATTTTCACTCCATTTGGAGTGAATTTTGTAAAAATACACTCCTTAAAGAGTGAAATTTTCCACTCTCTAGAAAGGAGTGAAATGTCTCACTCCATTATCAAGAGTGAAGCAGTCACTCCTGAAAGAGTGACTTACGTATGCATCGCTTATTAACCAATCAGAACAGCAAGACGACAACGTCCTTGTAAGATAAGAAAAATGATCACTTTTTCGTCAGCCATCTTAGGATTAACAGATTAGGATATCATTAAAATGACTCTTTATGGAACACATAAGGTTAGTCTTATTTAATTTTAATCATTTATTCGTGTAGATATATTGAGATTATGAGCTAAATAGTCGTATGCTGTATAGAAAAAGATAAATCGAGGAGTGTTCTCCTGATTTCTATTCTAGAAAATTTATTTCTTAGAAAAGTGATTGTCTATTATATTTCTTCATGTAGTGGTTTGAAATTAGAGATCTGCACGGACCGGCCCGTAGCCCGAAGCCTGAGCCCGGCCCGAGTTCGTTTTCATTCACTGCACTCAGGCCATACTTTTTTCGGAAGGCTCGGGCCGGACCAGGCCTAACTCATTTTTACTGTACAGAGCCGGGATTGGCTTCATTCCTAGTCTTCACGGCCCAAAATTTTCAGTCTTAGTTTTGACCCAGCCTGTATGAAAATCATTGTCTCAGCGTGGCCTGGTCCATTCAAAAGTCAGTTAAATTAGGCCTGGACCAAAAATTTTTGCAAACAATGCATGCATTTTTAATTGCCATTATTCTACACTTAAACATTAAAATTTATTCTTTTTAAAGAGTAGTAGATTTCTGCGCTTATTAAAATATAGCTAAATTAAAATATAGAAAACGTGTGAAAAGCAACCTGCCTATTGCGGAACCGTGTTTTAAACTGAAAAACGTTCTGATCCATTGCAAAATAAATACACTAATACGTAAGAAAAGTATATATAATACATTTACACTTGCTAAGAAGGGAACTTTTCTATAACGCACTTTTTTTTCTTTTCTATGCAATTCCGTCTTAGAAGATTTTACTGTATAACATTTTTCAGATTTTTAGCCCTTCAATACATGGAATATGGATTAACAATATTAAGAATAACTGAAACATTTATTTACATACAAGAAACAAAGGTTCATTAAATATATATATATCACAGCCTGGTGCACTTCTATAAAAATGGAGATTATAAACATGAAAAAGAAAGTTAAGATAAATATTTTTGGCCAGAACTACTCGTACGAGACAAATTTTTAACCATATCGACGTAATACTTTATAGACATTCACTCGGGCCGATCTTTTAAGTTTTTTACCGGGCCGAGCCAATATTATTTTTTCTACGAGCCGGACCGGACTCGGGTCGAACTTTTAATTTTTGTATCGGGCCGCGCCGGGCCGAATTTTTTTATGAGTTGGGCCGGGCCCGGGCCTGGAAATTTTAGCCCGTGCAGACCTCTATTTGAAATATAATTGTTTTAATAATTGAAAAACACAATGCTTAGCAAAAAATAATCAAAACTTCATTAATTCGGCCAATGTGAATAAAAAAATGAGTGTAAATATTTTATTCTTCTCATTCAGTTTTTTTGCCAACGATCGAAAAAAAAAAAAAAAAAGTTTTATCTGTTTCGTTTGCAAAACTGATGACTCAGAAAATATCTGGATTTCATTGCAGACGCAATATAAACATTAATTTGTCGTTCTGTTAGTTTTTTGTTTATTATTGGTTTCTTATTATACACACTTAGAGTCAAGGCCGTAGCCAGAAAAATATTTCGGAGGGAGATTTAGGGTCATGAATTTTAATCTTGACTTATTTTAGATTTGTTTTTTACTGATTGAATAGAGACAAGTGTTAAAGTTTAATTATGTTTTATTGTGAATTCAAGTAATTCAATGTAATATAATTTTAAGAGATACTTTAAGCCTTTTTCATTGCAAATGAAAGATGCTTCCTTAGTGACGTATTGAAATTAGTGCCAATTAAATTAATATTTGACATTTTACGCATTTGTTTTAAAAAGTTTTACTGCCAAAAATGTCTTTCAAGTGCATTTTTCAACCATTTTTGGCTAAATCATTGTGGCAGTTTGTATCGGGCTTTTGTAATTATTTTATTTTAACAGCGTCCGATTCTAAAAAATCGTATGAACTTTAAATATTTCTTAGAAATTGCATTCATTTTTTTCAATCTATTAACAGAATCAAACAATAAAGATATGCTCGCATAGAATTTTGATTTTTGAATTTTGACTGTTGTTGAATTTCGAATTTTGGCCGTTTTAACTGATAGTTAATCACATATGTCTAGTCATCTCCACAAAAATTTCGGAGGGAGATCAAACCCTGTTGATCCTCCCCCCCCCCCCCCCCCCCCCATTGGCTACGACTTTCCTTAGAGTATTTATCATCATTATTACTGTTTCGGAGTCAAATATGATATTTGATGATTATGATATTACGAAAAGGTTGGTACATTAATTTTTTTAAAACTGTATGTAAACATTTTTTGCGGTTTATGATTTTAAAATTTCGAGACTGAGTAATATAAAAAAAATTAATTACAGACTTTCTGCATCAGTTATTAAATTTCCTTCAATTTAAACGTATTTTCTACGTTTTTGATACACGTACTTTTTGGCACTAAAAAATAAAACATGATATTTAAGCATTAAAATAAAATGTTTTTTATGCCTGTTTTAAAGTTTATCGATAAGACAGCTTTAGTATATTTTTAAAAAGTTCATATTTACTTACATAATATAGGTCTGAATATTTTTTAAAGCGGTTAATAACTACTTTTTTACATTAAAATGTTTTTAAAACAATAAGGACTTTCCATATGCAGTCATTTACTTTATTTTTATTAAAATTCATATAGAAATAGATAAATATAATGTGTCTATTTTTATATTTATTTTTTTCTATTTCCTAGGTCAATCTTTTCCTATAAAACATATAAAATCTATTTTGCTCATATTCCCAAAATATAATATCTATGGGAATAAAAAATTTAAATTAAATATGGCTTACCGTATCGTTTCATTAATAAGTACTGTTTTCAGCAATAATGGGCGAAAATTAGAAATCATGATTAAGTTAAGGAATATGTTTAAAAGAAAAATATATACATATTCCAGAGAACTTAAAATTTAGACTCCATGATCATATTAAATAAAACAAAAGCAAATCACAGCGGAAAAAAAATACACATTCTTAATATTTATATCATGCTTAAAACTCATTTTAAAAAAAGGTGTGAGTTTATAAGCATTGTTTTTTAAGGGAAAAAATGAAAAATATTTTAGAACAATAGGACTTTGCAAAAATAGCAATAATTCACGGAAAAAGTGCGGTAAAAAGATAGGAATTTATATTTAAAAGAAAAATTAAAATGAAATTAAACATTGTTAAACTTATAACATCCACCACCTATTAAAAAGTTATTTATATAACTTTAAAAGTAATATCTTTATAGCGCATGCAATAAAAGCAAACACAAAGAATAAGATTGAAATAAAATATATTATAGTTTATTTCTGTCAGTAATCTAATTTAAATTCATATGTAACTTTAACTGATTTTTTCCTTAAAAGTTCAATTAGTATTGCAAACTATGAATTAAATAAATATTGCTAATAAAGTATTTTATTCCATTCTTTACCACGCTTGTATCTATTTTCATTGCATGATGTAAAAGACGTGATTCTTTCAAAATGCCCATAAAAGCAAAATATAATTCCATAAAAAATTAACATTCACCCCTCTGAAAGAGTGAACAATCACTCCTACCAGGGGTGAAAAACCGCACTCTTTTAGCAAGAGTGAATAGTGACACCTCTGAAAGAGTGATTATCCACCCTTGTTTAGAGTGAATATTCGCTTCTCAGGAGTAACTATTCACTCTTTCAGAGGGTCAAAAATTTCACTTTTGCTCAGAGTGAATAGTCACTCTAAAGAGGTTGGGCATATTTTGACTCTGCGATAGAGTGACTATTCACTCCTCCAGAGTGAAAAGTCACTCCTTTTTATTTAGAGTGTAACTAATACATTATGCACATTATATTTTGATTGCATTCGCACATGCGCAGTGACACATTTTTTAGTAAACCTGCTCATTTTTAATCCATTTTTTATTATTTTTTTCATTTTGATTGCAGAGTATTGTGTACAATGTTGTTTGTCATATTTTATGAAAATAACTTTTTTTTATATATTAAGAACTCTGCAAATTATAAGCAAAAAACTTGGCGAAATTTGAGACTGTTTTAATAAAGACCTTAATTTCTCTACGAGTATACATGCTATCCTCATAAAAATGAACACAGTGTATTACAATAAGCCACTTATTAATAATCTCGAGTTTGAACGGTTTTGCTACATTAGTTTTGACAGGGTTATCCAAAAGCTATTCGTTATTTTTCCATATGTTGACGGTTCCCTATGAGGTTTCGGGAAAAAATCTTCGCGGAAATATATGTTCTATACTACTGTTTACCCATCTGCAGTTTCAGGTTAATTCCTCATGTATTTTTCTAGATATTTAACAAAACGTCTAAAATCGCAAGTTACCGGTCACCTTTGGCCATATAGTGTAGTACCTCCGTACTAACAAGTCTTCAAATAATTCCCTAAAAACGATATCAGGGCATTGTATGATGATAAAGTGTTTATTGGGAAAAAGGTAAGAGAAAACTGCACCAAAATTTGAAAGGTTTTATGGGTGTATTTTAACACGTTGAATACCATGGCACACTAATATGTCTATGAAACGGGGCTATTGATAATTTATTACCGAATAAGAGATTTAGAAATACCGAATAAGAGATTATTTAAAATAAGAACTTGGGTCCCCCCCAGGCATGTTTAGGGATTTCATTTTGGTGTTTAACACGTAAAAATAGCTAAAATTTGATATTTTTGAATTAAAAATGTATAAAATTAACAAACATTGCCACAATTAGGAAATGTGAACTGGCTCGATAAACACTGAACACCGGTTTGCCAATGTATGTCAAAAAAGTCACTTCGTCCAAAGTTGGGCAAATTTGTATTCTCAATTATCCGCATTGAAATTACAAGTTAATTGCATGCAATTGACACATTCAAACGCAGAAATTTCGCACACATAATGGAATAGGGGCAGTTCCAAATACAGTTTTGCAAGAATTTTTTACTGCATGTAATTTTAACTATAATTAATTACACGCAATTAAATAGTAATTACATTAACGATAACTGCAATTACGAATTTGCTCAACTCTGAGTCTTCGTCACAATCTGCAGCGCTCAGCACGTTAAAAAGTACTGTAGGAATTGCATGATCGTGCACTTTAGTGCAAATTTCACCAAACATAAATTTTCGATTTGAGCCCACGTGGCACGGGTCAAATCACACAATAAGAAAGCCATTCATCATTCTCCCCGACTTCGCATGGGGAGAAAAACTAATCCTTTCTTTGAAATGGTGGATTTCCTTAGCGATGATCCGTGTAAGCATCCATTTTGTTGCCTGCATGGAGTGGAAGTGGATGTTTTAATTTATGTATCAGGTACACTTATGCGCACATGTACAATAAATATGCGCCAATCCAACTGTTAGTACTACGTAGGCTTGTCCAATAAAAGGGACTTATTCTGTAATCTTTCTGAGATTTTTTTTTTCTTATATACTTTTTTCTTTGTAAATAACTGTATATGCGCTAACCCTTTATGTACTGAATTATGAATTCATGAAAATTTTATTTTCTAAAGCATTTTTCGTGAATTGTTTAAACTACATTAGAAGATTCACATAATCATTTAATACATTTTAGAAGGATTTTAGAAAGATTGAAGGATTTAGAAGGATTCATTAAATTTGAATTTAAGGGAATTTCTGCAATATTGATAACTTCTCTCAAATCTTTTATTTTAAATATTTTTCTTAGTATTTCGTAAAATTAGGAAATATAGAAATATAATGTTCTTATAATAGAAATATTTCCGAATTGAAAAATCCCCCCCCCCCCCCCCCAACGCCAAAAAAGCCGAAAAGATGCAAAGTAAAAAAAAAAATCATCCTTTTAAAAATATTTTTGTTTTGTGTAACACATAATGCTTTTGGAAAAAGATAAAGTAATGTACCTATAACTCATTCTAAACTGTATTAGAACTAATCGATATGTCAAATGAATTTTATAACAAGTTTACTTTAATGGTACTTATAAGTACTGTCAGTAGATAAAGGGTTAACTAACTGCTATCTATTTTCATATGGTGACAAATTTCATAAATAAATGGTACACTATCGAGTAAATCTGAAGATATTAAGGTGCAGTCGAACAAAAGAAAGAAAGAAGGAAAGAGATACATTTTAATCACCCCATTGTACAATTAAAAAAAAAAAAAAAAGAAAAGAAACAGACAGTTATGTCTTTTTTGAAATAGACAATTATGTCCAGAAATTATGTCTTTCTTCAATGTACGTTGTCTTTAAAAAATAGTTTTCTCGTTAAATTTCAACCTAGAGTAACAAACTTGGAAGTCATTTGTGCCAGTAGTGTATAATTTATAGAGATTTAAAATTTTGAACTCTCCGTTACAAAGCAGATTGCAATGCGGTTAGGTCTTTAAGCATAAACCCAGAACTATTTTTCAGAATAAGCTGTGATTTTATAATTCACATACTTCAAGCATTTATAAATCGATTTTTTATGTATATATAAAAGAACTTAGATTGTAAGTCCTAATTTCTTCCGAAAAAAAAATATTTGTAATAAATTTTCAAAAATAAATAAATATACACACGCTCACATATGTATATATATATATATAGCCATAATATAATTACAAATCATCATCTATTTCCAATTACAATAATTAATTCAATAAATTAATAAATTTAGCAGCAAATTATAACTGTAACATTATACAAAATACAGGTGGAACCCTATACAATTAATACTAATTAAGTAAAATCCACCAATTGACTATATAAATATATAATTTATGTTAGCTAAATGTTTTGCAACGTTAGCAAACTATTATATATATATATATACCTATAAACTTTTTCTAAAATTAAACCATTATACATTAAAAAACACTCTAAACCATTACAAATTATCAACAAAAATTGAAGAGCTAAGTAGAAGAACAAGTTAAGTAACAAAAATGTGAAAGTTTTTGTTGTCAATTTTAATGACTTATTTTATGTTTAATACCATGTGTTTAAAATATTAACAAGTGTGGTACTAATCTCTATCAAAATAACTTATTCATATTTAATTTTTAAATATTAAAAAATATTAATATTATTTGCATTATTAAATATTAAAATATTAAATATTAATGAATAATGACTTAAATCTTCAAGGCTGAATAGAACTTTGGTATTTTAGCTTTACCATGTGATAGAATACCTGATAGCACCTTCGTCCAAAAGATAAAATAATTTTTAAGAAAATGTAATATAACATGTTCTTCCACTCAGCTCTTCAATTGTGAATGTATAAATAATAAAAGAATTTATTCAAATTAAAAATGATGTCTAAACCATCATATACGAGTAAGTCTGTGAAACAGATCCCCATAATAAGTGCAGCATGGATTTGAAATCACACTAAACACATGAAAAATGGAAATTCGTGGAACAAAGAGATTTATATATGAATTTCAATCTATGGATTTTTTAACGGAAATAGCTTTCTATAAGCTTGCTAATATAAAGCACAAGAGTTATGCTTATATAAAAAATTACAGATCATTGCACAAAGTAGTTCTTGAATTATGCGTAAAACAAATTACTAGCAATGTAATCTCTTTTGTAATGATTACAAATGAATGAATTGAAAAAATGAAAATCTTCATAATGTCTAAACTACTAAACTGAATGATTTCCCACTTGATATTCTTAAGTAAAATCTACAAAAAAAAAAAAAGTGAAATATGATGTCCGGTGCTAAGATTTTAACTTTTTCCAGGCCGGGCCGAATTTTTTGTTCTATGGGTCGGTCCGGACGCGGACCTGTATTTTTCGGCCATATAGACCTCCAGAATATTTTGAAAGCAAGTTTAATATAAAATCTATACACTATACTAAATACTATACAATTCTTTTGATGAAAATGACATAAATTCCCAAAAGAAAACATGTCTTCCATTATAACGAAGTCTTTTTAAGGAAATGTACTTGATAAAAGTTCTCAAAAAGAAGAAGAAAAAAAAAAGAAACAAAAAAATTTCGCGGATCGTAATTTCTGCAAAAATTTTGTGGCAGAGTTTAAATGAAACGGAATAAAAGGCTAAAATATATGTTTAAAAAAGAGCGAAACATTACAGACACACTTTTTTTACTTCAAGAACTTTTTTAAATTATTATATTCCTTTATAATGTAGTCTTTTTGAAGAAATGTAGTATTTGGTAAAAGTTCTCAACAAAAAAGGGACAAAAAAGGCTTTTTTTAAATTCTGTATTTCACCAGGATACAAAATGGATGCCCTTTTTATATCCCCTGCAGATTAATTGAATGCGTTAATCCAAAGAGGAAAGCTTCAGGTTCCTTCACTTGACAGTCCGACACACCCATCTTGCCCTTTTAAGGGCCAGAGCGTGCACTGTGGGTTTCCACGTAAATTTTCATGTGGCTATATAGAAAGTAAATAACTTAATTTCAAAAATCGTCTAATCATCTAGTAATCTTAATCTAAAATCTAAATGATTAAAATGATACAGATATATTATGTACACCAAAGTGCATCCCGATTAGATCGTAATGATTTTAGTCGAGTAGCCTGATCCTACCAACTGTTGGGTAGCCATGGTTCGGATCAGATTTTTTTTTTGTGTGTGTGTGTGTGTGTTTCGAGTCAGATATTTTGTGTTTGTGTGTGTGTGTGTGTGCTTTAAGTAAGGCGGATTTTGGTGTTGTTGTTGTTGTTGTTTTAGTTAGTTGGTTGGTTTCTGTTTCTGGGGTCGAGTTTGAATGCATAAATTTTTTCAGAAAAAGTCGAGAATGTTCAATTTAAGTGAAAAAGCTATAATATACATTTGAATATCAAGGAGTATATGAGCATTCGTTTTTTTTTTTTTCCCACAACAAATAATTGATGTTAGAAATATTATTGTAAATTATTTTTCTATAATTGCATAAAAATATGTCATTCATTTTCTTTCATTTCGGGTTTCGAATCAGGTTTGGGTTTAAGAATTTTCGGTTCGGGTCGGTTTAGTGTTGAATATTTTCGGATTTGGATAGGGTTATGGGCAGACAAAAAATATTTTAAAACACCATAAAAATATGTAAAGTACTAGACTTTACGAATGAACGTCGAATGAACGTCTTTCATCATCAGGCGCAAACAAGGCGAGTTACCGCTTTGAAAGCCGGGACAAGACTGGTTAACCTTACCCAAGCATTATTCTACAAAAATTATTTTGACGAGTTCGGGGCGGCTTTTGGGTTGACTTCAAATGTAACTTTCGAGTTCGGGTGGCATTATACCCGACTCGGCTATTACTCTAATTCAGATACATTAATCAACCACATCGGAGAAAACATATATAAAGTCGCACGAATCAGAATGCCTTTAAAGTAACAAACAGAACAAGTATTCATTCCGTGGGCACACTGGGGTTAAACGCTTCTTTTTACATGTTTCCTCTGTAGCATAAACAGCCATCAATTTACCATTACTCCTCGTAAGCATTTTCCTCCAACCGAACGCTCGAGGATTATGAGCACTTTTATTCTTAACATCCCATTCATAACTTTCCCAATATTATGCCAGAGGAAGGCGGAAGGGTGAGAAGAAAAAAAGTCGCTCAGAAAAAAAATTTAAAGAGCAAGAGGAACTCTTCTGAAGGTAGGTCCTTCTCACATTGTTCCGTCACCTGTTAGCGAAAGGGTCTTTGAACCCCCCTTGAGCCACTCCTAGCGACATTTTGTAGGTTCCTTTTTCTGACTGGAAGCACCTATTTTTTCGGCGGCCCAACCCAGGTGGTTATGACAGTGCCCAAGTCACGTTCCTAGGCACAAAAGTTCAAGGTTGGTTCTTGAAAGCTGGACCACGGAGATATATGTATACAGAGCAGCAGAATACATTTTTTTTTTCTATCTCTCTGTGAATTCCATTTAACAATTCCTAGCTCAAGAATGTACTTGACAATAACTTTTTACGGCATCTCGAGACTAAACGATCCTTTAGATATATTTATTTTATTATAGTTTATTTTTATTCAGAGATTTAATAGTTTACGTCCTAGGGAGTTTTAGAATTCGTCCATTAGAATGAAAATATTTTAGAGGTGTGAAAAATGCAGATAAAGCCATCTTAGGTTCAGCCTTTTTTTTTTCGCTTTTTAAACCTGTTACAAACTAAAAATCTCGCACCTTTGTATATTAAAAACTTATAGATTAACAGTTCAAAATATAGCAACATAAAGCTTTTTTTATATTGAAGGAGTGGTGCAATAATGAGATAACAGAAGTGACTTTCTATTTATTTATTTTATTTATTTATTTATTTTTGGTAGTTTTAATACTAGTGGTCAAAAATTCTATCCTCAGCGTTTTGGGAGCGTAATGATAGTATAAGAATTTCTCTAAAATATAATGCCCATTCAAATCAAGATTTTCCGAAAAAAATTATTTTTCAATATCTTTTAAAATAAATAACTAGGGGGCTCGCCCCCCTACCAGCTACGCTCGTCAACCCCCGCTCAGGCACCGCAGACTCTAACAGCACACTAATTTGATCGGCTTGAAAAAGATTTCGGAAGATTGAATTATAATTTGAATCTGACAATTATAATCTCACGTAATTTTCACCAAACTTTTCTTTCTCTTTTTAATATTCACGTGAAAATACTTGTGTTAGAAATGAAATATTATGATCATCTTAAAATATCAAATAAATGTCTCGCGCAATTTTTAAATTTAAACTGTTTTGCAATATTATTTTTTGTTCATTTTACGTAAAAAGTGTAATGTGACGTAAATGCGACGTAAATTCTCCTATTTAAGACTTCTAACGCATGTTAATGAATTTATTATTTTACAATATTCTTTCTCTTTTAAAATTCACGTGTAAATATAGTTTTTATGACGTAATTTTCAATGAGTTCCTGCTTTTTATATTTTCTGTTTATAATAGTCACGTGTAAAATAATTTTTTAATTTGAAGCAAACATTATTGTTTGCGCTGTTTATACAGTTGGCAACAGTTTAAATTAATACAATTTTCTAAAATATGTAAAAAAAATCTCCCGAAATGCTGAAAATTTGAATTTAAAATAGAAATAAAACCTCAAAAAATGAGTCAAATTAAAAAACTAAATGCAGTCTGCACACCGAGAAATTCTGACGCATAAAATGATCTAAAAATGATTAAATTCCTACGTACAGTTTTTGTTCCTATAAAACTTTTTTAATCGAACGATTTTGTCCAACGTTGGCATTAAATATCTCTTAAAATAATTCTTCGACTTGAAAACTGTCTGCATCAGCGTGTTTATCAAACATTTCTCTATAATACTACCGATTTTCATATTTTTGTATGCAACAGTTTTTTTAATATTAAAGAAGAAAGGCCATGCTTAAGCATTCAAATTGGATGACGATCTGCCGGAATATCTACGGAGATTTTCATTGGTTCATTTCCAAATCAAAACTTTTTTTATATGTAGAAGGATACAATATTTCCAATAGTCCAATAGTTCCAATAATAGATATTTCCTACGTTAGTTAACCTTTAAGTTAGTGCGCTAAAATTTTTAGCACAAGCAGGTGCGTATCATATTTCTTTGCGCACAGTAGATGATACTCTATTACAAATGCAAAATATTTCACAACAGTTAAGAGACATGTTAAAAGAGCAAATTTATAAATCATTTCTAAAGATTGAATTTTAATTTCGGTACCATTTTTGAGAGCAAAGTCTCGGAAAATCACGTTTGTCGTAAAATTTGCGGCAGCGCGCTATATAGAACCTTAACGGGGCTGGTCACTCAGCTTCAGAATTCTCCTCCGTAATATTAAGTCTATGGACTTTTGATGCATTCGTATATTTAAAATATCTTCACGGAAAATTCATATTTTTTAACATCTTTTTCTGTGTACTCTTCTCAAAGGAAGTCTGTTTTTTTTTTTTTTTCTTAGTTTTCAAAGTATTTCTAAAATCTATGCTGAATTTAATATTTTATGTGTTAAAAGCGGGCGAATTATGAGTCAGATTTTAACACTTCATGCAAAATTAAGTCTATACTTTAGAAACATTTTGAGAAGTACGAAAAAAAGAGACATCTTTTAGGAAGTGTACACAAAAATAGAAGTTAAAAATATTAATTTCCCGAGGCGATATTTTAAATATACGAATGCATCAAATGCCCATAGACTTTACATTAGTGAGGGGAAATCGAAAGCTGAGTGACCAGCCCCCTTAATTTTAGTTAATATTTTTTTTCTAAAAGCATTTCGCTAAAATTTAAAAAAAAGTGTGAATGGGAAGGTAAAAAGCTCACTTTTAAATTCCAGAAGAATTTCGTTACCTAACTGCAATGCTCATTTATCAGTTAATAGAGCTTGTTATAATACTAGGGGGCTCTGACCCTTGCGAGCCACACTCGCCAACTCCCGTTCAGAATTTGCAGCCTCTAAAAACATGGTAATGTGCCCTGTTTCAAAAAATATTACCCGATTACGAAAGACTTAATGATATTATCAACAACGGCGACGATCTTCTGTAATCGGGTTGTCATGCTTTTCCGTTTGAATGGGAAATTTTACCATGGCTTCATCCACCGCTGTCCCGACAGCTAATGTTACACTTTTGAAAATAAGCTTGTATAAAATGGTTAGGTTTAAAATTTCGCTACCTCTCGAACTTTTATAACGACGCTATGGACAATGTTCTTCCTTTGGGTCGAGGTTACAAAATTCCGTCAGCTTGGGAATAACATTCAGAACCACTGTATTGAAAAGTACTGTGTTTTGAATTTTTTTGCTTATATTTTATGTTTGGATCGAGTTTTAAATATATTCAGTAACAGGTATAGCTTATACATGAATTCTTTTCTCTATTTTAATGGACCATCATGCATATTTTCATGTTATTTTTAAAATGTAAATTGTTTATTTTAATTAATAAGTAGAGGAAGTTCGTGCATAATGGAATACCGCTTGCATTTTTATTTGAAAGTCAACATAAAAAATTGGGAAAGATTAAAAGTTAGTAAAGAACAAACACCGACTTTTTCTTAACACATTCTTAATGCGTTTAAAGTGAAAGAAAAAAAATCATATCAATATTTAGCTTTTTTTTTTTTTTAAGTTGCATTTTTCAGGTAATGGCAACCAGTCGGGTAATATGGAATAGGGTTATAAAAAATATTAAAACTGCAAGAAAAACTACAATTTAAAAGAATAACCAAAATTATGTAATGAATAAACCTTAGTGCATCATCTACTATAAATCATCAGATTCTATGAAAAATTGGTTTAATTTTTAGACTCGTCTTGAAACAGTTGTCTAGCTGATATTCAATATTACACGACACACCATCTTGAAAAAAAAATAACCTTTTCAATAATCGAGTAAGCATAGGGGAAAACTGACAAACACAGCAATAAATATAACTGTTCAACTTTATATTCAACTTGGTTAACATCACTGACAAAGGGATTTTATAATTAATAAGAATTTTATAAAATTTATCTTTAAAAAACTGCAAAAATTGAGAATAAGGTTTTATTTCACCGCGTCGCTCCAACAACAGGCATCCAAACAAAACTGTGCACACTGCCTCATGCACACTCAGATTTCACGAAATTTTGTTCGTTTTTGACGAAACCGTTTCCTGGGAAATGCTCCGAGGGAATATTTCATAAAATTGAGGAAATTACTTTCTTTGCTTGTTTGAGGATAACAATTTCGTCAAAAGTGCTTGTTCGAAAAGTGCAATAAGATGGCTGGTGGTACCATCTATTGAACAGTTTAGAAGCACCTTTATTTATTGACAGGGAAGAAAATAATAGCTTCGGGGTGATTCGAACTCAGGACCTCCCGTGTGTGAGTCCGTCGCTGTAACTATTTTGCCAATGGGTCCTCGCATGTATGTGATTTTAGATGCATGTAGAGGATTCTGCTATGTGTTTATATTTTTATAAGGTTGATTGTAAATTTTCCGATGCTGTTATAATTCTTGCCTGTTTTAATTAATAAGGCTAATTTATTATTATGGTTTTTGCTATTGTTAAGGAATAATTATAATATGGATTGATTAATATAATTTATTTGCTCAATGAATGATTAGAATATGGTCTGATTAATATGATGTTCAGAAATAACGAATTTTTAAGTGCATATTGGGGGAGATTTTATCAGTTTGAGTAGGTGATTAAGATTTTAACACTTTACTGTTTATAGAGGGGAGGGGTATCAATTATGCATATTTTTTTATTTGATTGTTATATGATTATATTTCTTAAATGAAAAAGAGATCCTGGAATTTTGAAATTTTATTGATCAAATTTTCTTTTTGAACGATTTTGTAGAACACAGGAAATTTATTCTTTTCGAATTAAACCATAACAAACAACAGCAAAAAAAAAAAAATAATAATAATAATAAAAAATAGTAATAATAATAATAATAATAAACATTCTTAAAAACTTTAACAGCTAAAAAAATAAATAATGCAGAAACAATAACTACGTATAGTTCAGTATTTTCATATAAGCGCTGAAAAATGTTGTTTTTTAAATAAATTGTAACAGGAATAACATAAACAAACATATATCTGCTTGCTAAAATCGCAGGATTTGAGGAGGTACGATATCGCGCCCCTCGGCAAACAACTACCGCAACTGTTTCCAATGCATTGAGTCTGGCTGTGAGTCAGAAAACACTTTCGTCAAATATTTGAGAGTTTACGTTTCGTTAAAAGTCACGTGATGTTGATACGAAATGATCGTCAAAAACGACGAAATATAGCTCAAGGATTGCTGAATCGTCAGAAGTGAGGGTTATCTATATATATATTACGCTAACGTACGCGGCACAGAAATCGCGATTATTTGTTATTGTTTAATGGCAACGCCCGAGAAACGCATCTGATTGGTTATTGTGTAAGAGTCCTTGGCAGGATTTAGGGCGATCGGGTTTGTTGTTGTTTACGTTTAGCGTTTTCGGTGCAATATCTTTCGCTGCAATTATGTAGCTTCAAAATATCATTTGAAATGCCCGTAAAAAATCTCGGTGAATGCTTGAAAGTGAAGAAGAAGCCGAATTCGAGTCGAATCGAAATAGATTCGAAATCCAAATAGAATTGTCGAGAACGCCGTTAAGCGATCCGCAAAATACGCTTAATAACTGTAGCATGCACGAGTTACTACTGAAATCCAAATTACTAATTTAAACGTTCCGGGGCATGCATAACTGTGGGTGAAACGTGCAATTTATGCAAAGCACTGTATTGGAAATGCGAATTAAACAGCAGCAAGAAGTTTACAAAATGTTGTCATGACGTAAAAAGTAATTTTGTACGGACCTGCGATACGAATTTCAGGTTCATTTAAGAATATTATTACGGGCCCCCCTCCCCCCCCAAAAAGTAAGATACAATAAAACCTGCTTAGGCGTAAACGAAAACGACCAGTGATAAATTCCGTTTTATGCAGGTTATTAAATTGAACAACGCATTTTTTTTTTTTTGGGGGGGGGGGGGGGGAGAGCTGGAACTTTTTTTTTTCGTTTATTGCAGGATTCCGTTATAAACAGGCTTTATTCTATTAGAAAATAAATTTGCTAGATGGTACTTTTCTTAAAAATCTATATAGTAATATTTGCTTACAATTTTATTATTTCTTTTTCAGCATTACACTTGATGCTGTATTTGTAATTGCTTTTTCATATAAAGATTTTAAATAAAAAATTAAATTTTTGAAAATATAATTACATTTTAATTAAATTCATCAGTTAATTTAGAATAAAAAAGTTTAAAGTATGAGACATATAAAAATTAAAAATCTTAACCTTTGACTTTACACAACTTTTGAACTGAACAAGAGTCGGCCCCTGGTAATTTGCACCGTCTCCACCCGCCCCCTCTGTACGGATCTGCGATAAAAAATTTCAGATTCATTTAAGAATATTATTATGGGCCCGGGCAACGCCGGACGGGTCAGCTAGTATTTCTTAGAATGTGGGAGTACTAGTAAGTCGCATGGCAGATTCACTGTTGGCTGCAACTTTGTATGCGCCAGATACTATTGAAGTGCTCCATATTCTCCACCCACTCCATAATACCCGAACTTCCTCTATACACGAATTCTCTAATACGTATTTATTCGTACAAAATAATTGTAAAGTATTTCACGCATGAATTTATCTGTATATGCTACATCAAGTGATGAAATATATAAACAAATTTGTTAGCCGCGCTACTTTTATACCATGTCAATCCGACTATGACGTCACATGAATATTATCTGCAATAAAATAGCTTTTAAATGTATCGTTTTAATATATGTCGTAATTTTCATCATTAAATGGATTTCGCGGGTATTGTTTTATTATTTAAATTTTCTCTGTCTTTTCTAATACTTACGTCCAAACATATTTTTTATGACGTAGTTTTCACCATTTCCTACTTTAACAAATGGTCATTTAATTTATTTTAAAGTTTTCTTTCTGTTTTTAATAGCCACATGTAAATACATATTTTTATTGAAATGAAATGCATTATTCTTCGCCCTGTTTTACAATTTGGTAGAAATTTAAACAAATATTTTGTTCTAAATATGAAATAAATCTCCGTTGAAATAATGAAAATTTGAATAACAAATTTAAAAACAAACCTCAAAAAATTAACCAAATAAAAAAATTACTGCACATTGCACGCCGCAAGGTTATCAAGCATCTTACTGTAAAATATGGTTAAACAGTTATTCATAGTTTTTGTTCATAGAAAACTTTTAATGGAACTAATTTGACAGACTTTAACATTAAATAAATATTAAATTAATTTTTCGATTTAAAAACTGCCTGCTTCCGCGTGTTTATCAAACATTTCTCTGCAAATCTACCAATTTTCACATTTTTATATGCGATAATTTTCTTAATATTAGCCTAGAAAGAACCCCGGTCACAAAACATCCATTTGCGACCGGGCGGTGACAGAGATAATTACTTTTTTTTAAATAGAGAGGCTTTAATTTTAAATTCATCATTTTACTTCTACTCGAGAATTTCTTTGAAAGTGAAGTTCTATTACATTCAATAAAAATTCATAAAAATTTTCTTCCCTTTAGAAGACTTTTCTGAAAGCACCTCTCTCTTGGTAATATTGCCGAAACCAGGCGATATCTGAAAGAACCTGTTCAACATTTTCCTTTTTAGATATGTTCTTGCAATATATTTCTTAACTTCTTTTTATTTAAAACTAGCTAATCTGTCCGGCGTTGCCCGGTTCCGTCAAAAAACAGCACGAATTGCGTAAAAACTCTGAAAATCACAATAAAAAATCGCTAAAAATTTAAAAATCGATGCGCGAATTTCCAATAAGCTTAATCGGAAAGAGAAAAATATATATATATTGGGTTAGAAGATTGAAATTGGATTCCTTTTACTAACGTGCAGAAATCGTAGCAAATCGCGAAAACACACTAAAAATCACATAAAAATTTTCACAAAAAATTCGTAAATTGCGGTACGAAATTCGAATAAACCTTATTGAAAAGAAGGCAGAATTTACTATAATATCAAAAATTCGCAGTAGATCGAGAAGAAACATAAAAATCGCATTAAAAATCGCACAAATTTCAAAAATCACGGAAGTCAAAATTTACTGCATTTGGTTAAAAGTTTCAAATCTAATTCCTTTGATGAATGTCAAGTCGTGAAACGCGGGAAAACTCTAAAAAAAAACGCGATGAAAAGCGGTTAAATATCAAAAATCGCACAGGATAATATTCATTATATTAGGCTAAAAGTTTGAAACCGAATTCCTTTTCCGTATCTCAAAAAATCGCCTCGAACTCTAAAAAAAGAAAATAAACGCTAAAATATTGCATTGAAAATCGCTACACTTCAAAAATAGCAAAGCAGAACATTTCCCATAATAGGCTAAAGGTTTGAAATCAAATTCCTATTATGCTAGAAGTTTGAAACAGAATTGCTTTTAAAAATGTCAAAAAGCTATTGTGAAACCCGTAAAATCGCCTTGAAAATCGCTTTAAAAATTGCATTGAAAATCGCTTTAAAAATCGCATTGAAAATCGCTTTAAAAATCGCATTGAAAATAGCTTTAAAAATCGCTAGGGTAACAATTTAGTATTAAGGGATAAAACATTTAAATAGAAAAAATGACTAAATTAGGCAAAAAGTTTGAAATCGAAATCAGTTTCCGAATATCAAAAAATTGGCACGAAACTCAAAGAATGGCTAAAAATCACATTGAAAATTGCGTTAAAAATCGCTAAATGTTTAAAAGTCACTACTGTAAAAATTTAGCATTAAGGTGGATAGCATTGTAATTGAAAATCCTTCAAGAATAACAAAAAATGGACACGGAACGTCAAAAATCTCTAAAAATCTCTAAAAATCACATTGAATATCGCATTAAAAATTGGTAAAATTCAAAAAGCGTAGAGGGCAAAATGTACTATATTAGGCTAAAAGTTATACACCGAAATCCTTCTACCAATGTTAAAAAATTGCCGCGGAACTCGAAAAATCGCTAAAAATCGCATTAAAATCACTAAAATTAAAAAAATCACGGAAGACAAAA
The DNA here is from genome assembly GCA_963932465.1 of Maratus speciosus. NCBI lineage: Eukaryota > Metazoa > Arthropoda > Arachnida > Araneae > Salticidae > Maratus > Maratus speciosus. The sequence continues at coordinate 460,562,249 of OZ010788.1, forward strand.
CTTACTACAGTAGGATAAAAGTTTGATACCAAATTCCTTTTCCGAATGTCAAAAAGTTGTCGGGGGAATCGAAAAAATGCTAAAAATCGCATTGAAAAATGGATTAAAAATCGCTCAATATTAAAAAATAACAGCGGACAAAATTTACTAAAATGGGGTACAATATTGTAGTCTGAATTCTTTTATTAGAAAAAATCGACTCAAAACACTGTAATCGGATGTTTATAAAGAATGACAAAAAATCGACGTTGAATGTAAAAAATCTTGAAAAAACGCTAAAAATCTAAAATCGTTGATGTCAAAATTTACTATAATAGGCTAAAAGTTTGAAACAAAATTTCTTTTCCAAATGTGAAAAAATCGCCGTGGTACTCAAAAACACTCTAAAAATTGCATTGAAAAATGCATTAAAAATCGCTTAAAATTTAAAAATAGCAGAGTACAAAATTTACATTAATCGAGTAAAATAGGGTAACATGAATTTTTGATAAATAACAAAATTCACGCAATGCGCAAAGAACCTCTAAAAATCGTTAACTATCACATTAAAAATTGCTAAGATTAAAAATTCGTAGAGGACAAATTCTACTACATTAAGCTAAAATAATGAAACTGAATTCATTTTACCAATGCAAAAAAATCGCCGCAGTATTCATACAATCGCTAAAAATCACATTAAAAATCACTAAGTATTTAAAAATCGCAGGGGGTCAAAATTTATTATAATAGGTTAAAAAAACTGTAATCTGAAATCTTTTATGAATGACAAAAATCAACGCGAGACGTAAAAATTCTCGAAAAATCTCTAAAAATCGCATTAAAAGTAGCTACGTGGCAAAATGTAGGTACTATATTAGGCTAAAAGTTTAAAACCAAATTCCATTTCCGAATGTCGAAAAACCGCCATGAGACTCTTAAAACGGTTTAAAAGTCGCATTGAAAATCGCATTAAAATTCGCTAAAATTCAAAATCGTAAATGGCGAAATTTACTAATTACGCTAAAAGTTTGAAACCAAATTTTATTTGCGAATGTCCAAAAATCTCCGTGAGTTTCGAAAAACCGCTAAAAGTAGCATTGAAAAATGCACTAAAAATCGTTAAATATTAAAAAATTGTGGAGATCAAAATTTACTCTAATGGAGTAAAACATTGTAATCGGAAATATTTCATGGATGACAAAAAATCGACGCTGAACACAAAAAAATCTCAAAAAATCGCATTGAAAATGGCTAAGATTCAAAATTCGTAGATGGCATAGGCTAAAAGTTCGAAAACAAATTTCTTTTCCGAATATCAAAAATCCGTCGTGGGACTCGAAAAACCGCTAAAAACAGCATTGAAAATTGCATTAAAAATAGCTAAATATAAAAGTATCCCAGGATTAAAAATTTACTGTAATCGGGTAAAACATTGCAATCGTAAATTTTTCATGAATGACAAAAAATCTACGCGAAACAAAAAATCTCGCAGAATCGCTAAAAATCCCATTAAAAACTGCTAAAATTAAAAAATCCCAGATTGTGAAATTTTCTAATTTAGGCTAAAAGTTTGAAACCAAATTCCTTTTTTAAATGTCAAAAAATCACTGTGGAGATCGAAAAAATGCTAAAAATCGTATTGAAAAATGCATTGAAACTAGCAATGAAAAATGCATTAAAAATCATATTAAAAATGTATTAAAAGTCGCTAAATATTAAAAACTTGCAGGAGTCAAAATTCACTGTAATGCGTAAAACATTGCAATCGGAAATATTTTGTGAATGATAAAAAATCGAAGCGGCACGTAAAAAATCTTGAAAAATCGCTAAAAGAATTTAAAATCGCATTATAAATCGATAAATAAAATTAAAAATAGAAAATGGCGAAATTTACTGTATTAGGCTAAAAGTTTGAAACCTAATTTTATTTCGAATGTCAAAAATTCGCCGTGGAACTCGAAAAAATGCTCAAAATCCCATTGAAAATGCATTAAAAATATCTAAATATTAAAAAATCGCAGGGGTCAAAATTTACTCTAATGGGGTAAAACATTGTACGCTAAAAATCGCATTGAAAATCGCTGAAATTCAAAAGTCGTATAAAAAATTGCAGAAGTCAAAATTTACTCTAATGGGTAAAACATTGTAATCGGAAATATTTCGTGAATGATAAAAAATCGATACAGCACGTAAAAATCTTCAAAAATCGCTAAAAATCGCGGTTAAAATAACATTAAAATTGCTAATATTCAAAATCGTAAATTGCGAAATTTACTATATTAGGCTAAAAGTTTGAAACCAAATTTTATTTCCGAATATCAAAAAATCGCCGTAGAACTCGAAAGAACGCTAAAAATCGCACTGAAAAATGCATTAAAAATCGCTACATATCAAAAATCGCAGGGGTCAAATTTACTCTAATGGGGTAAAATATTGTAAACGGAAATAATTCATAAATGACAAAAAATTGACGCTGTACGCAAAAAATCTCGAAAAATCGCTAAAAATCGTATTGAAAGTCGCATTAAAAATCGCTGAAATTCAAAATTCGTAGCATACAAAATTTAGTACGTTAGGCTAAAAGTTTGAAATCAAATTCCTTTTACCAATATCAAAAAATAGCCGCAAAATGCGAAAACACACTAAAAATCGCATACAGAAATTCGCTAAAAATTCAAAAATCGCTGTACGAATTCCGAATAAACTTTATTGAAAAAAGAGCATAATTTACTATACTGGGTTAAAATAATGAAACCGTATTCCTTTCACTAATGTGGAAAAATCGTCTCGAAATTTAAAAAAACGCTAAAAATCACATAAAAATCAAATAAAAAAATCTAATCAAAAAATTGAAAATCGGGTTTCAAGGTGCAAAACTTCATGTATAGAGGTACCTTTTCCCCAAAATTTGTAGCTCTACGTGCAGCGGTCTCTTCAGAACACCGTCGATACACTCACACACAAACTTCTTTCCTTATTATTATAGACTAAACTTACAGGCACAATTTCCTTGTAAAAGCATAATCATAAAAATGTTTCAAGTTTCTAGGATTTCTGTCTATGAGAACAATAACTCCATTCATTTTTCCTTGAAAAGTCCACTCTGGAGGCGAGCCTCCTCTATCAATTCGGCCAAAAATCTGATCGTTGCTTAATAAAATTTATCTATTCATCAGAGTGTTTGCGTGCATAAACATTTGTTTTATGAAATAACTAGCAAAATCGCACGGCGTTACCAAGAGAAACTATCACTGCCAAGATAAATCAAGCTAATATTGCCGAAGCTAGTCGATATCTGAAAGAACCTCGTCAGCATTTTACTCTTTAGATATGTTCTCACAATATATTTCTTCACTTCTTTTAATTTAAAACTAAACTTACAGGCATAATTTCTCTGTAAAAGCATAATCATAAAAATGTTTAAGGTTTCTAGGATTTCTTGGTATGAGAACAATAACTCCATTCATTTTTCCTTGAAAGTCCTCCCTGATGGCAAACCACCTCTATCAATTCGGCCAAAAATCTCACCGATGCTTAACAAAATTTATCTATCCATCACAGTGTGTTTGCGTGCATAAACATTTGTTTTATGAAATAACAAGTAAAATCGTCCGGCGTTACCAAGAAAAACTATCACTGCCAAGAGAAATTAAGTTAATATTGCATAAGCTAGCTGATATCTCAAAGAACCTCTTCAACATTTCACTTCTCTTTATGATACGTTCTCACAACATATTTCCTCACTTTTTTTATTTTAACTTAACTTACAGGCAAATTTCTTTGTAAAAGCATAATCATAAAAATATTTCACGTTTTTAGGATTTCCTTGTACGAGTACAATAGCACCATTCATTTTCCCTTGAAAAGTCCATTCTGAAGGCGAGCCTCCTCTACCAATTCGGCCAAAAATCTGATTGATGCTTAGCAAAATTTATTTATCCATCAGAGTGTTTGCGTGCATAAACATTTGTTTTATGAAATAACTAGCAAAATCGCCCGGCGTTACACTCTGCCAAGAGAAATTAAGTTAATATTGCCGAAGCTAATAGATATCTGAAAGAACCTCTTCAACATTTCACTCTTTAGATATGTTCTTGCACTTGCAATATATTTCTTCACTTCTTTTAATTTCAAACTAAACTTACAGGCACAATTTCTCTGTAAAAGCATAATCACGAAAATGTTTCAGGATTTTAGGATTTCTTTGTACGAGAACAATAACTCCATTCATTTTTCCTTGAAAAGTCCTCCCTGGAAGGCAACCCTCCTCTGTCAATTCGGTCAATAATCTGACCGGTGCTTAACAAGATTTATCTATCCATCAGAGTGTGTTTGCGTGCATAAACATTTGTTTTATGAAATAGCTAGCAGACCCGCCCAACGTTACTCGGGCCTGGCTCTGAACGAATCTGCAAAGAAAAATTAAGCCTGGGGCCGGCCCCAGACTATTGAAAGAAAAGTGGTGCAGAGAAAAGTGGTTTTGAAGAAAAGTGGAAAGAAGAAGGGCCACTTTTCTGAAGCCACTTGCCCGTGGGCAGCCCATGGCTCGGAGTTGCAGAAAGAAAAAAAAAGAAGATAACCAGAAAACTTCGTTCGTAATATTGATAAATAATTTATTTTATTTAAAACTCACAATCGTAAAATAACTTTCTAAAAATACAAAAAAAAAAAAAAAAAAAAAAAAAAAGAAAAAGAAAAGAAAGAAAAAGAAAGAAAGAAAGTTTCAAATGTACCAAAAAAAAAAATTATTTACGTACGTTACAGGTCACTGTTGCAAGAACTGTTTTAATTTTCGAAGAAATCGGAAGACAGGTTTGGTATCCTAACCTTTTTTCAACTATTTTTCAACCGTTCTGTAACGATAATTAATAAATACACTGCTCAAAACAATTAAAGGATATTGCAGTTTTAGGTGGATTTTGTATCTGGTAAACTGTTTAGCTGATTGATACATGGTCGACAGACATAGTAGGTTATATGAGAATAAATTACACATGTTTGGCAGAAAAAAATGCATTTTATTGCGCATTTGTGTACTAAAGGAAAAAAACACAATTTGTGCATATGAGAAAAAAAGAATAAGAAAAGGTGTTTTCTTCAAAGAAAATCATTTTCAGTAGGGGGTATGGTTTCCACGGGCGGCCAGCAACGTTGAACACCTTTGAGGCATGGACTCAATGAGGCTATTAATGACGAGTTGGGGTATTCTGCCCCACTCTTCCAGAAGAGCTCTTTCCAGTTCTTGGAGAGTTTGTGGGGGTTGTTGGCGGCCAGAAACTCGTCTTCCTAGAGCGTCCCAAACGTGCTCGATTGGATTCATGTCTGGAGAACACGCTGGCCATTCCATTCGAACGATTCCTTCCTCGAAAAGGAAATCCTCCACCAGGTTTGCACGATGTGGCCTGCAGTTATCGTCCATTAAAATGAAGTTATCTCTGATTGCTGCAGCGTAAGGGACTACAATAGGTCTGAGGATCTCATCCCTATATCATCGACCAGTCAGAGCTCCATCTCGAATGATGTAGAGGTCAGTGCGCCCGTCAATGGAGATGCCACCATACACCAACACTCCTCCACCGCCAAATCTGACACTTTCGTGCACGAACGCAGGATTATTCCTACTGCCACGGTCCCTCCGGATGAAAATACGCCTATTATCCGGATGCACAGAAAAACGGGACTCGTCAGCAAACAGAATATTGCTCCATTCATTTCTCCTCCAGTTGACATGCTCGGTTGCCCACTCCCTGCGGTCGCGACGATGCCTTGATGTTAATCTAACACATTCCATCGGTCGGCGAGCATACAGACCTACAGCATGGAGCCGGTTTCGGACAGTCTGAGTTGAAATCGTGGTGCCTGTAGCCGAGCGAAGGTGTTGTTGGAGAAGAGTAGCGTTCATGGTTCGGTGTCTCCGAGCTGTTAACGCTAAATACCGATCTTCATTGGGCGTTGTTGTCCGTCTACGACCTTGCCCTGGTCTTCGGCCTGCACATCCACTCTCCAAAAAACGGTTCCAGATCCTGGAAATGACACTTTGTGACACTCCAATGGCTTGCGCTACTTCGGCTTGAGTTTGGCCCCCTTCTAACCTACCAACAATTCTCAAAGCTTCTGAATCTGTCAAATGACTTCGCTGAGACATCGTACTCATCGAAACAAAGCAATCACTGAATGCCGATCATCCTTGTCTTCATTCTCTTTTATCCAGTTGAAAGTCAAATTTCATTCGCTGCCGCTGAAGCGACGTTTTTGACGTCGAACTCAAAATTTGCATACTCCACAGTTTGAAAACCAGAAAAATTTGCATTTGTGATTTTCCTCTTCTATTTTCGGCAAAAAAAATTTCGTTTATATCTTTATTTTATATAAAACTTCAAATATCCTTTAATTGTTTTGAGCAGTGTATTTTCTCTTATATCTCAATAGATAATATGCATATTTGTCAACAAACTGGCTTGTTGCATGACAACTCTGCTTGAATTTATGCTAAAATGCTTGTAATTTTCGCGTAGTTATAATATATTGCATTATGTGTAAGAAATAATACATTATAAATTGCTAACTCTGCAAAAATTATTACTTTCTGCCTACAAAAAGTTGAGAAGATCGTCTTTTTTGGGGTGCGTGACGTCACATGCACATTATGTATTGAATTATTTGTATGGCTCACACTCATCTTCTATCTATGCAACACAACTATGGTTCACCAGAGCGTGATTTAATTTAGTAAAATTTATTTAAAACTAGCTGTACCCGGCCACGCGTTGCTGTAGCTCAGTCTGGCTAAATGGAAAAGAAAAAGTGCATGTTTCTAATATGTTTAATTTCTCAATGCTACTAGGTATACAATATTTTTTGTTGTTACATTGTCTGAGCAGATATAGAGGTTGTCTGGTTTGCCGATTCTAGAACACGAGACTTATAATTGTCCGTGTGAGAAGCAACCCGTGTCTAGATCTAAACCGCAGAATTCTAAAGCTTGTCTCTGAGGTTTGTTGATGGTGATTGCAAACGCCAATCAAATTGGTAATTGCAATATCTTAAATTGAAATGGCACATCCACTGGAATCAAAGGAATGCGAGAAATGAGGACATCTTCATCTTTGAGAGGTTCTGTCAAGATTGTTACTTCTACGACTTGCTCATTATTTTTTTACTGCAAACCGCGTGACGTTGCAAAGCTTTGCCTGGTGGATATTTCGCAACATCATAATTGGCACGCCGATTGTCAACTGCAGTACGTACGGTGGCATCCCTGGCATATCCAGTGAATTAAAAAGAAAAGTGCCCAGTTAAACTGATGGCATTGAGCTCACAGGCTATTCATACTAATTGTATATGATACTCTTATTTCAAAGAATAATGTAGTTACAAAAATAATTTAAGGGGATTATCCCCCCGTTTCCCTTCTTTATACTTAACCAATGAACCTCCAAGTATAATCAGGGAAGCGCCTTATCAGAATAAACCGATATATTTTATTTGAAGCAAATCGGAAAAATCTGCATGAAAAAACCCATTTATCTAAATTAAGGGTGGGATTAGCTCTGTTCCCCCCTTTATACTTAATCAATTAACTCACAAAACTAATCAGGGAAGCACTTAATCAGAATGAGCCTATTCACAAAATTTTAAGCAATTTTGGTAATTCTACATGAAAAACCCATTTATCTAAATTAAGGGGTAATTATCTAAATTAAGCAGCTCCAGTTCCCCCTTTATACTTAACCAATAAACCCCCAAAACTAATCACGGAAGCGCCTTATCGGATAATTCTGCATGAAAAAACCATTTATCTAAATTAAGGGGGATTAGGCCCCCGCTCCCCCTTTAATACTTAACCAATGAACTGCGAAAACTAATCAGGGATGCGCCTTATCAGAATGAACCTATTTACAAAATTTGAAGCAAATCGGATAATTCTACATGAAAAACTGATTTATCTAAATTAAGGGTGGGAATTATCTACCCCTCTCAGGCTTTAATAGCCTATGAGCTAAAAACGAAAAAACATGAAATAAAAAACAAAGAAAAAACAAAACAAACCATAAGCAATATTTACGAAATATTTCAGTAAAGTGCCCCGGAACAACGTGAAGGGAGGGGGGGGGGGGGGTGGAAGGTGCATAATATGAAAATGTGGTCAAAGGGCTTTGTAACGGTATCCCACATAATGGGTGTCGAAAAAATTTTAAAAACTGCCCCCGGATGGGGAAAGATTGGGGAGAGGGGGAAGTGGGGTTCATAATTGGTATATTAAAATACGCGCGCATTCAAATGCAACACAATCCGTGAATTTCAAAGCAATCGGTGAAAAACTTTCGGAGCTTGATTTTATACAAACGGGCATTTACATTTTTATTTATATAAAAATGTGCCTCCCGGGGGGCAGAGGGAGGGGAGGTGTATAATATGAAAGAGTGGTCAAAGCGCTTTCTAATGATATATCACATGATGGGTATCGGAAAAAATTTAAAAAGCGCCCCTGGTGGAGAGGGTGGCAAATTGGGGGAGGTGGGAGGGGGGAGAGAGGTTCATAATAGGTATATAACAACACGCTCGTGTTCGAATACAACTCAATCCGTGAATTTCAAAGCAATCGGTGAAGAACTTTCAGAGATTAGCGATTTTGTACAAACGAACATTTACATTTTTATTTATATAGATTACGTCGTTAGAAAAATGGTTGAGCTTTACGAATGAAAGTTCACATCTTAAAAACATGAGGTCATTTTCATAAGTGAAAATATTCCTTTTTTGTAAAACGAGGATGTAAGTTTTTAGTTGCGTTCTTAATTGTATAAATACATAAAACCAGTCATCGTCTAGTCCGTCGGTCTGTCCGCATATAACAGCACAAAAACTACCCAACCGAATGGTTTGAAATTTAATATATATAATCGTTTCAGAATTTTGTCGAGTAACTTCAAATTTTATGAAAACCGAATAAAACTTAAAAATATATTAATAAAATTTTCCTTCATTCTATTAAATCCTATCATACTTAATTAATTTAATGGTATCCCGTGATAGGTAATTATTCTTGCCATGGTGATTACGTCCTATTTAAGATGAAGTGATATTATTTCGTATTACTGAATTTAATATATATAATCGTAATACATTTTGTATTCATACATTTTTGCATAAGAGTGCAACAACTATTGCACCAAGATCTGAATATTTATAAAACTAGTTATAGTATGAACGTACCTCATTTCCCACGTTTGACATACAATTTCCGACTTGGTATTTATTGTTATTTTACTATTTATATGAACGCACAACATTCTGTAAAGTATTCGGAATTTCGTACAAAGTCGCTTCAGGGTTTTTTTTTTTTTTTTTTTTTTTTTTTGACTAATTAAAATTGATTACTGCTATAATTATGGGATTAATTACTACAATAACATCATCAATGCCTCTCTGACATGGAAAAAAAAAGAAGCTTCTATATAAAGTTGTACCATTTGTTATTTTCATATAAACAGAATAACAAAAGGTAAGCTCCACTGATAAACAATCGGATATTTGATACCTGAGATAAGAATCACAAAAATGTTACGTGTTTAATCAGATAGTTTACTTTATTTTCTCTTAGGGACTTAAACAGGTGGTTAGCTTCGTGTTCAACAGATGTCGATTTAAAAGAAGAGTTACTTTGCTTGTCACTAGATATATCTTATCCCTGTTTTTATCTTCTTCGATTTCTTTCTTCTTTTTTCTTAAATGATTCTCTAGTGAGAGGCGAGTCACTTTTGGTTAAAATTTCGACAGATTGGCCATGGCACTTCCGACAATTCTCATATTGGGTCAGTACTTTCCCCCCATTTTATTACATATATGACTTAATAGAGAGATTTGGTAGATGGTGAATATAATATGTTTTGGCAAATGGGATATGAACGGGCGCTTCATTATTCATTTTATTCAGTGTAGTTTGTTTGTTAAAAAAATATCTGTCGATCTTAGTTGATACACTTTCGTTTCCACCATAATGGTTTATTTCTTTTCATTTATTAACTGGGGTCCGAGAAAGTTTTTTTGGCATAAACTAATACGTATATTGGTTGATTTGTAATTTTCCAACTGGACGAAAAATGTTCGGACCAGGATTCGCACCAGGCTGAAGCTGCCAATGCTCTGCCAACTGAGCTATCCCGTACGGATCTGGAAGACCTAATTCACGCAGCTAGCCTTATTGATCATAGCATCTGGTCTGATATAGGAATCAGCATTGATACATTTTTTGCCCAATTTGAAAATTACAATTGATATGATTTATTTACCAATTAGAATAACTGTGTTAAAATTAATCGTGTATAATTACGTATCCAGCGTTTACTGGAGTTCCATTACCTGCAATTTATTCTGTTGTGCTGATTCCTATATCAGACCAGATGCTATGATCAATAAGGTTAGCTGCGTGAATTAGGTCTTCCAGATTAATCAGTGATATTTCACAAATATATATTCTAAAAACCCACTCAAAATATATATTAAACATTTCATTGCTAAAACGGACGTCAAATGTTAATAAAATACATTAAAAGATCTTAATAATTTGACATATTTCGATTGAATTTACTCAATCATCATCAGAAAAACAAATAAACACTAAGATGGAAAATGACAAAGTTGTCAATGAAGTTGTCATTTTCCATCTTAGTGTTTATTTGTTTTTTCTGATGATGATTGAGTAAATTCAATCGAAACATGTCAAATTATTAAGATCTTTTAATGTATTTTATTAACATTTGACGTCCTTTTTAGCAATTAAATGTTTAATATATATATTGAGTGTGTTTTTAGAATATATATTTGTGAAATACTTTTAATGGACGTATAAGAGAACTTCTGTTTATAATTTAATAATCCGGGATAGCTCAGTTGGCATAGCATTGACAACTTCAGCCAAGAGATTTCTGGTTCGAATCCTGATCTAGATATTTTTCGTTCAATTGGAAAATTACAACGCATATGATTTGTTTACCAATTAGAATAATGGTGTTAAAATTAATCTTAGTGTAATATATTGGTTTACTTTATCACCACATAACAACAGAAGTAATCTGAGCTGTAACAAAATTGCAGTTCATTTCGTTACGTTTGAGCAAAAAGCTTTTCAAAAGATACAACCAACAGTGTTTTATTTAAATTTTAAGTCATCCAATGTACTTTATTTGTTCGATATCATACATGAAGTATAATCACCATTGTGATTCTGAAATTCGTGCATTTTCCTATTCCTGTAGAGTGAGATTATTGAATCCACTAATGTTTCTTTCTCTTTTCTGGTTTTCTTGGGTGCGAAGCGAACAAACGCGATACAGTGATCCTCGTGCTAACAAATTTCATGCATTTTGAGATTCATATGCAGCGAGTTAGCCAATTTAAAAAATATAAGAACGGAAACCTTGTCCCTTACCTCAAGTTATCCAATGTCTTAATAATTAAAATATGCATACGATTTACACTAATTTTTCATTAAAATGTTACAAAATTATCATTTTTATGTAACTGTACTGGATTGCAACGTGTTTTTATATTTTACTTATTTTACTGTACTGTGCAGTGTATTAACTAAAAAAGGTAAAGATAGGGTGTAACTTGGGAGATGGGCATTAATTAATATTATTTTCATTATTTCTTAAAAGGATAATTTGTTCCGTTTATTTTTTACCCGACTGCCAAGAAGGGTTATGTGTTTCACGCGTATCTGGGTATGTGGAATTCTTTATACCCTCGAAACATCCCAACGGCAGGATGAATTTTAATGAATGAGGCCTCTATCGATTCGTCTTAACCATCCGATGATTATGGGCTAGATTTCGATTTTATAAATTCAAAATGGATGCCGTAAAATACAAAATGGCGGCAGAGACGAAAAAAAATTTTTACGCACCCTATTAATTTCATATCATTGGATAGGTCTTTCAAAATGAAGACGATGTTTCATTGACTGGTTTACAGTCAGAAGCTCCGTTTAAACGTTACACAACCTGGAAGTTGTGTAGATAGGATCTCTAGCTTTACTGCAACTCTAACCTTCATAGACATCTATAGGCCTCATCAAAACAGTGTTTATAGATAGGAACTAACAATTAAATGCAACTTAAAAGTCATCAATACAAGTAAATAAATAAAAAAATTAGGCAAGTAATATAAAAATAGTTTCACATTGATGAGAAATAATTAATTAGTTCGCTTTTTAAGCAGTCGGGTTTTTTGATTTTTTAAATTTAATTTTTACTTGTTGAACAGTTTTTTTGGATGAATAGTATTCGAGAAGCGATGTAACACTGTTCCTATATAGAGTAAACTATAAAAATAAACTATTTTAGTAGCAATATTATTTATTTATCTACTAAAAAATTGCCTCGAAAGATTGCTAGTAGTGTTTGCTGTTATCCTATGGAGTTATTTTACCCAGTGGGAATCATTTTCACTCATTGACGAAATACACTAGTCTGCAAAATTTCGGTTGTGTCATGTTTTTTAAATTTTGATAATTGTGTCATGTATTTTGTAGCGCTAAATCCGAAAATGTCCTTCACTTTTTTATCATAACGTAAGAGTTTTTTGCAAATCGTAAATTTCAAAATTAAAAAGTAAAAAACTTGCGAAAATCTTATACTATAAAATATATGTGATGGTTGTGTTTTTTAACTTTTGATAATTAATTTTTATGTATTTTTTTTGCGCTGAATCCGAAAATGATTTTCATTTTTAGTTAGAGTAAAACTCTAACTATTAAGTTAGAGTTTTTCGCAAATCGTAAATTTCAAAGTTAAAAAGTCAAAAAATAGCGAAAATTTGATACTATAAAATAGATGTAAAACTTTTTTTTCTTAATAATTTATTCAATTTTTTAGCCACAAAATTGTATGTGACAAACAACTGAATAAATTATTATGAAGAAAAAAAAAATTTTAAAACTATTTTAAAGTAGCAGATTTTCGCTTTTTTTTTTTTTTTTTTTTTACTTTACATTTAAATTTACGATTTGAGAGAAATTCTGACATGATGGTTAAAAATGAAAGTCCTTTTCGAATTTAGTACTACAAAATACATAAAAATCAATCATCAAAAGTTAAAAAACACTTCTCCACATCGATTTTATAGCATGAGATTTTCGCTATTTTTTTACTTTTTAACTTTGAAATTTACGATTTGCAAAAGACCCTTGCATGGTGGTTATAGAAATGAGGCCATTTACTCATTCAGCACTAAAAAATACATAAAAATAAATTATCAAAAGTTGAAAAACAAAACCATCACATCTGTTTTTTAGTATCAGATTTTCGCTATTTTCAAAATTTCTATTTTCGAAAATCCTTGACGTGATGGTTAAAATTGGAGGTCATTTTACGAATCAGTGCTAAAAAATACATAAAAATCAATTGTCAAAAGTTAAAAAACACAACCATTGCAGTCTTTTGATATCAATGAGTGAAATTAATAATTCATAAAAGTAAATAAATAAAAAATCGAAACACTTCACTACATTAAAGTCAGAACCAGAACATTCCATAAAATATTTTTAAGATTTTAAAATTGTGGAATTGCTTATTAAATACAAACATTTGTCAATAGCAGCCATTTGCAAATTTATATAGTTTGATAACGTATAGCACTTTTTATAACATTCTAAACCGAAAGTTCTTAATTAAATATATCTAACCCAAATAATAATCTGATGACATATAACTTTAGAACAAGTACCACAATTATCTGAAATACATTATTTTAATTTTTTTTCCTTTACTTTTGCTGAAAATAACTAAAAATGTATATTTTATTAATTGGAATTTTTTTATTTTCTTTTTACCATCCAGGTCTAGATAACGTTTTTAAAAAGTGTCTAATTAGTGAAAAAATACTCAAGTTTCGCATTTTTTGCCTCCCGAAAAGTTTGAGTTAAAAATTCACCTTAGTGATTCTAGTAAAGATTCAATCACTACTTTCATGTTTCATTTTATTTAATTATTATTATTATTATTGTTATTGTTATTATTTTTAATTTTTTACCTTTATTTAGGTGCGAGTTATATTTAACTAAGAAACAAGCATGTATATTTGATATATTTAATCGATATATCTATCCAATGCATTGAATGCAGATCAATATTTTGCTGTGTATTAAAATATCTCCAAATTATTGAAATACAGTATATGACGAAGTACTTAATATTTTTAAACTACATTATGGAATATTTATTATTATGCTTGGGATCTCGCTGTGTATTATCATGTTGAATTTACGTTTCAATTATATGTTGCTGTTCTTTTATTTATTTTTTTTTTCCCGTATCGCTTCAAAGTAGCACCAGCTGTATTATCATTTACAATTAAAATTAGAAATATCATATTTTTTTCCAGGATTATTGGCATCGGGTATTGCTGTAATATCTGGTAGTTTTGATTCCCATGCCACTAAAATCTCTGAAAATGACGCCCCGTTTGGGAATTTGGTACCAAGTGGTCCCATTACGGGTAAGTTTAACTTTTCATACCAGTCTCTAGATCTAAATAATTCATTTTTAATTCAAGTAAAAATATATGCAAGGTGATTCAGAACAACTGTTCTATAATTAACAGGGTGGTAGAGTACACCAAAACAAATAATTTTTGTATAGGAAACTAGGTTCACAATCCAGTCAAAATTACAGGGCATATCACTCCAAGCCGAAGATGAATCTTTTGTTAGAGTTTCGTTCATCTGACGAAACCCTATTCGTCTTGCTCCTCTGTCTGTCTGTTCGTCACAGAGCCCGTTCTCAGAAACTACAGTGGCGGTCAAAAGTTTCCGGACAGCATAAATTTTTTGGTTAATTTGTAAGTATACCCATATGAAGTGGAATCTCAAAGTGATACTTATACACTTTATTGACATAACAGTTAAGAACTTATTTATGGAATAAAAATTAAATATTAATGAATTTAATTGACAAAATTAATTGCAAAAGGAAACACATGTTCTCAAAAGTTTCCGGCCACCTTGGCAAGTTTGGAAAAAAATGGTGTTATAAAAGAAAATAACAGTGATCAACAACATTTACAACTAGTATTTTGTATTCATACATTTAGCAATAAGTACTGCTGCGCAGCAACGTGGCATCGATTCAATGAACAGTTGTAGATCAACAGTGTTAAGTTTTGTCCACGGTTGTTGCAATTTTTATGAAAATGCTTCTAAATTGGAATATTTATAATTCCACACACGTTTTCAAGTTAGTTTCAAAGATTTTCTATTACATTAAGATCGGAAGATTGGGCTGTACATTTCAAAAGCGAAGTTTTTTTTTTTTTTGTGCGAAAGCCACTGCTTGACGAGCTTGGATGTATGCTTTTGGTCCTTTTCATGATGAAATAAATAGTTGCGACCACAATTTTTCCTCCAATAAGGCAGCAAATGATCTTGCAAGATATCCTTATGCATTGCACTATTCATCTTGCCGCGGATTTCAAATAACGGACAGGCGCATTTTCCAGAAAATGCTCCCCCCAGCATAACGCGTCCTCCGCCGTGCTTCATTGTAGGAATAATATATCTCGCACCTTATCTTTTGTTTTTAGGTCGTCGGTTGTAATGGTTTTTACCACTCACAAAAAGATTGAACATCGATTCATCAGAAAATAGTACTTTTTTCCAGTTTTCACTTGTCCGGTCTTTGTATTCCTTGCCAAACGCCAGTCGGGCCCTCTGAATTTTTTTACTTATGAAAGTTTTTTAATACCGACTGTTCCATAAAGTTCTAGGTCACATAAGCGTCTTGACACTGTAGATAGACTTGTTTCAGCAATAACCATAACACCATAAATCGCTTTTAACACCATAAATGGCGTGGAATTGCAGCGGCATTTTTACGCGGCTCATCAACTGCTTTTCTTCTGATAATTCTGTCCACAAGAATATTTGTTTTCCGGGGTCCCCCGGACCGTGGCAAGTTCCGAAGGCCATGACCATCTTTATATTTTTTTAAAATATCGTTTACAGCAAAGTTTCCGATCGACAACTTTGCCGCAATCTCACGAGAGGATTGTCCCTTTAGCGACAAACAAATCCCTCATTTAGGAACAATAAATTGTTAAACTTTTCATTTTTGAATTTCAAATACATTATTCAACTTGATTAATTAACAAACATCGCCAAAAAAACACTTTAGCGATAGCAAAAACTAATGAATGACGAATGGCCGGAAACTTTTGCACGCGCGAATTTTGAATTCCTCCCCTTTGCATCAAGTATCTTATGTAACCAATCAAAATGATCACGTGGTCAGAGGTAATTTCTTATTCCTAACTTTTGGAGCAATTGAACTTCTTCTTCGCTAAAACGTTCTGTCAAACAAATCAAAAAAACTAACTGGCCGGAAACTTTTGACCGCCACTGTATATAAGTTGGAGACTTGAAATTTTGCATACTTATAGCTGAACACCTCACATCAAACGACAAATCATAAAATTTTGAAAAAGTCTTATATTTACCCTTCTGGGCTCTAACTTGTGTATTTTAAGCTTCTTTGTTCTAACAGAGCCCCTATTTAAGTTGAAGAGTTGAAATTTTGCATACTTATAGCAGGACACTTGCGATCACACGAAAAATTATAAAATTTTCAAAAAGTCTTATATTATTTACCACTCCGGGTTCTAACTTGTGTATTTAAAGCAATTTTTCTAACCTCCCACCATTGCACCCGGTGGGTACTTTTCTATGCACATAGCCTTACATCTTTCAGTTCCACTTTTTACCGCCGGGGGGCGCCTACCTATTTTGGGTGCCATGGGCTCGATCCCCTCGACTAATATATCTACCGATAAGTGTAAAACGGAGTTTCATTCGGATATAGGTTTGTGTAGAATAGAGTGTGCTCCCTGGTTGCGAAATGTGGCACCAACAGATTTTGCAAAAGGATAAAGTGTTTTGAAAGAAATATTAAACGGAACCTTCTGTGCAATCTGTGATCACACTTACCCACTTGTTTATTACTTTAATAATGATGAAGTTATTTTAACGAAATTTTCGACATACTTACCTTGATTTGGTTGAAATGCGGTGACATTATAGAAAGTGTTAGAAGAGTACGGCAATTCGGTATGTGACACCGTGAGTAATATGAACTAGAGCCTATCATCAGGTCGGATAAACCGATATTACCCGATCCTAACCCGATCAACGGTTCTGTTTGGGTCGGGTCGGGTCGGGTTGCCATTAAATGTTTCGGGTTCGAATTTGACTCTTTCGTGTCGGGTTTAGGTTGACTTGATGTCTCAAAAAAGGTCTAGAATATTTTTTCCAGATGAAAAACAAGCAAAAAAACAAAAACTATATTTTTGAACATTATTGAGTTAATATACGTATGTTCATTTTTCAACATAAAAGACGAAATTAATATTAGGATGTAGTTGCAGACTAATTTTAAGGCAATAAGACTATCTTTAATAAATTTCTGTAAACTGTGAACAGTCATAATAATTTATCGATTTACTAATATTTTCTCTACCAACCTGAAAATTACTGAACAATTGTTCTGAATCATCTTCTATATAATAAATTTGTCTCTAAATAGTGAACAATCGGAACAATTTATACATTTACTAATATTAAAATCTCTGGAAGTATTATGTAAAAGTCCATTTAATTGCCTTACCCTGTCATGCCTGAATGGCATCTCTGATTCCGCAGTTTTGTATAAAAATTGTTTGTTGCAGTGTATTCTTTCACCCTGTAAATATTTGAACAGTTGTTCTAGATCATCCTGTACGATAAATTTCTCTAAACTGCGAACAATCAGAATAAATTATTGTTTTATTAATATTAAAATCTACCTATAAAAAGTGTCCTGGAATTATTATGTAAAAGTTCTTTTCCTTACCCTGCCCTGCCTCAATGGCGCCTCTAATTCCGTCTCTAGTTTTCTATGTAAAAATTTTTTGTTGTAGTGTACTCTACAACCTCAAAATTATTGAACCATTGTTCTGAATCATCTTGTGTGATAAATTTGACTCTAAATTGTGAACAATCAGAACAATTTATACATTTACTAATATTAAAATCCCTGGGTGTATTGTGTAAAAGTGCATTTAACTGCCTTACCCTGTCATGATTAAAAGGGCGCCTCTGATTCCGCCCCTAGTTTCCCGTATAAAAATTGTTTGTTGTAGAGCACTCTATACCGCCCTGAAAATATTTGAACACTTGCTCTAAATCATCCCGTACAATAAATTTCTCTAAACTGGGAACAATTAGACTAATTTATTGATTTACTAATTATTAAAATCTCCCTGTAAAAAGTGCCCTAGAAGTATTGTGTAAAAATGCTTTGCCTTACCCTGCCCAGCTTAAATGGAGCCTCTAATTCCGCCCCTAGTTTCCTATAAAAATTGTTTGTTGTAGTATACTGTACCACCCTGGAAATTACTGAACAGTTGTTCTGAATGATCTTGTATAATAAATTCGACTCTAAGTTATGAACAATCAGAACAATTTATATATTTATATATCGAAGTATTGTGTAAAAGTTCATTTAATTGCCTTACCCTGTCTAAATGGCGCCTCTGATTCCGTCCCTACTTTTCCTGTATAAAAATTGTTTGTTATAGCAAACTGTACCACTCTGAAAATATTTGAACAGTTGTTCTAAATCATCCTGTATAATAAATTTGATTCTGCATTATGAACAATCACAATCGATTTATTAATATTAAAACCTACTGTTAAAAAAGTGTCCTGGGAGTATCATGTAAGTCATCATCTTTTTTTCATCTTTTAACTACAGTGAAACCCCGATCTATCGTTCCCGCATACATCTTTTTCCCACATTCATTGTTTTACTTCTATGGTCCCTGCACAAATTATATTTAAATAATGTTAACGAAACCCGCATTCATCGTTCTTCAAAAAGTCGTTTTCCCGCATTCATCGTTGTGAAAATTTTCTCCCCACCGAAATGAAATTGAAGGTCAAACGGATCCATATGACATACTAACTGGAATTGCTTCTTTTATCCTAAAGTAACTCATTTGTGCTGTTTCAGGGGGGGTGAAACAGAGATTATCAAGAGGTTGTACAATGTACATCTGTCGTACAACCTCTTGGTGCCGGGGTAATCAACTGTTTTAAGCAATTTTACAGGAGAAAGCTAGTGAAATATCTTTATAGTTCATGGAATAAGCAAAAGAACGTACTCCAAAAGTAGAGCTTCTGCAAGCTATTCATTTTGTACTTTCAGTTTGACATGAAGTAACCTTTTCAGCCATCTAGAATTGTTTCGTGAAATGGGGTTTTGTGCGAAAAATTGATGAAGAATGCTCAACAGAAGAGAAAGAAAATAATGAATATGGTGACGATAATGCAAATGAAGAGTGGTTGCGTGTAGAAGAGGATGTCTGTGGTATGAAACTTAGCGATATATTTCCATTGATCAAGATATTGCAACATGTGGTGTCCTAAGCATGGAAGAAATGTGTGATGATGCAAAAAATGAAAATAATGGCGAAGAAACAGAGGATAATGTTCATGTCGATGAAGCTGAGCCTACACCAGTGCCAAGTCTGTCTGATTTAATTACGGCATTTGAAACTGTACGAACTTTTATATATGCACATGAAAATACAGAAATTGCCCAGAAAAATGTTGTACATCCTGAAAATTTGTTGTTTAATTTAAAAATGAACGAAAAACCCAACATATGGTCCCTGCACAAATTATATTTAAATAATGTTAACGAAACCCGCATTCATCGTTCTTCAAAAAGTCGTTTTCCCGCATTCATCGTTGTGAAAATTTTCTCCCCACCGAAATGAAATTGAAGGTCAAACGGATCCATATGACATACTAACTGGAATTGCTTCTTTTATCCTAAAGTAACTCATTTGTGCTGTTTCAGGGGGGTGAAACAGAGATTATCAAGAGGTTGTACAATGTACATCTGTCGTACAACCTCTTGGTGCCGGGGTAATCAACTGTTTTAAGCAATTTTACAGGAGAAAGCTAGTGAAATATCTTTATAGTTCATGGAATAAGCAAAAGAACGTACTCCAAAAGTAGAGCTTCTGCAAGCTATTCATTTTGTACTTTCAGTTTGACATGAAGTAACCTTTTCAGCCATCTAGAATTGTTTCGTGAAATGGGGTTTTGTGCGAAAAATTGATGAAGAATGCTCAACAGAAGAGAAAGAAAATAATGAATATGGTGACGATAATGCAAATGAAGAGTGGTTGCGTGTAGAAGAGGATGTCTGTGGTATGAAACTTAGCGATATATTTCCATTGATCAAGATATTGCAACATGTGGTGTCCTAAGCATGGGAGAAATGTGTGATGATGCAAAAAATGAAAATAATGGCGAAGAAACAGAGGATAATGTTCATGTCGATGAAGCTGAGCCTACACCAGTGCCAAGTCTGTCTGATTTAATTACGGCATTTGAAACTGTACGAACTTTTATATATGCACATGAAAATACAGAAATTGCCCAGAAAAATGTTGTACATCCTGAAAATTTGTTGTTTAATTTAAAAATGAACGAAAAACCCAACATAAAGATACTCATTTTTAGAATAAATACCCATTTTCTACAACTTTGAGTTATGTCAGTAACAAATTAGTATTTATTAATATACTGTATACATTGCTTGCATTAGTAATGCATAAATAATGTTTTTTTCGTGTTTTGACGTTAACCCGCATTTTGTTTTCCCGCATTTATCGTTTTTTTCCATGCACCCCTTGAAAAACGATGGATCGGGGTTCTACTGTATTAGCAAAATTTTTTTTTTTCATATTCATAATTATTTATGTAATCAACATTTATAATCAGAAAATGTATTTAAGCAATTTTTATAAGCTTGCATTTTTCTGTTGATAATTAAAAAGGACCGTTAGTTGCATAGTACCGAAAACAGATGACAAAAGATTATTTTTATCAGAATTTTTAAACAAACAGTAGGATAACAACTGCGTTTATACCGGGTGCCCCAAAAACGACTGATGGATTTTAAAATTCAATAACTTACAAACGGTGACAGATATTAAAAAAATTCTTGAAGGAGTGTTATGTAAAATGTCAGGAGTTTCTATGCTTTGATTCTCAGTTTTAGTTACAAATAGCATCGATAGATTGCGCTGCAAGCAATAACCGCTAAATCCAGGCTCAATTTTTCGGCCTCTCTCTTCTTCCATGCGAAAAAAGGAGATTAAAATACATTGAATGGATCCCGAAGTACCAAAAATCGTGTCTGGACTGAGAACCTATTGCTCGCAGCGCCATCTATTGTTTTAAATTCGAACTAAAATCAATAATCACAGTAAAAAAACTCCTGACATCATACATAACACTCCTGCAAGAATTTTTTTAATATCTGTCACCGTTTGCAAGTTATTGAATTTTAAAATCCATCAATCATTTTTGGGACACCCGGCATTTACATCTCATTTAATTCTTGAATACTAGTCCCTAATGGTAAAAAATATACTTCGTTGCTAAGTTTTAATTAATACTTGATTCTACAAAATTTGTCTCTCAATCCCTTAAAGTTTGAGAGTAGATAATTTTTTTATACAAAGTAATAAAATATACCCCTAATTAATATCTGTTACAATATCAATCTTAAGCTATATGTCATTTCTCCATTAACTTTTCTAAAAAGTTTCTAGAACACTTATGTGCTTTTATTCCTATTAGATATTTCATCAGGGACTTTTTTTTTTTCCCTGTCAACCTTTTATTACATTGCTGCGGCCTGTAATCTTCAATAATGTGGATAATAACGAATGAATCATTTTCTTTTCATTTCTTTCTCTCTCTCTTTTTTTTTTTTTTTTTTTTACCAAGGGATGACATTGTAGTAGATTTCTCTTTTTTTTTCTTTTTTTTTTTTTTTGCGACTTTTTCCTTTTTGATTTATATAGTATATATATTTCTCTTCAAATGTAAATCATTAAAAAAGTAATAATATTGTTTAAACATTAAACATTTTAAATTTTAGTTATATTTAAAATTTAATGTATCTTCTGGAAGAATAACTCTTTATATAGTATATATTTTTTTCTTTTTTTGAGTACAGAAAAGACTAAATATTAATTCGTTTTCAGAATTTACGAAAATATTTATTCTTTTCAAATAACTAATAATTTGTAAAGAAAAAGAAGAGGGGTTCTTTTTATGAATACTTTTTACTCTGAGAATCTTTCATTTTTTTTTTCTCTCAAGACGAAAAAAAAAATCACGAAGGAAAAAATGTATAACTGAAGAATATGTAACTGAAAAAGAAAAAAAAACTGAAAATCAAAGAATATATAACTGGAAAACATTGTACAAAATTTCATAACTTTATCCTTAATAGAAATTTAGCTATATCAATTTAAATATAACATGTCTTGACAAAATACATGCTGAGATAAATGTATTTAAATATTGGAAGAAATCAAGACAACTACATACAATACAAAATAAAAAGCGTTATATATTTTGATTTGATGGTCATATTTACAGGCAGTTTTATTCTAAGAACTCTGGAGTCCTTTTTCCTCCAAAAGAAAACCAAATTTTTTTTTTTTTTTTTTTTTTTTTTTTTTTTTGGCTTGGGTTAGTTTAAGTATTTTTACACACTTTACCGTAACTTCGTTTGCCTGTCCGGGTCAAATCTTGCAATAAATTTTTGGCCCACTTCTTACGAGCTGTCTTTCCTCAAATGTCATAACGTGTTCTTTGTTTATGACAATGCTATATTTAAAATGCATACAGCGTCACATTTTTGTAACAAATTTTAGCTTCAACGATTGTTGTATATTCGATAGATTAGATGGTGCTCATAACAAAACTGTCAGACAGCTGGCGCACAAGCGGCTAGGGCGAGGTGCTCATCAACATTACATACCATGCTGCAATATGAAATGAATGACAACCCGTTTACTGATTATGCCCCCATCAGTAATCGAGTCGACATTCATTTCGCATTGCAGCAGATTGTGCGATGTTGCCGTAGCAACCTCCCCAGAATGTCCCAGCTGATTGCAAGTTTCGTTATCTTCACCATCTAATCGATTATATGTACCAATGTCATCAACGCTAAAATGAAAAAAAATCTGACACTGTCTCCCGCACTCTTTCAGGAATATAATTTTATTGGGGGGAAGCAGAAGGGGCATTAAAAAAAAGTTTTTCGCACAAGCCTAAAATATTAAAGTAATAAATCACAGCAATAATTACAACAATGAAATTAAATTTACGTCAAACAACGTTTGCTAAAATATAGCTTAAACCATGTGAGATGTAATTAAAACAAGTAAAGTGAATAGTAAAAGCGTGTTACTTTTTTTTTTAAGTTATATTCCTTGTTTTAATTTTTTTTAATCACTTTTATTTTGAGCGCCTCTTTCAGTTCACATGCATCTTAAAGACAGCATTAATTCTTGAATAAATCATCTTAATCACTCATGAATCTGTGCAAGTCATTTTAATGATCTTAAAGTTTATTCTCCCTTCTATCGTGTATGATGTTTCAAACAAAACTTTTTTTCCTTGGAGAAATTGTCGCTCTTTTAGCAGACGTCCTTGTAAACCTTCGTGAAGGAGCGATAAATAATCTCCTGTTTCCGCTGAGATTTTTTTTTCTCCCACTGCCGTGATTTTCAAACGCACATTTACTGATATCTGATCGCCGAGAGTATATCCGAGTCCATTATCGACGTGAGAATTTAAGCAGAAGGAATAAATAAATAAGTTCCGAAGGTGTGCTGTTGATTGTTTATGGGATTTTACGGTAGAGCTGCTTTTGGCATGTACTGTTAGAACAAAAAAGCAATTTTCTTAGAAATTAAACTCAACCACTGGTACAACAACCACTATGGTCACCGGCGGGGGAGGCAAGGGCCATTGCCACTATCTGGATTTAATTAATTAAATTTTCATTTTCACTGATGATTAAAAAAAAAAGTTATCCTTAGAATATTAAACACTAATGAAAAGGAGCTAAGGATTTTTCATCGGGAAGGAGCTGCTGCTCTGGCCCCTTAATGCAAGACATTTTTTCTCTGGTGTTTTCCTTTAACGTTTATGTGTTTAAAAATTGTCTAAAACGGGGAGTTAAGGCGTGCTGAGTACTCCCCCCCCCCCCCTCCCACTAAATAAAAGGATATTTCGATTCTCCTTTTTTTTCTTTTTTTTCTTTTTTAAGGGTAGAAAATTAATTTTAGATTTTTTTTTTTTTTTTTTTGTTACACTTCTGTATTTATTTTAATGGTGATATGTTTGAAAATGATCTTGCACATTTCTTCTAAAAAAACTCAATTTTGCTTATTTCATGTTTATATTGTGCATTTTGAAAATTCGGCCTTGGCTGCGAAACCTTCCTTGTGCCTTTCCTATAAACTTCGTTCTTTCCATTACTACCACAACAAATCAAAAATTATTAAAAGGACTCGAGTACTGACTTTCAAATAAATAAAACAATTGTAATGATCAACATTTCATAACATATTTATGAGGGTTATTAATTGTTCTTATTAATTGTCAATGCCGTTATCTCAAAAATCGATATTTTTATTGAAGGTTCAGGCGGCAAAGGATAATAATCACAGATAGATGATAGGTATTCATTCATTGTTCTTTATTTTATGTGCGGAGACTTTTGTCGTTCTTCTCCCTTTATACAAGTCTTATGTGTTTTTTTTTTTCTAAAGACTTACATCGTTCGCCTCTTTATACCCATCTTCAACTGTATTTTTCAAAATATTTTCTTCATTTTTGCCTCGATCCAAGGGTGTACATTCGCACGCCTCTCAATCTCAAGCTAACAGGTGATATTGTTATCTGAAATTACACAAAATTGGACTATCATCTCTCCTTCTCCGACCTTGGAAATGTTTTAGATAGAAGTTTTAAGATATTGAATTCTATACACTTACATTTATCAAATTAATAAGGCAATAAGGAAATACGGGAGCAGAGTTTCCCTGATATTATACAAAATGTTCATACAAAATAAACAGTACTTAAGAATGAAAAACAACGTTAAAAAAGCACAAATGGGAGTGTGTATAGACTGCTTACAGCTGTTTCGAAGCCTCTAAGGCTTCATCATCAGTGCTTAAAAATTAAAATGATGATAAAATTCAATTGAAAATGTAGATTAAAAAAGAAGCGGGGGGAAGAGAGCCAGCGAGGCGTACCTCACAGCTCGACTGTCAACGGCGAAATAAACAGTCCCGGAGTATCAGTGCGCGTAGTCGTATAGCCGCGTTATAATTTGAAATATATAAATCTCCTGAAACTGTTTATTAGCATCAATGTGAAAGAAATGAAACTGTGGATTAAAAGTTTCAAATAGTAAATAAAATTATTTTAAATTAAAAATGCGACTTGGAAGCGGACATTGAAGCCCTTGGTCTGATGATTTACTCATTAGAAATATAATCAATATTTGAGTAGTTCTTTTTCTGGAGTTGAGTTGCCAAACAATTAATACAGAAAATAATGATCTGTGGAACAGTACACGCGATAAAAAAAGGATGGTCTTCTTTTGATATCTTAACCTCCCCCCCTTCCCCCCTCATGAGTCTCTTCTCCTTTGCCTCTGTACTCAAACGCGGGTTCATTAAGTCGAAGTATGCGTTTCGTGCAAGTGTAAAATTGTTTTGGTAGTAATTAAACTAATTTAATTAACATGTTTCTACATTTGTATCTATCGATTTTTAACCATTTTAGCGAGAGAGTTATAGCTATATAGAAACAATTTTCACAGTTGATTTCAATTTCAGTGTATAAATTCCGTATTTCTTGAAACTTTTACACTCTGTTGGAAAGCATTGACTGTACGGATTTTTTGTGACTTAATGGACAGTATTCTCCCCCTCACTCCCCGGCTCGAGGCTATAAACGACCATCTGTTAGGGAAAAATTTAAAAATCGCTCCATTTGAAACCATTATGCTATTGAAGAATTCACTTATTTTTACCTTCTTCTATCTTCAATAGAAGAAAGTATTGTAATCAGAATTTTTTTTGACGTATTTACACGTTTTAGGGTTCAGAGATCCCCAAAAACATATTTATAGAAAATGTCTGTCTGTCCGTGTGTCTGTCGCCATTGTACCATCAAAAAGTGTATATGAAGTTACGTATTGAATTTAACCTTTTTTTTAAAAAAGTTTTTGGCCATGGCAAGCAGGTCTTCCCTTAATTTGAAAAAAATCCGCCAGAAGTGGCCTCTGTAATAGCGATTTTTGTGCCTATTTGAATATTGTTCCATCGAAAAGTGTATGAAGTTATGCATAGAATTGAACCAAATATTTGTATATGTTTTTGGCCATAGCAAGAAGGTCCTCCCTGAATTTGGAAAAAATCCGCCGGAAGGGGGTGCTAAAACTACTGATTTTTGCGCCATTTTCAATATTG
The DNA here is from genome assembly GCA_963932465.1 of Maratus speciosus. Lineage (NCBI taxonomy): Eukaryota > Metazoa > Arthropoda > Arachnida > Araneae > Salticidae > Maratus > Maratus speciosus. Next base: position 460,588,631 of record OZ010788.1, read on the forward strand.
TACCATAGAAAAGTGTTATGCATACGATTGAACCAAATTTTTTGTGTATGTTTTTGGCCATAGTAAGAAGGTCCTCCCTGAATTTGGAAATATTCCGCCGAAAGGGGGCCCTATAATAGCGATTCTTGTGTAATTTTCTTGATTTTTCGTAGTTCTATTGTACACCGGCAGCTTGTGAAGCGACGGGAACGTCCCATCCTGATAAGCCGACTATTCACGAACAGCTGATATACAACAGAATAACAGAAAATTATGATATTTATTTAAATATCATGATCGAGATTAACTCGTTTTCACTCCGATTAATTGGCTGCAGCAGAAATTTAAGATGAAAGTCAAAGTTGATATAGTATTGAACTAATAAAAATAAAATATTGACATTTGTAACAACATTTTGAAATATTAAAATATATGAGATAGAAGAAAGTTTCGGGATTGGAACATCCAACTAGTTTATTCTGCTACTGAAACAATAGAAATGTATGCAATAGACCGGATTAATATGAGGAATATTCATTCAATTTCAGATTAATTTTGTCTTAATTGTCGAATCTATTAGAAATACAACGTTAAAAGTTTATAGCCAATAGGCTATTAAAATGAGTGAAATTTCAAGTTTTTAAATTGAGGTTTGTTTACAAATTATGCAAATTAAACTTATTTGACTTAAATATGCTTTTATTTCACGATTTTAATGTTAATTTTTAGCATTTAGAAAATTTCTCATTTAAATTCTGCAAATCATGTTTTACCAAATTTTTCATCATTTAATAATTAAATAATGAAAAAATATGCTTTTATTTTCATTAATTCCTTTTCTGAGCTCATAAGTATCACAATAAAATGGTGTAATTAAGAGAAATAGCCAAAAAAAATGTTCGTGAATGCAAAGCGTAAACAAACGATCACGCCGCCTATTTATTTGCCGACTGTGACGTCACGAGAATATTGTCCAAATCAATATTGTAAATCTAGGAGTCCAATTCCATACTAACCAGCGGGTCGGGGATTTCTAAATCTAAAATACAGTAGAGTCCCGATTATCCGAGTTAATATGGACCAAGCTCACCTCGGATAAGAAAAAAACTCGGATAGACCGGATTGACACAAATCGTCACCAACTAAGGAGATGAGATATATATTTTCACTTAATTTATTAATTTTTATGATGCTAGTAACATTTCTTTCACGTACATTCCCGTTACTTTTAAGAAAAACGGGGAATGAAATTGCTTATTTGAAAAAGCCCTTGATACTTTTTTGTTTGTTGAATGTCAATTTGCTGCAATATTACGCTACTGCATAGCTAACCACTTTCTAAGATTTTTTTCTTACCACTAAAACTTACCAGTAAATTTTGTCTAATTCAATCGCCGAAATCTAACAATTGTAAACGATTAAATATGGCAAAAAATTGTATTAAATTTTAGAGCTAACAAAACCATACAAGTTAGCAGTTTTGTGATTCTATTAGTGTCATGAAAATTGCAAGTGTGAATTGCATTTTAGTGTCATGAAAATTGCCTCTTCTTTCTGCTCAAAGTATTAAATAGTTTTTTCAATCGAACTTTTACCTTTGGAAGGGATCATTTTCTTCTGATGGACTGATGGATTCTATTATTATGAAACAGCCATTATAAATGAATTGTTAGGTGAAGATGAAAGAGCAGCCGTAAAAAGTTAGAACTCTGGTTTGCTGGTCATAACGGGAAAAAAAGGGCTATAACTTTTTTTCTTCATTTATAATGGCTGTTTCATAATAATAGAATCCATCAGAAGAAAATAACTCGGTTAAAGCAGAAAGTCGGATAATCGGGACTCTACTGTAGCGTGGTTTTCAGCTGTATAATAAATTTCTGTGTTTAAGCTTCGCGTATCATTATCTGAAAGTTCGCGTTTGAGAAACACTGATCTAGAGTTTGAGAAATATTGAAGGGAGTTCAACTTTTCTTTTTATTTAGAAAGTGGGTTTTTTTAAATAAGAAAACAATGACGAAGGAAAGAAAGGAAAAAAAAACAGTATCAAATTAAATTAGTATCAACCAGCGGCGGATGCAGGTGATTCCGTCTGAGGGAGAGGCTAGTAATCTGTTTAAGATCTAAAAAGCGAAAGAAGAAAGATAAAAGAAAAGAAAAGAAGAAAAAAAAGGAAAAGAAATCTAAAGGAGATCAAAACTAAGGGCGGATGCATCTGATCTGATTCTCCTCAAGGGAAGGAGATAATTAAAAAATAGTTCAAGACCTGATAGTACTTGCCCCTTTTCAACTTTAAGGTGAGGAGAAAAGACAAGTGTTTTGGGGAAACAGAAACTAATTTATTGTTATATTTTCGCCTTCATCTTCGTACTTTTGTAGTAGTGTTGCCAGGTTCAGCGTCATAAAAACCGGGACAGGGTGGCAAAAAAAAAGCGGGACAGCGGCTTCTAAATCGGGACATACACATATAGCAAATCCTGTGAAAACAGAATCTGTATATAACAGTACAGTCTTCAGAGTTGGGCAAATTCGTAATTGCAATTATCTTCAATGTAATTACAATTTAATTGTATGTAATTAATTATAGTTAAAATTACATGCCATAAAAAATTCTTGCAACACTGTAGCCGAAAACACCCCCATCCAATTATTTTACAAAATGTCTGCGTTTAAATGTGTCTAACTATAATTAATTATATACAATTAACTTGTAATTACATTGCAGTAATAACTGAGATTACAAATCTGCTCAACTCTGATAGTCTTAAACGTCAAGCTTCCACTGTCCCTAAGGTAGCAATACCATACAATTATACCTGCTAAGACGAAAGTCTGTTTTTCCTTGTTACATGCAATTTCTTCTTAGTAGATTTTAGTAAACTAAATAAACACAGCAATTCTTACACAATAAAACCTGTGAAAGCGGAATCGCTTGGGACTGAGACAAAATATTCTTTATAGTATTTCTATAATAGAGACAATGAAGTATTTTACATTCAAACATAATTAGTTTTTAAACAGGTTCCGTTTGATGAAGAAAGTATAGTAAAATATGTATAAAACAAAATTGCTAAAAATCACAAAAAAATCCGTTTTAAACAGATTTCCGTCCAGGCAAGTACATTTTTACACTGAGGAAAAAAATATATACTGCCTTCACCTAGAATGAATAAATAGATAGTCATTTTCTGAATCCCAAAACTAGAAATATAGATTTCCGAGCTATGCGAAAAGGGTAAACAACTAAGCTGAATAGACGAAATGATCTACAATTTCTAGCTCTTATATTCTAGGTGACGAAACGATAATGAATCGTTTCAGTAGCGAGAAATTGACGCTTGATTTCTGGAATGGTTTCATAAACTAGAATTATAGTTACTCAAACTAACCTCTTGTGTTTGGATCTATTTGCAGAGATTTTTTAAATAAGTTTGACCACGAGAATATAGTAAAACGCTCTTGAATTCTAGTAGGAGACTCTAGAACTCTCTAGCAAAGGAAACTAGAATTTATAGGGATGACATGGAACTATTTTTTCTAGAGACACAGTTTAGATTCTAGATGCCAGAGCCATATTTTTTTCTCAGTGATGGTATTCCTTTGGATGAACTGTAAAAAATTTCGCTATACATAGATTCTGTCTTCACAAGTTCCACTGTATTAAAACTTTATCTATTGTCTGTACTTATAAGTACCATTAAAATAACTTGTTATAAAATTCATTTAATACATCGATTAGTTGTAATAAAGTTTAGAATGAGTTATAGCTGCATTACTTTATCTTGTTCCAAAAGCATTACTGGTTACACAAAACAAAAATATTTTTAAAAGGATGATTTCTTTTGCCTTAGCTTTCTTATGTTGGGGGGATGGGTGGGGGGAATTTTAAATTCCGAAATATTTCTATATTTCAAATGTAAGAACATTATATTTGTACATTTCCTAATTCTACGAAATACTAAGAAAAATATTTAAAATAAAAGATTTGAGTGGGGGTTATAAATATTGCACAAAACACTATAAATTCAAATTTAATCAATCCTTCTAAATCCTTCAATCCTTCTAAAATTTATAAAATGATTATGTAAATCTTCTAATGCAGTTTCAAAAATTCACAAAAAATGCTTTAGAAGATAAAATTTTCATGAATTCATAATTCAATACATAAAAGGTTAAGTTCCCCTCGAACTAACGAAGAGCATGATGCTAAAATAAATTTTAAAGAATTTTTGTGCATCATGAAAAATCGGGCCTTTTGGTGTCCCACTCAGTGGTTACAAGGGACAGGTCTTGGAGCCATTGAAAATTGGGACATCATACATAAATCGGGACACCTCGCAACACTAATAAGTAGCGATGTCAGGTATCCGGATTTCTAGGAGACCCGTCTCACGGGATGCTAAGAGTCCCGATTTTTCATGATACTCAAATTCTTTCAAATTTCCTTTAGTTCCATACTATTCATTAGTCTGAATTAAGTGGAACGTAATAAAATAAAACGTATGAAAACAAAACCCGCCTATAACGAAAAAAAATAGGATCCAGCCGAAAGGAATACCATACAATTTTCCCGGTCCCTAGCAATTTTCTTTTTACAAGTTTTAATTGAAGTTTTACTGTACTTTCTTCAGTAAAATCTGTGACAAAGGAATCTGTTTATATCGGAATTCTATCTTAAATGGAAAAATTTCACAATCCCAACGAAAAGAATATTGTACAGTTATAACTGCTCAATCAGAAACGAGAAACCTCTTCAAAACGGGATTTTGTTTCGATCCCTAGCGGTTCCGCTTCCACAGATTTTACTGCATAAAATTGTTGTGTTTATTTAGTACAGTAAAATCTACTAGGACGGAATCTCAAGAGATAATAAGAATAAAAAGGTTCTTGTCTTTGTAAGTATACATATATGGTATTCCTTCCGTAGAAACCAAGATTTCTTTGACGTCTAGGACAGAATTCCGCCAGACAGAGGCTCTGCTTTCACAGCATTTGCTGTATTTTTATGTCCCGGATTAGAAGTGATTGTCCCGGATTTTTTTTTTTTCTTTCGTCACCCGATCCCGTATTTTGCGACAATGGACTTGACATCACTAATCATATGCATTATGTTTCTTCTTGATTCATTTTACTTTCATAACAAATAATTTTTAAAGGGGAAAAAAAACTTGAAGAGATTGTTTCTTCATTTATTGAATTCATATTAAGGGTGTACTCAAAAAATATTTTTCGACCCTCAACAGCTCGAAATTTTCTGACACATTTTTAAAAGTAAAAACATGAAACGTGCTGACGTGATTTTTGAAGAGAATAAGCGGCCATGTGTTTTCATTTTTCTCTCAATTAATTAGAACTTGATTTATAAGCAATTATTTTCTCAGTATGACCATTATTTTCGTTCTCAGCTCTCTCACTTCGAGAAATGTGGTTTAAAACGGCAACTTTGACAGCGTTTTTTGCAATTTATTCTGCCTTTATCAAAGAATCGACAAGAACGGCACATTATGTAGTTTCTGAATAAGAGAATCTGCCAATTTAATGCGTTTCAGACAAAAATGAATCATAAAATAAGCAGTTTGGATTTGAGTGCACCCTAAACTTATTGCACGCCATTTGGCGTATTTTAGTGAGAATAATTTGGCACACAAGAGTAGTTTTTGTGGCAGTCCTTTTTTGTTATTCCCATAAACTTTTAATTACTTTGTTGTCAATATTGCTCATTTTGCGTGCAGCAGACGACCACATATTAAAAGTTTTGACGTGATCCTGCAAGGAAAAAACCATACACGATACGACGTCTATTTAAAAAACATAAAATAGTGCTGTGCGCTTTCAAAACACATTGAAATTTCACGGCGAATGTCCAAATTTTACGAGAGTGACAGCTACTTTTTTTTTTTTTTTAAATACAAGAAAACGGACAATCAGTAAAACATAACATTTTCTGGGTCCCTGTGAAACGTATAATAGAACCACCACTAAAAACGACCCTTATCTAATGAAATATATATATATATATATATAACCATTAATTAAACATTACCGACCATCATCAAAAACTGCAATATTGTGAATGATTGACTGCCGCCATAAACCAACAATATATATATATATATATATATATATATATATATATATATATATATAAATCTGAGTATTTAAAACTTATGCGAGGACATACATTTAAAAAATAAAAAAACATACAAATGAATTGTGGTTAATCTCCTTTGTTTGAAGTTAGTTAAAAAATAAAATTGATGTTAATCTTGAAACTCGATTTTACATACATTTTGATGTTCACTCTTTAATATATATATATATATAATTATTAATTATAAATAAATAAAACATATAAATTAATTGCAATTTAATTTTAAAATAACGAATTTCAAAATAATTATTAATACTATCTATAATTTCTTCCCATTTATATGGATACACATATGGAAGACCTCATGAAAATTTTATCCTCAGGCCCTTGGGGTCGTATCCACGCCTATTCCTTTCATAGCTCCAAGCTGTTGAGAAAGCCTCCTAATAGTCTTTCAAAATATTTATAGTGCTGCCATCTATGAACCATTTTACTAGCTAATTATTAAATCCATTGTAATCGCGCAAAACTAACTTTTAAGCTAAATCATTTAGTAATTTCGTAGGCTTATGTCTAAATGCACTGAATAACGCTTTTTCCATTATAAATTTAGATTTTTTAATGCACTATTTGAATAAAAAAATGTTTAGAATATTAGAATAATGTTTGAGCAAAAATTTTAAAGCCAAAATAGGCTTATAAATTATTGAATCAAATGCAATGAAACAATTCATAGGCTAATAAAATCTAAAATGCATTCCATACATATTCGCGCAATGCATCAGAATACTATGAAATGTTATATAATAAATATGTAATACCTTTGAATCAAAATTTAGCTTAAAAGTTCATATAAAACTATTAAACAAAATTCTAAATGAAGAAGGCATGTGTTAATATTATACATTAATCATTATACTATAATGATATAGTATATAGTATTATAATGATTAATGTATAATATTAATACATGCCATCTTCATTTAGAATTTTGGTAATACTGTTACATCAACTTGTAAGATAAATTTTGATTCAAAGATATTTTATGTATAATATATACATATACTATTTTTAATTTTAGCATATACAACTTTTAATTTAAAATATTCATTTGATTATGAATAGTTTTTAGTTCATAATCAGAAAGATTCTGTCTAACATTTATACGGATTGATAATTGCATACATTTGTAAAAGTGAATCATGTGAATAATAAAAGCTTCAATTATTCTAACAAATTTAATGAAAATGAGTACTTCTGAAAAAAAAGATTCATCTCAGACTATAGAAAACATAAAAGAACAAATTATAATAAACTAGCAAACCTCGCGGCTTTGCTCGCGTAATATTTGAAATATGCCAAGTGATATTCATATGTCTAATTTTTATTAAAAGGTACTAACTAAATTTTTATTTTATTAAAAGGTAATATTTTATTTTATTAAAAGATTTTTTTATTAATAGGTACTTATTACTTTTAGGAATAATTCAAAAATTACTATTTAAAACACAGTTTGATTAAACATCATTATTACACTGCATTAGGCAGAAATGAGACTTAAATTAATAAAACGAAATAAAACTAAATAAATGATAATTTAGAAAATATTTTGAAACTTTTATGATTAATTAATACGCTCATTTCAGTATTCATTTGAAGTTTTGAATTTTTTAGAAACCATCTTGTTACATCTTAAAATTAACTATCATGTCAAATTCCAAGTCCTACCACCTCTCTCAACATGAAGGGCTATGTTGAAATAGGAACTGTCACTATTAATTTGCCAACATTAATTTTGAAATCGGTTTCTTATTTCCTAATATTCCACAGAAACGTAATTTAGAAAGCTTTTAAAGGCCTTTTTTAGAACGTTTGTTGTTCCTGTGAACCCCAGGTGGTAGAATCATCGGCATAAAATACAGCCTGTGTAGGATCAAAGGCTGTTACCATTGATTCGCAACTATTACATTCATAATCGGTTTATATTCCCTCAGATTGCATAGAAATTGTAATTTAGGACTTTTTTAGAATGCTTTTCACCCCTCCCCTTCTCTTCACCCCTTTTTAATTCGAATTTATTTTCGACAATCCTTCGAGGGCATATATATTTTATAAGTAACTACCATGCCATATTTAAAGTTTCTAGTCTTTTCAGTACCACAGAAAACACAATTTAGAAAGTTTTTAGCTCCTGCAAACCTCTGATGGTAGTGGCACAGACATAAAATATAGCTTATGTTTGAGCAGGTTCTATCACCAACAATTTGTCATCATTATTTTTTTAATCGGTTTGGTATTTGCTAAAGATTGCATAAAAATTGTAATTTATAACGCTTTTCGCTCACTTCATCTTTTTAAACTTGGAATTTTCTTTCGACTGTTCTTAGAAAGCAGTTGCATCTTGTAAATAAATACCATGCCATACTTCAATGTCTTAGACCCCCTCAATTGTGCAAAAAACGCAAATTTGAACATGTTATGCTTTTGCAACCCTCAGGTGGTAGTAACAGCAACATAAAATATAGCCTATGTTATAGCAGGGTCTGCCACCATTGATTTGCAACCATTACTTTTGAAATAGCTTTGGTATTTCCTGAGATTGAGTAGAAATCGCAATTTAGAACGTTTTTAGAACGCTTTTCGCGCATTTCCACCCCTTTTTAAATTTTCAATTTTTTCTAAACTGTTTTTAAACATCATTTATATCTAATAAATATGTACCTTGCATATTTTTAAGTTGCTAGCCCCTACCGATCACAAAAATCGAAATTTAGAACACTTTTTTGCTCCTGCAGCGTCTAGGTGATAGTAATACCGACATAAAATAGCGTCTATGTTAGAGCAGAGGCTATCAGCATTAATTTCGTACCATTACTTTTGAAATCAGTTTGATTCTTCCTGAAATATTGCTGACAAAACGGCCTTTAGAACGTTTTTAGAACTCTTTTCGCGCATTTTGCTCCTGCATCTCTTCTGGGGTAGTGGAAACAGATATAAAATATAGCCTATCTTTGAGCAAGATCTGTCATCATCATTTTTACACCATTATATTCGAAATCGGTTCAGTACTTCCTGAGATTGCATAGAAATCGCAATTTAGAACGTTTTTTACAAAGCTTTTTGCGCATTTTGACCCCCCCCTTTTAAATTTTGATTTTTTTAGGAAATGTCCTTAGAGATCATTGATATCTTATAACTAACTACCATTCCAAATTTCACGATTCTAGGCCCTTCCGTAAAACAAAAACCGCAATTTAGACCGTTTTTCTCCTGCATCCCCTTTGGGTTAGTGGCACCGACATAAAACATAGCCTATATTGGAGTAAGGGTTGTCACCATCATTTTGACGCCATATTTTAAAAATCGGTTTGGTATTTCCTGAGATTGTGTGAAAACCACCATGTAGAACGTTTTTTAGAACGCTTTTCGCGCATTTTGACACCTTTTAAATTTCGAATTGCTTAAGAACTATGCTTAGAAATTCTTTATATCTATTAAGTAGCTAATATTTCAAATTTCATATTTCTAGGCCCTTCAGTAACGCAAAAATCGCATTTTTAGAACGTTTTTGGCTCCTGCACCTCCTTTGGGGTAGTGGCACCGACAAAAATATAGCCTATCTTGGAGCAAGTGTTGTCACCATCATTTTGACACCAATATTTTTTAAATCGGTTTGGTATTTCCTGAGATTATGTAGAAACTACCATTTAGAACGTTTTTTAGAACGCTTTTTGTGCATTTTCACCCCTTTTAAATTTCGAATTGTTTAAGAACTGTTCTTAGACATCATTTATATCTTATAAGTAACTAATATTCCAAATTTCATATTTCTAGGCCCTTCAGTAACGCAAAAATCGCAGTTTTAGAACGTTTTTTGCTCCTGCACCCCTTTGGGGTAGTGACACCGACATAAAATATAGCCTATGTTCTAAGTTAGACTAACGCCATCATTTTGATACCATTACTTTTGAAATCGGCTTTTTAGCTCCAGAGATTACCTCTAACAAACAAACAATTTTTACTTCTTTATAATATTAGTATAGATTAGTATAGATGAGAATGTATCTCTCTATTCTAAAAAAAAGTAACTCCCGCTGTCACCGCCGCCGCCGCCGCCGCCGCCGCCGCCGGTTTTGATTTTTTTGTGACCGGAGGCATTTCTTCGTTAATATTAACAAAAATAATGCATACAAAAATATGAAAATCGGTGGTTTTATACAAAAATGTTTGATAAACACGCTGATGCAGACAGTTTTCAAATCGAAGAATTATTTTAAGAGTTATTTAATGCTAAAGTTGGACAAAATCGTTCCACTAAAAAAGTTTTATAGCAGCAAAAACTAGACATGGCAGTGTAATCATTTTTAGATCATTTTATGCGTTAGAATTTGCCGGAGTGCAGATTGCATTAATTTTTTTTATTTTGACTCATTTTTTCAGGTTTTATTTCTATTTTAAATTCAAATTTTCAGCATTTCTAGAGATATTTTTTACAGATTTCAGAAAATTGTACTAATTTAAACTGTTGCCATCTGTATAAAAAGCGCAAGCAATAATGTTTGCTTCAAATTAAAAATTTATTTACACGTGACTATTATAAACAGGAAAAAAACTTTCAAAATAGTATTAAATAATTACGTATAAAAAGCAGGAACTTATTAAAAATTACGTCAGAAAAAGCATACACGTGAATTTTAAAGGAGAAAGGATATTGTAAAATAATAAATTCATTAACATGCGTTAGAAGTCTTAGGAGAAATTACGTCATATTTACGTCACATTATAGTTATTACATAAAATGAACACAAAATAATATTGCAAAAAAGTTTAAATTTAGAAATTGCGCTAGACATTTATTTGATATTTTGAAAATTAATTTAAAATGTCTCATTTAAAAGAACTTTCTTTTCGCTTTGTTAAAAAATACCAGAGACAAAGACTCTCTTTACTTAATTCCTTTTATATTAGCTTATTTTGAAATGTTGTTACATGTGTATACGTCATCAAGTTATTTTTATTTCGACGTTTTATTTGTGTTTTTATTAATGTTGTACGAATTTATTTGTTCTTTCGTTATTTAAAATAAAAATTATATCAATTTGTATAATTTGGCGAGTGGTTTGGCGATTTATATAATTTGGCGAAATTGGTCGACAGGATAATCAAGTAGTACCGCAGCGGATTTGGCGTTAAAATTCTCCAATCAAAGAGAAATGAATAGAAATTCGTTTATAGGGAGATTGCCACTGTTTTTTAAATTATAACTCAATCTTTCGAAATCTTTTTAAAGCCGATCAAATTAACGTGCATTTAGAGTCTGCGATGTCTGGACGGGGGTTGGCGAGCGTAGCTCGTAGGGGGCCGAGCCCCCTAGTTCGTTAAAAACACATAACATTGATCAATGGTACACAAAACACGAACTTTAATATGAACATGTACAATTAAAAATAAAAAATGCTGTAGAGTGATTAATCGCACAATGAAACATCCGCTTTTGTTTTACGGCTAGCGTGCACAAGGTAACGTTATTTATTGGAGACAAAATAAGCTGGGGAAAAAAATAGCATTCCGGAGGCTAACTAGAAGTTAATATCTATGTTTCGAGCTGTTTCTACAGCCGTATTCAGGATGAAATATGATGGTGAAACGACTAAAAGTTCAGAGATGAAGTCTTCCTGTATGAGAGACAATTTGTCGAACCTTGACCAATGATATGAATGCAAAAATGGAGTGGCGTCATCCAGTGAAGATCCCAGAATATTTTTAATGAAATGAGTTCGAAATGAGGGGGGGGGGGGGGGATTTTTTTGGTAAACATGATTCAAGTTTAAACTGAAATATTGCAATCATATACAGAATTATGACTTCATGATATTATGCCATATTTTTGGAATATTATAGGATAAATTATCGTTACAAGATTTATGAGCAAAGTTGTGTGTTTTTAACGACTACATTCTCATATATACTAATCTATACTTAATATTATAAAGAGGTAAAAATTGTTTATTTGTAGGAAGTAAGCTCTGGAACTACCGAACCGATTCCAAAAGTAATGGTATCAAAATGATCGTGTTAGTCCAACTTAGAACATAGGCAATATCTTATGTCCGTGCTACTGGCCAAAAGGGGTTGTAGGAGCAGAAAACGTTCTAAAAATGCGATTTTTGGGTTACTGAAGGGCCTAGAAAAATGAAATTTGGAATAGTAGTTACTTATAAGATACTAATGATCTCTAAGGACATTTCTTAAAAAAATCGAAATTAAAAAGGGGTGAAATTGCGCGAAATGCGTTATAAAAAACGTTCTAATTGGTGATTTTTACGCAATTTCAGGAAGTACTAAACCGGTTTAAAAAATAATGGTGTCAAAATGATGGTGACAACCCTTGCTCCAACATAGGCTACATTTTATGTCGGTGCCACTACCTCTAAAGGGGGTGCAGGAGGAAAAAAAAACGTTCGAAATTGCGATTTTTGTGTTACTGAAGGGTCCAGATACATGGAATTTGGAAAGTTAATTATTAGGCATAAATGATCTCCCCAGTAGCAGAAAGTTATGGTTGTGTCTGCGACAGCAATTTAGTGGGATGAAAATTGTCTGTGGGAGTAGCATGTTAGATTTTCTTATGTACAAACATTATGAGTTAAACAGCATTCTTACTATAATACCAGCGGTGATTCTGAGTAAAAAAAAATTCTGAAATCCACAGCAAATTTTCCGAATGTTTACAACAGGGGGGGGGGGGGCAGGGAGCGAAAATCACTACCGGCACTAATTACATGTTTTTCTTCGCGATCTTTTGACGAAATTTTCTATTTTTCTCGATCTTTTGACGAAAATTGCCGATTTTCGCGATCTTTTGACGAAATTTGCCTTTTTTGCGATCTTTTGACGAAATTTGCCGTTTTTTCGCGATCTTTTGATGAAATTTGCCATTTTTTCGCGATCTTCTGATGAAATTTGCCGTTTTTTCGCGATCCTTTGGCAAAAATGAACTTGTTTTTGCAATCCTTTACGAAATTTGCTTTTTTTTCTCGATTCTTTGACGAACTTAGTATTTTTTTCCGCGATTCTGTGACAGAAATTTGCGTTTTTTCGGCGCCTCTGTGACGAAATTCACCTTTTTCCCGGGATCTTTTGACGAAATTCGCGTTTTTACAGCAATCCTTTGGCAGAAATTTGCGTTTTTTGCGATCTTTTGACGAAATTCCGCAAATTTAATTCCGATCTTTTAACATAAATTTTCTTTTTTTCGTGACCCTTTGATAGTAATCTGCGTTTTCGTGATCCTTTGACAGAAATTTGCGTTTTTTCGCGATCGTTTTACAGAAATTTGCATTTTTTCCACGATTGTCTGACTAAATTCGTGTTTTTTCCTCGATCCTTTGATGAAATTCAACTTTCTTCTGCATTTTTGTGACAGAAATTTGCGTTTTTCTCGCGTCCCTGGAACGAAATTCACGTTTTTTTCGGGATTTTTGGATAAAGTTAAAGTTTGTACAGCGATCCTTTGGCAGAAACTTATGTTTTTCTTTTGACGAAATTCCGCGTTCTTTCAGCAATCCTTTGACATAAATTTGCGTTTTTTCGCGATCGTTTGACTAAATTTGCTTTTTCCTCCACAATCGTTTGACTAAATTCGCGCTCTTTCCGCGATCCTTTTACTAAATTCACATTCTTTCCGCGATCTTTTTACTAAATTCGTGTTTTTTCCGCGATCCTGTGACAGAAAATTGCATTTTTTCCACAACCCTGGGACGAAATTCATGTTTTTTTTCGGGCTCTTTTGACGAAATTCACGGTTTTATAGCGACCCTTTGGCTATAAATTACCGATTTTTTATGCGAACGATTGTCGAAATTGATATTTTTCGGCGACCATTTGTCGAATTCGCGATATTTTTTGTCAGAATTTTCTCCACTTTTTTTTTTAAAGGAAATACTTTTTTTTTCTTCAAGTTGGCAAAGTTATCTGCAAGGTCCAAAATAAATCTGCGACGCACGTCGCGCGTCACGCACTTTCTGCTACCGGGATGATCTCTAAGTACATTTCTTAAAAAAATTCGAAATTTAAAAGGGGTGAAAATGCGCAAAAAGCGTTACAAAAAACGTTCTAAATGGCGATTTTTACGCAATCTCAAGAGGTACCAAGCCGATTTCAAAAATAATGGTGTCAAAATGATGGTGACAACCATTGCTCCAATATAAGCTACATTTTGTGTCGGTGCCACTACCCCTAAAGGGGGTGCAGGAGCAAAAAAACGTTCGAAATTGCGATTTTTATGTTACTGAAGGGCCCAGATACATGGAATTTGGAATGGTAGTTACATATAAGATATAAATGATCTCTAATAACATTTTTTTTTTAATTCGAAATTTAAAAGGGGTGAAAATGCGCGAACAGAGTTCTAAAAAACGTTCTAAATGGCGATTACTACGCAATCTCAGAAAGTGCCCAACCTATTTCAAAAGTAATGGTTGGAAATTGATTGTGACAGCCCTTGCTCCAACATAGGCTCTATTTCATGTCAGTGTCACTACCACCTAAGGGTTGCAGAAGCAAAAAACGTTCTAAATTGCGATTTTTGTGTTACTGAAGGGCCTAGAATCCTGAAATTAGGCAGAGCAGTTATTTATAAGATACAAATGATCTCTAAGAACATTTCTTTAAAAAATCAAAATTTAAAAAGGGTGAAAATGAGCGAAACGCATTCTAAAAAACTTTCTAAGTTGCAATTTCTACGCAATGTTAGGGAGTACCGAACCGATTTAAAAAATAATGGTGTGAAAACGATGTTGACAGCCCTCGCTCCAACATAGGCTGTATTTCATGTAGGTGCCACTACCCCAAAGGGGGATGAAGGAGCAAAAAACTATCTAAATTGCGTTTTTTGTAATACTGCAGGGGCTAGCAACTTGAAATTAGGCATGGTAGTTACTTATAAGATATAAATGATCTCTGAGAACATTTCCTAAATAATTCAAAATTTAAAAGGTGTGAAAATGGACGAAAAACGTTCTAAATTGCGATTTCTACGCAATCTTAGAAAGTACCCAACCGATTTCAAAAGCAATGGTTGGAAATTGATGATGACAGCCCTTGCTCCAATATAGGATCTATTTCATGTCGGCGTCACTACCACCTTGCGCTTGCATTTTAAAAAACTTTCTAAATTGTAATTTTTGTGATACTGAAGGGGCTAGCAACTTAAAATTTGGCATGGTAATTACTTATGAGATGTAAATGCTCTCTGAGAAGAGTTCCTTAAAAATTTGAAATTTAAAAGGGATGAAAATGAACGAAAAGCGTTCTAAAAACGTTCTAAATAGCGATTTCTACGCAATCTCAGGAAATATAAACCGATTTCAGAAGTAATGGTTTCAAATTGATGGTGACAGTCCCCGCTCCAACATAGCCTATATTTTACGTTGTTGTCACTACCATCTGGGGGTTACAGGAGCAAAAAAGTTCTAAATTGCTTTTTATGTGTTACTGACGGGCGTCTAACATTTTAAATTTGGAATGGTAATTACTTCAAAGATGCAAATACTTTCTAAGAATTGTTGAAAGAAAATTCCAAATTTAAAAGGATGAAGTGCGCGAAAAGCGTTCTAAATTACAATTTTTATGCAATTGTATGAAATACGAAACAGATTTCAAGCATAATGGTTGCAAATTGATGGTGATAGAACCTGCTCAAGCATAAGCTGTATTTTATGTCGAGGGTTGCAGGAGCAAAAAAACTTTCTAAATTGCGATTTCTGCGGTACTGAAGAGGCTAGAAACTTTAAATATAGCACGGTAGTTATAAAATATAAATGTCCTCTAAGAACAGTCGAAATTAAATTCGAAATTAAAAAGGGAGTGAAGCGAAGAGAAGGAGCGAAAAGCATTCTAAAAGTGTCCTAAATTACGATTTCTATGGAATCTCAGGAAATAATAAACCGATTACAGTAGTTATTGCCTTATTGGTTGCGAAGCAAGTCCCTGATCCTAGATCCTATACGGGGTATATTTTATGCCGGTGTCACTACCACCTGGTTAGTAGGAACATCAAGAAAGCCTTTAAAAACATCTAAATTCCGTTTTCTATAGAATATTAGGAACTACCAACCGATTCCAAGGTTAGTGTTGGCAAATTAATGGTGACAGTCTCTGTTTCAACATTTTTCGAGGCATTCTATTTCAACTCTGTTTCGACACTTTATGTTGGTGCCACTAACACCAGAGAGGTGGTAGACAGACTGTTAGACAAGAAGCTTGGAATTTGACATGATGGTTAATTTTAAGATGTAAATGTGTTAAGATGGTTTCTAAAAAATTCAAATCTCCAAAAAATACTGAAATGAGCTAAATGTGTTAAGATGGTTTCTAAAAAATTCAAATCTTCAAAAAATACTGAAATGAGCGTATGAAATGAGCATAAAAGTCTCAAAATACTTTCTAAATTATCATTTAATTGGAATTAGTTTTAGCTCTTCTTATTAATTAAAATCTCATTTCTGTCTATTGCACTTTTATAATGAAGTTGAGTGACAATCTTTGGTCTGTGTGGCTTAATTTGTAATTTTTGAATAATTTCAAAAAGTGTTCTTCTAATAAAAAATAGTCATTCCAATATCACTTGGCATATTTCAACTATTACGTGAGCAAAGCCGCGGGGTTTGCTAGTTTATTATATTTTATGGTGCAATTGTCCAATACGTGTTGTTAAAGAACAAATTATTTTATGCGGATATTTAGTTTAGTTTTTTGAAAAATAGAATAATGGTCTTAGCGGTTGCAACTATTATATTTTGATAGTTGTAAGTACTTAAATACATTAAGTTCAGTTTTGTTATTTTCATAATTGCAAGCATGTGCGCCGGGAATTTGAAATCAGGAAAGGAAAAAAAATTGGATCAGGTGATCCTGTAGTCCACTGTCAAAACCACGTCTTTTTCCTTTCTTTTTTTAAATGAACTAGTTGGATGTGCCAATCCCAAAACTTTCTTCTATCTTATACATCTTAATATTTCAAAACCTAGTTACACATGTTAATACTTCAATATTATTAGTTCAATACTATACCAACTTTGATTTTCATCTTAAATTTCTGCTCAAGTCAATTAAACGGACTAAAAACGAGTTAATCTATATCATGATATTTGTTAAAATTATTAATTTTTCCTTATTCTGTCGTTATCAGCTGTTTGCGAATAGCCGGCATAGCAGGAAGCGAGTTCCCGCCGCTGCATGAGCCGCCCATGCACAATAGAACTACGAAAAATCAAGAAAAGTATACAAAAATCGCTAGCACGGAGCCCCTTTACCGCGCAATATTTCCAAATTCAAGGAGAACCTGTTGGCCAAAGCCAAAATCAAGCACAAACATTTTGGTTCAATTGTATGCATAATTTTATACGCTGTTCGATGGTACAATAATGAAAATGGCACAGAGATCGGCATTATAGCGCCCCCTTCTTTCGGATTTTCTTCAAGTTTAGGGAGGACTTGTTTGCCATAGCCAGAAACATGCACAAAAAATTTGGTTCAATTATATGGATAACTTCATACACTTTTCAATGGTACAATAATGCAAATGGTACAGACATCGCAATTATAGTGCCCCCTTCCGGCAGAATTTTTCCAAATTCAGGGAGGACCTTCGTGACATGACCAAAAATAAACACATAAAATTTGGTTCAATTCTATGCATAACTTCATACACTTTTCGGCGGTACAATATTCCAAATGGCACAAAAATTGTACAAAAATCGCTATTACAGCGCCCTCTACGAGCGATTTTTTTACAAATTAAGGGAGGACAACCTTGCCATAGCCAAGAACTTAAAAATTTTTTTTGGTTCAATTCTATGCATAACTTCATACACTTTTCGATGGTGCAATATTCAAAATCGCACAAAAATCGCTATTACAGCGGCCCCTAACGGCGAATTTTTTGCAAATTCATGGAGGACCTGCTTGCTATATCCAAAAACTTAAAATAAAAATTTGGTTTAATTCTATGCATAACTTCATACACTTTTGGACGGTACAATATTCAAAATCGCACAAAAATCGCTATTACAGCGCCCCCTACCGGCGAATTTTTTCCAAATTCAGGGAGGACCTGCTTGCCATAGCCAAAAACTTAAAATAAAAATTTGGTTCAATTCTATGCATAACTCCATACACTTTTGGATGGTACAATATTCAAAATCGCACAAAAATTGTTATATCAGCTCCCCCTACCGGCGAATTTTTTCCAAATTCCGGGAGGACCTGCTTGCCATAGCCAAAAACTTATAATAAAATTTTGGTTTAATTCTATACATAACTTCATACACTTTTTGATGGTACAGTGGCGACAGACAGACGGACAGACGGACAGACGGACAGACGGACGGACGGACAGACGGACAGACGGACAGACGGACAGACGGACACACAGACAGACAGACATTTTCTATAAACATGTTTTTTGGAATCTCTGACCCCTAAAACATGCAAATCCGTCGAAACCCGGAAGTCGAAAAAAATTTCGATTACAATACTTTCTTCTATTGAAGATAGAAGAAAGTAAAAATACAAACGTAAAGTAACTCAAATTTTAAAAAAGTCACGAAACCTCATGCAAGACAATTTTTAAACATATATACAGAAATGTAATAATTAAGACATATTAAATTCCCCAGATGAACTTCAACTGGCTTTTTATAAAAGGAAGAATTTAATAGCTTATTACCTTTTTTCATCAAGAGGGCTTTGTCCTCCTGACACCCCCGCCGCCTCCGATTACGATAATTTTTTAACACATGAACTTGTAAAGAAAAACAAAACTACAAATTGCCTCCCACAGGGTAAAACCCCCGAGGAAAAATCCTTAGTTCCATTTTATTTTAGTTTATAATTCACTTGAAACGAGAATAAATTATATATATATATAACCATTAATTAAACATTACCGACCATCATCAAAAACCGCAATATTGTGAATGAATTGACAATAAAAATGGATGCCACAAACCTATCATATAGAACTGTATGTATAAAATAAAGTGCCTTAAACTTAATTATAAGAATTAATATGGAAGAAAAAAAGAAGAATATGGATTCCGAAAAAATTGAAAAACTTATATATTGAATTACGTTTTCAAGAGTACAGAATTCAATGATATAAGCAAATCGGTCGTTTTCTGTGAGAAAAAAGCTAAAAGCTGAAAAAAAAATTCTCCTATACCCAAACAACCAATATAACCAAAAGAATAGTTTCAAGATGAAAACAAAACATTATCAAATGGCATGAAATGGAAAAAACACTACAACCCATTAAATATTTAATTTATAGCAATAGAAATCTTACACAACACACACACATATATATATATATATATATATATATATATATACTGTAAACTACAAATTATCCGCCACTCTACCAACCGCCACCCCACCCCCCTTACCTATTTTTTTACATCAGAAACGAACACCGAAAATTCAAATCAACTCGAATGAATGAAAGTAAAATTGAGTAAAATGCTGGTCTGACATTAGCAACAGCAGCTAGAAGATATTTCTGCGGTTGAAAACATAGATCGGCTTAAATGTGACAAGAATAATATTGGTTATGAAAAATTATTAGATGACGAAATTATTCAAAGTGTTTTGAATACAGAGAATCCCGAAGCGGATGAATATAATGAATCGGGGATTGATCATCCAGGAGTCAGTCATGCAGACTATGCATCTAATTTATTTAATATATTTAATCCATTATATGTATTATATTAAAATATGTAACATATATATCTAAAAGCATTTATTGGTTTGAGATGCAGGATGCAAGAAGAAGCAGATGCAAACCAAGTATTTCTGTTACGTAGAATTCGTAATCTTCCTGCAGTAAAAGAACAAGCAAAACGCATACAAAAAAGTACAATGGATTACTTCTTATGAAAATAGGTACTACATATTTATTCAGCAAAACTCTAAATTTGTCTGATTAATAGATTTATTATCCGTTATGCTTTTTATAAACGGAAGTACACAACAAATAAAAAAAATCTTTTAATTATTCTTATTTATAAGTTAACATAAAAAAAAATATAAGTATCAACGGTCTTGCATTGTCTTTCGATTGTTTGACTATTTCGATTATCCGCGACGCTGTCAGTCCCGTGAGTGACGGATAATCGGACGTTTACTGTTATAAGAATCATAGGAGAAAAATGAGATTTAGTTAATTGAATTGGCATCCTTTCATCCCTTCGGGGTCGATAAAATGAGCACCAAGCTTACTTGGGAATTAAACATTGAGGGTCCCGCGTTAGGCTGACCACCTGACGCACCTCAAAACGCACGCTCAAGAAAACAGGGTTAGGCACTGTTTTAATTGAATTGGAAAATCCAGCGAGAGAGTCCCTTACCCACTTTGTCGGTGTCAAATTGAATATGTGAGTCAGATTGAATATGTGTTTGAATATGTGATAATATGTGACTGTAAATATTTCAAATTTTAATATTTTTAAATCCTACAACTTATTTATTAGCAGTTTATTTATTTTTCAGAAATGTCTCACAGGAACAGAAACAAAAATGTGAAAAAATTCATTTGTCCTGCTATCTATGGGCGTTACCCTCATCCGGAAAGTTGTGAATATTTCTTTGAATGCAGGTTTGGATGGCCTACTTTGTTTCATTGTAACAGAGGTTATTTGTATGATAGAGAAAAAGAACAATGTCGAGATAAACGAACGGTCAAATGCCGCATCGGTCATGACAGAGACCACGACCATCACAAAGACGATAAAGACAAAGACAAAGACAAAGGTAAATAATGCATACATTTATTTTACATAAATCGTTTAAATGTAATATTTTCCTTTCGTGGTTTTCTCTCTGTTTAAAATTCAATGTTTAAAGTTACGAATTGTTATTTTTAATTTACTGCACGAAATAACTGGATCGCTGTTCGCTAGATAGCAGCACTACAAAAATTCTGATTAGCTCGTTAAAAGAGGCGTGGCTAATATGAGTGTAAATACAATGAAAAATCTCTAATGTATATATTTTTTTAACATTTTGTTTTATTAAAATTTTATGAAGGAAAATGATTTAATCAAGAAAACATGCAATTCTTGTGGTAAATTTTGAATTTTTTTTTTTTTTTTTAATAAGAAAAATTAGGAAAATTTAAAAACCCTACAACGCTTACAATTTCGAATTTTTTGAAAATTTTCTTTCTTTCTTTCTTCCTTTTTTTCATGTTTTCCTTACAAATATGTTCTAAAATGGAAGGAATTACATTTTCGAAAAATTAATTAGTTTAAGAAAAAAAAATAAATAAAATGTCATGACATACGTAAAAATAGAGTAAAAATGACTATTTACTTACCATTTTTATTAAAAAAGTAAACTTTTATATTACTGAAAACATTATTCCTATTTTTATGAAATGCACCTTTAGAAGCCCTCCTCTCATCCCTCTCGCCCACAACAAAAAAAAATGGCTTGTTCAATTGAAAAGTATTAGCTGAAGTTTTAATATTTTGATTATACTGAAGAAATAAAGACAGAGAAAAATTAAATTAAAGATAGCAACTCTGAATCATTTAAAGGGAAATGGACGCTGTAAAAAGCCCCTTTTCACATATTTATAATCATCGGATCATGGCGTAACTTCACCAGAATATATCAGTGATGTTTAAATACTTCTTAAGTCAAAAATTGGAAAATTGATATTTGCCCCATTTTATGCCACATGATCTATGTTCCCATGAGAAAAATATTTATTGCGAAAGCAATTTTTCACACACAGAATTTACTTAATCCATATTATTTGCTTCTAGAATGTAGATAGTGGTCCCTGGCGAGGCCGTGGCTAAAAAAGTATTTTGAAGGGGAATTTTCGTGCTCAAATTTTATCCTCATTTCCTTATTTAAAACTTGTTTTTTAGAAGTAATAATTTTTAATAGAGGTGAATGAAATTTAAAAGTCTATTATTAAGCCTTTTTGTGAAGAATAATTTAATAATATAACTATTACAAAAGAAAATATAATCGAGCCATCTTCGTTGAAAATAACTTTTTATTTTCATTGTTTTATGTGTTGATGTTCTTCGTAGATGTATTGACACTGCTGTCGACCGAATTAATGTTTTAAAAAGTTTAATACGAATGTTTCAAATGTTTTATCTGGGAGCACGGCAGTGCGTCCGCCAAGTTCGCACAAGCCGTAAGCTACCTTTTCCTGAACCAATTCGGCATACTTTTCACCCCCTCATAACGTCGTTTTAGGGAGAGATATAGAAATTTTTCGTTTATACACATGTTGGTATGGTCAAACTGAACTAAGGTTCCACGATTTCATGTTTCTATATTTAGTAGTTTTCGGAATATTAAATTCCGAAAAAGCGCTTTTTTGTCACTGACTCACTTCGCATCATCAAATAACTAAGGTACTTCTAAAAGTCGTAGAATCATGAAATTTCACAAGTAAGTCGGGTTTGTAGCACAATTAACCAGAAAAATCTGAAAACACAGAATTTCCGCCTCTAAACCCTTCATACAGGGGGTGTTCATTTCGCCGTAAACAGTTCCTACGCATTCAAATGTGCCAATGTTGGTCGCCAAAACTCGATTACAGAGCTTTGAAGGCGGTCACGTGATTTCAAGCAGAATAACATTTCTTATATATGCTTTTCCAAAGATGTTTGTTAAATAGAAAAAATGAATATACCTAAAAATTTTAATCAGTATAGGTTATGATATATTTACGATATTAAAACAATAAAACATTTGACAAAATATAACCGCAATTAGGTACGTTTCCGATATAGTAGCCTTGGCGAAATTCAGAAAATAGCCTTGACGAGAAAAGAAATTTGATAATAACGTATTTTCTGGCGACCTATTTACCGTGTCATATACACAAGCAATTTTTTCCATATGTATACAATTTATTTAATGTAAGGAACCCGTTTATTTATTTTTATATACCAACATAAATAATCTGTATATAAAAAATAATATTTTATACATGTATAAATAAAATGTTTATATGTATACAAATACATATAAATAACATAAAAGTTCATCAGGTTTGTTTTCGTAGTTGTTTATATCATTTGGCAACATATCTTAGTTTCTGAAGTCCGAATTGCGCCAAGATTTTTTTTAAATGCCAAGGTCCCTATAGTGGAAAAATATCCTAATTCCATATGAAAATTTAAAAATCTCCTTTTAATTAAATGAAATGTGTAACTAATAAACTATGTTTAACGATGTGCGACAGATGTGGCGTCCGAAGTCCGCTGCTAATGTTATTATATTGTATTATTAGCCTACTTACTGTTAATTTATTGTTAATTTTAAATCTGTAAAAGAAAGATTATAGTTATAGATAAGATATGTTGGTCGCCAAAACCCGATTACAGAAAATTAGCCTGAGTTATAAAGGTGTTACATGATTTCAAGCTGAATGAATTTTTATATGCTTTTACAAAAATCTTAAGGCAAATCTGTCCATCTTTCTATCTTTTACTTCCTTAAAACAAATTTTATTAAAGACCGGGAGGCGTCTGCACAGATCATCACCTCATCGAGTTGACGACTGAAATTTTAGGACTAGTTAAATATCGATTAGCGTATTTAAATGTAACTGGTCTGACAATTCATATCTTTGTGGAAACCACCTACAGATCCGATTTTACGGGTTAATTGGTGGATTTTCCATTGTGTTTTCCTGCACCCATTCATCCATGTTTCCAAACTTTTGGATGCAGGAAAATACAATACTAAACCTATCAGTTAACCACTAAAATTAGGTCTTCAGGTGGTTTCTACCAAGATATGACTTAACAGACCAGTTGCATTTAAATATGCTAATCTAGTTTTAACTAATCCTAAAATTTCAGCTGTAAACTCGATGAGGTGATGGTGTGTACAGACGTCTATTATAAATGTCGGTATTCTAATCTCAATAGCACTCTGGTCAATCTGGCAATTATCCCTACTATTTATGAAACACTATACCTTTAAGTGCGTTTTAGTGATGTTAATGAACTTATGCATATGCATCATACATATTATAGATATGCATATAATACGTAATACATTTGCATCATACATATTATAGGTATGTGTATAATACATAATACATATGCATCATTATGACGTCAGAATAAGCAAAACCTTTTTTTGTCGCCAAATTTGAGAATTGACATGATATATTACCAAATTTGGCGAAACTTTGCTAAATGTCGCCAAGCTTGGCGAATATTTGGCGCTTGTGGCTATTTTTCAATGAGTTAATTATTAATGCCATCTATTTTTATTTTTCCGCATATCATCTGAATAGTTAAATGCTATAACGTACTAATATTTCCAAAGTGCTAAAAGTTTCGTCACTGCCCAAAACCTCTGCTATTCTTATTATATTGTACTGTTATTATACTTTCTGTGACTATGTTGTTAACCTTTACACCGCTAAAACTTCTGTATTATAAAGAGAATTTACGGAAACTATTAAAGCATTGAAACTGCCAGTTCTCCTTATGATTATTGTAATTCTATAACATGTAACTTGTTAATCAATATGTACGTTAGAATGAATCTTCTATAATCCGGTTCCTCACATTTTAGTTTTCAGGTTTCAAGTAAAATTAGCTAAAATCTTAAAACTATGGCACATCGACTAATTCTTCAACACGATCAGATGAGAAGAATGATAGATTTTCAAATGGATCATGGCAGTGAGCCGGTAGACCTTCTATTCTTCCGTAATCGAGTCTATTGAAAAGGTTAACGTGAAACAAAAAGATATTAGCATCAATATGGTTTAATGTAAATGCAGATATTGTCAAAGGATTTCATAAGAACCATTTCACTTGTACCCAGTCGTATCAGTTAAAATACAACAATTGGCAGTGAGCCCAATTGGAAAAGATTACTTAATAGGATTAAAAATTTCCGCATTAGAGAACGAATCGTAACTGCTAAGGAAAGATGCATAAGTGAGTTAATTGGCCACGAAAGATGAAATACATAACAACACAAAATATATGATGTGCTTCCATGTTCGTTAAGAGTTCTTGATTTCTCTATCAAAAGCTTCCGAATTGGCGAAAGAATGGGCAAGTAAATTAAATTGTGAATCACAGTAACATGATGCAACGTTTAACATGGAAGTAATACGGTAAATACTGCTTGCTAGAGGCTGCTAGTACTTTAATATAAAAAGAAATAAAGTATAAATTTGTAAAGCTGAATAAAATAAATTTAGGTATTTTTATGTTAGCCGGGCGCAAGTGGCAAATAGCCAAATACTGTTCCCAACTCCATTGTTTATATTGCATTCATTTCATTTAAAGATATATACTTTTCAGTCATCTCATTTAAAATAGATGCATTTCCCTCATTTTATTTAATAGAATATTTAACATAGAAATAAATAAATAAATGAATAAGAAAAATTAACATAAATCAAAATATTTTATTTGAAAATCAAAGCATTGTTTCTAATTTACACATGTGAAAAATGAAAACTGCTATTGGCGAAACAACAAAAGGCTAATGAGGAGATTTGCTCCCGGCTAACATAAAAGTACCGAAATTTAAGTTTTTTCATATTAATATAGTTTAGAATAACAAACTTGAAAAAACATACAAAAAGTAGTGATATCCCAACAAAAAGTTTTCGGTAAAAAAAAAAAAAAAAAGGCGCCAAGTTCTCCTTAATGTTTCGGCCAGAAAAAGTAGTGATATCTGATGTTCGCACAAGTAAAAAGCCAACACATCCCAAATCTTTCATTGAAAATGGCTTCCTGCGACTTGGCCGTTAATGCCTTCGTGAGAGTTTTTCAAATTTTAAAATATGTACATATGAGCTGCATGCCAACTACATTTTTTGATTATTTGAGGCATTTTGTGACACAGAATACAGACATAAAATACACATTTGAAAAAAGCATTTAAACAACTTCAGTCTATTTAAATGCTTAGAAGTTAAAAATAACAAAATACTTGTACTTAGGAGATAATATCCCTAATTGCTAAAACATAATTAATATCAACTTTTAACAGTTTATAAATCGAATACCTCTTAATTTTTGCAAACAATCTATAATAAATGTTCAAACGAAAAAAATCTCTTTTGTCAATACACAAGATTTCAATATTATACAATAAAATGTAATGTGACATATTGTGAGATATGAAGTAAGTAAATTTTGTTTTATTTCTTGGGTTTTACGTTAATGACTTTAGCTTTAGGCCGTACAAAATGGCAATTAAACCGCAAGTGGACTAAATAATCTGTAATCAAAACTAATGTTTGTTGAAACTGAATGGTAGTTATCAGAAATCTTTTACTTATAATGTCTTTATGTGAATTTGCCTCTTTGCATTCTAATATTACTTTTAATATTTAAATAATTCATGAATGCGTAATTTCCAATCATTAATTTTGAAATGCTGTAGAAGGCATTAACGGCCAAGTCGCAGGAAGCCATTTGCAATGAAAGATTTGGGATGTTTGGCTTTTTACTTGTGCGAACATCAGATATCACTACTTTTTCTGGCCGAAACATTAAGGAGAACTTGGCGCCTTTTTTTTTTTTTTTTTTTTACCGAAAACTTTTTGTTGGGATTGTTAAATATGTTTTATCAGGAGCATAAGTTCGAGCAATAGGTTTGCCAAAAAAAAAAGAAAAAATTAAGTTTGTGAGGATTTCGAAATAAACTTCTAACTACATTCTTCAAGAATTCCATTTTAAAAAGTTGTAGGACAACATTAAAATTCCACTTCTAGCCAATCCCACTCCAAAAAATTCGGATAAACTTAAAAAAAAAAAAAAATCCTAGAAATTACAATCATTTTTATTACCGACTTCAAAAAGGAGGAGGTTATCAATTCGACGCGTATGTATGTTTTTTTTTTTTTTTTTTTTTTTTTTTATGTATGTTCACCGATTGCTCCGGAACTTTTTGTCCGATTTATCTGATTTTTATTTTAATTGAAAGAGGATACTCTCGAATTGGTACCACTTCCGTTTCATTGAAATTGGTTGAGTAGCTTTTTAGTAATTCAACAAAAACCAATAAAATGGAGGATTTCACCCAAATTATCTTTCATTGTTGTAACCGGTTTCTCATATACGTTAGAGCCAAGTTGTCGCAAAACTTGGCGCAGTTACGTTAATTATCGCCAAATTTGGTGACCAAAATAAGTCGCCATAAATGAAGCTAATTTGGCTGTAACTGTCTAATTTGGCGATATTCCCATTCAAATTCAGTAATGGATCTTCCCCAATCTGTTTCTTCGCATTTTCTAATCGACAGTCATATTTAAAATTCTCAATTGGCAATCGCATTCAAAATAGTAATTTAATATACATTAATTAAATATGCACCATTATTTCAAATGCTAAATAATACAGAAGCAAACTAACTTAATACAAAACAATAATTTAGTATACAATAGTTTAGTTTAATTAAACACATAACATCAGACTGGTGGCACATAATATATATATATATATATAATATTGGTACTTCTTAGTTATCCCGTCGACCAAATTACTGTCGCCATATTGTAAGATTAAATGCCAATAATGGTTTGCCATTAGTTAATTAATTGTAAGATTAAATGCCAATAATGGCCAATAAAACCATCAATTCGACGTATTATTTGTATTTTTATTAATGTTTTACTAACTTATTTGTTCTTTCGTTATTTAAAATAAAAATTATGTCAATTTGTATAATTTGGCGATTTATATAATTTGGCGAAATTGATCGACGGGATAACTAAGAAGTATCATAATATTATATACATACCTATATTATATTATATTAAACAGTTATATGTATGAATGCTTTTTGATTGCCTTTAATATTTTCACTAGATAACATTAATGATAACTTTCCTGTATCGGGGCCTTGGAGAGAAAAGGAAAATTTCACGTATATTTTCTGACAACCTATTAACTGTCTTGGTACTACTTAGTTATCCCGTCGACCAAATTCGCCAGATTATATAAATCACCAAACCATTCGCCAAATTATACAAATTGACATAATTTTTATTTTAAATAACGAAGGAACAAATAAATTAGTATAACATTAATAAAAATACAAATAAAACGTCGAAACAAAAATCACTTGATGACGTAAACACATGTATCTTGCTTAAAGTCAAGTGAATGTGACATTTACGATCAACCATTATTGACATTTAATCTTATAGTTTGGCGATAGATTTTTGGTCGACGGGATAACTAAGTAGTACCACTATCTCTTATACACAAGAGAGTTTTTCAATATTTATAAATTTATTTATTGTAAACAACCATTTGTCTACTTTTATATGCAAACAGAAGTTGAGCCAAGATCCCAATGTTGTTAAAGTACAAGATAAACAACATAGAAAGAAATAAAAGGAATTACTCTAATTAGTATTCACCGTTAAGGCTAGTGTGAAACAAAAAAAATATCAGCAGCAATTGGTTTAATGTAAATGTGGGTATCATAAAATATTTAATTCGCAAAACGCTTCAATGCACCAAATCATATTAGCTCAGAAACAACAATTGGCAGTGGACGCAATAACGGTAGATTACTTAATAGCTTTAAAATCTCCACTGCCTAACGTATTGCAAATGATGATGCAATAAGAAGCATAAATGCCTAAGTGAGTTAAGCTGATTTTTTCAAGAAAGATTACAAACAAAAATAAACAAAATGCCGTCATGATGCAATGAGTTCTCAATTTCTCTATCAGAATCTTTAGATTTGGCGAAAGATTAAGCAAATAATTTAAATTATGAATAAAAGTACCATGCTGAAATGCTTAGCATACATTTAAGCACATTGGCATTACGTATACATTACATATTGGCACTTGCATATAAGAAAACATTAATACCACCAAAAAATAAATTGTTTTTAAATTCTTGAAGCCTCAAATGAATTATATATAAATTCTCTTTTCACACCATAGAAATTTAATCAATGACCAGCCATTTGAGAGAACGCCATTTAAGACTTTCCCCCTGTAGTCTTTTCACGATCATTTTTTGATAAGTTATTCGGTTGTCATGTACCCTAATGGCTCCTGGTGCATGTAAACTCCGTCGATAGGTGCGAAGACCTCGAATTTACCTATGAATTATACCTCTGAGGTGCCTTGCCAGATGAAGGTCTCGTCATCTGATTAAGCTTCTGAATTACGAGATCAACATGAGTAGCAATGCGCAGGTGCTAAACAACAAGATATAAATGTTAAGTAACTGGCATAAAAAGTTCATAATTAAGAAATAGGCACTGCCGATTGTAAAACGATCTGGGCGTTCATCAGGTTTATTGCCGCTACGTGGCGATTAGGTGGTCTCCTACGCCGATGCCAGGTACCAAACCTGTTCATCTAGGGCAACCCGGAAGATAAGGGCCTGGTCATCTGTTAGAAAGTATGAAAAATAAGTCATTGGGTCTCTCTTCTCTATTTCATAGAGCATTTTTAGTAAGCCGAAGAACTTTTATTGTCAGTTTCCAAAGTTCGATATTTTTTCATGCGATCAGCATCTCTTGTCGTTCTACCCATGTCCAAATACAGAAACAAAAATATTTAATTAAAAAATAAAGCTATTAAATCTGAAGAAGAATAAATGTAATATATATATATAAAGAATTTTCACAAAAAACCTGTGTTATGAATGTACACACAAATCTGGACAAAAGTATTTACTTATCAAAATAACATCTTTAAAAGTTTCTTTAAAAGTCCGCAATTTCCTCCAAAAGAATCATGCAAAAATCGTAACTCAAAAAAAAAATAAATAAATAAATAAATAAATAAATAAAAATAAAAATAAACTAAAAAGTGAAAAATAAACTAAAAAGTGAAAAATAAACTTTTTTACCAAAAATAAAACCGACTTCAAAAACTACTACAAAGTAAAAAATAATTTTTTACATAATAGTTAATAAGAAATTAAATTAAGAGCATTGTATTTACCATGCGCATTATTATATTTATGTACATTAATTTGATTTTTTGGAGTCGGTGCCAGCCAAGCCAAGTTCAAAATTAAAATTGTTTATCCAATACAAATCGTAACAAGATTCAGCAAAACCGTTTAGGAAAAAAAATCCATTCTCAATCAATCAACCTTGACACCATCCTGCATTTGAAAATTTGTGTTTGGCTACGATTTGTTTTACATAATAGCCTGTATAAACGCATTAATTTTACAATAACCATTAATTTAGCACACATAATTACAACTAATCTCACTTGAAAATACACGTTTATAAAATCAGATGAAATGTTTCAAAAATGGTAAAATTCAAATTTTTTAACTAAATAACAAATCGTAAAAAAACTCGTAGATATTTGGATTTGTGTCTGTTGGATAATTATACTTAACTTCGTTTGGCTGGCACCGACTCCAAAAAATCAAATTAATGTACATAAATATAATAATACGCATGGTAAATACAATGCTCTTAATTTAATTTCTTATTAACTATTATGTAAAAAATTATTTTTTACTTTGTAGTAGTTTTTGAAGTCGGTTTTATTTTTGGTAAAAAAGTTTATAGCAACAAACATTAAAAAGATGCCAGCTCAGAATTTTGAATTTTAACTGTAGTTAGTTTTTTTAATTTTTACCATTACTTAATGTCATGTTTATACTCATCACGAAAAAAAATCCAGAAGGGGATCAAACTTTGGCGATCCCTCCACTGTATACGGCCTTTGTCCATGACGAAGCATATCACTTTGTAAGTTTTTCCATGAAGTTAAATAAATTGATGAAATAGAATTGAATTAAAATAGTGAATGAATTGAAATGCCGGGTGAGCCAAAAATTCGTTAAAACTTTAAAAACTCATAAAAAAGGAAGAAATTATTGTAAAGGAGTGCGGTTTGCAAGAAAGGGCTCACAAGGTAGTCGGACTTTTTTTAGCAGCAAAAAAGGTTAGTTAAAAAATCACATGTAGAGGACGCTGACGACCCGAAACACAATGAACAGGACAACAGTTGTGTCGTAGAATGTTTTGGAAGTCATGTTGAACATTTGTTATTGGAAGAACAAATGAATGGAGCGTATTTTTGTCCTGTTCATTGTGTTTCGGGTCGTCAGCGCTCTCTACATGTGATTTTTTTAACTATTTTTTTTTCTTTCGATACTAAAAAATCCGACTACCTTGTGAGCCCTTTCTTACAAACCGCACTCCTTTATTATAATTTCTCCCTTTTTATGAGTTTTTGAAGTTTTAACGAACTTTTGGCTCAACAGGTAGTTTTCCCTACTTATTATTTTCTTAAACTTTCTCATTTTAATTTAATTTAATTTTTTTTAATTTATATGTTCATTTTGTACTCTTTGTTTGAGTACGTTTTTGGGATTCTATCAAAATAAAATTCGATATATGCTTTAAATATGGACTAACCGATTTGTAATATTTTTGCAAAATTTATATGTATGTGTGTGTGCGTAAATAAATATGAGGCATTCGTAATGTGTCTTACTGCCAGTTCTAAATAGTTTATGCTTATTTTTTGTAATTTCTTTAAATGTGTGTAGAAATTGATATCAAAGAAAAAGAAGGGAATTTCAAGTGCCCATACATTTGGGGTACCTTTGCTCATCCAAATGACTGCTCTAAGTACTACATTTGCATCTACAATCTACCGAAGTTATTCCAGTGTTACAAGAATTTCTTATACGACATAAACGCCAGAAGGTGTTTGCCTAGTCACAAAGTTAAGTGCGGTAAACGATTGGACAGAGATGGTAAGTTAGCTTTCATTAAGTTGTAGTATTATTATTATTACAGGGGTCTATGCAGGATTTTTTTTTCTTGGGGCCTATTTTGTGAAAAACAAAACTCATTTTTGTGAAATTAATTGTATTTTTGGGACAAATGATATTTTATAATGAAAGTTGAAATCCAATTACTCAAATTCGACCCAAACATTTATTATTAATAATTTTAAGTCATTCTGCTGAAGTTTTTCTTTCTGGTGAGCTTGTTTTGTTTCCAAATTGTACATTTTGAAACCTAATAAATTAACAATGATTAATAAAGAGTTTGTTTTATGGAATAGAATTTTTTTTAGGGGCCTATTTTATTAAAAGGAATATTGTGAAGGGGCTTGTTTTATAAAAACAAATTTTGTGAAAGAGCCTGTTTTATTAAAGGGAATTTTGTGAAGGGGCCTGTTTTATTAAATAGATTTTTGTAAAGGGGCCCTAAATAGGCTCTAAATTTTGCTTGAATTGACGCCTGTATTATTATTATTATTATTATTACTAGAATATAGCCCGTCAGAATGACGTGTTTGCATTTTCAAAAAAATTATATAGCATTGCATTATAAAAAGAATTGTGAAGTAATAAATTTTGTCTTGTCTGATTAATAGAGTCAGGCGGGATAAAGTAAAAACAGCCCATTTTTCATTGAAATTTAATTGGCAAGAAAATTATTAATTGAATTGGTAAAATACTGATATAAAGTATGCAAATGAACTTCACTCACAAAATTTGAAGAAATATTTCACAAAAACATTCAAATTAGTACTAATAATGTTATTTTAAAACATATTGTCAATTAACTATTTTATCTGATGGTATGTGGTAAAATAAAAGACAATTCCAACAGAAGGTTTATTTGTTTTTATTAATTGCCAAAATAATAATTATATAACTTAAATTTTAAAAAGTTGAACAGAGAAAATCCCGATTTTTTTTAAACATGCATAAAAGAAACCTGTAATAAATTTTGATAATTAAAAATCATCTTTTATCACAAAAGTAAATTGCAACTGTTAATTACATTAACAATTTATTTTCCCAAATTCTGTTATTAAATTACAAATTTAGTTTCCCTACAAAATACAAAATTTTATTTATTATAATAATGCATTGATATATATACACATATATATATATGTAATACACGGCATTACATATTTCTGATATTCTAATTTCATTTTATAAGAAATATTCATTTTCCCCCCCAATGTCTTCAGAATTCAAAAAACATTTAAAAAAGAAAATTTCTTTTTTTAACCACCGACAGATGGCGCAACAGAGCATATAAACGTTTGTTTTAATATTTTAAAAGTTCAAGACGAATGAATCAATTGTTTGTTTACTTTCATATAGGGATAGATAAAGCTACCAATCTAATTTTAACTCAAGTTATCGCAGCTGAATATTAGATAATTGAATGTAATCTCTTATAAACATTAATTTATTTTGAATAATCTGTCTAAAAATGTAACTTTTGCGAATAGTGGAAAAGAAAGCACGTTTTACTCAATGTTTTAAGATTGAAAATCAAATCAACATTCACTCGTGTGTCGTGATGCCACATGTACAACACAAATTCCAAATCCAGAAGCAGTTGAATGACTCTTTGAACGAATCATTAAAAAATACGGTCGGTATCCGATTTTGCTCTTAAAATATTTGTAAAACCATAATAAAGCTTTTAAATAATTTGAAATACGTTTGTTTTTAGAAAGGAAACGTTAATCCGGTACAAAATAATTCACAGGAATGAATCACCGAATATAGCTATATTCACTGAACACCATAAAGTGTTCTCATTGGTCAGAAAATAGATAGCCTTGAAAAACAGAGGTAATTTTTCGCGATATTTTTAACCGTGTATACTGAATTCAAACTGTAAATAAATGTAAACAAAAGGGAAAAACGTATTTGAAAATATTAATATGCTTTTGCAAAATATTTTAAGAGCATTTAACGAATAGCTGAAAGAGTCATTCATTTGTTTTTGGATTTGTAATTTGTGCTTATGAATGGCAACGGTAATCGCTTGTATACATCGGAACCCTGTTGTTGGTATCTGGTTATTTTTAAATTAGATCTTAAAGCGTTATAATTGTATACTTTTTGAAGGTTTGAGAAAAATTGAAGAAGAATATGTTACACAACAAATAGATAGACAGATTAAATCAGGCAGTCGGCAAATACGGCATCGGAATACTTAAGCCTAACGTGGCCGCGTTTGGATTATCAGGAAACGGATGAGTTCAACCCCGGAAGCGTTATACATTTTGTGTCATTCTATGTATAATTATTATTATTATTATTATTATTATTATTACGCAGCAAAGTGTTGTTCTCTTCGGTTGACAAAAAATCATTATTATTCTTTAAAACATCAAAACAAAACATGATGGATACTTTGAAAATAGCATAGACTTTCTGCACATGCTAAAGATATGCAGCATAGCGAAATAAAAAAGTTAATACATTTTTTTTATTATTATTCTGTTGAACTCATTTATTCTACTGAAAAGGTGAATTACGCAATGAGTAAATTTTCTATAACTGAAAAATAGTAAAATTTAATGAACTAATATAGTATATTAAAAAAATGCTTAATAAAATGTCCTTTTAATCGAGGGATAACTATAGATAGCTACAGTTTCTTTAATAGGAATACCTAGGAAGTACCGAGCCCAGTCCGTTCTGAAATCTAAAAATTCAGCCCGAGTCCGGCCCGATTCAATATCTACAAAACATGCCGATATTTCTGAAGTAACATTAACCTACAGTTAAAATTTTTCAAAAGGCACACTAAATAATGCATAGATTTTATTTTTAGATTATCTGTACACAATTATGAACACGAAATAACAATAATATAATGACCAATTAGATAATTACGTAAATAAATACTCATTAAAGAAAAAAAAACATTCATACAGTTACATTCAAATAAAAAAAATTAAATAAAAAAATCAATGTAGTTTTGAATGACTTGAATATGACGTTAAAAGACTATCCTAATTTAAAAGCTCTAAAATGAAAAAACGTAGATTTTTAAAAATACTTCTCTGTAACTTATTACACAAATGAAATTTCTAAAGATTTCGAAATGTAGAGCATCAATATTATTGTTACAAAAAAAAAAAATAAATAAATAAATAAAGTGCCAACCAAACACGGGTTCGGGAGGAAGTATAAAGTCCTGGCCCGGCTCGGTCCGAAAAAAAATGCCCCGCCTTGGTCCGAGTCTGCGAAGTAAGCAAGGTCCGAGCTCATGGAGACCTCTAATAAGTATCCAAATTCATTACATTATGTATTTAATTATTTTTTTCGTTTTCATTATTTATTTTAATGATTGTAACGAAAATTTGCTAGATGCTAAATTAAAATGTATATATACAGGATTAGCAAGAAATAAGTTTCCTACTTCCGAGGACTCTCGAATGCATTCTACTGGTCCAAATCAGGTAGAATTTGAACTACAGATAATTCAAATGATGCGCTTGACATTTAATAAGTAAAAAATAGTTTAAAATCTGCCGATAGGTGACGCTATAATAATACACATAAAAACATTTAATATGCTTTATATATGTTAAATAATATATGTTAATGTTGAAAATGAATGGGATATACTGAGCAGCTTTAATGCACCTTTTTTTATATTATTTACCTTTTTAAAACATATTAAAATTTTTTATGTGTATTACAACGCCACATTTCGGCTAATTTTTGAACTTCTTTTTTTTAATTTAATAAATGTCAAGCGCATCATTTGAATTATCTGTAGTTCAAATTTTATCTTATTTGGATCAATAAAATGCAATCTAGAGCCCTCGGAAGTGGGAAACTTATTTCTTGCTAACTCTGTATATATACCGGGTGTTTCAAAAGTTCGGTGGGAAAATAAAACGCGATAAAAGAACATCTATAGGTTGGAAAGACATGCGATTTGCAGATAAATATTCAGCGTGGTACGGTAATTTGTATGACATCAACAAAAAAAATAGTTCAAAATCCCGACAATAGAGGGCGCTACTGGAGATATTTCCTATATTGCTCACACAACGCAAGACTTGGATACAAAAAAGTGTACATGCAGAATTCTCTACTGTTTTTGTATTCAAATATTGGGTTTAGTATAATTATTCCATGGAATTATCTGGAGTAGCGCCCTCTATTATCGAAATTTTGAACAAAATTTTTTGTGATGAAATGCAAAATCCCGTACCACGTTGAATATTTATCTGCAAACCGCATGTCTCTCCGCCCCATAGATTTTTTTTAAATCGCGTTTTAATTTCGCATCGAATTTTTGAAAAACCTGGTATATATCTATATATAATATGAAGAATTAATTAATATTTCCATTTTCAGACTTGAGGACAACCAAAAGACCAGTGACATTCACTACAAACCGGTGGAAACCAATTACCGTCAAGCCCGAAACAACCGTAGCCCCCCAAAGTAATTTTATAAATTATTTTATTTGTATTGCAGATTTTTTTTACTTAATTTCTTAGACAGATTTTAATTCATAGAAAAGATTTAAAAAGGGGGGGGGGGCGGATAATGTCCAACAAGCGAAAAAGTAAAATACTGTTCTGTCAAAAGTACGCATATTAATTAATTGTACGCATATTAGGTAATTGTATGTTATCTGATCTATCCGGCTGTAAAATGCCTCGGAGTGATAAAAAAAAAAAAAAAAAAAAAGGTTGCTCTTAAAATTTAAAAGATGTAATTTGATTTTATTTATTTATTTATTATTATTATTATTATTATTATTTTACGTTTTACTAGCTTGTTGTAGCCGGCTTCCGATTAGGCAGCTAGCTGCTTAAAGCTGCAAACATAACTAATATTTTTTACCAAAACTATATAATCGAACTTTTTTTTCCATTTTTCGGTAAAGTCAGAAAATCTTTCAGAAAAGGTTGTCAAAATTGGCATTTTGAGTCAAATTTCCGGACGCGACAGCGCCGGAAGGCAAAATACCTCTGTCACAATACAATAATCGCTTATAACTCAAGATGTAATTAATTTAAAACGAAAAATGAAAATACTGTTCGATTGCAAATCATTTTAGTCATGCCTGCAAGCTTCATTCTTTTACGTTTAAAATTAAGTCAGAAAATGTGTCAGAAAGTTTCGCAATATCGAACAGGGAAAAATATTTTTTCGAGAACCTCCCTAAGAGTCCCTAACCTCCCTTTGCAGTTTCTCCCCAATCGTGAATTCCCATGTTAACCTTTGGGAAAATTTAATTAGTTCATTACTCATTAATTAATGTAATTATCTAAATACGATTTTCACCTTCAGAAAATAGATGTTCGATGCCGATTTTTAAAAATTGTCTCCTGAATTTTTAAGTGTTTTTAAGACGATGATAAAATTTTAAATTTTTTCTCGAGTAGAAATTTCAAAGTTTACAGTTAAAAAAAAACTTTAATTGAAGGAGACTTTTTTTTTTTTTTACGCAGTACGTCGGAATCGGATGTCTATTTCCTGGCGGTGAAAACCATTAATTTCAATAATTGTATTAAGTAATACGCAATCACCTAATTACATTCTTTCAAAACTTAACATGGGATTTCGCAAACGGCGAGGTGAAAACCTGTATCAGTGAAAGGTTCTCTTAAAAATAGTCTACTAATATATTTGATTTGGTTGGTAAGGCATGTTGCCAGTTGTCTACTGGTAACTAATGTTTTCATGCTTCTTCGAGAAATCTATTATATTATGATAATTATTGCAGAATCGTCAAATAGCAGAAAATCAGTGAAATAAACAAAGAAAAGAAGAAACTTTTTTTTTTCCTCAATGCCATAAGTTGATCTGCCAGATAGTGTAAAAAATGTCGGAGCAAAACGAAAGAGCTTTGTCGACAGTTTTTTAAATTAGAGACTGTAATTTTAACTCTGTGTGATCATTAAAAAGAGTTTGCGTTCACTGTCTAGAATCACACAATATATCTAAATCCACAATTGAAAGTGTGTGCATATCTTCAATTGAACCACATATACTAGCACTGCGGTATACTAACCACAGCTGAAAATGTCTAAATTCAGAATTGCTATTGTGTGAGGATCTTCCATTAGCACTGAGGCACACTAACCACAGCTAAACATGTCTATATTCACAATTGCTACTGTGTGAGGATCTTCCATTAGCACTGCGGCACACTAACCACAGTTAAAAATGTCTATATTCACAATTGATACTGTATGAGCATCTTCCATTAGCACTGCGGCACGCTAACCAAGCTAAAAATATCTATATTCACAATTGCTACTGTGTGAGGATCTTCCATTAGCACTGCGGCACACTAACCACAGCTAAAAATGTCTATATTCACAATTGATACTGTATGAGCATCTTCCATTAGCACTGCGGCACGCTAACCAAGCTAAAAATATCTATATTCACAATTGCTACTGTGTGAGGATCTTCCATTAGCACTGCGGCACACTAACCACAGCTAAAAATGTCTATATTCACAATTGATTCTGTGTGAGGGTCTTCCATTTGCATTGCGACACACATATACCACAGCTGAAAATGTCTAAATTCTCAATTGCTAATGTGTGCGGATCTTTCATTGAAATGTGAAGCTGTTTCGGGATATTTCCAGTTTGTTCGAAGCCATAAATAAAACAACACAAAGATAAGTAGGTAAAAAATAATAGAGGTAAATCAAATGGTTCAGTAAAAGCTTTATGAAACTCAAAATAATGTAAAAAAAGATGCTGAATCCTTGACACTATTGATTTAGTACATCAGTTATACAGGATGTCTCTGAAGTATGTTACTGTTACGAAATGCTATAACTAAAGAAAATTTTATATAGATTGTGGCTGTTTTTTACTAAATTCTTTGCAGTATCTAACGTTTGTTTTGGAGTACGTAAAATTTAAAGATGAACCAAGATGGAATAATCAGATGTCTCCTGCCGGCCCGTTCGTAACAGATCACTTTCCGTTCCTGGAACTTCTTGTATAGCTACACGTTAAAGACTGTATGTGTATGCATCCAAGTTGATGATACCACGATGCTGAATACACGGATCACAGAAGCTATTGAATATGTAATGCCTGATATGCTAATTTGTGTATGGCAGAAGATAAAGTATCGGTTTGTGATAGTGAAGGTAACTATAGTCATACTTGGTTGAAGTGTTGTGAGTACTGATGCACAAACTTTGGATACTGAAGAAGATTACGCAGAAGAAAGCAAATGTACTCGGATATCAAATATTCCATTAGTTATAATGTGTTGTAATAGTAACACGACTTTAGGGACACCCTGTCACAACCCGATTAATCTTCCTTTGGTTTCAACTCTGGAATTCCCGAATTCGGACGCAATGAGCCTTAAAGGCGGCTGTTAGAAAATCGTCACTAGCAATTAATTGACACGATTCCAACGCTCTTAAAGTGATCAGTAACCTTCATTAGAATGTACAAAAAGAAAATGTTTCAAGTTAGAATGAAAAAACCCCGTTTATTACACACAAAGTAAGTAACCCTGCGCGCTCTAAAGGCAGCTGGAGAACAGAAATAATTGTGCTGCGCCTGTCAGGCCTATTGCGACCGACGGAAGGTTAACCTCTGAATCTAGGAGAATCACGATATCATTTTGTGCTCCTTTTCATTTGGAAAATGTTTTCTTAACCCTTTGTGATTCAATAACTGCGATTTGAGAAATATTTTCTCAGATGTTAGAGTGCATCAATTTAAGCATGTAAAAAGTAATTTAAAAAAATTAGAACATAAAAATAAAAAAATTATCGACTAAAAGGTGCTTTTTACACACCTGTGATAAACAGAAAATTACACATTTCTCATAATTATTGTCAATTAACTAATACAAAATTGTAAAGTATACGAACTTACCTTTATTTTTAAAAAAAATCTATTTTCGAGCGTTTCCAGCCTATTTAATTTATAAAATTTACTAAGTTCATTTTACCAATAACCATTTGAAACTGCTCAAATAATAAATAAAACTTTGGCATTAAAAATTAACTCAGTAACGACGTCTATTGAATAATGTTTTTGTTAAATGTTATTTTGGGCGAGAGTAGCAATAAATAAAATCATCTTTTAACCCTTTTGCGGGCGGTGTCCTTAAAAAAGGACACCTAATTTTTATTTTACTAGCACCCATAATATTTAATTAAAATTTTCCTTTTATAACGTACTTGAAAATAAGCAAGTTCGTATTTTATAATAAATTCGTTTATAAATTTTGGTGTCATTCCATCATTTCACCAGTTTATAAACAGAATTAACCCGCGCAGGAAAGGGTTAAACCGGACTGTAGAAATAACATTGACTTTTGGGTATGTTGCAGATATGCAACGCAGTGATGCAAAAGGTTAATTCTTCATACATGAAACTCGTCAATGATACTAGAATTCATGAGTTTATAATTATACTAGGATTTTTATAATATTTTCCTGGTCATGTTTATTTATTATAATGTAATGGTTTGCATTTCTCTTGCTTTATGGCATTACAGGATATATTTTAAACCCTGAGTGTAAATGATGCCTAACTTATGTGGTATTCGATTCTTTAATACTAGATGATAAATTTCACTGTCCATTCCCGTATGGCCGGTATCCGGATCCTGAGGATTGCTCTCGCTTCTACGAATGTCGTTTCTCTATCCCTCATCTTCACACATGCCCCGAGTCTACCTTATATCACGAGAGGAAGGAACAATGTCTAGACAAGAAGACGGTGAAATGCGGTGTCAGGCCTGGTGGCAACGATGAAGGTACTAATTCAATTTCCTTAACCCTTTAACCCTCAAGCTATTTTTAAGTTTGAAATTAAGCTAGATTTTTTTCTAAATATCTTTAGAACATCAACGAAATAAGAACTTCTAAAACTATGTCTCATAGTACCAAAGAAAGACACTTCTTAAAAACGCAATAAAAAGAAACAAACGCAGTACGTGTCGAAGGAATTAATCTTTCTTCATCAGCCGCAAATGGACGTCCTACCAGTACGAGTGCAGGAGAAAGCTTTCTTTCTGTTCTCGTAGTAGTGATAGTACGTACCACAAGTAGGATGTATGGCATATCCGTTGTACCTTTTTATAAGGATAAAGGACAATTTACTCTAAAAATTCAAAAAGAACGTTGTTCATGCTCGTACAGTAGACGAAAAAACTAAACTATACTATACCGGTACCCAGGGGTATGTAAAATAAGTAAAAATGCTGTGATACACTCACGTGAACAAAAGAAACATTAAGACGCGTTAATCTTTTAGAAATTAACGGTGGAAAAATATTATCAAAAAGAAGAATACAGGATTATCAAAACAAATTATGCTGGGTTATTTCCGTACTTATTAGGGTGCTACTTCAGTCATTTGAAAAGACCAGCTCGCTAATCCTATGGAAGAAATTTTTAAAGATGTATCTCGTTTGCATTTTAATATTTTTAAATGATTGTTTTTGCATTGAATAGCTGAGATTGATTTCTACATTTGCCCTTTTTTTTTTTTTTTTTTTTTTTTTTTAACTTTTTCGATTTTCTTTGCAAATTTTTTTCAAGAGCATACTTTTATTTTCGAAACCGGTTCCAAAAATGAAAGTGCCCTCATTAAAAATACCTGTAAACAAAGTCGAAAAAATAAAAAACGCCCTTTGTACAGATTGATCTCAGCCAGCCAATGCAAAAATAATCGTTTAAAAGTACTGAAATGCAAACGAGATATCTTTAAAATTTTCTTCCATATGATTAGCATTTGTGAATGGTCTTTTCAGGTGACTGAAGTAGCCTCTTAACCCTCTCATGCATGGTAGCATCGCATAAGGTTGTATTGAAAAAGAAATAAACCTCAGAGAACAGTGCATATTTTATTTTTGTTCTTTATCACATATAAAACTCATATGAAGTTCAATAACGCTTGTGAAATAGCAATAGGTGGCAGAACTTTTTTTTTTAATTCAGTTGGAAAATCCAGCTTTAACAAAACTGTTTTGTATTTTACTTTTGAGTGTCTCTGTAAACGGTTTTTAAGAGGTACTTGCTTGTTTAACCCGTAACCGGAATGACAAATATTGTCACATAACTACCGTGAGCGGTCTGTCGGACCGCTTAATCTAAAGATGAATAAAATGCTACATTAACTGTCAAAGTACTATTTTTGTACTAAACTTCATGTACAGGACTATCATATTTAAAATTCAGCTATTCAAAAGTCTCTAGTGAAAGTAAAAGGACTCCAAATAAAACAAAATTTAACGAATATCTATAGTTAAACTAAAAATTTGTGAAAATTGAAAAATGCAGCGGTCTGTGAGACCGCTAACAGCGGTTACGGGTTAACAAACTCATCCAAGATATTTGCAACAGCAATGACCTGTCCCAAGTAGGTTCAATTTGGCTCAGTATTTCAGACGTTATCGTGATGACACTATTTGCATTATACATAAATGTATTTTCCAGAGTTGGTAAACCCGAAATGTACACGCTTCTATTTTGGCCTTTTACCAAACTACTTCAATAAACGCTCCTTTGGTAAAGATCCAAAATAAGGGATAAACTTGCCCACTTCTCTGCCCGTTCACCTTTTCTCGTAACTTTTATCTGTTCGCACCAGTTGCAAGCCTATCTTTGGGCAAGTTTACCTATTTTATTAGGTGTGAACTGTACGGTCTAGAAAGAGCTTGTTTTTCTGCTAATATATTTTGCGTTTTTTTCTTCCTTTCAAAATATGAATCACATTATGTGGAAAAAGTTTGATAATCTTTTGTATGAATTAGTAAATAATAAGCAGGAAAACGACTTTATTTAACAAATGAGATATGTAATTGCTTAATAAATGAAGTAAAAGAAGCTAAATGTGTGAAAGAAAATAAGTAAATAAATAAGTAAAGTTTAATCAGATAGTACATATAATGATCTTTTTTGTCAATAGCTCCATTGTTGTTGTAACTTGTATACAATGGACTTTATTCCCAATATGGGTTCGGGGCTGAAAAAAGTCACGTGGTACCGATAATTTACCAAAGAACTTCTAACTGATAAGAAGGGAAGCTACTACTGCTTTTCCTCATGACCTGTTTCATTGGCTAGCGGGGATTTACATTACGTCTACGGAGCCTTCCCTTCTTTAAGCTAGACGTTTTTGTCTTGACCACGTGATCATGGCGTAGATGGACTATCCTCCATTGTACCATGCAGAATATTTGGCGGTTTATCATCTGCGCCCGGCTAACAAAAGAATGACTGAAAATTAATTTGTTAATCTAGAATTAAGATTTAAAAATATTAAAATGTTGTAACATCATGACGAACACACCTGTATACATATTTTATATAATTCTAGGCTATGTGGAAGTGGGTAAAAAGTTCATTCCATCTTTGCATACATAAACCAATTTAAGTTAGATAAACGAATATAAAAAATAATAATGATATTTTCTTTCAGATGTAGTATCAGAAGATGATAAAAGTGTCAACTTCCGCTGTCCATACGTTTGGGGCACTTTTGCACATCCTGTTGATTGTTCAAAATACATCGTTTGCGTCTACAATGTCCCTGCAACTTTCAACTGCAGAAAACATGAACTTTTTGATGCGTACTACAGAAGGTGTTTCCCGAAAGAGAAAGTCACATGTGGTGACAGAATAAATCCTGATGGTAAATATGCAAGTGCTTTAAAGAAAAATTCTAATGTAATATAATATTTACCCTTTTTTAAATTTATCTATGTATTTATATTTGTATAAATTAGAGCTATATGTCAATATTTCTAAGTCATTAATTAATTTTAAAAAAATCTAAATCAAATTTAGTAAATGTGAGGATTTTTATCAGCAATAGTTATTTTGTGGTTCCCCAATAGTTATTTTGTGTTTTTATCAGTGTTTCCCAATAGCCGGATTGCGACACATGGCACCGGGCATTGAAAACAAAATGCCGGTCAGCGTAAAACAAAATAAATACTTTCGAAAGAGTGATATTTTCTCTTTGAGTTCTAAAAAAGTAATAGAAATCGACTGAATGTTGAGCCGGACTTGAGAATTAAATTATCAACTTTTCCTCCAAACTTGAAGAATATTGCTAACTTCATATTAATTGGTTTGTATTTTCTGTGGATTTTTACTTTCTTCTCTTTCTTCAGTAGAAGAAAGTGTTGTAACCGAAATCTTTTTCGAC
Organism: Maratus speciosus; assembly: GCA_963932465.1. NCBI lineage: Eukaryota > Metazoa > Arthropoda > Arachnida > Araneae > Salticidae > Maratus > Maratus speciosus. The sequence continues at coordinate 460,632,676 of OZ010788.1, forward strand.
GAATTTACATGTTTTAGGGGTCAGAGATCCCAAAAAAACATGTTTACACAAAATGTCTATCTCTGTCTGTGTGTCGTCATTGTAACATCAAAAAGTGTATGAAGTTATGTATAGAATTGAACCAAATTTTTGGTGTATGTTTTTGGCTGTAGCAAGCAGGTCCTTTTTCAATTTTGAAATATTCCGCCGGAAGTGGGAGCTGTAATAACGATTATTTTTGTGCCTTTTTCAATATTGTACCATCAAAAAGCATATAAAGCTATGCATAGAATTGAACAAAAAAAATTGTATATGTTTTTGGCTATGACCCGCAGGTCCTCCTTCAATTTGGAAATATTCCGCCTGAAGGATGCACTGTAATAGCGATGGCTGTGCCATTTTCGTTACTGTACCCTCGAAAATTGTATGAAGTTAAGCATAGAATTGAATCGAATTTTTTGTGTATGTTTTTGGCTATGGCAAGCACGTCCTCCCTGAATTTAAAAAAATTCTGCCGGAAGGAAGCACTTTAATAACGAGGTCTGTGCCATTTTCATTATTGTACCATCGAAAACTGTATAAAGTTATGCATAGAATTGAACCACTTTTTTGTGCATGTTTTTGGCTGTAGCCAGAAGGTCCTCCTTGAATTTGGAAATATTCCACGGGAAAGGGCGCTGTGATAGGGATTTTTGTATAATTTTCTCGATTTTTCGTAGTTCTATTGTCCATCGGCGGCTCGTGCAGCGACGAGAACTCGCGTCCTGCTAAGGAGGCTGTTCGCAAACAGCTAATGACAACAGAATAAGGAAAAACTATTGATTTTAATAAATATCATGATCTAGATTAACTCGTTTTTACTCCGATTAATTGACTGAAGCAGAAATTTAAGATGAAAATCAAAGTTGGTATAGTATTGAACTAATAATATGGAAGTATTAACATGTGTAACTATTTTTTGAAATAGTAAGATGTATGAGATAGAAGAAAGTTTTGGGATTCGCACATCCAACTAGTTGTAATTTATTTTTACTAAAATATTTGTACATTGTATGTGGCCTTTTAAATTGGTTTTTTTTGACCGATAGATTTATTTTACATAGAAATGTTATCGCCTATAAATATGAACGTTAAAAGATTTTAGCAGATTCGAAGGAGACGGTGAGCTAGACCTCGAGAAAAAAGTTTGGGAAACGCTGATTTATATGGTTAATCATGATCTATTATTCTCTTTTTTTTCTTTATAGATCCATCAGGGAAAACAATTTCACCTGTATCTAGTACTTTAATGCCAAGTACTGTGAAGAAAATCCCAGACCCAACTACAACAACCACGCCTGAACCCACGACAACAACTACTACAACTACACCTGAACCAACTACAACCACGCCTGAACCAACTACAACCACACCTGAACCAACAACAACTACTACTACCCCTGTACCAACCACAACTACGCCTGAACCAACTACCACCACGCCCGAACCAACTACAACTACGCCTGAACCGACTACAACCACTCCTGAACCCACAACAACAACAACTACTACTACTACTACTACTACTACTACTACTACTACTACACCTGAACCCACTACAACTACTACTACTGAGCCTACGACTACAACCACTACACCTATTCCAACAACCACTACCACTGAAAACATATTTGTACCTGTAACGAAACCAAATACTCCGCCGCCTACCGATTGCGATAAAGATGATTTAGACTGCATAATCGATGAAACTGGAGATATCACAGGATGGTTTGAATGCCCGAAGAGGTATGGACATTTCCCTCATGGAAGCAGCAGACAGCTGTTTATCCATTGCGATAACTGGAGGCCATTTGTCAAGAAATGTGCTGAGCATACTGCATTTTCACCCGAATATCTTGTTTGCGTTTGGGACAATTAGAATCTACATATTCCAAAAGGAGTTAGCCACATTGCCCATATCCTGATCTTGAATTATGCCTGGTTTTATATTATTCTTTTAAAATTTGACAAAAATAAATATTGTTGAAGAATTTTTTTTCTTTGTAACCTTCTCGCACGAAACAATATTCACACCAAAAGGCCGGATTTACTCTTATAAAGTTCGTTTTAATTTCAGGTTTATTGTAACTTTCTCTGTTATTTTACGATATACAGAGTTAACAAAAAATGTGTTGCTTACTTCAGAAGGCTTCGGGGGTCACTCTGCAGCCCTTGATTTGCATAGGCGTAGCGTGACCAGAAATTTTGGGGGGGCAACAAGGCCGTGAAACTGCGCCCCTAGCGAATTTTCAATTTTGCGCCCCCCCCCAAAAAAAAAAAAAAAACTTTTTCTTTGTGATGGGTGTTATAAAATTGATAAAGAGCAGAAACATAAATAAATTCTATTGAATAAATATTTCGCGTTTATTTTAGAACTTTAAGAGGTTTAATTTTAATTTAAAAATTTAGAACAACTAAATAACATAAGGGAAAATTGCACTCATTTCTTAGAGAGTTCATGATATTTTGCGACAGGAAAAAAAATGATCAAGAGAGAAAAAGAAATTCCCCGGAAAATGATCGGCGGCCAAAAATGAATAAAACCGTGGTCCGCAGCATAAATTTTGCGCCCGGGGCGACCGACCTCTCCTTTAACAACCTCTTTGCAAGGCCCTGGGGAGGCACACTAGAGGTCTGCACGGACCACAATTTCAAGGCTTGGACCCAGCTCGGCGTAAAAATTAAATCTTCCACCCGAGGCCGGCCCGTTTATATTTTCACAGTTTATGGCCAAGCCCGGCTCGTACAAAAATCAGTAAAAACATGCACGGCCCGTGGAAAAATCAATTAAATCAGGCCCGGTCCGGCCCGACTCAATTTCTCATAAAATTCCCATTTTTCTTAACATACAACTGCAGGGCTGCACTTGCTACTAAAATGCTACTGAAATCGACTATTTTAAGCATCCGGCGGCTATGCCGACTATTTTAGGCCAAAAAGTGACCATTTCAAGAAAACAGGTGACTTTTTTCGGATTTAAGCGACTATTTTTACTGAATATATTCGATGTTTTTCTTCAAAGCGCTTGTAAAGTCATCTTCCCAAAATCACTTTTTCAACGGTTGTTTGAGGAGATTCGTGATCTTTTCCGCGACGAATTCCAAAATTCGCGATTTTCCCCATAATCGATTGACAAAAATACCTCTTTCTTTCTGAGATCTTTTTATACTATCGTTGAAGGAGATTTTGCGATTTTTTCCGTGATTCTTTGCCAAATTTCACAAATTTTTCTACGACAGATTGACGAAATTTATTTCTTTTTCGCTACCACTTGTCCAAATTTGCGATACATATTTTACGCGACCGACTGATGGTAGTTACTATTTGTTTCAGAGATCTTTCGACGAAATTACCGATTCTTTTCCAGATCGTTTGTCAAAATTCATGATTTCTTTTCACGACCGACTTACGAAATTCTTGATTTTTTGCGCGATCATTTGGTTAAATTCTCAATTTTTTTTAAGAACCAAATTTGCGTTTTTTTGTCTGCGACCATTTGACAAAATTTACGATTTTTTTTCCTTGTGATCGTTAGACAAAATTCGCAACTTTTTGTCCATTTTTTGACGAAATTTTCAATAATATTTCCGCGACCGACCGACGATAATCGCCATTTGTTTCCGCGACCTTTGTTAAATTTCAAGATATTTTTTACTGTTTGAGGAGATTTGCAATTCTTTCCGTGCTCGCGATTGACAAAAATAGTTATTTCTTTTCGCCATCTTTTTCTACGATCGTTGAAGGAGATTTCGCAATTTGTCTTTTCTTTTGTCGACCGACTGAGGAAGTTCTTGATTTTTCGCTCAATTTTTGATTAAATTCGCGGGTATTTTTTTTTCCTGTCCACGACAGTTTCACAAAATTTTCGATTTTTTCCCATAATCCTTAGGCGAAATTTACAATTTTTTCTGCGACCGATGGAAAACTTTTTTTTTCTACGACCAATTGTTGATATCTGCGATTTTTTTTCGTTACCGATTGGCAAAATTCGCGGCTGTTTGAGAATTGATTTTGCGGAATTCCTGAGGAAAAAAAAATCGTGGCTTTCACGAAAAAAAGAAAAAAAATCGCTTACCAATCATATGCCTGTAAAAGAAGTAAATTTAAAGATTCCATCCAAACGAATTTTCTTATTATGCGGGATTTTCCCTTTTTGTGTGGGATTTACGATATCCCACACGTTATTTCTAACCCTGCCCCTCAAATAAAACTTTTCTTCCTTCTGTTCAAGAAACTTTGAAAGGCCTGATGGAAAATAGTATCGGGGGGTAATCTGCAAGAAGTTTTTACTACTATGTTTCCTGCTGCTGTACATAATTTTTATTGTTGAAGAACCAAGCTAACTTACTTCATAACTGAAACATTAGGGCCTTATTTTCTGGATAACTTGTTTTCTCATTTGAAGAAATCGCTCTATTCTTTATTCAGTGATTTGAGTGATTTCAGTGATTGATTGATAAACTGTGAAATAAGATCTGAACATTCATAAAGTCCCTTCAGTTGTTATAGATACATTTTTTCTTCCTTTTTTTTTAAAGTGATGGGTATAGGACTATTTTGGCCAGTGGCGTAGCCAAGGGGGGGGGCCAGGGGGTCCGGACCCCCCCCCGAAAGTAGACCTGGTTTTCTGAATCACGGATACAAATACAACAGTAAAAACTGCTATGACAGAATCACAAAGGATCTATAAAAAATTCCGCTTTAGAGAGGTGTTCGTCTTAGAAGGTATAATTCAAAGGTGTGTCTTTCTTCGGGACTATGAACTTTTCCGTTTTAGACAGGTTTCCGATATAAACACTTTCCGTTTTCACAGTATCCCTTAAAACTGCTAAAACGTACTCACTTCCCAAACTTTTTTCTTTCACGTACCACTTTCTTAGGTTTTCATTTCGGAGTACCCCCATTTCTCATAAACACGCCGCCCTCCCCCCCCCCCCTCCACTCAAGGAGATAACATAAACATGCTTTTTTTCATTAGTAATCTTCTTATCACAACCATATAATAAATCGATGCAAATTACATTGATATTCCTAACATTTTTGTGACTTCTGCCGTTACCGATATTACTTTCACATACCCCCAGCAGACCCGCCACGTGCCCCAGGGGTATGCTACCCCAAAACTTGGAAACCGCTGCTATAACACCACCTCTGAAGAGCATAAATCTATTACAGGAAAATCTGTGAAGATTACCTATCTCAAAGGAAAACAATTCAAGTTTTAACGAAAACAACACTATATATTTGTGCTTGCCAACACTTCAAACCTATCTGAAATGAAACTTGTTCCAATTATGAATCCTTCTTGGCAGGTTTTCTGAAAACACGGAATCCTCTCATAAACAAAAACATTTTAATGTCCCAAGACGGAAGGATAACTATGCAAGTATACCTGCTATTCCGTTTACACAAATTTACTGTAACTAGATTAAACGTAAAACTTCTTTATCTTGGACTTCGATGGGGTTCTGTTGTCGACACTTATGGGAAAAAACGAGTTTATACGAACGCAGTAACGGTACATTGGTTGAGTTTTGTGACCCTTATCTTTGTTCACTTTATAACGGACAATATTAACAATTACTTTAAATCTGCTGACTGCAATTAATAAAAGTAACTTTATTTTTGGACTGGTTATTTGTTACCACTTTCAAAATACACTGGCGAGAAAAATTAAAGGAACAACCATAAAAAAGTGCTTTATGTTAATTCTATTAAGGGAACTTCCAGAAATGTACTCAATGTCAACGTTATCACGTAGTCCAATGGGATTAATATCCGCTACAGAAATCTATGCAAATTTTTCAGCCTCAGCCCGTTCTTTCGGTTCACGTGTGAAAAGGAGCGCACGTGGGTAATTTGAAGTCTAATTTTATAATTAGGTAAAACTTTCGCTTCTAGTAGGTGGAATATGTCGTCCAGAAAACATTTGACCGATTTTGAGAAATTGCGTGCGATAGGGAGAATGGAAGCAGGGAAGGCCCTCTTAGGGGTCTGTAAAAACATATAAATAGCCAAAAGCGTCATATCAAGAATCTGGAATCGGTTTAAAGACACTGGTATAATGTCCACAGACAACAAGGTCAAGGTAGAAAACGCACCACAATAGGCTCTCAGGACTGTAATTTGCCAACGATTGCTAAAAGAAATAGGCAATTGACGTCAGTTCAGATTGCAGGGAGTTTGCTGCCGCAACAAGACCTCGACTATCCTGGTTTACTGTGAGTGACAGGTTGCATGCAAGGAAACCAATGATTTGTGTTCCACTAACTCCGGTAGCGAAATGCGCCCGGTTAAAGTGGTGCAGAGATCATCTTCATTGGAGTACCACGGACTGGAGACGAGTTCTCTTTACCGATGAATCCCGATTTTGTTGAGAGAGTTACTACAGACGTGTTAGCATATGGAGGGAGAAAATCACACTCAATAAGGCTGCAAACATCTGTGAAAGGCATCGATAAAAAGGTCGTGGAATCATGGTATGGACGGACATCATTTTGAATGGCCGCAGTGACCGACACATTTTTACCAGTGCAACTGTGAATGCTTAAATATATAGAGATGAGATTCTTGATCCTCCTGTCAAGTTATTTAAGGGTGCAATCGGAAGATTCGGAATTTTATTATTATTAATGGTCTAGAAGGGCGCCACCCCCTTCCACAGAACTCCTAAGTGCCCCTTCCAGAGCTGCATAAATCCGACCCGTCCGAAACTTACTGCTGAACTTGGAAAATGTTCTAAAACTGTTTCGAACTATTTAAAATAAATTGTCTGGGAAGTACAAAAACAGAAACCACCATGAACCATTTTTTACACATTCTAATACTTCCAAAATAGTGCTAATCTATCACAAATAAACTTATTACAAAAATTTAACTTCCTTAAAGACGACCAGATATCGGAAGCAACTATTAGATGGAATCTGGTATCAAAAGTGGCGAGACATGAAACATAGAATCCCAAAAGAATTATGGCTGAATAAGACAATTGTAATAAAACTGCTTTTTCCAGCATGAACTATATTTGATGTGTGTGCTTCTTACATTACTAGTTTCTGTAGCGGAAAATGCAAGATCTTTTTTTAAATTTAAAACCTTCCCACATATCCTTTTTAGTTTGCAGAAAATTTTCAACAGTTTTGCTTTGAAAACCTGCAAAGTTGCAGTAAGCTCAGAATGACAAGACTGAAAGTTCATAACAAGATTGCAGCAAGATAACGCAAACGCCGAAGTCACCACACTTTGAACTTGCAGCTAACTTGTCGTGCAAGTTAAATTCATACTGTATCAAATTTATTGCAAACTAACGGCAAACAAGTAATCAAAAATACTGCAAACTTACTGCAAAGTACTGCAAATTTTTACAATCTTTACATGTCACACTATAAGTTTAAACCCTTCGAATGGGTCCATAGACCTGATCAAGTCTATAGATGCGAAAGCGCCGTCAGAAGGTGCATGCATCGGTTTTATCACCATAAACAAGTTTAGGTAATATTTGTAATTTTCTTTTCGAGCATTTTTTGGTATTTCATAAGTATAGCGCTTAGAAAAAGAGGTGACTACCGAATAAAATTTCTTCAATTTCTGTGTATGAGCTGTTTGTCTATTCTCTCAACAGAGGGATTTTTTGCTTTCGTCACTTTCATGAATTAAAGACAGTCTTACATCAGTTTCACAACAAACTACTCATGCAAGTGGGTGATGGTATACCTTGCGGGAGATTTGCTGCGAATTTCTCAATTCAAATTTGTCACGGAAAGATAATATCAGAAAAAATCAAACTTGCTGCTAACGTTCATGCTATCTGTGTTATCTCTAAAACTCTCATGGGGAGCGCGGCGGATCGCACGAACGGCTCATGCGATTGACACTTATGTGAAATCATTATCCAATATCTATTACAGCACAAGTTCTTAATTCAATGGCAAGAAATTAAACATGGAAATTGCTGTTTTAAACTTAACCACTTGATCCTAACTTTATTGTAGGCAAATGTTATGTAATATGAAACTTGATTTAACCCATTTGCTGCCAAAACCATAAGGCAATAGTTTTAAATTTTTTTGTTAAAAGTCCTTTGCCACCACAAATTCAGAAAGCTATATTTCGCTTTACAAATACAGCGAAATTTCTGCCAATAAATGAGGCAATTTTTTTAATTCTAAAATAGTGGTGACAAAGTAATTAATAAATTAAAGCCACGAGTATACTCGTGGATGACAGCGAATGGGTTAATTGAATTTAACTCTTCAGTATGCGCTCAGCTTTTTACATCATAGTGAATATTTTTCATTGGTAAATATTAATGTAACTTCAATGTATTATTAGTTGCAAATATAGAGATTGGCCTTACATTTTTTATCCATGCTTTTTTTAAAATTAACAAATTGAATAAGGGTATACCTAAGTTCTTAAAGTTACTCGAAATACTTCTATTATACATACACAGTCAAAGACAAGATTCAAAAGGACTGGTAAAGTGTTCTATTTTAGACAGGCTTCCATAGAAAGAAGTGTAATTAATTATGCTTCTAAGATACACTACCTCAATAAGATCTATTGTTCGTTTCGCAGGGATTCTGAAACTCTTCCGTTTGAGACAGGATTCCGTTATAGAAATATTCCACTTTCACAGGTTTCACTAAAGAACGATGAAAATCCCCTTTCAGACAGGTTTTCAGCAAATTTAATTGTATCGCAATTCATATTCAGACCAAGTAACGCTTCAGTTAAAGACAGGATTCTGTTATAGAGAATTACTATTTTGACACGTTTTATTCTATTCCTACGACATAATATTTATATAAATACACAAAACTTGTAAAAATGGAACCTCCCTATAACGGAATTCTGTCTTAAACTGAAATGTTCCGTGCTACGGAAAAGAATACTATACAAATACACCTGATAACACGAAAACCTGTGTAAAACGGAATTTTTCAGCAATATTTACGATTTCGTTTTGACAGGTTTTACTATATATATAACTTGAAGAAAAAATTCTGGACCCCCCCCGAAACGAAATCCTGGCTACGCCACTGATTTTGGCTACTATTTTTTTCGTTGGCGGCTACTAAATCTACTATTTTCAGTGTCATTAGGCAGTGGCAGCCCTGCAATTGAGATGCTTTTATGAAATAGAATAAAGTTTTTTTTTTCTAAAAAACTCCGATTTTTTTATAAAATAACATCAAAGTTGGGCTTTTGATTTCCGAATTCGAAGACTGACAATTACAAGACGGATCCATTTAGTAATCCGCTTTAAATCAAGCTGCTTCGAATTAGGAAAAATGTTAGGAAAAGAAAGGACGCTACTCGATTCTTAAGCACCTGTCACTTAAACATCTGTAATTTTCAGGAAAATAGGAATAGAAATGAGTTTATGATGTGCCAAAAATAATCACATTTTTGAGTGGGGATTTTTGTTTTTTCTGAAAACGTATTAATTTACTAAAACAATTCTGTATATTCTTACCTTCTGTTCCATTTTCGTCCTTCTGAAGCCAGACTTGCATGAATTTAAAACCAGCATGTCGTACTCCGTGACATCTATTTTTATTGAGTTTTCTATAAAAAAAATTCCTACTTTTTTATCGCGCTTGTTTTTGCGTGGGTCATTCATTCCTGACCAGTTTAAAAAATAATAACAACATTTAACTACAAGCACATTCCCACACAAATGACCAGATTAGACCAAACCAAGTGTGTGTATGAGTGTGGGGGAGTAGGTAAAGACGCTCCTACTATCTCACTTTGCACAAGAGGGAAACACGAGTTCAGAGGTCAAAGAAGTTCTTTGCGTGACCATGTTACTCACTGCAATTAAACTACGTGGGTGACTGGACACTATAAAAAATAGTATATAGCTTTGCAGGAAAAACTTTCTTCTACCGATCAACTTACAACTACTGACCAAATATCAATGATTGGCTAGCACCGTATTGGTGGTTGAGAACTAAAGCGTTTTTGTTTTTGTGGAAGAGAGAGTGGGTACACACTAAAGAGGTTTAAATTTAATTGCATCTTAAAAAAAATTAAAAATTGAAAATCACTGCCATTTATCGTTTTTGTAAAAGTCTCAATAAGTCACAATCCTAAAATATGTGAATATAAATTTCACATTAATTTATCTGAAAATCCCATGTATAATACACTATCGCATATTCCTTTGAAACAGTGATTAATGAATGTTTTTAATAATTTGCACAATAAGTACTCCCATAGGATTAACATTAACCTGAGCGTTAAGAGCCTACACTAGTTACGCGAAGAAACTGGATCACTAATGCTAAACGTATGGGAGCGTTCTTTTTAAATTGTCCCGCTTGCATATTAATAGTTTTAATTTTTTTCCTTAGAAAAGCTGAGGTTGAGTTCTAACCAGGTTAGTGTTTACTTTTTCGATTTTGGTCGCAAATTATTTTTATAAAGTTACTTTCACTTTCAGTACCGGTTTCGAAACCTAAAAGTATAGCAATGCTAAAGATCAATCTAAACTATCCTAAAAAAAAAAAAAAAAAAAAAAAAAAAAAAACTCTTAAAATATTAAAATGCAAGCGAGAAATTTGAAAAGAACACTCCCATAGGTTTAACATTAGCTTGCGAGTTTCCTTGTATTTCATATATATTTATACATTTTTGTATGAAACGACAACCAAAATCTTCATTTGGCGCCCCTTCGCCTTTGTTCTGGCACCTGGGGCACATCCTCTTTCTGCACCCCCCCCCCCCCCCTAGTTTCGGCGCGGGCTATAATAGTCTTAAAAAAACATTAAAAAAGGGAGTTACTATTCTATCTTGCATATATTTCAACCCTTAGTCTTTAGCCGTTGACAGTTGTCCGACCTCGCGCCCTTTGAGGCCGGATCTGGATGTAAAAAAAGTAATTTTAGTAAAAGGCATGGGGACATTTTTCAGTTGTCACCTACCTAGAAGTTTCAAAAGGACGAGAAATGTAATTTGGTAAGGTAAAAGCAGGAGCGGCTGCGGCTTTACTATTCATGGCGCCCTGGGTGCCAAAAAAAAGGGCGCCATGGCGCACTTTTTTGTTTATCACGGGCAGTCACCCAAGCTCGCCTCGTCTCTCTAAGACTGGATCTAGTTGGTAGCAAAAAACATTGTCCCAAAAGTAATGCAAAAAATAATGCACCAAAAGTAATGTAAAAAATAATTGCACCAAAAGGGACAGAGCGGTATTTTTCAATTTCCGCCTAGGGTGGCAAAACGCCTAGAAATGACAAAAAGAAGAGAAAAAAATCATTTTGAGGGATAAAGGCAGGGACGACTTTATTAGCCATGGCGCCCTGTGCGAGATTTTTTACTGTACCACTGCAAATGCTATACTCTTTTTTTTTTTTTTTTTAAGTGGTTTTACTAAAGCATTTAACTTTTTGCACTCCTTCCAGGGCCGAAACTAGCTATCTTTTCACTCGAGGCAAACATGGTTTTTGGCGCACCTCTCTTCCTCCGCAAAGTAAATTTACAAAGAGAAATTTGCGAAAGTTTCAATTAGCGGACTTATTTTTAAATTTTAAATGCGTAACAGTAAAATACGTAATATTGAAATATATAACCAGCTGTATCAAATATTTATTCACTAAAACCTGGGAAAAAATCGATAGGAATCGGAAATAATTACGCTTTATACAGGTTTCCGTCTTAGCAGGCATAACTGTTGGTATTTTTTCTGTTGGGAACCATGTAGTTTTTTCATTTAAGACAAGATTCCATTTTATACACATTTTATTTTTCCTGATTTTACATGTTGTTGTAACATTACAAATTATTACAATTGAGGCACTTTAATGTCATAGTGGTATGAGTCACATCGTTTTAGGAACTAAAAAACCACGATTTACTATAGGCATAAAAATGAATTCCAGTATTGTAAAATATTTTCCTGTACTATCTACACCAGTTTTGTGTAATTATCACTTATACCACTCATCTTATTTATAGATTGATATGTCTAGATACTTTCCTGAACCTAATGCTAATTTCCAAATTTATGTGTGACTCAAAACAACAACAACAAAATTATTAAGTTTTTACTTTGTGAATTTTCGACCGCTTAGTTTTTATTGTCCCAGCCAGTCACCTGATCTCACCATCTCTAAGTTCAGATATGGTGATATGCCTGTACAAAAGTAATTATATATTTAAAAAAAAATGGGATTATTCATTTGCTGTCTTGTATATTGCAGGCGAATCTTTTTATCTATTTGACAATTTTAATGCAGATTACTCAGCTTTTCTTTTTGATTTTTCGGCTAGAAAATATTTTTTACACAAATTTCACACGCACATATATATATTGCATAAAACGGCAAACCAAATTTTCATCTGGCGCCCCTTCGCATGGCGCCCAGGGCACATGCCCCCTCTCGCCCCTTAGTTTCGACCCTGACTCCTTCTCTTGTTTGTTTTTATTGTCCCGGACAGTCGCTCGACCTCGCCCATAGCAAGGCGGGAAAAAAGAAAGTTCAATGCTGCTCAGGGAGAGATATTTAAAAAAAATAGAACTACCTTCTTGGAATCTGTTTATCAGAAAAGTCAGAGTCAAACAAAATCTTCATTTGGCGCCCCCTTCGCCTTTCGTTCTGGCGTCCGGGGCATATGGCCCCTCTGCACTCCCCCTCCCAGGGAAATCGGTTGGCGTTTGGCAATTATCGGTGAGGGTCAGTTTCACACAGAACATAGGGGTGGAGACTGACCTTGGAAAATGTTATTGATTCTCCTGACACAGGAAGGGATTTAAATGATAGAAGGCGTAAACATGGTACATTTGGAATTGTAGAACAGCTCTTTTTTCTAATTCATTTGCAGTCTTCTGTTATAGATGAATCTTTTTATATATTTGTAAATTTTAATACCTTTGGTTCAGTTTTCTTTTTGGATTTTCCGGCTGTGAGTTATTTTTATGCGAATTCGATATCTATACATATACATTATACATTTTTGTATGTAAAGACAAAAAAAATCTTCATTTGGCGCCCCCTAAGCTTTCTGTTCTGGCGCCCGGGGTACAGAAGGTTGGGGGGGGGGGGGCACGTGCCCCCCCGACGCTACGCCTATGTTGATTTGATTAAACTTAAACTACAAATTATACAAACGATGCGCTAGTCATGTGTTAGATATATATATTTTTAATATCCTAAATAAATGTTTCTGTTCAGATATGAAAAAAGCATTCCTCACCAGATTTATTGTACTTAATTATACGAAAAAGAGTTTTTCGATTACAACATGATATTTGACAACTACTACGCCTAAACACGCTACAACCACACCTAAATCAAGAAGTAGTACAACAACAAATATACTCTCGCTGTACTCTACATCTGAGCCCACTAGAACAACTACTGCTTCCGAGCCTAAGACTACAACTATTACGCTTATTCCAACAACTACAACTAGTACGACCATACCTATGACCGTATTCAATAATCGCTACCACTGAAAACATATTAATATCTAATCTATAACAAAACAAAATACTCGCCACCACCCGATTGCAATAAAGATGATTTAGACTGATACTCAATGAAACTGTAGAGATCATAGAACGGTTTGACTGCCCGAAAAGGTATGGACTAGAGTCCTGCATCGGGTCGGGTTACTCGCTACACGTTAAAAGTCTATTAAACCGCAGATCAAAGTTTCATGAAAGAAAAATGCGTCTAGTCTTAGAATTAGTTTCTGGAAGTTAATATAAACATACTTTTTCAACTAATGGCACGATAAGGATTATAACGAATGCCTTCTGCATTGCTAAAGCTTTTTTGCTGAATAGTTACAATTATAATGTTCTAGTCTTGATACTTCTAAAGTTGTTATGACAAAAATCTACTGTGTGATAAACAGGAAGACAGGAAGAATCATTTAGCGTATTGCTGCGTGTTGTATTTTTAAAGTACGATAAGGCAGAATGCTAATTGTGTAATGCAAGGTGTATCATTATTGTCATTGTTGCATCATAAAAAATATAATGCATCATTTCCCACTCAAATTATTTTAAATAATATAATTTATTTCAATTTCATAACTTAAATTAGCATTTTCAAACACCTGATTTCTAATCACAAGTTTTAAACTTATAATAAAAATTTTAATGATAAATAATTCAATATTTCCTTATTTTATAATGTAAACATTATCTCTTATTAAGATTATTTGAGTGCAATTAGTATTTTATTATATTTCAGTTATTTAACTTTCAGATTTTCCTTCAATATACATCGCGAAATGTGTAAACATATCGTAATTTTCTAAGCCTAAAATACTAAAAATAGAAATCTTTTATTTATTAATATTTCCCTTTTAAATTATATTATATGGATAGAAATATTTATTTCCAGCCGATTGCGAAATTTTCAGCGACTTGTGATAAATACTTTAGTAGAAATACGCAAAAATGTGTTTTCTATCTTTTCTCATTTTTAATTTTGGCGCGCGACGCCATAAAATCATTCTTTCCGACATTTTGAAAGATCCAACACGAAGCTACAAGAAAAGTATTCCCCTTTGGCAAAGGGACGCTCAGTTCAAAACCGGACGTTTGCTAAATCGATTAACATTCCTTTTGGAACACGCACGTTGTATATGACGTCAGGCGCGGGGAGGATAGGCGTTTCGGATTGGCTGGCGCGCTTTGTAATGGCTTTTCATGTTTGAAACTCTGGGTTCTGGAAGTCATCAGTCTTCACCAGGGAGCCGTTAAAGCAAGAGGTAACGTGCGGGACTGCGACGCCGTGCTTTTTGGCGGCTGAAGAGACTCTCGAAGTGGCAGCATAAAAATTGCGATGAACGTCTGTTGAAATTTGCCAAATTTTGATTCCTGATCCAAAAGCCTTACAGTATTAATGAAGTCTATTTGACGTAACATTCTTGATGAAATGAATATTACACCTTTATAAATTTGGACATTCTACGAAAAATCATCATAGTGAAAAAATATTCGTGACATTCGAAAGAAGATGTTATCCAGAATTAAGTAGGAATACCAGCTATTCCCCTACTAATTATGCGACATTATAATTCGCTTGCCTCTCTGATCCCAAGATTAACCATAATAGTTTATATCATTTAGAAGCTTTATGAATCGAATTTCATCCTCGTGGCATTTATTTCATAATACGAATTTTTGCTCTGAAAGCACATCGATCACCACTACCATTAATTTCAGAAGACTACAATCCTATCTCCATATACAAGAGTCCTTTAACGATCCGAGTTTGTCTTTATGTTCCTGGACAGTATTTATTTCAGTGGTCTTAAAATAAAAGAAATATTTGAGAAACAGTCAGACTCTATAACATCATAATATCAGAACTATTCACGATCAACTATGTTGACTTAAATCTTATATTTTAACAATTTACTTCTACACCTTCTCAGATTACAATATATGTGCAATTATCTAAAATTATATTAAATTTTACGTTCATTTTAATAATCTTTTCATAGTTTACAATGTAAGGATGCATCCTAATTAGCAGACTTGATATGTGTTTGAATAAACATCATTTATGAATTACATTTTTTGTGTTCAAGTACTTGGGTGAGTGTTTTCTTTTCTTTATTTTTTCAGCTAACAAAATTAGTAAATAGAATTTTGATTTGATCTTAAATAATTTAAAATAATTCTTAAAAATTATATTACGCGATGTCTACCACTTTCATGACCGGCTGTAGTGTGATTTTGAGCTTATGAATCGGAATTAATTTTGTTCAATTTAAACTTAAAATTGAATTTCACACTCCAATTCATTAAGCCCAGAGTCACAGTACAGTCATTATAAGTGGAACTTCTGAAACCGCAACAAATTTTAAAGCATATTTAAAGACTAGATTTCTTATTTTATACCGTTACACATAGATTGAAACATTATTTTTCTACATTCTTTGTTTTCATTGTATCAAAGTTCGGGTATAATTTATCATATCTGTGATGTGATATTCGTTTAATTCAGTCGTATATGGGTAACCGAGCCGTGCTGGCTCTAATTCAAATACGTATTTCTTTTCATCTGAAACATATTTGTGCTCAAACTTTTTGTGAAAATCGCGGCAATCTGAGTGGCAAAAAACTTATATATGACGCGCAAGAATTTTTCCAGTGTGAACCCGACCTGCAGAAAAAAAATTGATTCATTCCGAGCCGAAAACACAAAATTCGGGATAACCCAACCTGATGTTTCACTCTATTCAACGATCCCGAGTTGCCCACTATTCAGAGGTTTTACTATATTTGAATATTTAAAAATACAGATTTGTTAATTCTTCTATGAAAAATAAAAATGGTATTTGAGATACAATTGTAGAATTTTTTCATAATGGCATCAAAACACGGTTTACTTTTCTTTGATTGCGGATTCGGTTCGGGTTGCGGGTTGAAATATTGCGGTTCGTGTCGGGTGCGGGTTGAAATACCTACCTCGGGTTCGAATCGGGTTGCGGGCTGCCAAAAATTATTTTTGTGTATTCGGGTTGGGTTGCGGGGTGACTTAAAATGGAATTTGTGGGTTCGGGTCGGGTACAACCAGCCCCGTGCTGGACTCTAGTATGGACATTTTCCTCGTGGTAGCAGACAGCTGTTTATCCATTGTGATAATTAGATGCCATTCGTCAAGAAATGTGCTTCAGTAGGCTGGCATGCTGAGAGAGCATTTATTGTAAGCATGTTAAACGATTAGGTGAAGGCATATTTAGACATGAGTGTGAAAGTCGCCTATACTCCGTGGTCCAAGGACTCTTTAGGAAACTCGGAATGGCATCAGCCGGAGAGAGAGACGAGGATAATTTTTTGGATGTGTTCGCGAAGACGCTGGTGAAGATATGTAATCCTGCAGCGTAGTGTTATGTGCTAATATTATGTGTGCGTGTTGTTGTAAATGTGTTCGTCTAATGTACATAGATTAAACTTATTTAATCATCTCACTGCTTTAATCAGATCTTCTATTCTTTCCTCATCAGTATCATGGAGTCCAGAACCGGTCATGAGACTGAGCACTTTTTTTAATTCTGCAGTGCCACATTTCGCTTTTCGCTGCATTTGTTGCAAGGAAAAAATTTATTTAACAATTAACAAGCGCATCATTTGCGTTATCTATAGTTTAAGTCTCGTCAAAATAGGAGAAATAGGATGTTCTTCACAGCCCTCTGAACAGCATAACTTGTATCTTAGTAACACTTCACAGCTAAAATTGCGGGAAGTAGAAAAAATCCAATTTAAACCGGGGGGGTGGGGGGTGGATTATTGGGTGATTTTTGAAGTAACTTTGCATTTTTAGAATAACAAAAAATGCAGATTTTTAGTAGATAGCTACATCTGTTGAATAATTGTAGTAACACTTAATCCGCACACACACTCATACACATTGTATATTGTCTTTTTTTCTGATACTTTAAAAATACTTTTTCCTATCAAATTACGGATTAAAATTTTTAAAAGTTAAAAATGAAATTGTTAGGCATACCTTTTTTATTGATTGTTAAAAATCACATGATTTTTTTAATTGCTATTTTAATAAAGGATTTATACTACTTCATTAGATAATCAAATTTTAATAAGTGAATAAGTGTAGTTCATATGATGTTAGTCTTTGTCGTTTCATATGTTCTATTGAGAAAAAAGCTTATCACTCAACACATTATAAAGATGGATCAAATAAAAACGGAACAGTAGTTATAATTTGTTTTATTTTTGTATATGCTGAAAGTTGGTGTGGAGGTACAGCGGGGAGTAAGGAAATTAATCCTACTGTGAAAATGGACTTATCCTAGGTAGTCGCGCAGAAGCACGTGATATGCACTGGCGGCTGGCCAACAATATTGTCCGGAAAACAATCGGTTGTTATTCATTTGCGTCTATTCACAGAGCATTCGTTATCGGTGTTGCAGTCGTAAAAAAACCAGAGGGTACTGGTACACACTATAAGCAGAGGGTATACTCTAGAGTCATGAAAATTCATGGCTAGAATATTACGCTATTGTTTTATTTGAGGAACAGAGGGTATACGGAGCTTCTTTAAAAAATCCAGAAGGTATAAGGAGTATACCTCCGCATACCCTTTATTACACCCCTGTTCGTTATTTAATGACAGGTAGTTCGTGAAGTGAATCAGCGAATGATGGCAGTGAACAGAAAACATGCACTGTCACTGACTCATGTGCAGGACTGACGTTACCTAGTGACACAAACGTTACCTGGGAAACAGAAATTTCCAAATAGTGATAAGCGACCTGGTCAAGGTCGATTCGCAACCACGTTGTCATGTCGTAACGTGATCGTCATATCTTTGCTCCGCTGAAAAAGGAATTGAAGGGTAGCTGTTTTTACTCGGCCATTGAAGTCAGGCACAATGTTCGAAACTGGTTCTGATCTCAGAAAAAGGACAGTGTACGAACAGGATATTCATCGCTTGGAGAAACAGTTGAACAAGTGCTCGTGCAGCTTTGTAGATTACGTTTGAAATAATAAACTATATCACTTCATTATGCGATCCCTGTTCCGTTTTCATTTGATCCACCTTAATACTAATACTTACAGATAGACTGTGTATATATTATCCCTGTTTGAATTTAACCAAAAGAAAAACTCACTGAAATATTTGTTCTTAAGAAATTAAAATAAATCAAGGCATTTGACACATTAGTTTATTTCCATCAATTCTTTCAAAATGACCAAAAGTCCCGGTTTAATCCTCAAACTTCTCAAGTTTATTCTCTTGTTTAAAAAATCCCGAAATTCCTGCATTTCTATTCTCTACATGCAACAACAAAATTTTACATGAAAATGTGGAATGTTCTCAAGGATTAATTCAAGGAGCATGAGAGAGAAAATAAAAATCTCAAATACATATTAATAAATGCTTCATAAAACGATATTCTTCCCATCTGGAAAATTAAGTGCTGATTATAACCATGATATGTTCCTAAGTAAAAATACATACTTTTTATGAACAATTTATGCTACTTTCAAACAATACACACCTAATTTCTTTCATATTTTAGATGTGACGCCACAACAAGTTAACCTAAACAGTCCCCCCAACCCCGTTACATTGCGGCACCCATTGTGAACCCCTCACCCCTCTTGAAGTGTGATGTAATTAATGGTACCAGTAATTTTTAAATTATTTATTATTATTTCTAAATTTAAAGAATCGAGAGTTAACATAAAATTAAACTAATTTTCAATTCCTCTGGACATAACAGGGAAAGTGCGATCTCTAATACCGCAGTATGATGACTAAGCCTAATGAGATTTTTTTTAATAAAGTAGACGTTATCTTTTGAAAACGTCTTTGAAAAATGAAAGTTTTTGTTGTCTCAAGTCAGTTAAATGTTTAAAGTTCACATCTGTACAATTTCGTATTATAATCGAACTAAGGAATCGCTATAGACGCTTTCAGTCGTGACATAGTTATGATGCTTTGCTTGACCGACTCCAAACAAACGGTTGCTATGTTTCATTTCTTGTTTAATATAAATCGTAGAAAATGTTACTACTGCTTATAAAGTATTAAAACACTTAGCTGTGACATATAGCTATAAATTATAGTTGTAATATAAAAATGAAATAGAAAATACAACGTAGCAAACATTGTTTGGAGACAGTTTCCAAGCAAAGGGCCTACCCTGGATGAATGGTCAAGGCATCACACCGCTAATCGCTTGAGAGTGCAGGTAGGTGCGGGTTCGTATCCCTCTGACTCCGTTGCACACTCCGTTGTGGAGCTCCCGGATGCAATTCTCTGGTGTTGTAAATTTCCTTGTGTGTGCTACCTCGTCTCTGTATATATTGACGATGACTTATAAATGGGCGCTTGACGCCAAGCACACGGGTCAGATGTATGTTAATAAAATGTTAAATGAATAAATAACCAAGCAAAAATGTTATGATTGATGTCACACTGAAAGCTTCTATTGGATCCATAAATAAATGCAGTCTCTGAGATCGCATGTCCCTAGTTATTTTTTACTTATTCTTATCTCCTGCCGCGGGTATAATATATTTATGTGTGAAAGCAGTTACTGAAACATTAACTAATAGCAATATTTAGATTTCAGCTATCAGTTATTACTATCCGCTCAAATAAATTTAAGGGCAATCAGTTGAGAAAGTTATTAAAAGTTAAGGATAATGAAACATAAGTAGCATTTTCTAGATATCCCAACTCTTTTCGCAACACTGTTCATTTTACGACTGGCAGTACTCACATTTTTTCTTATGTCGCCAAGCTAATGGTTGTTGACTTGATTCACAGGTGCCTCGATATGTTGGTGGCGACATACGGGATATAAAGTTTTATTGGTTGAAACGGTTCTTTACAAAAGCTAATCACCAAGCATTGAGGCAAGTGCCATTATCGTTAAGCTAATGCTTGTTAACTTGTCTTACTCGTATAATCGAACAAATCCAGGCGCGTATCGCCAAGTTATGGAATGTAGATTTGACATAGTTTGGACAAATACGACTGTCTAAGTTCAGTCTGAGCATGCGCCCAGTGTCATTGCCACCTAGAATAGCAAGCCTTCTGGCTCCAAGAGAAAATTCCAGTGACGTCAAACTTAGTAGGCGAGAAAAAAAATTCCCAGCAGGAAGGAACACACAGTGACTCTAGGTAGCAATGGTTGTGTGGGTCATTTATAAGCGCTGTTTTCGAAGTTTTATACATTTTAAAATGGATTATTCAACAAATTAAACTAAGTTAAGTGTTTTATTTTGATAAATCTTAATTTTGTGTATACATTTATTTATTTATATTACTTCTAATACTTTTGCTGGCTTCTGATATACAAAACTGAACATAAGCTATAATTTACCTCGTGTTTGCACGCGAGATTATTTGTTTTTATATAGAATTATTATATTTTTTAAAAACCCAATTATTGCTATTATAAAATACATTTTTAAAATAATTTTTTAGTTTGATAGAGAAATCTAATGTGCATTATGTTTTTCTTTTAACAATTAAATTAAATTTTGGTACTATAATAAACATGTAACTTTACTATTGTAATTCGTTTATTTTACTATTATAATTCATTTATTTTACTATTATAATTCATTTATTTTACTATTGTAATTCATTTGGTTTACTATATTTTAAATTATACAGTTAAAAGTTTAACAAAAATTTTAAATATAAATAATAATAGTAGTAAAATATTTAATGCAGTTTAAAGCTTAGTCTGACTATGAAAAGATTTTATTGTACTTTTAACAATGATTTGAAGATTAGTCAACGACATTTCATTTGGCATATTATTTTTATTGTGTAAATTTTGGAACAAATACTAAGAATAGTCAGATATGAAATTTAGTGCGATTTGTTTAAAATAAAATTAAACGTAATTAAATAATGGATATTTTAGTATTACAGTTTGTTTGTTTTATACTTTTTAATTTTACTAACTCTTCATTTTTAAATTTTTAGTATTTTAATTTACAAATTTTAGTTTTGGACATATTTTAAAATTTATCTAATGTAAATAACATTTATTATTTTAGCATGTACATAAAATTTATTTTGAGTTTATTGCCAATTTATATGGATTAACTTCTACAGATTTCAGTTATATAAATTATTGAATAAATACTAATAACAGGTTTTTAGTCAGGCAAATGTATTGTGCATTTTTAAAAATAATTAAAGTAAGCTTTAAATAATGCATAATATTATTCAAATTTTAACTATTTAATTAGTGCCTTATTTAATTTAACATTTTCTAGGTCTATAATACTATTGTTAGAGCTTTTCAAAATTAATCAAAATTTAACATTTTAGTTTCGGATTGTAAAAAATGTTCCATAGAAATAATAATAATAACCATAGCGATATTACTATATGCACTTAGATATTTTAAGATAATTTATATTCAACTTTATCAAAAGCAAGTAAAAATATTTGAAGAAAGTGATTAAATAAATACACAAAACAAATTAAGAATTTATCAAAATAAAAGACTAATCTTATAATAATAAATATCCTCCTACTTAATCGGAGAACAAAATGAGACTCCTTCAATAAAATATTTAAATATTACTTTTCAGAAATAAATAAAACAATTGTATTTAATCATAAACAATCTTAGAATATTGAATAAATTGAAAATCTAACAATTTTGCAAGAGATTTTCTTTTTTCTTTTTTTTTTAAAATAAAAATTATTATCACAAACTAGGTTATTTTTGAAACAGTTTTTGGTCTTTTGGTATAAAATTATTTTTAATAAATTTACAAATTGGCTTAAATATTTAATTAATTAAAGAATAACATTTCTTCGAAGGTTTTGCAGCCTTCTCAACAAAAGAGGGGAAAAAAAGAAAGAAAGAAAAGAATCCTATTTTTGCTCGGAAAAATCGATTTTAAAATGAACAGTCTATTTCGTTCTTTCTTTTCTTTTCTTTTGTGATGCTTTATTTATAATAATTAAAGGTTATTTAAACATTTCTTCATAATATTTACGCACATTTCTTCAAAAATGTTGCTGCATTTTCAATCAAAAAAATCAAGAAAGAGAAAGAAAGAAAAGAAGAAAATTCTGTTTTTCAGATTACCAAACTTTGATTCTAAAATGAACAGTCTAGTTAAAAATAGTTTTATTTAAAAGATATTTTTTGAAATTAGCAGTATTTATTAAGATATCACGAAAATTCATCAAACATAAAAGTGATGATAAATGTGTTTCATGTTAATTTTTTTTTAGTTATAAAGTTTAATTTATATGTCAGTAGCAATTTATTGATGTACAATCAAGCTTACAATTCTATAATTAGGTCATTTTAATACTTAGTTGTTTATGTAGAAAAACATAGCAATATTAAACTTTACTTTATCAATGTGATATACAGATTCTTCGCCTCTTGCTGCTGACGTCACCAGCCAGCCAGAAGGCTTTATATTCTAGGTGGCAATGCCAGTGTGTATTTCGCCACTCTCATATAGAGACACCCTAGTCTCACTCACCTAATCGAAGTTGTCTTGGCGAGTATTGTTTAGTTATTTAATGTAAATCGCCACAGTTTAGACTTAAACTTCAGTCTGATCGTGCGCACTGTGTGCTTGAAGCTACTCTCTTATGCTGCGTTTACATTATGGCGTAACCGTCAACCCAGATATTAGGAAAGGGCGAGGCTAACGAAAAAGACAGGCTACCGCGGTGGGTCCGATTCTTCTTTTTTTACAGACCGCTGGAGTCACGTGATGCTCGAATGCACCAATGAAGGTGTGCGAAAAGAGCATCACGTGACTCCAGCGGTCCGTAAAAAAAGAAGAATCGGACCCACCGCGGAAGCCTGTCTTTCTCGTTAGCCTCGAGTAAAGGGCAGTTGACGTCACTGTTGGTCGAATGGAGGATATTCCAAATATGGGTTCGAGGCTGAAAAAAGTCACGTGATACCGGTAATTTACCCAAAGAACTTCTAACTGATAAGAAGGGAAGATACTACTGCTTTGCCTCATGAACCGTTTCATTGGCTAGCGGAGATTTACATTACACGTCTACGAAGGCTTCCCTTTTTTACGCTAGAAGTTTTTACCTTGACCACGTGATCAAAACGGAGATGGAATAGCCTCCATTAATGTGGATCAGCAAGAAAAACCTGTTTGTTCCTTATGATTCCTATTGTACACATGAGCTCGGGGAATTTGATTGGTCTACGTTTAACAGGTCTATGATACGATTGGCCTACGTCGCCAAGATGATTCCTGCAGTAATCGCTATGACAAAAATGTAGTAGTTGATTGGTTGTCAGAAGTGTTTGTTTGTAAATATGGCCTTTCCTTATAGCGTCTAGAATAAATAGTGTGGAAATCGGCTAACCTAGAAGTAGTTAAAAAAGTGCTAAAATATTGAATCCCTTAAATGTCCAACGATGCTTGATCGCAACGATTCTCCGAGGAAAGATAGGAGTAGAGACCAAACCCCGTTGTTCTTTCAGCCAGATTTTGAATCCAACATGTTTTCGCTTTTTCATTGCCAAAAGAATCTCTTTATTTTGGCGGATTTCATTCTCGGTCAATTCAAGGTTCCGGAGAGAGATTCCGAGAAGCTTCTTCCGGGAGTAAAACCGGTTTGGCGCGCGTATCTCTGCCCCCTATCACGTGACGGAGGGTAGAGATGTAGGCTTCAAGAAAAAGGTTACGAAATTGGGGTCTACTTATATGAGAAATCTGTGCAACGATATAAGGAAAGGGCAGTTGGCGTCACTGTGGTCAAAATTACTGCGGATCCACAGTAATTTTAACCCTATCCGCCTTTATAACTACTACCGTACACAGAAATATAGGTGATCTTATTAATCTACGATTAACAGCTCTGTGATACGCCGTCATGATGATTCCCGCAACCATGAACATAGGGGATAGATATTCTATTAGGAATTAAAACGGCCTATAGAGGCGCTGCTCGCAGCCTTCGGTACAGGAAAATTGTCCCTTTAATTTCCCTTTAACTAATGCTAAAGTGCCATTGAAATAATTCTTTATTGTAAATGCGTTTGAAAGTCTTAGATATTAAAATTCGGATAAATTTTACTTTGTCATACAAGACAGAACACAAATGTCACATGAAATTTGAAATTGTGCAAAAGAATAATCATTCTGAACAAATTTAAAATACATGTAATGCAATGCGCTTGCACGCAACTATCCTGAAGCGAGAAGTTATATCTTTTGTCCACCAGATGGCGTATTCGAGCGCTTGAATCGCCAATGTTCATGCTCCAACGATTGCGAAAGCAAGAATGTAGGGTTGACGGAAGTATTTGTTTGTAAAAATGCCCTTTCCTTCCTTATTTGCAGGATTTTTTCTAAAACTGAAAGACGATTTTGAAATTTGAAAATATCCCGCAGGTTTTGCTGCGATCGAATATTTATTTCAGCATCGTTGCACATTTAAGGGATTCAAATTTTTAGCATTGCCTGGATCACAGATTATATAGTTGTATTTACAAAACTGAACTTTTAAGCAGTGCTGTAGTTGGGGAAAAAAAATATTTGTGGGAACTCAACTTTTCATAGAGTAGATGTTGATGCTACCAGATTTTTACCAAGCAAAAAGCCAATTTAAAACATTTAGCCAAAAGCTGACTTTTTTAATTAACAGTTATAATTATTATATTCTAGTATTTATAGTATTGTATTTGTATGGTATTCAACTAAAATCAATATTTAATCGCATAGTAACATTTTCCATCATGGATTAAAATTTATTTGAAATAACAAATAAATCCATACATTATGTACTAGCACATCTATCCTAGAAGTTTCCATAAAGAACGATAATGAGATTCTTTCAAGGAAGCTCCTACATGGCTTATGAATATAAGTGAACTGACTTATTCAATAAGGAATGAATTTCTCTCATCGGTCATGTTATTCATACAGAACTTTTCACTTTCAATACTTACAATGAATACTTTTTCACATTCAGACATTAAAATGGATATAGTTTCCACAATCTGGGGAAGAGGGTTTGGCTCTCTTGGCTCATCTCTAGTATCAATAAATTTGATAATTATCGTTATAATAAATAAAAATAACTTTTTTTTTGCTTGTGAAAAAAGAAAAGTTTTGTGTTCCTGCATGCTATTTTTTTTATAGTTACAAACCAAATATTTCTGGAAACAGCATTGCCATCCAACTACAGCACTGTTTTTAAGTCCTCAAACTTTTCTTGCATTGGTCTTTCATTTTTATTTTCCCCCACTCTTTATTTTTTTTTTTCACAATTTCCACTTATCATTTTGCACATTCTGTGCACAAAATTTTTAAGCCTCTTTAATTAAAAGAAAAATTCTATTTATAATTCTATTAACAATAAATAACTTTGTTTGAATTACTGCTCTCCCTCCTTTCATTCTTTATAACAAATAAATTTTCTAAATTTACTCCTCTGCAACTGTCAATAAAAAATTACAAACTCAATTTAATAGAATTATTTAAAACTAGATATGTTTATATATTTATGTACATTTATTTTCCTAGATTGGAGAAATGGACGGCTAACATTCAGATGAAACCGATTACTAGAACTCGTCAATACTTATGCTCCGATCACTTTCGAATGGAAGCATTTACAAATACTTTGAAAAGGCGGCTTCTCCCAGAATCTGTGCCTACCATTCAAGTAGTTGATGTTCATAGAAAAATCCAGCTGCACGCACCCTCATCTTCAGTCCAGCTGCATGCACCCTCATCTTCAGTCCAGCTGCATGCACCCTCATCTTCAGTCCAGCTGCACGCACCTTCATCTCCAGTCCAGCTGCATGCACCCTCATCTTCAGTCCAGCTGCACGCACCTTCATCTCCAGTCCAGCTGCACGCACCTTCATCTCCAGTCCAGCTGCACGCACCTTCATCTCCAGTCCAGCTGCACGCACCTTCATCTCCAGTCCAGCTGCACGCACCTTCATCTCCAGTCCAGCTGCACGCACCTTCATCTCCAGTCCAGCTGCACGCTCCTTCATCTCCAGTCCAGCTGCACGCACCTTCATCTCCAATACCATTTAAAACACCCAAGAGTACATCGAGTTTTCCTTTCAAACTTACGCCGAAAAGCAGAAAATTGAACAGATACAAATCTTTAATTTACAGGTTGAAGAAACGACTATATTTCAAAAATTCTCCGAATTCCCCTAATATATCCAAAACATCTGCTTTGAACGTGCTTCGGAAACATTTACGGCCTTCTTTGTATAGCATTCTGGAAGCACAGTTAAGGAATACGGGTCCTGCAAAAGGAAGGCGCTGGACAGCTTCTGACAAAGCATTTGCTTTTAATATTTATTTAGCATCGACTGCAGCATACAAGGTTTTAAAACGTTTTCTTATACTGCCATGTATAAGAACATTGAAACGTTCTGTACAAGGTCTTTGTGAAAATACAGGGTTTTGTACAGAAATATTTATGGTACTGGAAAAGAAAGTCAGCCATTTAAATGAAAAAGAACGACTGTGTGTTTTGAGTTTTGATGAGATGGCAATAAGACCATCTCTTCATTATTCACCGAGAAAAGATGTTGTTATAGGTTATCAAGATGATATATCTGTTACTGATAATTCACCTATCAAAATAGCCACTAATGCTTTGGTTTTAATGGTGAGAGGCTTGTCCACTAAATGGAAACAAATTTTAGGATATTTTTTAGTGCACCGCAGTATGCCAGGAAAATCACTAAAAACACTTGTGGTCTCTTGTATTTCTAAACTCCAGGAAATAGGACTCAAAGTTGTATCTACGGTTTGTGATCAAGGGCCTAATAATATATGTTTGTTCAATGAACTTGGACTGTCGATAGATCAAATCAGTTTTGAAGTTAATAATCAAAAAATCTTTTTTATGTTTGATCCACCTCATTTACTCAAATCTTTCAGGAACAATTTGATGAAATATAAATTGGAGTTTGAAAGGCCTACTTTTGGAAGAGTTACAGCTGACTGGGAGTATATTCGTAGTTATTATGAAATAGATAAAAAAAATGATCCACGAGTAACACCAAAACTGAGTAAAACACATATTGAACCTGTTGGCCGAGCAAAAATGAAGGTCAAATATGCTGCACAGGCACTCAGCACGTCTGTTGCAGCTGGTATTTCCCTACTGAAATCAGTTGGCAAATTTGATGAACCAGCGCAACACACAGCTCATTTGATTTATACTATGGACAAACTGTTTGATAGTTTCAACAGCAGTGAAGAGTACGGTAAAAAGAAAATGCTCTGTGCTGTAAAAAGAGACTCTGCTCATTTAACATTTTGGGAAGAAATGCTTCCTTTTGTTGAAAGTTGGGCTTTCAAAAAGGATGATGACAAAACTGTTCACACTCATTGTAAAAACGGATGGATTGTGACATTAAAATCTGCAATAAATTTATGTAGAAATTTATTCGAAGAACATGATTATGCATACATCTTAACTAAACGTTTTAACCAGGATGCACTGGAAAATACATTTTCTATTATAAGATCGAAAAGAGGTAACGATGAAAATCCAGATTGTTCGCAGTTAGTAAGTTGTTTGCAAGCAGTTATGGTAAATAACATTTTTACCATGTCTAAAAATACAAACTGTGAAATAGACTTCGATGAAGTTCTTGTATCGTTAAAAGATAGGAGTCCTTCCAAATTTTCCAGTTTAACATCATTATTCAGTGACCATGTTAAAATAAATCCAGATGTCCCACTGAATGAAATTCCATGCTTGCCATCTGATACTGTAAGACAAAATGTCATTTATTATATTGCCGGATATGTTGGAAGGAAAGTAGTTTCAAAATTAAACTGTGATCATTGTGAAAATACTTTATTTGATACTACAAATGCTGCAAATGACAATTCTTTATTGACTCAATATAAAGATTATTCAGGTAGTAGTTTGAAAAAACCGAGCAATGAATTATTCAATATAGTGCATAAAATGTATGATGTTGATACAGCTCATATGTTTTGGTCTACAGATGTGATACAAAACATGGTAAAATTTCACGGAGATGTGATCAATTTCAATAATTTAAATATTCACGAAATTCACAAAGAAAAAGTGCAAAAGATTATTAGCATAATAATCTCAAAAATTCAAATATACAAACACATTAAAAAAGTAAACGAGGATTTAAAAATAGAATTTCAATCAAAGTCTATAAAAAAGTAGGTGTTTTTTTTTTCCTTCTATATTTATCTTACCATCTTGAGTTTATGCAAAGTAACACATATCTTATTCTTATGTCAATTCTCTGACATTTCCATGACAGGGATAATATTCATTTTCAAAATTTTTTAATTTGCTAATAGCAATTTTTTTATTAAATCTGTGAAATAAGGTAATAAAGATTAAATAACACAATGCAACTTAGTCCTGTAAAGTGTAATAATATTTCTACGGTGTGGATTGCAGATGCTTCTTCACTGAAATATTCATTTTTATATCGCAAACATTGTGTGTTAAAAGCAGGGCTGCGGAGTCGGTAGGAAAAATGATCGACTCCGACTCCGACTCTGACTCCTGGATTTCTGAAACTATCGACTCCGACTCCGACTCCGACTCTTCGACTCCGACTCCGGCATACACACAGGGTTTATCAAAAAGATTGAAATGCACTTTAATTATTTACCTTTTGGAGATATGTAGATAAGGCAAATTGAAAAAATGTTCAAAATTAAATAGTAATTAAGATTAAGGTTTTACCGAAACAATAATACTACCGAAACAATAATCGGTAATACAGTTACCCCCACTTAATCGGGTAAAGGATAATTGCATACTCCGCTTATATGCATAGAATTCTGTGGAACAGAAACGTTCCCCATAAGGCCAATGTTAAATATACTCGTTTTATCGCATAACAATCCCCGGTTAATTGCATAAATATCTCCAATCTACTACTAGTAATCCGGATTTTATGAATTCCTGTTATAGTGATGAATGGGAAAAAAAGGGAGAACTTTTTTTTTTTTCTAACAATGGTTTGTTATATTTACAATCGAAGAGCAGAAATCGTCGTGAAAGGTGACTTATCTTAATTCTGGAAACTTATGCGAGTGTTGAATTTGGACAATTGTGTTTTTCTTTTAAAGCTTGCCGTACATACAGTGACTCAAGATGCTGGGGGTATTTTTTGAAAAATTCTGGAATCGGGGAAAAATAGAATCGAGACGGTCAAGAGACCAATATTTAGCGCTGGAAGTGGAGAAATGCAATGTCGAGATATGAAAAAAAAAAATTCCTAAAGGGTTTTTTGTGTAGGCGAAAGAAAGAAAGAGATATAAATTGACAAATAATTGAAAAATAAAAAGAATTTATGCAGAAACTTTTATTTTCAAAGGTATGATTTAAAAGCAAAAATTTTCTATTTAACTTTCATTTTAATTTTCACATAAATTATAATGAAAAATTAAACCATGTACCGCAAATAGTGTTATAATACCTAATTTTTTATTACATATATTGTTATATATAGAGTAATAATAAATTATTTATTAAAGTTATTAATACAATAGTTTTTAATTTATTAGGTAAATAATTATTGTCCATTAATATTTATCATATCTGTGGTATATAATCAAATGATTGTGTATACTAATAACATTAATTGCTGTCCTCGCTTAAATGCATACCCCGCTTAAATGCATATAATTCAGTGGAACCAACTGTATGCAATTAAGCAGGACCGACTGTATTTCTATTTTCGGCCGAAATTTCGTTCGATTAGTTCTAAATACAGTAATAATACAATTATATTTTTTTACTTTTTATGGAGTGTCTACTACGATAACTAATATACTTAAACATACTTAAACATGTATTTTATTGATTTTAGAAATTCCCACCTAACGGGCTTTAATGGGGTGATCATAAACTTTAAATCATTTCACCATATCTCAGCAGCAGTTTTAGCCATGAGCAAGACATTCAGGATAGCAAACCTATTAAAAAGAAAATATTAAACACATCTTTCAGGGATTTTAGAAATCCCCCCCCCCCCCTAAGGGTGTTAAAGGGATGTACAAAAATTTTAGGACATTTCGCCATATCTCAGCAGCAGTTTTAGGTAGAATCAGGAAATCCAAGATAACAAACCTACTAAAAAAAATAGAATACTTCAGTGATTTTAGATCTATTTTGTCTATTATGTCACCAACATTGATTTTAACTCTATAAGGTAAGATTATACAAATAAGATAACACTTACGGATACTGGATTAGATAGTAAGAATTTTTTTTATCGTTGCTAGATATATTTCGTTTGATTCCAGATTCTTTTAGAGAAACCGACCAGCGTAGCGGGCGAAGGATGATAGTTTCTAATATTTTATTTTTATAACCGCCGTATAATCATAATGGGCATTTATAAATTTCGATTCGGAATATGCAATACATTAAATAAAAATAGCAATTATTTTACAATTAAAAAGATTCACTTACCTAAATATAATTTGAAGTTACATATACGGACAAAGGATTTCTATCTTGTCAGCTGCAAATTAAAACTAAATTACCCGAAAAGAACATATGCCTGCTTAAGAAACTAAGATATTTTCAATTTGAACTTTGAACATAATGAGTAAAGGAAAATTGTGCTTCAGATTCGGCCGCACTTTATGTGAAAGATTGGCAAGTTGTCATCGCCTTTCATTCATAGACGTAAATGCTATTATCTACATCTACACTATACTAATAAAATCTTAAATAAATTAATGCCAATTTCGGGGAGATGGGGGTGGGGAATCGACGAATGAGGAATAATCATAAAAAAAAAGTGAGGGAAAAAAAATGCCTGCCATTTGAGGCATAAAATGAGTTTCTTCATTTTCCTCTCAAAATTCATGAAATAATTGTTTTTTCTACAGTAGGTTAAAATTACGGTTCTCCATCGGATAGGATAACCAAATTTAGCCCGAACCAGATAGACTTTAAATGCTTCGGATCAGGTTTTGACACTTTTGATTTGACCTGATTTTTCAAAAAAAAATATGTATTGAATATTTTTCAAATGAAAAATCTATATATTTGAATATTAATGAATGTATTTAAGTTCATTTTTATACAAAAAGATAAAATTGTAGCCTTTTTTATAATTGTTTATTCTATAAAATATGAACTAATTTTCTTTCGCCTCGAATTACGGTCGTAGACGACTTTTTTTCCATTTTCGGATTTGGTTGAGAAATTCCTTTTTGTCAGGTTTCGGGTTGACTTTCAGCAAAAATTTCAAATTCGGGTCGGGTGCAACCCGGCCTTTGGAAGAATCTAGTTGGGGCTTAGAAATAGAAGAACGTCTAAGTTTTGGGTAAGAAATATTTAAGAAGAAAATTGCAGTTTTTTGTTTTAATGAGGAAAATTCTATATGAGTTGTCCTATATTGTAGTGATAGCGGCTTTAATCAGTTTCATATTTTATACACATTCTATTTTATCTGAAATACTGAAAAATAAGGCAGTATAAGTTGAACAAAGGATAAGTGAAACATCCATTGTTATCTGAAGTAGATTGTTGCATTCGTTAGGGTCAGATTCGAACGGTGGTTCGGATTAAGCTGGCGCTGAATGTTTTTAGTTGTGGGCCAGTCTGATAATTACTATTGCGGGTTCGGGTCGGGTTGACCTGATTTTTCAAAAGAAAGTCCGTAACATCGTTTAACTTATAAGTCGAATAAGTAAATATATATTCCTTTTCCTACACAAAAGATAAAAGTGTTGTTAGAGATGACTATTTTTCATAATTCCAATAAAATTTTGATTTTATTTCATTTCGGATCCGGTTCATGGTTCAGGCTTCTTTCCGGTTTGCTTCGGACTGACTTAAAGTATGAATTTCAGGACCCGACCAGGAACACGGATGGACAGAGGTTAAATTGAAACATCTGTTTTTGTCTGAGATAGATTCCTTCATTGGGTTGTGTAGTCGGACCGACACGGGATTCGGGTTGAGTTGGACTTAATTTACAAAAAACAAAACAAAAACCTTTAAAAACTCACTTTAATTTAATTATTGTACAATAGTGTCGTCCATGAGCTGAAGAAGTAAGTAAAGGAATCAATTTAATGACTGATGTAAGCAAAAAAATCACATCCGCCCTTTTGCCTTATATTTACTCATTAACATGTCAATAAACTGAAAAATAACTAAATATTTATTAATGTATACAGTTAAAAAATAAAATAATTCAGTTCATAAATTTAAAATTAAGTGTAATTGGTTTTATTTTTTATTTCACTTTAAACTGTTCAACAAAACGTTTGGAGTCGGAGTCGGAGTCGTCATATTTTTAGCGACTCCGACTCCGACTCTTTTCATCGAAAAATCACTCCGACTCCGACTCCGACTCCACGACTCCGACTCCGACTCCGCAGCCCTGGTTAAAAGTGAATTGCGTTATAAACTGAGTTGGCAAATTTGAATTTCTTCTGCTATTGTAAGAAATGTTTTTTCTTTAATACTTTATTAGATATAACTTATGCTAATAGCAAATTTTGTTCTTCGACAATAGCAGTTTTTTTTTTTTGTCATATTTGCTCATAATACACAAGCTGTTACACATTAGTTTACACATGCAATAATAATAAAAAAAAACTTATTGGCAAGATTTGCATTATTAAATACTGGTGATATTTACTATTTATTAAAATTATTAATAACTGCATTTAATATTAAATAGTTAACATTACTTCAAATTAATAATTATTAAACAATTAACTCTCTGATTAGCAACATATTATACATTTTTAAGCTTTAATTATTAAAAGAAAAACAATAAATAAAGTAATATTCATTTTAGAAAGAAAAAGGGGTAAGATAATATTAAATAGTTAACATTACTTCAAATTAATAATTATTAAACAATTAACTCTCTGATTAGCAACATATTATACATTTTTAAGCTTTAATTATTAAAAGAAAAACAATAAATAAAGTAATATTCATTTTAGAAAGAAAAAGGGGTAAGATGCTAGTTTAAAAAAAGGGCACTATTTCATGAGGAAATATATTAGTAATGATATAAGAAAAAAAAAGTTCTATTATTTTTGCAAGATCTTGGGGCACATGATCTAGAAATACTGTTGAATAGGGAGGTTTTAAACCATTAAACACAAACTATGTTTTAGTAAGGTTTAGATCCATAATATTGAAAGAGATATATATTTTTTTTTAATGAAACTTTTAAAACAGGTGGATTTTTCCATGTGTTTAAAAGTTGTTTTCAACTAGATTTATCACAGATTTGCTTACATTTTCTTTGCAAAGTTTGTATGTACAGTACAGGACCCATTATCCGGAATTCCAAAATCTGGAAGGACCCAAAATCCGGAAGAAAAAAATGTGAAAATTTTCTAAATTTGTAAATTTTTACTAAAATTTTGTAATTTCTGAAATTTTTCGAAAATTTTACAGATTCCTAATTTTTTTTGTCTATTGTGTTGGAATATGTAACCACTAAAATATGTTACATCCCCCCCCCCCCACCCCCGAAATTAGAAAAAAGTCATTTTTCTGTCAAATTTTAGTTTAAAATTAATTTATATTACGATTTTTTTTTTTTTTTTTTATCATCAGATATTTCATTTCGACAAAGTATTGTGGCGACACAATTATGTTACTTGAATCAGGGGTGATTCTGAGTAACAAACAAAAAAATCTGAAATTCACAGCAAATTTTTTGAAAGTTTACAGAAGGGGGGGGGGTGGGGGAGACCCCTCAACACTAATTATGCGTTTTTCCCTCGATCCTTAACGAAATTCGTATTTTTATGCAATGTTTTGAAGAAATTATGTCAATTTGCATAATTTGGCGAGTGGTTTGGTGAAATTGGTTGACGGAGTAACTAAGTAGTACCGAATATTGCTTAGGTTTTCATGCTGAGTTCAGTATGTTTTTGTTTCTAATTCGTATTAAGTCTGAATATTTATCATGATGATATATATCATCAATAAGTTGTCTATTTTGAAAATATAAGGTATAGTGATATATTTATAAATCCTGATAAAAATGTCTTTGTGAATCTAAAAAATGCCCTTTTCTTTTCATCATCACATTTTTTTTTTAATGTTAAATGTAGTGAAAACTGTTATTGTAAAATAAATGGGAACAGATGTGCCCGTGTGCTTTGTAGAATGAACTTGGTAGGTTTTTTGTTTTTTAAATGCTGTTTTCGAAAATGATCGCCAATCTGAAACCTCAAGATAAACAAATGTAGCAGTTACTTCCAAAATTAGCAATTTTTATCAAAAAATTGAAAGATTGCGATAGTGAAAACCATAAATCCCTCATCATTTTTATAATTGCGATCAATTTCGATAACACATTTTGAAGTACTTTAACTGTAACTTTTTGTCTATATTTAGCCCCCTAGACAATCGCCCAACCTTTTCCACTTTTGTAAAATTCATTCTTAAACTAAGAAAGTACTTTTGAGGTTAGAGACTCCACATAAATGTTTTTGTGAAAATACTTCTATTTTTAAATGTACTGTAAATCCATTCGAGGGGAAATATATATATATATGTATGCAAGATATTCAGAAGTGCTCTCAGAATTGCATCATACTGGGTGATTCAAAATAAAGACTACAGCGATTATCATTTAAACTGCTGATGATAGAAACATTCTTCCAATTCTAAAAGAATATGCATATCAAGTGCAACTTTTGTTTTATAAAGATATGTATGTTAAAATACAAAATTTTATTTTTTTATACCCCTGGTTGTTAAAAACTTGTATTTAAAAATATATTATTCCATGTCTAGAAAGAAAATTTAAAAAATCCAAATTTTTTTACTACCAAAACTGACTAAATTATGGCATTTGAAATTTTATGAAATTTCAAGGTTTAGCAGCACTGAAATTACTTTCCATTTTAGTAGAAAACACTGAAATATCTTGCTTTGAATATAGGAAACAAGCACTCTGTCCCAAAAAAAAAATTCCACTTCACAGTCACATTTCTAAAAATGTTTCGAAAATGTACTCTATTTCTATCCTGCAAAACCAAATTTGCTTTCCAAATGGTCATATCCAGATTAAAAAAAAATAATAATTAGGTAGTACTCACTAAACATAACATCAGAGTTGTATAATATAGACCAGGGTTGGCGAACCTTTTTGTTGCTGCGTGCCAAATTTGGCCAAAAATATTTTACGTGACCAGGACGTGCCAACTAAAAAACAAATTTAGTAGATGGAAAAATAATGGATTAAAATTATTCAAAATTTTCTATTAAGATTAAAAAAAATATTAGAAACCTACATGTAGGTGCTATACTATAATAATTATGGAAACAAATATATTTAAGAAAAAAAAAAAATTGAAATGTCAAACGCCAGTTTCTCTGAATAGTTCTGAAATAAATTCAAAGTTGCCATAACTTTACCTTCGGAACTAAGTAATGTCTAATAACCAATTCTTTCCGATAGTTTTCAAATATCGCCTTTCTTTGGAAAATTCTTGAGACCATAATTAATTAGATTGGAATATAATATGCAGCAATTAAAATTTTTCAATTTCCATTTAATCGAATTTAGAAAAAATCAGTTGTGATTTTGTGAAATTCCATTTTATTTTGATTTAGAGCCACAAGCCGTGCCAAAATTATTCTTTCGCGTGCCAAAAGTGGCACGCGTGCCATAGGTTCGCTGTGCCTGATATAGACGCATGCGCGGAAAATTTTCCGAAAAATTCGGAACTTTGCGGAAAAAAGTTTCGCAAAGAAAATGTATGTTTTGTTTTTGTAACTTTTATTAATACCAAAAATTTAAAATATCCCCCAATTTTATATACGATTTATATATTGTTTATCCACAATTCAAAATTTAAAAACTCAAAACATTGTTGTGATACACAGACCCTTTTATTTCTATTTTCCGCAGACTAAAACTTGTTGTCAATCGGTTTTCCGGCGGTGGCTGCAGTGACAATTTAGCTCGGCAACGGCTGTTAAATTGAATAATTTCGTAGTGTTATAAGAGTGACTGGCATTTTGTGCGAAGAGATCACAAGATTAAGGATTAGGTTGTTTTTAAATGTATTGACAAAATAATTGACAAGAATTCACTTTCCTATCATTGATTTTAACTTTATTATTTTTAAATTAAAATTTATTCTTTACTTAATATTAATTATCTTTGAAATTTAAATAGCAATTATTTTAAACTATGATTTTTATTTCATATCGTCAAAATAATATAACACGTAATTTTATTAAAGATCAAATTAATTTGCGGAAAATTTTTGACCTAATATTCATGTGCGCGGAAAGTTTTTTGTTTTTATACAAGTCTGCATAACATTAAATAGCATATTTTCAAATTTAAAATAAAGGTTTTTGTTTTTAACCCTTTCCCTGAAAGGGTTAATGTTACAACAAATTTCTTTAATAAGAGTAGTTAAAATTTATATCTATTAACACATTGAATGCCAAGTCTATTTTGCCTCTCTTTCCATTTGGGCCACGAAATAAGATTCCCGTTACACAACCTATAAGTGTCAGTCACCGATGGCTGGGGGAATCTAAACGGAAAGTTTAAGTGTTAGTCACTGGTGACTGACATGGCACTCAAGCGTTCTCAAAAAGTTCTGATTAAAAAATATATATATATGGCAGAAGTCTAAATAAATTGGTGTTTCCTATTTTACTTTAAATAATATTCTTCACAACAAATATTTAAATGCACCCCTGCACTAATTAAAAATATTTTACTACTTTCCATGTGGTCAATAAATACGCATGCAGCCCATAAATTCTTCCTCTTCTTTGCTTTTGTATGGAAAAACAAATTTTCTAAAACATACCATATCATAAGTGATTTTCTTTTTTTTTTCTTTTTTTTTTTTTTTTTTTTTTTTTTTTTTTTTTTCTGTGAACCACAGACATAGCCAATAATTTGTAAATTTATAAAAAATCAGTACATAGCCAATAATTTGTAAATTTATAAAAAATCAGTAAATTGAGCTGCAACATATTATTTGAAAGTGCATTTTGTTTCATATTTAAAGATTAGAAATGGAAATTATGCAATATTTAGAACTGAATGTAAGAGTAATGGAACTGAAAGAGATACTACCACTATTATCTTTGTCAGTTTCCCAATTTGTTTACTTGTATGATTTATTCAAAGCTTATTTAATTTTGATGTTTGTAACACTTATATTAACATAAAAATCATGGATATGTCATAAAATATTTATGTAAAATAAATGTCATAAAATATTTTAATATGTTCTGATGATTCATAAGTTGTTAGAAAATTTACATTCTATGTATTTACTTTTTTAATGCATGAAATTTTGTATTTATCTGAAAAATATTCATAAATCTATCGTATTATGTTGTATTTTTTCTACAAAATGTGCAATAAATTTTTATTTTTTAAATTATCTTTGTTTTATCATACTTAAAACTATTTTATAATAATAAAAATAACCTTATACAACGTTTTACTGCAGATATTAAAATTGAACAATTTAAAAGTGCGTAAATCGTATAAAATAATATTGTTTAAAACCGAATTTTTTGGAATAAGCCAGTAAATAGTATTTTAAAACGTGCTAATTTATTTATTTATTATTCTTGTAAATAGTAACAGTAATGTAAAAGTGTTTTTACGGTATTCAAATTTCATCAATTCAATCAAGTGAAACCATTTAAATATCTGAAAATTTCTCTGTTTAAATGATTACATATAAAAAAAAAAAAGCCAAATCTTTAAGAAGAAACGTGTAAGTGCATATTTTCTGAGGTTATTTGCTTGATTATTAGTATCTGTTTGATAAAAAGAAACATGTCTTATGTTTTAAAACAAACGTAAACAAATACAGAACCGGCTAGCGACGCATCAATAAAAGATAGATACTATACAAACAAGACAAGTAACAACTACCTGTTGCGACCCTCCCGAAACGTTTGCGACTGTTGTCACTAGAGGCTCTGAAGTTGCGATTCGGTTACCATTGAGCTTATGCAAGAGTCATATCTGTATGAGATATATATAATCTGTGGCCTGGATAGCAGCTCCATGGTAAAGTGTTTGTTATTTTTTTCAATTGCACTTACAATGGAATGATGGCAACACGATTACTTGTTTACGTTTCGTTTTGTTGATTTTTTGTTTGAAAGCATGGCCGGCACAACTTCAGAATTTGCGCTTAGTTTTAAAATGATTAAAAAGTGCTCTACCACTAAAGCTCGAGCATCTCTGCTTACTCTTCCACATGCTACCGTCCGTACTCCAATTTTTATGCCAGTTGGAACACAAGGCACTCTTAAAGGTCTTCTGCCTGAACAGTTGGAGCAACTGAATTGTAATCTTATGTTATCTAATACTTATCACCTTGGTATGAGGCCGGTAAGAAGTATTTCCGACGGTTTCAATATGTGAAAATCTGTTGCTATTTGAAAAAAATTAGTTACATGGTTAATCAATTCTCTTTGATTAACTTTATATCATTAAAAATCTATTTTAGAGATAACTATAACCTTTGGACTTTAAAGTATTTTTTACTTTTCTCAGCAATTCACAATACAGATTTTCATTTTTCTGCGTGTGCTTTTATTTTCTATCGAATGATTTAAATTTGAAATAGTTTAACCTAATAAGTAATTAATTTAACATTTAATTTACATTAAAAATTATACTCCACATTAAAGTACGTCCCTAAATTTTCTTCAAACTATAAAAAATGTTTTAAAACCGATAATAGCTCCTTATTCATTGTCAAAATTCCCCCCTCTCCTTTATGATCAGAATTTTCAGTTTTGTCATTTACATTGCAATTAAGTAACATAACTTTTAATATGCTGTTGATTCTTGTTATTTAGGACAAAATGTCAGGAGAAAAATAGAAAAAAGTCATTAAATTTACTTCCAATAATTGGGACAAATTATGCACATACTCCTGTTCCAATTAACTAGAATCTATTGAGTCTGTAATACTTAATCTGAGCATCTAATTCAAAATCTAAATAGTATATTCAGGATTAAAAGCAAGTATTTTTTATTTTCCTTTTTTATTTATATTTTCCTTATAGCAAGGTTTTCTTTTTTTCAGGCTATGCTTAGTAATTTAAAGCAATTAGTTTTAATCAACTTAATTTCATAAATCTGAGAAGAAATGATATTAAATCAATAACAACCTACATACCACACACACAAAAAAAAAAACGGATTAGTTGAAGTAAAGTGGCTATAAGATGTAGGGCATTTTTCCGCTCAGTTGGAAATATTCAATTCGTATGGATAGTACTTTCTATAATAATTCCATTTCGTAAAATGGACAGTCTGCAGTAAGCACCATAAGGACATTTTCCAACTTCTTAAAACACTTTTTATAATAATAATCATTATTAAAAAAATAATAATATGCAAAATTTTTCAAATAAGGTTCATAACAGCCTATAAGAAAAAGTTAAGTTTCCTGTGTAACTTCATTGTCTCTTCTATTACCAGCATCATGGTAACACAAGGGATAAAATGAAAGTAAAAATCAGCCATGTATTTATATTTTCATATACCTAAATAATGAAAAATTGTATGGAATGTTTCCTTTTAAGACTTATAGTTTAAGCACTGATAAACAATAACAAGAAAATAATAGTAATTAAGATATAAATCTATAATAATGCTGGGGACAAATGAAAAACACACCCACCTTCAAAAATCTCTTTTGCTCACGTGATATTCTTCAAAATAAACATTTGAAAAAATGGCTATCTAGGATGAATGACAACTCTAAAAGTGCATGACTGACTATAATTAGGTTGACTGGCTAACATTTAGTTTCCAAATTCTTGTTATGATTAGGGGTAGGGGAGAGTGTTGTACCTTGGGACGCTTGTACCTTGGGACATTGACAATTTCTAATAAACTATTGGCAACAGTTATCTTTTGTGTATTTCTAATAGTGACCTATAACCAACAGATCTCATCATAATAACAGACAACATCAGAAGCATCGAATTTTAACAGCTAGGTGAAAAAAATAAATTTCATTAGTCCAAAGTAAATATTTCCCTCCATTCTAACTTTATTTTTTTCCTATGTATTTCTACAACAAGTCAACTGCAATTTATTTTTTTATAAAAGAGAAGATTTTTAAATGTTTTGGGTATGAGAAAATAATGATAGTTCTTCTAGATTTACCGCCATTTTGATTTTATTTAAACCGTGTGGTGATTGTACCTCGGGACAGTAAAATATGTTGTACCTTGGGACATGTCCAATGGTACAAGAAATATGTGGTTCGTAATAATGTGGGTAAATAAAAGTATTTTATTACTTATTTTACAGAAAATTTCACAAATCATGTGAAATGCAATAAATAAAACAACTTTATTTTGGATCTTGAACTTGAGTTTCATTCTCTATTTCCTTGAAAAAAAAAAAAAAAAAAAAAAGGTTTTGTTTGTTGGCATATAATTAGTTATTGTTATTGCACAAAATATTGTATTAGTTATTGTATAAAATTATTGATGAGTTATATGCCTATTCCCTGAATTATGCAGTATGTCCCAAGGTACAACAGGATGTTGTACCTTGGGGCAGTTTGCCTTCCCTACTTTAAATGAATGGCATTTTTTTATTTTCAAACTGTCTGAATTTCTAAAATTATATTATAGAGAAATATGGTGGTGTATTGAAATGTTGCTTTTAAATTTTAAATTTGATTATAATTATCGAAGTAAAAAATTAAAATTTGAAAATTGTCCCAAGGTACAACACTCTCCCCTACACTGAATAGTGATTTTGTCTAAATATCAAATATTTGGCTAGTCAAATAGTGACTATCAGACCAAATACTGAATATTCGGGCAGCCAAATAGTAACTATTTGGCTGATTGAATACATTTAAATTTCAGGTTTTAAAAGTATTAAAAAGTTAAATTTTAAAACAATTTTACATAATATTTAACACACATCCTTCCATATTGATAACAAGTTCTTTTTACAAGTAAACTTTACATTAAAAAAAATCTGTGCTTTGAATAATTTAAAAAGAGGATAGTTTCAAAGCTTTTCTAATTGATAAAATTTTAAGTTTCATGGATTCTTCTGTGAATTAAAACAAATGAATAATTTTCTTATATTCTGAAACAAATATTTTAAAATCAAAGAGGCATTTTGAAGTAATTGGAAGAAAACTTTTATGTCATATTCTGTTTATTTGTTAGGAAGGGATTGAAGTAAAAAATAAACAAATAATACAATCTGTTCAAATAGTGGCAATTGAGCAAGAATTAATAATGTCCTGGTTCTTTTTGGTTTAGCAAGGAAGTTTTTAAATGCACCAAAGAGCAGTGTCTGGAGTGGACTATCATTTTTAAAAATATGAAACAGTGTTCCTAAAATCGTTACATCATCGTTTTGAAGAAGGTTTCAGCTTTATAAACATATTTTTGGTTTGTCAGTACCTTTAAAATTGCATCCTGGGGAGGCGTTGCAATAAGGGATAAAAACGTTTTTAGGAAAAACGATCATTTAAAAAAAAATTTTCAAGGGGTTAATTGTGATACATTTTTTAATTGATTGCGGCATTTGAGGCATAAGAGTACAATATTTCAGAATATGTCTTCCGTTTTTAACTTTACTAAGCAGTTTGGACGATGTTAGTTAATAAATAATGACAAAATATCCCCGAAACATTCTTCCGTTTTTCATTTGCGTATCGGCGTATGCCTCAGAGATTTTTCGTCTCCCAAGGCCGAAATGGATTTTAATGTGAGTGAGTTACGGTTGCTAATTAAGAGGCTACTTCAGTCAAAGGAAAAGACCAGTTTGCTAATGTTAATCCTATGGAAGAAATTTATAAAGATATTTCGGTCGCATTTCAATATTTTTAAATAATTTCTTTTGCATTGAATAGTTGAGATTGATCTGTACAAAGGCCGTTGTTTACTTTTTCGATTTTGTTTACAGGTATTTCTTATGAGAACACTTTCATTTTCTGAACCGGTTTCGAAAGTAAAAGC
Organism: Maratus speciosus; assembly: GCA_963932465.1. NCBI lineage: Eukaryota > Metazoa > Arthropoda > Arachnida > Araneae > Salticidae > Maratus > Maratus speciosus. The sequence goes on from OZ010788.1 coordinate 460,675,164, forward strand.
ATCCTCATAAAAAATATCTGCAGTCAAAATCGAAAAAGTAAAAAACGGCCTGCATACAGATTGATCTCAACTATTCAATGCAAAAGAAATCATTTAAAAATACTGAAATGCGACCGAGATATCTTTATAAATTTCTTCCATAGGATTAGCATTAATGAATGTGTCTTTTCATTTGACTGAAGTAGCCTCTTAATAACTCAAATAATTATAAGAATTTTAAAATTCTGAAGCTCAGGTACATTAGGAGAGACCTTCGACTGTCTTCACAAAAAATTTCAACCTTGTCTGTGCCGTAGATCTTGCTAGCCATCACAGACAGGCAGACACACACACACACAGAGTGATTTTTTCTTTTCTTAGTATAGATTCTTCAAAGGGTTGACATATATATTACAAAATGCTTTAATCTTGTTGTATTTAAGTGTTGCTACCGTAAACCTCTATAACAGACACTCCTGAATAGTGAATGCTTCTATTTAGAAAACATTTTTTCCATCTCTAACACTTATATATATTTATATGTTTTTACCTCTGAGAAGCAGACACAGACACCTCTGAATAGCAGGTCTTTTTCATGCCTGATGGCATCAGCTAATTCACAAGGAAAATTTTTAATCATTTCAGATATTTAATTATTAAAAAATAAATAAAAGAAATGTATTATCAGTGCTATGTACCTGCTGTTCAGAGATTTTACTATATATTTTTTTTCTATGATCAAACAACTTTCTTTATATTTTTATTAATTTATTGTTATTTTTGGTTTTTTGTTTTATTGATTTGGCAATAGTTTCAAATAAAGATGCTTTTTTTACATGTTGATTTCATTTAACAAAATTGTAATTTGATAATCAGTAAATATCTCAATATTATTATTTTATCTTTTGTTTAGGGACAAGAGATTATTGACAAAGCTGGAGGTCTTCATAAATTTATGAATTGGAAAAATGCTTTATTAACAGTAAGTTCTTACAGTAGCCCCCCCTTTTTTTTTTTATAATTTAACTTAAAGGGTATATATATAAAATTTTAAATAATTAAAAGGCTACCTATTAATAAGTATCAAGTTCTTAACAGATATTTTAAGGGCAAATAAAAAGCTAAAAATAGAAAAAAGAAGAAAATTACAAACGTAAAATTTTTTTAATGGCAATGTTCAGAGTTGCCGGCTTTTAGCCAGGCCAAAAAAAAGCCGGCCGGCTTTTTTTGGTTTTATCCACTTTAAAAAAGCTGGCTTTTATTAAAAAAAAGTCAGATTTTATTTTAAAATGTTGTTTTTCACATTAATTTATCATTGATGCACTCATAAATGTTTTTTACTAAAATGTTTATAAATTTCTATTTAATATTACCAAATACATAAATCTTATAGTCACTAGAAAAATACTATCAAGACAACATGTCTAAAAGAAAATGTACACATTCCGGGTGGAAGGGGAAAGATAATGCATTAAATTCAGATACCAAAATGGTTATTTGAAACGTAATAGAGAGCTCTGTAACTATTATATATTTTAAAAGGGTATTTTTCTATATAGGAGCCTTGGAAAAATAGAGTAAAAGGCCTTAGTGAAGTGCGAGAAAGAAATTCGGCAACCTATTCACTGTTTCATATACAAAAGCAATTTTTTTCAATATTTATACAATATAGTTAATATAAAGAAGCCATTTATTTATTTTTATGCACAAAAACACAAACCGAAGTAAATTGAAAAAACAATAACATATATAAATAAAATAAAACATTTTTAAACAAGCATAACATTTCACCAGACTGGTTTTTGTAGCTGTTTACATCCTTAGGCAACAAATCTTACGCTTTTAATATTGATTAAATTAAGCATTTAATTAATAAAGAAAATTATCCAACATAATTATTTTAGAACATTCATATTTAGTAATTGTGTTCTGATGATTTATAAAAACGATATATTTTAACAAGTTTTTCGGCTTTTTCTGCTCCTAAGCGGTTTCGTAGTTTATTCCATACAAGTCCATATGAAGAGAAAATTCTCTCTATGGCAGCAGAGCTTGGCGGACAACTGTGAATTTTCACCAAAAAGTCGCAAAATTCTTGCGATGTTGAATGTCTCTCTCTCTTGTTCAGTTTTATTTTCATCAGTTGCCACCATTTTTTAGCTGTAAATTGTGCCATTACTTCTTCTGAGAATGAAAACATACTCGCTGGAAACATTTCTTCATCCTTTATTTTCAATTTTAATAGATATGGCAAAAAATCAGGATGCACCTGTTGAGAAGCCATTGTTCTGCAACTTCTTCTTGTTCAGCATTTAATTTCTCTCCAAAATATTTAGGGTCGGTCATATGAGCCAGAAAATGGAATGGTTCAAAGGTTTGATGAAATCTTTTCTTCAATTGTTCATAATAAGATTCTAAGGTTTGATCTTGCAAAATATTTAGCCATATTTCAACAGCATCTGATAATGTTGCCGTATCACTCTGCAGTTTATCAATGGCAACTGAAACTACCTTCAACTGTTCTAATAAATGTGATGCCTCAGCAAAAATTCCAGCATTTGTTAAAATAGTACCAATTTGGATATTAAATTCTTCCATATGTTCTAATCGTATTTCATTGTACTTGTGAAAGTTTTTTACAAAAGTTCTCAAACATTCCTCTTGAGAATTCCATCGTGTATCGTTAGGGAGTTGTGGCATGAAGCCACCTTTCTCTTTCAACCAACCATGTGCGTTATGCTTGTTTCTGAAGTATTTCTGTACTTCAATTACATGTTTGATCAAACTGTTTGGGGTTATTTCATTAGCCAACAAATTTAACATGTGAGAAGCACATCCATACGTTATAAGATCTGGATGCACCATTTTCAGCTTCTCTTTCATGACAATCATTTTATATTCATTGTCACTACAGACTGCAAATATGTTCTTATTGTATTTCTTCTCAATTTCTTCAATTGCTGTTGTGGTAAAATTTGCACAATATTCTGCAGACTTCTTTTCAGCACCACAATCTGTAGCTTTTAAAAGATATGATTTTGTTCCTGTATGAATGCTGCAAGCAATAATTGCATCATTTTTTACATTTGACCATCCATCTATCATAAGAGTGAGACTAACTTCACTCAGTAATTCACTCTTTAGCTTTTCCTCTATTTCATCATGAATATCATTCAACAATGTTCCGGACAATTGTTCTCTATTGGGTGGGTGATATCCTGGTCTGAGACTTTGAATCATCTGGTTAAATTCTCTATTTTTTGAAACATTGAACGCTATGTTATTTGCATAAAAAAATCTTGCTACGGATTTATCAATATATTTTTTTTGTGAGGCAGAAGTTATAACACCGTAAGAAAATATGGATGATTGGACTGATGAAGATGATGGTTTTGGTTTTGATTGAGAATGGTCAGGAGTATTTAAATTCGAATCCAATTTAACTTTCTTTGAAGAAGGTTCCAATTGTTCCACTGAATCATTAACAACACTTGGAGTAGATTGCAAACATGCAACATTTTTTTTTGCATTTTTGTAAATGTTGCCTAATTCTCTGCACTCTTTTACTGATGATTTGATTGCAGTGTTTACATTTTACTTTATCACCACAATCAATTATTTCATCCCACTCAAGACAAAGCTTTCTTCCTGATCCTGGTGGCATTTTCAACACTTTGAACTTTCTTAATTAATCATTTAACTAGCTAGTTTAAATACCATATCACTTTGATCTAAACCAAAACTAAATATATGTTCTTAACTTTATTTCATTTCAGTTCATATCATAAGTAAGAGTGCTTTTTTTTCATTTCATTTCAATGTGATGTTTAGTTTTAATTGGCTGTAAAGATTGGGAGCAGGATTGAATCATAGAATACTCAGTGTAGAACAAGGAACTAGTAAGGAAAGTAATGTTGGAGGAAATTTTAATACCACTAATTTCAGAACAAAAGAGAAAGTAGTCAAAAAATAGATTAAAAATTGTTCTCAAATTAAAACTTGCTGAAATAAAAATGTGAAAACTTATATGCATAAACAACTCTTTTGAATAACAATTTTATACATAATACTGCTTTCTATAGTGAAATGTTTTTTATTAAATGACTTATGCATACTTTAAAATATTTAGTAGAAAATCAATATTATACTATTACATATCAATAGCCCTTAAAATTAATAAAATACATCACTAAGCAACTATTGTTCATCCTAATGTATCATTATTTAAAGTAAAATAAAAATAAATAATTTAAATATATCATTTAAAGAAATGTGTTAAAGGCCAGTGTAAACTAAGTAAAGCAATTGCCTTATTCACTATGTATGACTTTTTGCAACTTTGACTACAAATCACTAACAAATATGTGTTAAATATTGATGTTTTCATTATTGAGAAATAATGTTATTAAATTCTAACTCAATAAAATGAATTTAAAAGTAGTTAAAAAACACTTAAAAAGGTGTAATTTCAAATTTAAATGCTTCACTGTATAAAAGCCAATTTTGGCCAAAAAAAGCCAATTTTGGCCAAAAAAAGCCGGTTAAAACCAATAAAAGCCACTGGCCTGGCTTTTTTTAATTTTAGCCGGCTTTTTTGCAACCCTGGCAATGTTACATAATTTTTATGTGATAATTACATAACATTAACCGTTTCAGTGCAGAGCAGCACGATAGCGCTTCTCTCATTTCGTTTTCTGCTAAAATTGCAGAGAGGGTGATAGTGTTCCTATTTGTTGTCTCAGTGTGATGTGCATTTAAACTGGTTGCAATAGCGAAGCATATGATTTCTGTATATATCATCGGCTTACAAGTACTTTTTTATTATATATAAAACCAAATACATTCGCATTTTTGGCATATATCCACAAGATTTGTTCCACACTCAAACGGTTAATATGTAATTTTAGATTTCAGTTTTCTTGAAATACTAGTATTGTCATATTCTCCTCCACCCTTCCAAAGAAAAAGCATATTAAAAATTTTAAAGTATTTTTACATGCATTTTAGCTAAAATGCTAAAATAAAATTGTTTACGAGATTAAACCCTGTTTATAAATTCATTAAAAGTCAGCTGCTCCAGACCTTTTCATGATTATTTTTCAAAAGATTGCATCTAATCTTGTTAAGTTAAAGTAAGAGTACCAAGTTAAGAAAATTCTTTTTCTTCCACTGCGCTTAGTTGAAACTGGGCAGTTTTATACATTACATAGTACTTTATTAATTCAATCTAAATATGTTTTCTTCTTCTTCTTTAAATATGTTTGTTTTCCCCTTACATATTAAAAATTGTGTTAAAAAGCTGGAACAGATGCATTACCACTGGGCACTGATGTCAAAGTAAAAATTCGTCAAATTATGAGGTATGTAGAGGCTGGCAACCCTTCAGAAGGAGATGCAATGAAAGCAGTAGTTTGGGATATTAATGTTCAGTAAGTGCTGGAAATTAAATATTTAATTAAGTAAACATGTGATTAGAGATTTAACTTTTAAGAAAAAATTTAAAAGCATTGATTTCCGGTTTATTTTAGATGCTTTACTGTAAGTTATACAAACAGAAATCTAACTTCAGAAATGTATGCAAGTTATGATATTTTTTTAAATAATAGAATGTGACTAAAAATATTTATATTTCCTTCTTATGCACATTATTTACAGAAAGAAGATGCATTTATAAATATTTATTTATTCATGAATTCTATTTTTTTACACAAACATTTCAAAATTACTGTATAATTTAAAAATTTTTTTGAAACAATTACGGAATAATTAAGTTTCAGCACTTAAGTACAATCCAAATTACGAACTTATCTCATATATGGATAGTACTTATTTAGATAATAATATTTTTGGGTCAGAATTTTATTATTTCAGAACCATTTTTGGAGATACAATTAATATTTTAAGTTCATTGTTTTTTTTTGTTTTTATTTGTATTACATTACATCTACACATTCTCCCTTTTTGATCTAAATTTGTATTTCTTTTTTTGCCCACACTTGTAGGATTTAAAAAATGTTTTCCTTTTACTCAGAAATTTATCAAATTTCTTATATCTTACTGTTATTTCTGTCTCTTGTGGTACCTAGCATTTGTTATTTTTAGCTTTTACTTTGAAAAACCTATCTGGTGTTTTTTAATATACAGTAGACGCCCTTAAATCCGCGTATTTTTTCAGATGTAAACAATGAAATTTACAGCTAAGTTGCAGGAACAAAATTCAAGATGGTGCCGAAATCAGCGACTACCGCAATGTTTTTTTTACTAAATTTTTTGTTAATCATTCAGCTGATTATTACTAAAGCTGACTTTTGTTCAGCTGATTATTACTAAATAAATTTACATTACTTTTGATTTGATATAAATTAGCATATCTATATCAAAAATTCCAGGGTTCGAAATGGAAAAATCCATTTTTTTAATTATAGACAAATTTATTTCTAAACATAGAAGAAAGCAGTATAAGAAAAGCATTCAAGACTCTAAATAACAATGAAAAAAGTTTCAGAGAGCACAATGAGCTATATATGCTGATAATAGCATTAACACTGTTCTCCTAGCTTCTTTCCCTATTTCTTATGTCATCACTAGTTTGAAATACCAGTCTTTTGTTTGCTTTATACATATTATATTTAACTACAATTACATTAATAGTTTACTTTTATTCATCTTTATTTATTTAAATATGTAACTTACTTACCTTTTTCTCGGCAGTCTTTAAATGACGTATCAATTATACGATCGCTTTACCACTAGATGGCAGCCCAGGACGTTTGGAATCGAATTGAATCGATTTCATCCGTAATAATTTAATATTTTTCTAAATTTTTATTTTACAGAATTATTTTAATAATTACTTACTTTTAAACTAATAAATTATTTTAATATTTTACTTATTTTAATGTTTCACTTTATTGTAAGTATTCATTATAATTTCTCTTGCTTAACTACCAATCACATTAATGTTTCAAAAATGTAAACAGATCAATGACCAGAAATCCGCAAAATTCTAAAATCCACACAACCTCTGGTCCCCAGCTGTGCGGATTTGAGCGAGTCTACTGTATCACCATCAATAAATGTCTCCATAATTCCATGATGGCAGCACATCAGAACCCCAGTCTGCCACATGCCCCCCAAAAAAATGTGCCAAAGAAAAATCATCAATAATCAGTGCTTGACGATAACATATTTGTCCCGAACAACTTACATTCCAAAAAGAAAATTTGTTAAGGGGTACATACTTAGCAATAAAATGTATGATTATGAGCATGACATGAATGTGAAAACTACCTTGCGATGGCTTTTATTATTATAATATTTTTTAGATATAGTGAAAATATTGTGTAAAGATAATTTTTTTGTGATTTTCTGGTGGTGTTTATTTTGCAGAGCTAGTTTCAACTGTATTTTAGTATTGAATTGCAGTGCAAATTTGTTCTCAAAACTTTGTTCTCTGTTTTGAATTAGGGTCTAGAAAAGGACATAAAATGATATTTTATTTATTACTTTTCTATAAAAGTCTGTTAAAATAAAACATAAATTCGATAAATTTTGTGTAAATATGTCGGAGTGAAAACACAGTTTAATGTAGCAAAAAATTATTCTTAATTAATAAATAAAATGAACTTTATGGCTATTAACCTTTTAATGTTTTAGAATTTATCTCTTTCATTATTACCTGGCCTTTTTTTAAAATAAATAAATAAATAGACTAAAATCATTAATATTAATGTTGACTCTAGAAAAAAGGGCCGCTGGGTGGGAATTTTTCAAAAAGAGAACACTATTCTAAAAAAAGGGTACATTTTTCAAAAAGGGTGCATTTTTTTCAAAAAAAGGAACACTATTCTTAAAAAAAAAATAGGGCACAAGCACATTTGTACCTTGTTCACAAAAAATATTTTGAACTGGTTTGTTTAGAGCCCCTAGAATTTGTGATATTTTCCCGGAATCAATTGAATTGCCATAGGGTACATAGGAAGTGTTAAAAAAGGCAGCCGGGCACATCTGAAGGGTTTAAAAGAGCCGCCGGGTGCAAAAATAGAAATAAAAATAGCCGCCGGGCGCTGCACCCTGCTAAAGCGGCTTAGAGTCAACACTAAATATGATAAGTTGCTTTTACTTCACTAAAAAATTATCTTATTGACCTTTTTTAGGACAGTGGTGGTTTCCAGATGGTGTCATTAGTAAAGCTTTCAGAAGTTACTGAAGAAGGCGTCAAATTTGTATCTCCTTATGATGAAAAGGAGATTCTGCTCAGTCCTGAAAAATCAATTGACATACAGAATAGTATTGGTGCTGATATTATAATGCAGTTAGATGATGTTGTGAGCAGTACAATATCAGGGCCCCGAGTTGAAGAAGCTATGCATAGGTATGTTTTTGAATGATGGTTACATTTTATCAGTTTTATTTAATATAAATTTTCACATTTCCCAGAAGTATAGGAAGGAAAAAAAAACAGAATTTTCCGAAATATTTGATTTAAAAAAAGGCACTACTTGATTATCCCATCGACCAAAAAATTATCGCCGAACTATAAGATTAAATGCCAGTAATGGCTGATTATAAGTGTCACATTCACTTCACATTAAACATGTTACACATGTTATGTCATCAAATGATTTTTAATTCAATGTTTTATTTGTATTTATATTAATGTTTTACTAATTTATTTGTTCTTTTGTTATTTAAAATAAAAATTATGTCAATTTGTATAATTTCACGAAATTGGTTGACGGGATAATCAAGAAGTACAAAAAAAACCCCTTAAAATTACAAATGTTAATCTAAAATTTAAAACAAATTCTTCCGCTATGTAACCATGGAATTAAATGAATAATAATTACATTGTTAACATATGCTTTATATCCTGCTACTAGTGTTATTTTCTGTGTATTAAGTCATTAAATAAATACATATTACAAAATTAAAAGCAGAAAATAGTGTGCATTACTTGAAATGTAGTGACTAGATGCAAAATATTGCCAATTAAAAGTTTCCAGTTGATTGCCACTTTATTAACCATCCTTTCTTTTCAGGCATTAGGGGAAGACGGGGTACAATGAAACATTACTTGTCAAATTTGTCATAGAGAGTTGCAGTTTATATATATGTTATACAACTATATGTTCCAATTACTGATGTGATTTGGATACATTCACACTTCTACAACAGTAGCAATAGAAGATTATTGCTTTTACGCCATTGAAAGTAACTTTCTTTACTAAAAGTAATTTTGTTTATTTTTCCTTGTTGTTATATGTTGTAATTATTTTTTCTATACATTGTTTTCTTTGGGTTGTTGTCTTCATACCTCCAAAACCAAACTAAAAAAAATAAATATTAGAAGTTTGAAAATAAATTTTTATTTAGTAACCTCAGTGCGGGGTACAATGAAACACTTGCAGACGGGGTACAATGAAACATGTTTTATTATAGTAATAAAAGTAGTAAGTAGAATATATTAGAAGTAAGAGTAGGAAAACGGAAAAAAAAAAGAGTTTTGTTCTAACCAGGCCAGTAAAAAATGCTTTTGTTAAGCAATTAAAAAACAGAAAGAGAAAAAAAGCTGAGAAGGGATTGTTTTGTAAACAAACTCTTCCTGCTACAGACTCTGATGATGATCCAGATTTTTTTCCAGGCCCAGCTGGTCATCGAGGTACTAAGAATGAGATATTCACACACAACATGTATGGCACAAGCAGTATCCGTATAAATGAAAACATAAGGAAATATATACTGTTGGAGAAATATACTGTTGTATATACATTTAAATGAAGTCAAATGTGAAATACTTGATATAAAGACTCCAACCTAGGTTTTTTTTTTTTTTTTAGAAACTTACATTTAAAAAAAAAACATTCTGTTGAAACTACCACCCCATATTCCTTCAGGATCAACTGAAATATAAACAGAAATGCTAATTTTTTAAACTGACTTGCGCCAATTTAATGTAAAATGAAAGGTATTTCTTAAACTAATAGAATTTTCTTATTTTTCATCTTAGACTATACTATTTTTATCAATTTCCTTATTAATCAAGTTTTGTTTTTGTATTTATCTCATTTTTCATAAAATAAACTATACTGGGTGAAAATTGCTTCTATCATTTGGAGTGTTTCATTGTACCCCAGTATGTGTTTTATTGTACCCCAGCATACGGGGTACAATGAAACACTGTAAAACATTTATTTTTTGTTATTTTTCAAGCATAAAGATATTGTTTAGAACCTAATAAAAATTTATTTAGATGGGGAAAATACAAGATTAAAAATATGCATTAATTATATTTTTGTGCATGCAAAATTGTGGTTGGGAAAAAATAATTAGTAAATTTTGTTTCATTGTACCCCGTCTTCCCCTATTGCAATTTGGGATTGTCAGTTTCAGAAAACTTTTGAAGTTAGATGTTGCAACAAAATTCTACACAACATGAAATACTTTTGTGGATTATTTTGTGTTTTACTGTATTGTGTGTATATTATATAATTAAATAAAGAAATATCAATTTGCAGCTATTTATACTAAATATTCATAGGGGAAGACGGGGTACAATGAAACAAAATTTACTAATTATTTTTTCCTATCCACAATTTTGCGTGCACAAAAATATAATTAATGCATATTTTTAACCTTGTATTTTCTCCATCTAAATAAATTTTTATTAGGTTCTAAACAATATCTTTATGCTTGAAAAATAACAAAAAATAAATGTCTTGTTTCATTGTACCCCGTATGCCGGGGTACAATGAAACACTCTAAATGATGGAAGCAATTTTCACCCAGTATAGTTTATTTTATGAAAAATGAGATAAATACAGAAACAAAACTTGATTAATAAGAAACTTGATAAAAATATTATAGTCTAAGATGAAAAATAAGAAAATTCTATTAGTTTAAGAAATACCTTTCATTTTATATTAAATTGGCTCAAGTCAGTTTCAAAAATTAGCATTTCTACTTATATTTCAGTTGCTCCTGAAGGAATATGGGATGGTAGTTTCAACGCAATTGAGTTTTTTTTTTTTTTAAATGTAAGTTTCTAAAAAAAAAAAAAAAAATTAAAACTTGGTTGGAGTTTTTTTATATCAAGTACTTCACATTTGACTTCATATATGACTTTATGTATGATTTCTCCAACGGTATATATTTCCTTATGTTTCCATTTATACGGATACTGCTTTTACCATACATGTTGTGTGGGGATATCTCATTCTTAGTACTTCGATGACCAGCTGGGACTGGAAAAAAATCTGGATCATCATCAGAGTCTGTAGCAGGCAGAGTTTGTTTTCAAAACAATCCCTTCTTAGCTTTTTTTCTCTTTCTATTTTTTAATTGCTTAACAAGAGCATTTTTTACTGACCTGGTTAGAGCAAAACTCCTTTTTTTTTTTCTGTTTTCCTACTCTTACTTCTAATATATTCTATTTACTGTTTTTATTACTGTAATAAAACATGTTTCATTGTACCCCGTCTGCAAGTGTTTCATTGTACCCCGCACCGAGGTTACTAAATAAAAATTTATTTTCAAACTTCTAATATTTATTTTTTTTAGTTTGGTTTTGGAGGTATGAAGACAACAACCCAAAGATAACAATGTATAGAAAAATAATTATTACATATAAAAACAAGGAAAAAGAAACAAAATTACTTTTAGTAAAGAAAGTTACTTTCAATGGTGCAAAAGCAATAATCTTCTATTGCTACTGTTGTAGAAGTGTGAATGTATCCAAATCACATCAGTAATTGGAACATATAGTTGTATAACATATATATAAACTGCAACTCTGTATGACAAATTTGATTGATTTTACAAGTAATGTTTCATTGTATCCCGTCTTCCCCTACATTGTATTAAAATACTAGTACATTTTCATTTGTACAGTACTTTTTATTTCATTTAAAATATGAGAATATAATTCTCAAAACATATTTACATAAATATTAAATCCCTTACTATAATGGACTACATTTAAAAAAAAGCCACATAATATTTTCCCCTGAAATGTTGGAGAAATACTAGCTGTAAATTACAGTTGAATTTATTCAAATGTGTAATTTAAATAAAATAAAATAAAAAAATATAAATGAGTTAATTGAGTGTGATGTTTTTAGTTCACACTGAGTTAAAATTTATATGAACAAAAATCTAGATGCAGTGAGACAAAAAAAATTAATATACGGTATGGAACCATTTATCCGGAAACCAGTTATCCAGATGATATTTCTAATAGACTTATTACAGAATCTTTGCAGAAAAAAGTGTCATGTATTGCTAGTTTGACATATGCATTGCTTGAAACAATTGTATAATTTGATGACACCATCTAGTATTTGAAACAGGAGTGTAGTGGAGGGTATACGCCATATACCTTCTGGATTTTGTTAAGGATATCCGTATATCCTCTGTTTCTCAAATTAAGCTCTAGTCAGGACGTTCATGACTTTAGCGTATACCCTTTGGTTTTTTTAAGATTACATCACTGATTTGAAATAGAAACATATTTAGTTATAATTTTAGATGTCTTAATTTTTACGCAGGTGAAACAAAAGAACTTTTGTTCCCAAGGGATTCCTGTAAATTACCTCCTTTCATACTCTGATGAACTTTTGATCTTACTTGCATCTGATCAGTGTTCTCGCTGGCTTTTGACCAACATTAGCAATTTGGCGAATAAGAAATAAAAAACAGTAGCCAAATGAAAATAAATGTTAGCAAAATATATTTGGCGTGAAACACTGAAAAATCTATCTTTAACCCCTTATTGTATCCATTTTTGGAATATGTTCTAAAATTTTTTGTAATTACTCAAAAAAATAGAAATTTAACTATCGGCTACAGAAACTATTAAAAATAAATACATTCTAAATGCCTCCTAAGTGTGTTAAATGCTTCAGACATTCTTTTAGTAGTCTGAATTTAAAAGTTAAAAACAGCTATCTTTGATTTATCGTTGTGAAAACATACACTAAAAATTGCGATGAGATTTCGACCGATAGAAAAAAATGACCAGCCAATGTTACATTATGTACAACTAATAAATAGTATGGTTAATTTCAACACCCCATTCCAGTAAAACTTTTCAACCTTTGGCACTTGTTGCGAGCAATTTTGTTTTATGTTTTTACCAGAGCGACATCAGTGCATAGACAGTGATTAACTGACAAAAACTTATCCCATAATCCTTTTTGTGTCTTTGAATGGGGCTAAACTGAATTGATATTGAGTCTGTATCTCTACAAATAGAGTAATGTAAATGGCACAGTGTGACTGAACATTTAAAGCTGCACCAATCCTTCAGAAACACAGGTAGGTCTCGAGAGTATTGGCATTCACACAAACAGAGCAGAAATTGAGCACTCGCAATTTGGCGAGTCTGATTTCTAGTTTACTCAAGAAATGAAACATTTTGTCGCGATTTAGCGCAATGGCGAGCAGCAGCGAGAACCCTGCATCTGATTCTTAATTCAAGTAATCTAATAATTAATTTAAAATAAGAAATAATGCCAAAACCGCATATATTCCACAAAACTTTTCAAATGGATGCTGCTTTAATGTCTAACCAGTTAACCAGAAAAACCAGTTATCCAGAATACATCTGACCCCAACTATTCTGGATAAATGGTTCTATACTGTAATACAAATCCAGGGCAAAACATTGAATGTTATGAGAAATTAGCCAAAGTTTAACACATGAAACAAATCTAGACAAAATAAGAACAAAATATTTACTTACATGCATATAACTTTATAATATGATTTAGTTTTTTTTTCTTCATATTTAAACTACCAAGGATTTAATCGGTTTTATAAGTAAGTTCAGTTATACTAAATATACTAAAATAAAAATTACATAAACTGACATATTTACATCTGAACATTTAATGCATTCTGAATGATTTAAATATATATATATATATATATATATATATATATACAGTAGAGGTTTTCTACTGTAAAGGATCACACACTAATATTAAACTTTATAAGTGGAAAATCTGTAGTGAGAAGTAAAAATTTGGCCATATAAATTTAATTTTTTAAGTGGGAAAAAGGCCTTAAATAGATTCTATGTATAGGGGAGAGTGGGGAGAAATGGGATACTTTTTACAAAAGTGAGAAAATCATTTTTGTTTGACCCAAAAACAAAAATTTCAATTTTTAGAATACAAAATAACACTTTATATTGTACTTGAAAAATATAGAAACATTTCAGAAACAATTTTATAATTAAAGAAATTGTAAATTTTAAAATGTGTCCCCCCCCCCCCCCTTACTAACAGGGAGATATGGGACGACTATAAACAATGTATTATAAGAAGCAAATAGTCTAGTGTCAGCTATATTTACAATCTAACAAAGATTGTAGGTTGATAATGTCTGTGCTACAGCTACAATATCAAATTCCAGTATCTTCATCACTGGAAGGATAATTCAGATTGTTAATCAGAGATGCTATTAAGAAATTATCCGTTCAATTTATTTATATTTTAAAGTAAATGAATATATTTTCAATGTTATAATTAATATACTACCCTTTAAAAATATTTGCATATTAGCAATTTACACTCATCTTATTAAAAACTAAGAATTAGACTTGTCCCATTCCCCCTTTTGCTGGCATGTCCCATTCCTCTCTCTATCTTCTTTTATATTAAACGTCTTGTATAAACAGAAATACTGCTTTTAGACATAGTTTAAATTATGGATAATACACAGTATAATGTTCCATAAATATGGAAACTATTACACCTATGCATAAACAAATCATTAATATACAGAAAGCATAAAAAGTATATGAAGCAAATTTATTTTTGATTCTTGAAATAATCTTTTTCTTTATTATACAATTGCAGGCTTACGTAGATCAGCTACTTTTTTCAACTGAAGATTGGGGTACTATTGCTTCATCTAATCTGTGATTGATGAAATATTTAGAATGATACATAAAGAGAAAAACCTACTGTCTCATTTGACCCCAATCTCCTCTATATGTAAAGTAAATCCTCATTTATATGTATTGCATTTATAGGTTTATTATATTTAATTATACACTATATTCTTTAAATTATTTTCTTATCTTTTTCAGTGTAAAATTTTTTCAAGGGGGGGGGGGAAGGGGATTCCTACAAAATTAGTACAAATGAGGTTTTCAATATACTTTTACATGAATTCAGATGTTAGAAAATTTTATTTTAACTATTATTTCTTAAATTAGGAATACTTACAGATTCTAAAATGATCATTATTTGGTCAATGACACCCTATGTGTAAAAAAACATTAATTTTAAAAAACAAATTTTACCTCTCCATTTTTTTTTTTTTTTTAATTTAAAGCACACAGATGGAGCAATGTTTCTACCAAGTTTCAGAAAAATTCATGATGATTCCTTTTTTTTTTTTTATTGACCATTACAGTCAGCTCTTTTTTTGGGTGATATTTTCAGTTTGCACATAATAAAAAGTAAAGAAATGAAAATTTACTATTGTTTTGATGTGAAATATGCATTCTTTGTACAAATAGCTTCAAATTGGTACCAGAAACATAGAATTTGAGTCATTAATTGTCAAGTTATGGCCATTTATAGACATTCATAAGATTCTAAGATGGCCACCATTTGGTAAAAATGACCAATTTTCAAATGGCTATGTCTCAGCCAATATTGCAAAAATTAATTTTAAATTTCAGATTTGTGGGTTTCATATGTCTGTCTAGGATAAAAATTTTAAAAAAATCTGTGACTATGGTGCAACATTCATTGGTTGAATTCATGTGGAATGACCCTTTAGGGAAACTGAAAATTACATCACAACCACTTAGAGGGTTAAAACTACTCTCAAGTTATGTATGTTATTTGAGAGATCTTTGTGTATAAAAGGTTCAAATGTGATTGAAATAGTCTTCTTTTTATTCTTCATATCTTATGATAATCAAGGGTAGTGTACATTAGAGGTCTGCATGGGCCGAAATTTCCAGGCCCGAGCCCGGCCCGACTCATAGAGAAAAAAATTTGGCCCGGCCCGATAAAAAAATTAAAAGTTCGACCCGAGCCCGGCCCGAAAAAAAGTTAAAATCTTGGCCCGAGTGAATTTCTTCAATCTTTATGGAAGTGCCGCAGGCTGCGATATTTATTTTTTTAATGAATCTCTATTTCTTGTATGAAAATGTTTCAGTTATCGTTAATATTGTTAATCCATATTCCATGTATTGAAGTGTTAAAAATCTGACAAATGCTATACAGTAAAATCTTTTAAGACGAAATTGCATAGGAAAAAAAATGCATTATAGCCATTTCCCTTCTTGCAAGTGTAAATGTATTATATATTCTTTTCTTACTTATTAGTATATTAATTTTGTATGGATCAACACGTTTTCCAGTTTGAAACAGGGTTCTGTCATAGGCAGGTTCCTTTTCACACATTTTACTATATTTTAATTTCGCTATATATTAATATGCGTAGAAATCTACTATTCTTTAAAAATAATAAATTTTAATGTTTAAGTGTAGAATAATGGTGATTCAAAAATGTTAGCATTTTTTTAAAAAATTTTCGGGCCAAGCCTAATTTAACTGACATTTAAATGGACCAGGCCACTCTGAGACAATGATTTTCATTCGGGCTGGTTAAAAACTAGGACTGAAAATTTTGGGCCGTGAAGACTAGGAATGAATCCAGGCCCGGCTCTGTACAGAAAAATTAAGTTAGGCCCGACCCGGCCCGTGCAGATCTCTAGTGTACATTTTCTGGTAATATACATATTATTGCTCATGAATGAGAGCATGTTAAAGGGGAAGGGAATCCAGATTTTCCCCATCTACTTTATTTTATTTATTTATTATTTGTTTTTAATGTAGTGTTTTTTTCTTTGTAATTTTGTATAATGTATTTTTGAAATTTTGACTGAAATAGTCAAAATTACATTAAATATTTCATCTGAAGATTTTAGGCAAAGTTCTCGCAAAATTTTCATTTTTATGAATCAAATGGGGCATTTCTGTTGCATATGATGCCAGTTTGATATACAGGGTGTCTACAAATTAGTTGGGCAATTTCGTAAGTTAAGAACTTCCGAAATATTAAATGAAATTAACTAGTTGAAAGTCAGACTAGTAGTAATATTGCCGGAATTTATTCACTTACAACACTCTTGCATGAAACTTTAATATGTACATATCTGGTAGCTAGTAAGAAATTCTAGTCAGTAAAAAATGCTTGCCCTCTTCTCCATCATTGATTTTCAAATTGCACATTTTTTTCTATGAATTAATTGAGAAAAAATAATAACAAGCATAGCTTAGAATTATTAATTACATAGTTTAGAATAGTAAATAATTTAGAAAGATAATATAAACTAAGTTTTCTAATGAAATTTGTGAAAATTATATATCTCTGAAGAAAAAAAAAAAAAAAAAAACTAAAAAGGTTGAATTAACTGGCAGATTCAGGAAATGCTAATTGCTGAATTCCTCAAGTGTTCGGATAGTTCAGTATAAAATCTATGTTTGATGAGGCGGAGAGGCATCAATGAAACAGTGAAGCAGGAAAACAATTTTTGCCTATTTTCCTGTTGAAATCAGTTAAATAATTTTGATTTTATTATTTTAAAGTTTGCATTTGATTAACTTATTTTTGCCAAATTAAAAATAAAAGTTATTTTTGTTTGTTTGTTTTTTTGTTTGAATACGATTTCTAAGTTTATTTTTTTTTAAGTGTGTAACTTAGGCAACATCTATAATGAGACATCAGAATTTTAATTTAACATTGTGACAAGATGAGTAACAGATGCTGCTCTTGACAGAAATTGTAGACAAGTAATTGCTGTAAACATATTGATTGTAAAATAATAAGCTTATTATATAATACATAAGCTGGTTCGATTAATAAAAATTTTTACATGCTTATAAAATAAATACCAATACGAGAAATATCAAAACCAAATTATGTTTGCAAAATAACTCAAGGGTTATTATATAATATGCATTTCTAAAATAAACCATTCTCCCTTGTTGGTATTATATAATCTGAATCATTAGTTGACTGAGAGGGAAAAGGTTTATTTTGATCAAAAACTTTACGATAAGAATTTGAGGATAAATAAAAGGAAAGAAAAAACATATTCTTTTGAAGTGCAATGAATGATTTATTATTTCCATTTATTGTAGATGATAATCCAAACACATATAATTATAAAGTATTCTTGAGTAAATAATGTGGTCATGTAATTAAAAATTCTTTCTCACGCATTGGTCCCACCAAAATTCTCTGAAAAACTAGGAACCAAACTCTCTCGTTTAAATCATTGGTAACAACCCAGTACCAGACACTTGTCTCCAAACCAGCCCAACATTAACATATTGTGCTATGCACATAGACACCATGATAATAAATTCAGCAATTCTTTATATTTTAAATTAATTATTCTTGAAATTTTAATTAAGCTTTGTTGATTTACTTTAAATGAGTTACTTATAATTACATACATTTTATTGTTCTTTTAAATGAATATGATAGATTAATCAGTTTTAATTCTGAACACAAAAATCTCATTTGAAAGTTGAAACTGATGTGACATGCTAGCTGGCTAGAACAGAAAAGAATGGTGTTTTCTGTGCATGAGATGGAAAATGCCTTTTAAACTTGGTTCTTCCATTAAAAGTATGAAAGGAGAGGAAGATCGCGTATGAGTAGGGGTGGAAGAGAGAAAAAGTGCAGCTTGTGTTCATTTCTTAAGTCAATTTTTGTCTGAAAGAAGACCGAAAAAAAACCCTGTCAGATTAAATAACTTGGTTCCCAGATTAAAAAAAATTGGTCACCATTAGCGACCTTGCGACTGCATTTGTGAAGTCCTGTACATATGTAATTATAAAACATACATATGCATATATAACTATAAAACATCCTTCATATTCATAATAATGCAAGAACTGTAAATCTCATTTATCTTATTATTGTGAACAAATCATTATAACGGTGTTTATAGAAATTGTGCATATTTTAATTAATTGATGCACATTACTTACAGTTACCTGTTGTGGTTTATTCTTTGAATATCAGTGTACTGCATTTATAGAATGTATTTTTTGTCTTGCAGAACATACAGGTGGCTAGATCGATGTCTCAAATATCACAAGAATCCTAAGTCTCAAAACTTATTTCCTATATTGCAAGGTGGTTTGGATCCGGAATTAAGAAAGGAATGTGCAAAAGGTTAATTTTTTATTTCCTGTTTTATAAAAAATGTAATGCAAAAATTGTGCATTCAAAAATTTGTGTTTAATGATCTTAGTTCAAAAAAGGGATCTGTGTTTATCAGATGGAGAAAATCACTATTAGTAAATATAAGGTAACTAATCCATCTCATGCCACTCCCCAAAAAGAAAACAGCTAATAAAATTCTAAAAAACAACAACAAAATTTTAAAAACAGATTTATTTGTTCTATTCTTCAAATGTTTGTTCAAATCCCTTCCCTGCAACTTTGAGACATGTGCATGCTTAATCAGGAAGACCTCTTTCAGCATGTCAGGTTATTGTATGATCATTACAAAATTGTTGCATTATTTGATTAATTATTAATTTGGATAGGCATATTGTTTACCAGTCTTCTCACTTCTTTGAAAGCTTTCTTATTGGAAAAATAAACTTGATAATGTAACAACATTCTTTTGGTAAAAATACCACATTTTTGACATATATAATTGTGTGCATTTCTCGACATTAACTCCCTTCACTATACTAGTTTAGCTGTAACATAACAGACTTCAGAATTGCATCTGGGTGTTTTTCAAAAGTCCGTTGAGCTAGTCTTATTAAAATATAGATTATTTAAATTCTTCCTCCCTAGCACTTTTTTGTGAAACCCTGTAGTATGCAGGATTCTTAATTTTTTATCTTCAGGATAATACCAGTTTTATTTGTGTTATTCTGGTATTGCATGTTTCAATACCAGTGATCTGTTGTAAAATTCCTTTTAACTCATTTTATATATATAGTACACTCCCTCAAATCTGCACTGCTTGGAACCAGAGGTCGCGCGGATTTTAGAATTTTGTGGATTTCTGGTCATTGACTTGTTTACATTTTTTAAACATAATTTGAATGTAATAATACAATCAAAATTATAATGAATGCTTACAATATATTAGAATATTAAAATAATTAAGTAAAGTAATATACTAAAATAATAAAAATTAAAATGATTTAAAAAATGATTAAATTATTATAAGTAAACTAGCTCCCCCCCCCCCCCCCCCCGGGCATTGCCTGGCCCGTAATAATATTCTTAAATGAACCTGAATATTTTATCGCAGGTCCGTACAGAAGTGGAAGGTGTAGAGACAGTGCAAATTACCAGGGCCGAACTCTGGTTCAGTTGGGAAGTTCTGTAAAGTCACAGCTTAAGGTTTTGAATTTTTATTTGTGTCACACTTTAAACAATTTTATTCAAAATTAATTGTTGAATTCAATTAAAATTTAATTATGTTTTCAATTTTTATTTAAAACCTTTAAATGAAAAAGTAATTACAAATACATCATAAACTGTAACACTGAAAAAGAAATAATAAAATTGCAAGCAAATACTGCTATACAGATTTTTAAAAAAGGTACTATCCAGCAAATTTATTTTCTAATAGTGTAAAGCCTGTTTAAAACAGAACCATGCACTAAACTGAAAAAAACTGATTTCAGTCCCCCTTAAAAAAATTGCAATTATGCTTTGTTAATTTAAAGAGCCTATGTAAAACGGAATTTATCACTGGTCATTTTCGTTTCAGTCTAAGCAGGTTTTCTTGTATCTTACTTCTGGTGGGGGCCCTGTATTGGAATTATTACCGTAACATGCAGATTCTTTGTATGGCCGAATTTGTATCATTTTATATCTTTAGACAGTTTTCTTTTGCCACCATCTAGCAAGGGTTTTAATAAGTGAAAAAATTGTTTTTATTGATATAGGTCAGCCATACTCAACCTTTTTTCCTCGCGGGCCGCAAACATATGTTTGAGACGTTATGTGGGCCGCACAGAGCAATACAACAAAGTTAATACTGTCAGTGGATTAAATGTTTGTCACAGAAAAATGTTACCAACAAATTTTAATAGCAATATTTACAAACAATAAACTTCGTGGTAGATTTTTATCGCAAATGCTGTAAAAAGGGGCCACGAAGTTTGTTGTTTGGAAATAGTAGGGTAAAAATATTTTGGTGGCGATTTTTTTCTCAATAAACATTCAACTTGAAAAATCAGTATTAGGTGTATAATATGCATTATAATGTAACAATGTAGAATATCAAAGTTCTAAAGAAAAAAAAAATCATCAGATTTTCTCTAATAAATAAATCTTTTGCCCAATGCAAAAGTTTCATTTTATTATAATTGTAGCAAAAATAATAGCATAATTGCAAATCTAATTAATTTGGAATAAAGTTTGTTCAGTGTTGAAGATTAAGAAATACATGTTTCATTGTAGCACAAATGGGAGTACATGTAACAAGTGGGTAAGTGTGATCACAGATCGCACAGAGGGTTTCGTTTAATATTCCTTTAAAACACTTTATCCTTTTGCGAAACCTGTTAGTTCCACATTTCGCAACCAGGGGGCACACTCTATTCTACACAAACCTCTATCCAAAGGAAACTCCGTTTTACAACCTATCCGTAAGTATATTAGTCGAGGTGATCGGGTCTATAGCACCCGAGATAGGTAGGCGTCCCAGGAAATTGCACGGAGCATTCTTTTATAAGCTTTTTATTATGTGTTATGAACTATGTCAAAGTTTCCAGCAGATCGACTTGTTAGATTTCATAATTTTAACAAAATTCCGTTATGTTAGTTGCAAATTCCACCACCAGGGAGTGCACACTATTCATAACAAAAGTGTATCAGATCGAAACTCTGTTAAACAACCTATCAGTGGATGTGTTACTCGAGTTGGTGACGGCCTTAAGCGAGAAATTAAGAAATTTGCTGAAAGTACTATTCGGAAATAGTGGTAACTAAAATTTTGACATTTTTATATTTCATAAGCAGCACGTGTCTGAGTATATCATAGTGCTCAAAAACGACATCTAAAAAGGTCGTAAACGCTAATTTTTAAAAAAGAAATCCAGCGCCCCTCTCTTCACAGGAAATTGCATGCACCATTATTTTATAAGCTTTTTATTATGTGTCATGAAGTATCTTAAAGTTGCAAACGGATCGCCTTGTTATATTTCCTAATTTTAACAAATATGTTAGTTCCATTCCACCACTCTATTCTTAACAAAAGCATATCTGAACGAAACTCCTTTGCGCAATCTCTCCGTAGATACATGGTCGGGAGGGTGGCGGTGCAGTCTTAACCAACAATTTAAAACATTTTCTGCGATAACAAATGCTAAGATTTAATAAATAAATCTAGTCCCCCCCCCCCCCCCCCTCCACTCCTCGAAATATCACACTCCATTCTTTTTTACACTTTTTCTTATGTGTTATAAAGTATCTTAAAGTTTCGAACACATCGAGTGGTGGTCTTAAACAATAATTTAAGATATTTCCTGAAATTGCTATTCGGAAATAGTGGTATGAACACTTATAAACCTATAAACTTTTTCATATTGAATAATTAATACTTATCTCATAGCGCGCCGTCGAAACACCCCACGCAAATTGTTAGATTTCCTAATTTAAATGAAATCTCCGTTAAAAAAGCACGTGCCTCCATCTTAATCTGGCATTTGATGGAAATGAAAGGAATTAATAAAATAATAATTAATATCTCAGCTCGTAAGGAAGCAATCTCTTTGAACCGGGTATGTATGAAATCTGCGAGAAATTTCCAGCCCGGATGTCAAAAAATGTAATCGAAAAATTTAATATTTAAAAAGTTTAAATTTCGTATTAGACTTTCCTCCTCCCCTTAAATTTCTCCCGCGCCGATATGTTGAGAGATGACGATAGCCGCCTTCCGGTGAATGGAAATCTGTTTTCATTGTCTTTAAAAACACAGAAATTAAATTTTTATCGATCGATTTTTAGTGGATTTTTTGCGTTCTATCCTACGCAAAAATTTGAAATTTATACCAAAATAAAGTAGAATTTTTTCCGCATATTTCTACACCTGTTATGAATTTGTACGACCGATATTTCGGCAGATCCGATTTTGCTTTTTAAAGGTCCACTTCATTTATTGCTTAAAGTACTCCGTGGTAACCCTGCACCGGCTGATTTGACGGAGCATCCGCCGAATTTACTGGCAACCCTTAGGAGAAACTGGGGAGGATTTCGCTAACGTGCATTTGCACCTGCATTCAAAAGGTTGATTGGTTAATTTTAGAATTTAATTAGCCCGTAATTAGGTTAATTACCAACTTTTTCAAAATTTTATGATTTGTTGTTTGATGTGGTGTTCAGCTATAAGTACCCAAAATTTCAAGTCTCTAACATGTATAGTTTCTGAGAACGGACTCTGTGATGGACGGACAGACAAAGGAGTGAGACGAATAGGGTTTCGTTAGATGAACGAAACCCTAAAAAGAATTTTTCAATAAGAAAACGGCATTTAAGATGTTTTAACATAGTTTTAAATAAATTTAAAATATTAGGACAAATTTCGTCTTTGAAAATATATAAAACAATAGTGAAGGTTTTAAGTAGTATTTTTTGTGCACAATTTAATTTTATAAATATGGATTAATGATTATGTGTCTTGAGCCGCATTGCACATAAAATACTGCCGGGCCGCAGGTTGAGTATGGCGGGTGTAGATTAAAAAATACTATTAAAATTGCAAACAAATACCAAACATTTTTTAATTAAATTGATTGGACTATGTAAAATGTGGTTTTTTTAAAAGAATATTTAGAAACCCTTAAAATTGTAAAAAAAAAAAAAAAAAAAAAATACAAAATTTATCTTATTTAAACCCTAAAAGAAGAATGAAATCCTTAAAAAATTCAATTTAGTCCTGCCGAGTTTAGAACCTGAGACCTTTCGTATAGAAAACCAGTTAGACGATTATGCTAAAAGACGTCACAGTGAAACGCGTAAATTAAGTTTCTGTTCTGTATCGAAGAGTAAATGTTTTTTTTTTGCTTTTTTGCGTTGGTTGTTTCATTAGCATAACAACATAGAGAGCTATTGTTGTTCGAATTCTCTGAAATTTTAATAGATCATAAATATAAGTAAAACCAACCCCTTTTTAAAATTTCATAAAAAAATATGTATATTTAAGAGAGAAAGTGGTTAACCGAAATAGATGAATCTATCGACGTTTTAGCACATTTTATTTTGTAAAAAATGTTTTTACCCGTCCGAACGTTTTGAAATTTTTGTAGGGGGTGTAAATCTGATCTATTGAGTTGCTCTAAAAAGATTGTGTTAAAATACGGACGTTAAGTTACTTTTAGCGTAGAAAAAATATCCTCTCCATGAGACACGAAGTGACCTGCGTTTAACAGTGTATTTGAAAGGGTTAAAATTCATATTTTTAAAAACCAATTACACCATCGATTTGAAGAAGATTTTGGCTTTATAAGCACACTTTTGATTTGTCAGTACCTTTAAAATTACGTCCTAGAGAGGAGTTGCAATAAGGGGGAAAAACTTTTTTTGAAAAAACTACCCTCTTTGAAAATTTTTTTTCAAAGGATTAACTGCAACATTTAAAAAAAATTATTACACCAATTGAGCCATAAGAGTCTGATTTTTCAGAATGTGTCTTTCAATTTTAACTGTACCGAACAGTTTGTTCAATTTGGATTTAAAAAAAAAACAGAAATACAGTCGAAAATGTTTCTTCGCTAGTTTCCGATGCGTTAAAGAGTTTGTACGCATGTGCCGACCGGAGATCAAATAAATGACTTTTTGATGAAAGTGAGTTGCGTTTGTAAATCTATTACTCAGCTAATAATTAGAATTTTAAAATTCTGAGAACCCAGGTACATTAGGAGAGACCTTTGACTGTCTTCACAAAAAATTTCAACCTCGTACATGCCGTAGATTTCGTTAGCTATCCCCAACAGACAGACAGGCACACACACACACACACAGAGCGATCTGTTCTTTTATCAGTATAGATGTCAAGTAAATAATTAATAATATACAATTAAATATGCACCATAAAGATACATTTTTCTTGAATTTTTCAATGCAACTTGCCTTGTAAAGGTACCAGATATTGACGCATAAAAATCATAAAATAAGGAAGTTTTAATTCAGGTTTCCAGACTTAATAACCAAAAAGCTGGATTAATACATAAATATATGTGGTAGAAAGATTGTGATTATCAACGATACCAGCATTATCTTGGAATTTTTTCAGAAATAACTTTATACTTTGTTCATGAAAAAGCATGAATTCAGTCATATTAATAAGAGTTGTGTTTAAAATTTGTATAGAATGATATAAAAATTAAAAAGTCTGTAATTTTGACCTTACATCTGAACTGAAAGTTTCATTGTTTACATCGGCAATGATGTGTGGATTTTACGCGTTTGCGAATTTTAGGGTTGTGGATTTGAGGGAGTCTACTGTATCTATATAATAACATTAACTTTTCAAAAAACTTCCTTAAACATGGTAATTGACTCAAATCTCTTTATAGTTAGGTTTCAAGAAGCATCAGACAAACTCAAACCTGACTTCTATACATTTCAGTTTAATCTGTGTGGCTGTTCTGCATACAGACTGGATTTAAACCTTAATAATTTTACACAAAAGAACAGTTTGACTTTGGAATTTTATATTTATATTGTTAAGTGTATGCAAATGGTTTAAGGGGATTTTTCGCACTCTTGAAAACACACGCTCTGTAATGTTAATCCTATGGGCATGTTATTTTCGAATTTCTCATTTCAATTTGAATATTTTTAAACAATTTTTTTTTTTTTTTTTTTTTTTGCATAGGATAGCTGAGCTCAATCTTTAACATGACTCTTTTTTACTTTATCGATTTTGGTTGCAGATTTTTTTTAAAAAGGTACTTTCACTTTCTAGGATTAACATTATGGAGCATGTGTTTTTAAAAGCAAGAAGAATCCCCTTAACCCTCTGAGCGGTTGAGTACTTTGTAAAATAACGCATTAAGAAAGCTTGAAAAGGAACAGATAACTTGTTTCAAAAGCTAAAACGTTTTAAGAGAATTTGTCTCTCAAAAGTGCTAAAGGGATTACTTCTTTCCCCTGCTAAGTGTCATACGGTGATCAAGCACGCTGTCCGGTTATCAATGGGGGGCGTGAATGGGTGTTGAAAAATAGCTTTGGAAAACGTTTCTCTGCTACAGGCCGTATGCCGGCTAACATCTGAAGTAATGTCTGCAGAAAAGAGAAGTAGTTTTGGTTCTTATGATCAAATAACATTTGCATCGTACCTCTTTCGGATCTTGTAATTTAGCTGCCAGATAACTAGTAATTTGTATTTTAATTAATTTTTTACTGATAAATGCAGAATATTTTTAAAAACATGTATTGATAAATCAAAAGTTCAGTGAAAACAAATCTGCTAAGATGGATTAGTAAATGAGCATTTACCGCGTATACAGTTTTCTATCTTATCAAGTTTATGATTTTTTATAGGGTAGGCCGGGGCTAGTTGGCCCGCTTTTTCTTCTAATATTTAAAAAAAAATTACAATTCAACATTTTAAATTTCTTTTTATGTTACCACTATCAGTGTACTTTCAGGAAGAAGTCACAATAGTAAAGCTTGAAAATATTAACTATAAGTATTAGTTTAGAAGCTCAAATTGACACCAAGTCGCTTGGGCCAACCTGCCCCGATTGCGGGGTAAGTTGGCCCACGTCACTTTTTAATGTTCTGATAATGTAGAAGTTTAAGAAATAATCAAAATTTTACCAAATCTTAATTTTTATTTGTTGCGAACGAAAACACAATATAGCCTCCTAAATTAAAATAAAAAATTTAAATATTAAAACTGTGAGTTATTCAAGTTATTAACTTCAACCAAAAATTGCTTTAAAAATTGATTTTGTTTTCTCATAAAAAATGTCTTTAGTACATTATGGAACAGTAATAAATTTTAATAAATGCATGCTAGGTGTTAAAACACCGTAAATCTTAGAGTAGAAAATTTAAGAAATCATTCATCCTTAATTAGGTGATTTATTATAAACACCAGATGATAAATAAATTATATCAAGGCCTCCGCACATCTGTTAAGTGCAATA
Organism: Maratus speciosus; assembly: GCA_963932465.1. Lineage (NCBI taxonomy): Eukaryota > Metazoa > Arthropoda > Arachnida > Araneae > Salticidae > Maratus > Maratus speciosus. The sequence continues at coordinate 460,702,316 of OZ010788.1, forward strand.
ATTCTTTTCTTTGTTGGCCAAGCCAACAGGGATTTTTCTATAATTATGAAAGTTATAAATGTTTTTGTATGACAGGAGCAGCTGATTTAATTTGGGGAGGAGGTAAACAACATTATAACTTCATTTTTTTAAAAGATTGATTGGAATAATCAGGAATTCAATTAATAAAATAACTCTTTACTATTAATTAATAATAAATTAATTAAAATAATAATAAATGTTTATTAAAATAATTCATTAAAACTATCAAAATTCCAGTACCCCAGAGCCAAATTCCTACGGGGAATGTTGGTCTGGTGGGCCAACATGCTCCGTGCCAAATGGGCCAACTAACCCCGTATCGCCATTTTTGTTTTTCATGACTGTAAGGAATTATTCTGAAAATATTTCAATAAAAAATCATGCCCTACAATAACTATGAACAATTATTTTTCTGAATTATTATATATCAAAATCTAAAATGTAATCTAGAAACAAATAAAAAACGATTATTTATAAAGAGAGGAAATTTACTCACCTTTGCAAAATTTTGAAAATTCTCAATAATTCTTTAACGCACGCTCTGACTTCAATGGTGCTGATGTTGGGGGAGGAAAGCGAAGCAACTCATACTTGGCTGGACTGGCAATGTCATCTAACGCAAAGTTTAAAAAATATCGCGACTGGGCCAACATGCCCCTATGGCCAACTAGCCCTGGTCTACCCTACTTATATTGTGTTTGGAGATGGTAGTATCTTATATTACCATATTAATTTCATATTATACTTTTTAGGGTCTACTTCACTCACGCGAAAACACCTGTGCGCTAATGTTAATCCCATGGAAGAATTTTTTTAAGACATCTCGTTTGCATTTCAATATTTTTAAACGATTTTTTTCGTATTGTTAGATGAAATCGACCTGTACAAAGGCCGTTTTTTACTTTTTCGATTTTGTTTCAATTTTTTATCTTTATAAAGTTACATTTCGTTTTGGAACTGGTTTCGATAGTGAAAGTACTCTCATTAAAAAAAAAAAAAAAAAAAAAACCTGCAAAGAAAAGCAAAAAACGACCTGTACAGATAGACCATAGCTACTCAATTGAAAAAAAAATATATATATATTGAAATGCAAGCGTAATAATATCTTTTAAAATATCTTCCATAGGATTAACATTATCGAACAGGTGTTTTCGCGTGAGTGAAGTAGCCCCTTAATTAATCAGTAAACTAGATGATACTACAGTTTTACAAGAAAACCGTTCAAAACGAAATTACATAATACCAAAAAAAGTTCCGCTTTAGACATGTTTTCGTGTTTCAAGGTATATTATGTGACATTTCATATGTGGGGTAGAATAATATTTCCGTTTAAAACAGGATCCCGTTATTCATAGGTTCAATTTTACTTGCTGTACTTTAATGAATAAGTGATTGTAGTACCGCAGCATTAGTGAATTATAGGTTCAATTCTTTTATATAGTATTACTGATTAATTGCAGGTTTTAATGTTAAACCATCTAAGACGGAATAGGAAGTAACCGTATAAAAATGCTGATTTAAAAGTTTTCGTCGAACTTTGGATTTTTTTTTACTTTTAAACCAAGATTCCATATAGTACAGGTATCGTTTTAAGAGGTTTTACAATATATGAATAGGTAAATGAAGTTTCAGAAAATTTGCATTATAATAGATAAAATAAATGAACTTTTTTAGTGTCAAAATACTAAAAGTGCCTTTTTTCTGGGTGCTACCTAGAAGAAGTAATTACTGTATAGGTGTTTTGTAAATCAGTAAAAAAAGCATATAAAAAACTTGAAATAATGAAGGGCAATAATTTGTAAGCTGTATGAGGAAAAAAACATATTTTTTTTCTTTCCTTTCCGTTATTTCTATTTTTTTATGATAAAAATGAAATTAAATTAATAATGTAGTGTATATTAACCAAATGTGATGGGATTTAGTTTAGTTAGAATACGTTAAAGATCTGTTAACCGAATAGTCTAGATTATTTAATATGTTTTATATATAACATACTAGTTAACCTGTCACGCCAAAGAGTCACAACATTAATTTATTTTTAATTTTAGCGAGACATCCACAATTCAGTTAATTCTTGGTCACTATGCTCATTCAGCTCAATAAATATCGCTTATTCCAAAACAGTTATATATAGTCTCTATATTTAAAAACTAATTATATTTGCAACTATATTTTGTATTATTATAGAGGTGTTAGAGGACAATAAAAATATTTTTTTAAATATGTCTTAAAAAATTACGATAATTTAAATGTGATTATATTTCATTTAATAATGCAGTGAGTTATGTTAGTGAAAAGTTATATAAAATAACTTTATTTGATTCATTATTAATGAAATAGTTTATAATGTATTTTTTAATAGTTAAAATTATAACATTTTAAGGTGAAAGAAGGTGATTATTTAAAATATAATATAATCTTGCGTAAAAAAACATGCCTCATATGATATTTCTCTTACAATTATGCTATTATTTCTTTTTTATCTATGAATTATAAGAACCTATGGTATTAGTGACATTATGTGAGTTACTCAGCATGAGGATTTAAGTTAAAAGGAAATTTCTAAAAAAATATAGTGCAAATCTAAAATATCTTGATAGTTAATTAGTTTTAGAAATCATTATTTTTTATTGAAATTTATTATTATTATTATTATTATTAGAATGCATTAATAGCTTAATAAAAAAAAACTGAATGTTTAATCAAAGTTCTTCGTAAATTATCAAAACAGTTTAGTATTAATTAAATATATAACTTCTATTAAAAATTTGCTCTTTAAGTTAGGAAATTTCATTATAAATTGTCGATGTAAATGCTGATAATTTTATTAGTCAAGTTGGAATAAAAAGTTACTTTTTCAAATCGATATATTTACTCACATCCCAAGTTTTCGACAGCGTGTTATTTTAGTTGTGTTTCAGTTAATAAATAATATTATGAACAGTGGTTAATAATTAATTATAAACATCAAAGATAATTAAAAAATAGTTCAAACAATTTAAATGTAATCAATTTCAGTTAGTACAACACAGAAGCGGCTTAGGTAGAAGTATTAAAAGCTTATAAAATATTATTAACATAGTAACCTTCTGTTGCAGACTATAAAAAAATATCTGTAATGTTATTTAGTAACAATTTCATGATTAGCATCATTCACATTAATAAGGTAATTCAAATTTAATTTTTCAAAATCAGAGCAATAATTTTATTGATTTATAATAGGAGCAAAATTGGTAATTTCAGGATTTTTTTCAACAACAACAAGATATGATATACGTATTTATAATGAAAAAAGAAAAAAAAAAAAAACTTATACGTTTGTGTACAGCTGACCAGTTTGACTCATAATAAAGAAATAATTTTTCATCTAACATACTACATGTAAAATTTTTGTGCACATAGAAAGACTCGTCAATATGTTTTATCAGATTATGAAAATATTTTTAATATTTATTTATCTGTGCATACAGGGCTCCACACAAATTCCCATGCAAAGGTAAGGGGTGCAATAATAAATAATTTTTTTGCAGGAAATAATTCTTTTATTTACACCAAAATGCAAGATGTCTTGATTCAATCCGAACTCAATTGTTTGTACAAAAGATTAATAAATTTAATGTATTTTATTGAAATTTTGAACAGACATACTTAATTTTGTGTAAAAAACAATTATATTACAAAAATTGCTGGAATAACACAGTAATTCGGTCGGTGACCAAGACTTTGATATCAACTGATTTCCGAAGCATTGCGCAACTCGTTCAGAACTGTTTGGATAGCATTCTGTTTCAAAGAAAATGTGTTTTTAAAAATTAAGTTCTTCTTTCTAACTGGAATCAGTACCCGTCAAGCCAAATAGAGGACCAGAAGTTCGAATTTATTCAATGCCTCCCTTCCTACAATGTTATAAAAAATTAATTATTTCCTAAGCTTTAGAATAGATATATAAATACATATTTAAGTAAATATATTTTTGTTTTTAATTTTGTCCTATTCTAAAAGTATATGCATTTTAAATTAACCAGATTCAGGTATATATTCACGTTATTGAAATGTAATATCGATTATATCCAATACATATACTATATATACTCTGTACTATAGTATAACATATTATATTAGTATCAGCTAAAGGTGATTCCGCATAATTTGTTGTCAGAGTTATTATGCGAGTTTTAAAAATCTAATTTCGTTTAATAGCTCTGTTACTTTTTTAATTATCTAAAAAATAGGGTTTTTCTTTAAAACATGTAGCAAATCATAGCCACAATTAAAACAAAAAAAGAAATATTTGTCATATTTTTATTTCGAAACACTTAGAAAATTCCTTATTTATTTATTTATTTTTACAAAGATTCTGTTGCAAGGAGAAATTTTCTCAGAAATACATTTACCAAGTTTCCAAAAATAATTATTCTCGGTTGTAAATATGTACATATCAAATTTTCTCTAAATTGTGTGATACAAAAAAAAAAAAAAAATTGCATTTTGAATAGTTTTTAAAAATCCTCCTTACTAAAACAATGAAATTTTAGAAATAAATAAATCATTTCGTGGGTTTTCCCCTCATTAAGTTCATTGCTATTCAGATAACCTGCATTTAAATGAAAATATATGGATAATTCAGGAACTAATGTCATAATTTAAATTGTATTTGATTAGTATTTTTAAATACTTCTAAAATCTCATGTTAAATTCGTAGTAGCAGGGCTACCAGATCTGGAGCAATATCGGCTTTAAGAATGCGCGTGTGTTATTCTAAAGCTTAGCGAAATTGACAACTTAATTACAAAAAAATACAAATTAAGATAGTCATTTAAATGACTTTTAAATATACATTTGTTGCAAAATGATTATATTCAGGCTATTTGTTTTTATGTTTTTAATTAAAAATACACTAAATAGAAATGTTAATATTATATTAGATTCGTAACCTTACATATTATATTAGCAATCTATTTTCTATTGTATTGAAATATAATAACCGCTAATCTGAAATTGTTAATACTTATAGTTTATCTATCATTATCTATTAGCATGTTTAAAATTTCCCGGTTCCCTTAAGTAACAAAACATGACTAAGTTCTTAAAAAAATTAAGATATATTAAACTTTAAATTACTACCACAACTTAAGTAATCAACTTTTAGGATATCGAGCAACAATGATCGATTAAGTTAAACTTTGACACGATTTCAACAAATTCACTGACGCAGAAAAAAGGAAATTTAAGGATTAAAACTCTACCATAATAGCAAAATACATAAAATGCAAAAACTGTTGTTCAGTGTGATTTGTAGCAACATAAATCAAAGGGCAAAAACCTCAACACATCTAATTTTTCTTTCAAAAACCTTCCGTGCTTTAAAAAAATAATCCCCAAAACAGTTTCAAAGGGCCATCCTTATATAATATTTCAAAAAGAAGGATCTCCCAAGGTTTTGACACTTTGGGTGGCTAGCAACATGAAACAAAATCACAAAATAGCACACTTAAATGCATAGAAGCTTTGAGCAGATTAAAAAATTTGATGACTCTTGGCGGGCAATTCAATGCCATTTTTTGAGCTAGTTAGACATTTTCCATGCTATTCTATAAGAATGACAATTGTGACAAGATAAGTTAAAATGAGTAAAAGAACATAATACAGTACAGGACCTATTATCCGGAATCCTCGGGACCGAAGGCTTTCCGGATTTTGGAATTTTCCGGATTTCAGGTCCTCCTGAATTCCGTCAAAAAATCATGGGAAAAACGCAAATTTCGTCAAAGAATCACGAAAAAACACAAATTTCTTCAAAGGATCGAAAAAGCCCCCCGCAATTTCGTCAAAAGACCACAAAATAATCTGCAAATTTCGTCGTAAGATCACGAAAAAAACTGCAAATTTGTCAAAAGATCGCGAATAAAACCGGAAATTTCGTCAAAAGATTGCAAAAAAAAAATGAAATTTCGTCAAAATCTCACGAAAAAAACACAAAATTCATCAAAAGGTAGCGAAAAAAAAAAATTCTTCAAAGAATCGCGAAAAACACGTAAATTTAGCCAATGGATCACGGGGGAAAAATGCAAATTTCGTCAAAAGATAGCGAAAAAAAATTCTTCAAAGGATCACAAAAACCCCCTTAATTTCGTCAAAAGATCGTGTACAAACGAGAATTTCGTTAAAAGATCGCGGAAAAAACTCATAATTAGTGCCAAGGAGCCCACCCCCTCTTCTATAAACTTTAAAAAAAACTTGCTGTGAATTTCATAATTTTTTTTTTTTTTTTTTTACTCAGAATCACCGCTGATTCAAGTAACAAAATTGTGTAGCCATAATATTTTGTCGAAGTGAGAGAGGCAGAATGTGAAATATCTGACGATGTTTTTAAAAAATGAATCGTAATATAAATTTAAAACTAAAATTTGACAAGAAAAATTATTTTTGTCTAATTTCAGGGGAGGGGGGGGAAACGTGTTCCCCCATCACTGATGGAACATATTTTAGTGGTTACACATTCCAACACAATAGACCAAAAATAATTAAAAGTCTGTAAAATTTTCGAAAAATTTCAAAAAGGCAAAATTTTAGTAAAAATTTACAAATTTAGAAAATTTTCAAAAAAAAAAAATTTCCGGATTTCGGGTCCTTCCGGATTTTGGAATTCCGGATAATGGGTCCTGTACTGTACTACTGAAGTTTCTTTGAATACAAAACTTTTTCAAGTTCAAAATCTTTATGTCTAAATAATAAGAAAATTAGAATAAGATATGTGTCTGTATGTGACTTTTGTGTGTTAGTAAAAAAATACAAAAGTAACTTTTATTATCACTGAAATTGGTCTGTAAAAATATTTGTGTCCGTGTCAGGTGCTGCCTTTTAGCGGCCACCCCCTACCCTTTTTTGAAAGAATGTATTTATGTTGCTATTAAAGAGCCTAATAGGCCCAAGTCATTTCTTTAATCCAGTATGAGGTCGTCAGTAATCCCAAACCCTTTTCCCTTTATCCTGACTATTCTACTGGGAGGTCTTAGTTTTTTTTCTTGTTTATTGTTTACTTCATTGTGACAATAAAAATACATGTTTCATTTATTGTATTTTTCTTCTTAGCAATTCTTCGTTTACCTACGCAAATGAGATATATTTCAATCTATATGTATAATCTGTATATTTTAAGATAAATCTACGTATATTATAAAACAAAGACATGTGCGTGAATAATACTGACATCATATCGATAATGATAATAGCCTGTCAAGTTTCTATCACAAAATTATTGTCTTTTAAACATCGTACAATTCCAGATTTTACACCATCGAAAAAAAAAAAAAAACTTATAGATGAAATTTGTTTGAAAATTGTATCTTAATCTACATTGAAAAAAATATGTACTATATAATTTTTAAAGTAATTTTCAAGCATGATTTTGAAGCATACACCCAATTAAATTAACCCGATTATAGAAAATTAACAAGATTGCTCTTAAAACAATGTAAATAGTGCGGCATTTGTTTCCGCTTAATATTCCATAAGAAAATTAAAACATTGCCATAATAAATAAATATATAAATAAATATATAAAACACCGCCAGATTTATTAGATTAATTTTAGAAATGTATGGATATATCTTTGATTATCTCTTTACATTTTAAACTATATAGGGGTTGTGCGTATTTAACGTTATCACTTTAGGGGGAGGAGGGGATTTGGTACATGATATCGTAAGATATCACTAGAAGGAGGGGAGGGGCAATTTCTCTTTTGATATTGTTATCATATTTGATCTAACAAAAAATCTCTATTTTTATTTGTAACGTGTTCTTTACTTCAAAATATTCTTTTATCTATTTTTATGAAAATATGAAGTTATTAAAATCTATAAATGATTATAAAATTATTTGATTCGAAAATATGGAACGCCACAACATTTGGTATTTCTATTCTTCTGTTATATATGCTTATGTATATATAATCCGTTATTCGAGAAACCAGGTGCAAAGTAAATTTGAAATTATACTTGTTGTGAGTTTACCTGTAAAGAAAAGAGAAAGAATGTTGTCCGTCTCTTTTGTTGATAAAAAGTTCTGTCTCCCCCCCCCCCCCCCCTGTTTGAGGGCAACTGCAAGAAGACGTTATTACTGTTGAATGCATTATGTAACAATAATCTATTATTCACTGCTTTAAAATAGTAACTGTCTCTTTTAAGTATTATTTGTTTAAAAAATATTTCACCATATACAATAAGTGATAGATTATTGAATTCACTTCATTTAATTCAAAAAAGTATGCAAATAATAAGTATATAATATCTATGTATCACTGTAAACAAAAGAGAAAAAATTAAAAAATCAAATGAATTTTTAGCCATTGATAACGAAATTACTAAGTGTGTGTGTGGGGGGGGGGGGGGGGCGGTGGATGATAACGTATGATATCTAAGAGAAGGAAGGGGTTCAAAATTACAAAAATTTTGATAAAGTTATATAATGTACAGCCCCATATATATACATAATTATCCATAAAATGAAGCAAATCATGTTGCTGTGATAAAAAAGTGATTTGTTTTCAGTTTTTAACATTTCCTAACATAGTTGAAAAGTGTTTATGACTTGATGGAATTCTTTTAAGTGTCTCTGGAAGCAAACTATAAATGTTAAATACTTCGTTTTATGTACCGATCATTCTATACTAAACATCAATCACCCATAAAAATTTCATGGAAATTTCAGTATATTTACAAAAGTTAGAGCAGGGACAAACAGACAAATCGATTTCATAAACACTTTTCAACTATGTTGGAAAGTGTTAATAAATCATACCACTTCTCGAATTAGATCTTAAAAATAATTATTCTGTGCAGAATAGGGAAACAATATAAGAAACAACAGTGTCTGAATTTTTGGCGCTTTGCAACGTAGTTGAAAAATGTTTATAAATTCGGTTTGTCAGCCTATCTGTCTGTCGTATTTCTGTCTTCGTTCTAACTTTTATAAATAGACTCGGACTGCCATGCAATTTTTCTTTGTTGTGGATGTTTACTATAAAATGTTCAGTAATTAAAATGAAATGTGTAGCATTTATAGCTTGTTTATAGGGACACACAAAAATATTATGGTCTATGTGGAAAAATCGTTTCTGATGCATTTCAATTATGTAACAGTACTTCAAACATAATGAAATTAATATGGATCACTGAGATAGACTAAAAGATGGTTTCTCAGGAGTATGGGATGAATAACATTTACAGTTCCTTTACAAACAGTGGGGAAGAATTATTTATGAACTATAGGGAAAAATAGTTTGCGATATATTTTAATGATGTTTTGATACTTCAAACATGATGAAAGTAAAAAAAAAAAAAAAAAAAATCACTGAGGTGCATTGCGATATATTTTCTATAGAACAATGAGTGCGTAGAGTTTAACTTCATTTACAAAGACGCATAAAATAATTTGATTACAAGATAGTTTATGATCGATTTCATTAAATGACAAAAAATTCTTAATAATATTCTGTTACTGTCGAAAAGTGTTTTATCATCTATGCCTAATGCACGATTTTTCATTTTTGTTTTATTGCTAATATTTTATTGACAGATTATTTATAATTTTGGACTCCTTAGGCACACTTTGTTTTTTGGCCCCCTTTGAATCCTTTATATATATTGTAAAATTATTTTTTTTATGGATGGAACATAAGGATGCATTCTTCTCGGTAAAGTACATCTCAAATTTTCTCAGAATGCTGAAAAAAAAAAATAAATTCCCTCAAAATGGGAGATTTTGAGCTTTTGGAGATTGGGAAATCTGCGAAAGCAGTAGCTGTATTAGTGCATTTCAATTTAGTAGCATAGTAATATGAGTAGAGATCGACCGAAAATTCGGTTTCGTTTTCGACCTAAAATCAAAACAGCAGTCGTAGTGCAGAATTGTAAACTTTTCCTCTTATTTTTACAAATTTGCTTTGATAGTAAATCTAATGTTTTGTGTGCTTATAATGTTAAAAGTAGGATAGTTTAGAAATCTTATACTGTTGTGAATTTTACAATTTTTCCAATAACCTCACTTTTCATTCTTCAATATCAGAAACAGAAATTGTGTAGAAAATTTTATTCTTACCAATGTTCTGGAATAATCTAATTGAAGTTATGAACTGAAGATATCCTTTGAATAATAATAATAATAATAAAAAATCCCTTAATCAATCAACATGAAGTAATAAATGTACTTTCTTCCTGGATCTTTAAAATATTGTAGAAAAAAATTAACTAACCACAGAGTAGAGTCTTGCATGGATTGTGTTGTACCTGACTGCAAACTGAAAATTCTGCTTTAAGTCAATGTGGCAGAAGAAAATTTGCTGACCTGAACTTAACACGCTTCAATTTGAAGTGAAAGAAAATTAATCCATATTTTAACACAATTATGGAAAAGTAGTCTGCAGTTATAGCTCTAATATAAACTTTATCTTTTTTGCATAAAAATAAACACACATACACTCATTCAAATACAGTCAAACCTCGATATCTTGAACTTGAAGTGAAAGACAAATAAATTCAAATTATCAAAAATTGTTTGCTATCAATAGTAGAAGGAAAATAAAAGCTTTTATACATACCTTTTTAAAAAGTAATCCATTTTTATTCTAATAAACACTTTTAACAATTTTATTAAGGCGCTTCTCCATGTCAGAAAATTGGCTGGTTTTTAACTTTTTTTGCTTGCCTAAGCCATTCTCGAACTGTTGTAGGATAGTTGCTTTATTTTTTAAAATTGTTGACAATGTGCTGCTTGGAATCCCAAACTTCTTTGCAATTTGCTTTTTCTATTTCAATTTTTTTTTTGCCCTTCGTCGATGATTTGTTTCTTCACTTTTCTCAATTTTTGTTTGTTAGCTATTTTGAACAGATGACCCGCAGAAGATCGCACCTACAAATGCTCTAATTTTTTCTGAAATAACCAAGAAAGGAAACTTTTCAAGATGTCACTAGGGCATTCACATGTTTCTTTCACCCCTTGTTGCAATGCTAAGAAATTGTACATTCTTCTTACAAGCCACTTACCTCTTGATTCTAGTTCATTACTATCATTTCTGGTTTCATTAAAACCACCCCAACCCCTCAAGGAAATAACCTTGGAGAATAAAAGGACAAAGAAAAGATAGATGGTCACTGCATATGCAATAGCAACTGACTGAAAAGAGATAAGGAAACAATAAAACAAGAATTTCAACTCCCATCTTGGAGGGGTCAAGAGATTTCATTGTTACTGGCATCTTTGTCTTTATATCCCTTGGCATCTTTATACCACTTAAAATGTATTTTAAAGTTTATGTAAAGTTTACCACTGTAATTTGTGAATATGGTTTTTCTATTTTAAAAAATTTCTATTTTTTGGCATATTTTTTTGTTTTAGAAAATTTTTTTTTACACTATTTATGTAAAAAAAATCCAAGTTATCAAGGGATTAGCCAAAAAATTTTGTCAAACCAAGGTTTGCGTGTATAGGAAATTTCAAGGGAATTTTTTTTTCTTCAAGATATCAAAAAAATATGTGCAACTTGTGAGATGAAATCTCACATTTTTTTCCACCTATTCACCGGTCTGCATCTGTGACGGTGTCGCGGCCGTGCTTTTGTTTTTTTTGTTTCTTTTCTTTTTTCTCCCATCTCTCTCGCTGACAACCTTAGCGTAGACCTGTAAGTTGGCTTTCCCCCAGTGCTTGCATACGCACGCCATTCATTCATTATTCTTCCCTTCCCTTTTCTCTCCGTGTTTCATCCGAGGCTGTAAGTGTGCGCATGCTCAGTAGAAAACGGGCGCTTGCTATGATTTCAAACGAGTGACGTTTCGTTTCACGAACAAATTAGATTGCGTTACTTTTGGTTTCGCTTTCTCATTTGTTTTCCAAATACCGGTGGCTTTTGAATTTGGTCAATTGTTTTAAACCTCTCGCTTAATTACTTTTGCGGGCCCCGTAGCGATGTTTATATACTGTCTCCCTTAATTTTTTTAGGCAGTTAAAGTTCTGACGGGATGGCCGAAACAACGATGTCGATATCTGGTTGTAGTTGTGCCATTTTTTATCAACAAAGTTTTTGTTCTTCAGTTAAATATTCGATATTCTCTCGGGAATTTTTTTAATCTAAGTGCTGGTATTTTCAAGAACAATTTACGGGTGATCAAAATGGAAAATTATTCATCCTCATCTAAAAATATACTTAAATAAAGATTGATTTAATCTCAAGAAAGTGTAGTTCCTGTCTCTTCCTCAACACTGCTTGTTTCAAGTAAGATCGTTTGATTTTCTCCTTTTAAAATGACCTAAAAGAACTAAGTGTAGGGTTATTGTCTCCATTGTTCTAAAAGAAGAATTTTTACAACAAACTAATTCGATAATACGATCACAACAATTTGTGAATATTCTAATATTCACGTCACAATTCTTGGTGCCGACTTTGGAGAAATTCTTGAAAAATGCACCCTGGAATTATGAGAGACGGAAATACTTATTTAATTTAAAAAAAATAATAATAATATGTTATAATGCTGTGATATTTTAATATTTTAGTCTGAAGCTGTTACTTTTTTTGAAGAGTTTATTTCAATATATTATTTTGTTGAACTTATATTTGTATTTGGGGAACAAATTGCTCATTTTTATGTACTTTGAAGAGATTTTTTTTCTGTTCTGAGAAGTAAATGGTAGGAAATATCTCCTTTTATTTTTGCAGAGCATGATTTTTCTTTCGATTGTATGAAGTGATAGAAGATATTTTTGTTCTTAGTATGCAAATATTTTTACAATGACCTATAATTTTAGATTGTTTGAAGGGGCATATGGCAAATATTAAGGCACAATTTATTAGAACTATTGATGTATTTATATATTGTTGAGATTAGTAATTTATTTGAATGCTGTTTGTTTGAATTATTGCATTATTTTTGAATTTTGTTGTATTTATTCATCATGACGTCAAAAATTAAACCTCTAAGAATAATAGTGACACCTTTTTCGGGTGATCCCGAACTTTTAGATTTTTTTGCTGAGCAAGTTAAAGCGACCATTTCTTATTCTAACTGGAGTAATGAACAGGCACTTATTTTCCTCAAATCTAAACTCTCTGATCAGGCATTAAAATTTTATGTTTCCTCTAATGCATGTAAAAAGGCAACTTCTCCTGAAGACTTGTTTGATATTTTTAGAAAACATTTTAAGACAGAGTCAGCTACCTCCATTGCTCTTAAATACAATAGTATAAAGTTTCTACCTTCAGAATCTATCCGGAATTTTGCTACAAGGTTAGATGATGTTGTTCGTAAACATTTTCCTCAGTTGCCTGATCCCTCCATTGAACAGATTCTAATATCAAAATTCACTGATCTCATCCCTAATAATTTAAAAGTTCACATTCTTACACAACACATAGATTCGTTTGACAAAATGATTGAAGCTGCTGCTTCATATCAAGAGATTCTTGATTCTGTTCAAGCACCTATAATTTCTAATTCGGTCCCACCTTCATACAGTATGTTACATAACTTACATGAACAACCTGAGGATTCTCTGTCTCATAATAGTCATTCTGCGGACTCATCGGAGGTGTGTAACAAACCTCACTCCGCTACTTCAGGTGATAACTCATCTTGCAATACAGAGTCCAGGCACAATTCTTCCAGAAACATAAGACTTAGTCATCATTTCAAACATTCGTATAAACGAATTATTTGCCAGTGGTGCACAAGACCTGGACATTCAGCAAACAGATGTTTCAAATTGAAATCAAATTTAACTTCCAAATCAAAACAAGCATCTTTTAAAAAACGGCATCACAACTCCTCAGATGATAAACCACATTCATCCGACTCTCGACATTCTTCCTCTAAAGTTTCGACCTCCCGTCAGAACTACTCAAATAAAAATCCTCATAGGTACTGACACGATTTGGGGAGAAGTGGGTGTGGAGCTGCTTCACCCCTGTGTCATTTTTCTCCACGGTATAACTCTCAAGCTATCTCTTTCAATAATGTAAATTCTGTTAAAGACCTTGCTGTTCCCGTTTTTCAATGTGAAAGAACATTCTATAATTCAAACATAACTCCTGAATGTTTCCAAGAGTTATCTCCAGACATAAATACTCAACTTCCGTCCTTTAATGGTTTTTCTGCCTTAAGTCGTGACTTTACGCCTTTTCAAGTCCAGAATGATATTATTGTACCGCGGTCTCCATTGACTAAAATTAACTATCCGATTTCATCACAGAGACTTGTGAAATCAGTTGCTAGTCAAATAAATAAAGAAATTCCACTTTTTGCAAACTCTGCTATACAAACAACCTCATCTGAAAATGACATAATCTTTGTTGAGTCCATCGAATTTCTTCTCCATGTGGAAGTTGATCAACCTACCCTTCCAATTATTCAATTAACTATTAACAAGAATCCTGCAAATTTTCTTCTCGATTCAGGTGCAAGCATTTCTCTATTATCAAAATATTATTTTCAACGTATAAAACAGCATGTACATTATAGCAGAATTGCTTCAAATGTAAAAATTACCACGGTAAATTCTGCTGTTATTTGTTCTGGTTGTATAAACTTGTCATTTAAGATAGGGAAATTTTTCTACAAACATTCTTTTTTTCTCATTGATATTCCTGAAGATTCTAAGTTTGTTGGTATCCTTGGCTTTAATTTTTTGAAATCTCATAGAGTTGTTATTGATCTACATAATAGCCAAATTAAGATAAATAATAACCTACTTGACATCTTAGACTCTGTTTCTGCTCAAGATGTTGATCAAACACAGGATTTACAAGTCAACACTTTAACTCAAAAGAGGTCTCTACCTGAATCTTCCAATAAAAATGTATCAGTGTCTGTTAATTCCAATAATAAAGTACATAGTTCTCTTCCTTCAAATAATTCTTGTTATTCAAGAAAGAAAGTCGTTATTCCACCTGACAGTACTGTATATGTACCTGCGGTGTCTTCCTTTCATTCTTGTGATCAATTTTTGTTTGAACCAAAGGAGTATGAATTACCAACTTGTGCATATCAATCCATAATTTCTGCAGAACTTAGCTCGAAATCTAAAAATGCTAAAAACCTCAGTAGTTACTTTTATATTCCTATCACTAATAATGCTGAAGAACCCATTCACATTAATAAAGATTCAGTTTTGGGAACAATTCACGAGATAGATGAAATTCAAGAAGATTTTGATACTCAAAATATTAGTTCTCCCCATGAAATTAATTTAATTCAAGCTTCTACTGACATTTTAAAGTTAAGAAAATCAGAGTTTAAACTTAGTAATTTTAGCCTAAATCATCTACTTCCATATCAGAAAACAGAATTACAAAATTTATTAACTAAATATGATACAGTGTTTTCTTCTTCCTTGAAATCTTTGGGTCAAACGGACAGAGTTATACCTCATATCCAGTTTATCTCAGATGTTCCTGTTAAGACCCTGCCCTTCCCTGTGCCACAATCTATCCAAGAAGAGGCAAAACAGCAAATGGACACGTTAGTTGATGCAGGAATTATTGAAAGAAGTATTTCCGAATGGGCATGTCCAATGCTTATGGTTAAAAAGAAAGCATCCTCTTCAAATGAAAAACCAAAATTTCGAATGGCACTTGATCTAAGATTAATTAATACCATGATTCGTAGTTCTTCTTATCCATTACCTAGAATTGATACTATTATTAACAATATTTCTAAATTTAAATACTTCACCACATTAGATTTTCCATCTGCATATCATCAGATAAATCTCCCAGAAGAATTTCACAAGAAACTCTCTTTTACTACCGAATGGGGTACTTATAGTTTTTCTCGTTTAATGTTTGGACTCAGATCCGCAGCCTCTTCATTTCAAATGTTAATTGATGCAATAATCGAAGAAAGTAAATTACAAGGTGTTTATGCATATCAGGATGACATTATTGTTGCTGGTGATTCATTTCAAGAAATGATTCACAAATTAGATGTTTTGTTTTCAATCTTACAGAAACATAACCTTACCTTGTCTCCTGCTAAATGCAAATTTCATCAAACAGCCATAGATTACCTTGGTTTTCATTTGCAGAATCATACTATCCAACCAGTGTCTTCTAATATAACCAAAATTACATCTTTTCCAGCTCCAAAAACTAAGAAACACTTAAAAAGATTTATTGGTCTATGTGGTTTTTATCGCAGACTTATTCCCAAATATTCTAAACTTATGGATCCACTAATTAAACTTACCTCTTCAAAGGTTCCTTTTACATGGACGCCAGATCATAATAAAATTTTTACAGAAGTTCAAAACATTTTTTTCTCAAAACCTTTTCTCTCCTTGCCTGATTGGTCCAAACCATTTTATCTCAATACAGATGCAAGTGGTATAGCTATTTCCGGTGTCCTTCTACAAAAGCGAAATGGTCATCTACTACCTGTGAGTTATTTTAGTAAATCTTTATCTCCTTCAGAAAGAAAATATCCTGCTCTGAAGCTAGAATTGATGGCAATTGTGAAATCAATTAATGCATTTAAATTTTTTCTGTATAATAGACATTTTACGATTTTAAGTGACAGCAAACCTATTGAACATTATAAGTCTACTAGTTCACCAGTTGATCTGACTACGAGATGGTTGGTTGACCTTTACAATTATGATTTCACCTTTCAATATCTTAAAGGCGAGAGTAATGTGTTAGCAGATTATTTCTCTCGTGAAGATTTTACAAATAATTCTCAAGATCTTAACACTAACCCTGCTTTAATAAGAGATAAAAATATTCTTCCAGTCACTACAAAGTCACCAACTATTGAGTTGCATCACATAGATGATCAAAACCAACAATCTCAAGACCCAAAAATGGAAATTTCTGAGTCCACATTCCTCTGTGAACAGCGTAAGGATCCTAAAATAATGAAAATAATTGACTCCATAACTTCAGATAAACCTAATCCTAAGTTCAAAAATTATTTTATTCATCCTGATACAGGTTTACTTATGATAAAACGTAAATTCTTACAACCTGAAAATTCACCACATATTAAAATTACTGTGTCTCATATTTTAAAGTCAAAAATCTTGCATATTTGCCATATGCCTCACTTCGGTATTGGAAATACTTATAGAAGACTACTCAAAAAATTTTACTGGTCAGGAATTTATAAAGATACAAAAAATTTTGTTCTGTCCTGTGAGTTATGCGTTAGACATAAACCACGAAGAATACCTGCAGCACCATTACAAGAGATGTTCATCCCTTCTAAACCTGGTGAGCTTGTCTCAATGGATTTCCTAGGCCCTTTTTCGAATAAAT
Source organism: Maratus speciosus (assembly GCA_963932465.1). Lineage (NCBI taxonomy): Eukaryota > Metazoa > Arthropoda > Arachnida > Araneae > Salticidae > Maratus > Maratus speciosus. The sequence continues at coordinate 460,719,642 of OZ010788.1, forward strand.
TTTATGTGCTGACATTCCTGGATCATTTCTCAAAACATATAGAGTTATACCCGATCAAGATTGCTACTGCTCAGTCTGTTGTTAATCCCTGACCAACTACATCACCACCTATGGTCGTCCGGCTTCTTTAATGTCTGATCTGGGCCCTCAATTTAATTCACAAGTATTTGATAATTTTACGGAGAGCCTCAAGATCAGTATTGTTCATTCATCCTCTGGGCATCCTCAAACGCAAGGATCATCAAAGAGAATAAATACCAGCATTAAGTCATCAATTGCTACATTAGCTCAGGAGGGATATAATTTTCAACAGTCCCTAATGATACATAAAAGCCTATATAACGACACAATACATTCTTCAACTGGATACTCACCATCTTTTCTGCATTTTGGCAGATCTATATCCAATATTTTTGATCTTTTCGATTATCCTGATCTGGAAGCGTTATCATATCCGTACGATTACTATCAGCATATGTCAACAATGAAACATGTGTACCAGAAAGTTTATGGAAACATGAAAGAGGCTCAACAGTTACGTAATCAATGTCAACATAAACGTGCTCATCTACGAAAGTTCCAGTGTGGTGATATCGTTTACATTAGAACTAATGATGCATTTAAGCCAAGAAACATTGGTCCTTATGTTGTGATAAATGTAATTTCAGAGGTGCTTCTTTCTGTTAGGGTTTTAGAAGATGAACTGGACAAGCCTTTTACAATAAACATTAATAGAGTAATACCTTTACAGAAACGCCAACAACACTTAGTGTTGCAAAGTCCTCATCCAATTACACCTCTACCCCACAACTATAATTTACGAAAAAGACATTAATATTTGCATTTAAATATGTATTTTCATAAATATTAATAGTTAATTTTTTTTTGTATTTATTTTTAGGTTTATGAGTAGTTGCACCTGACAATGTGATGATGTTAAGGCAATAGTTTGTTCACCTAGTATTCTAAGTTCTAGTAAATTTCATTTAATTTTAGCAAAAACATGATGGTAATATCTGTTCTAGGTTATCTGTCTATTCCTTTTTATTTTTTTGGTACCATGTTTCTCATTTATAAATTGACATGATCAAGCTTATTACATAGAAATGTATAATGATTTTGATAGTATATTTTTAGTTTTTTTTTTCTTTTTTTGGAGATCTCCACTTTTTTTTATTTTCATACAGCAATATATATATATATGTACCATACCTAGGTTGATGAATTTTGAGTAATTATGTTAAATATTTTTGTTGAAGAGTAATTTATTGATGTTGACTTTTTTTATTTTAGAGGTTATACGTGTTGTTTACTGTTGTTGATATTATTTTGATATACATTTTATCTAATATGTTAATGGTAGTGAGTAGCTATATAAATATCTTCAATGAGTAAACAAATTATACTAGTACTCTTGATTTATGAGATACTTTGATTGATGAAAACTTGAATAGCTGAAGATGTAAGTTATTCTATAATACTCTTGGTCGACCAATTTTACTTATTATAGTTGCAACTGTTATTTTATATTATTCGAATAATACATTTTTCATGATATCTCTTGACAGCAAAGTTGTTTGCCTTTTTTTTTTGGTGAAATATTAATGTTTAATATTTTTTGATATGAGATCTTTTTAAAGATATACTACGTGCACAATTATTTTTATGGCATGCCACATGTAAATAATTGGAATACTCATTCTAAATGTACATATTTATATTGTATATACTACATTGATGTAACATTTATGTATTCCTTTTCCTTCTCTTTTTCCTTTTTGATCACCACGTTTTATTTGTAGGGCTTGTTAATTGGCTTTCAAAATTTTGATTTTCCCATCCTGATGCAAAAGGTCATCTTTTTACATCTGTCTGGCACATCAAAATTTTATTCGACGTTGGAGGGTATTGTGAGATGAAATCTCACATTTTTTTCCACCTATTCACCGGTCTGCATCTGTGACGGTGTCGCGGCCGTGCTTTTTTTTTTTTTTTTTTTGTTTCTTTTCTTTTTTCTCCCATCTCTCTCGCTGACAACCTTAGCGTAGACCTGTAAGTTGGCTTTCCCCCAGTGCTTGCATACGCACGCCATTCATTCATTATTCTTCCCTTCCCTTTTCTCTCCGTGTTTCATCCGAGGCTGTAAGTGTGCGCATGCTCAGTAGAAAACGGGCGCTTGCTATGATTTCAAACGAGTGACGTTTCGTTTCACGAACAAATTAGATTGCGTTACTTTTGGTTTCGCTTTCTCATTTGTTTTCCGAATACCGGTGGCTTTTGAATTTGGTCAATTGTTTTAAACCTCTCGCTTAATTACTTTTGCGGGCCCCGTAGCGATGTTTATATACTGTCTCCCTTAATTTTTTTAGGCAGTTAAAGTTCTGACGGGATGGCCGAAACAACGATGTCGATATCTGGTTGTAGTTGTGCCATTTTTTATCAACGAAGTTTTTGTTCTTCAGTTAAATATTCGATATTCTCTCGGGAATTTTTTTAATCTAAGTGCTGGTATTTTCAAGAACAATTTACGGGTGATCAAAATGGAAAATTATTCATCTTCATCTAAAAATATACTTAAATAAAGATTGATTTAATCTCAAGAAAGTGTAGTTCCTGTCTCTTCCTCAACACTGCTTGTTTCAAGTAAGATCGTTTGATTTTCTCCTTTTAAAATGACCTAAAAGAACTAAGTGTAGGGTTATTGTCTCCATTGTTCTAAAAGAAGAATTTTTACAACAAACTAATTCGATAATACGATCACAACAATTTGTGAATATTCTAATATTCACGTCACACAACTGAGGTTCGAGTTAGTGAGGCTTGACTGTATATAGTTTTGCATTAAAAAATATTCAGGATTTTTTTTAAACGTCAGATTAACCCAAATTCAAAGCATTTAAAATCAACCGATCTGCATTGAATCAAATTAATGCCATCCTGAACCACAGGTTGGGATAAAATTGAATTACCAGACCTGATGCAGGATTCTATGCTGTAGGCTTCTTATAAGATTTCCGGTAGTGATAATTTTTGTCAAAACTTTGTTAACAGCATTTTTTTCAGTTAAGAGACATCATCACTTCAGCAAACAACAATTGAATCTGACTAATTCATTCTTCTGACTCTGGCTGGTACGATTGGAAATAAAATTTAATAAAATGGGGTTCCGAAAATAAATCCAGGAAAACTTTAAAAATCTTATGTTGAAAATTAAAAGTAATGGTCAGCACAAAGCAAAAAATGGTATGCCTAAATTGTATTACATTATCTGTGACATGATTTCCCTCACCCTCATCGCTGAGAGGGTATGGGAACGATGGCAAAACCAGCACTGGAGAAATAACCGATCACTCTGATGTTGAATGAAAATACCTCCCCCCCCCCCCCCCCCAAAAAAAAAAGAGTGAGAATCTCCTTTTGCATTTTATAAAGTAACATTTTTTAAAAATATGTATCTTTGAGTGAAGCAGATTTCTTTTTTTTAAACTAAATGACATGCTGCCTAAAAAATGTATTATAAATAAAACTTTTGTTACAATTAGTTTTTATCTGGTTTTATTAGCATTTTGTTGTTTAACAAGAAAGAAAAGTCATGCATAGATTATAATATACTTTCCAACAGTATCAGAGTATTGATAAGAAATTTCATTAATTCATATAAGGAATCAGGGATTGTAATTCATATTCATATGAGGCAAAGAAGGTATCTAATTAGACAAACATTGAATTATTATGCATCCACTATAAGATAATCCATAGAAATCCTGTCTAAAAACAATCAAGTATCTTACAATATCCCCAGTTTATCGTTCAATATCCTGAAAACCTGAACAAAGTGACGTATTAAAATTTAAAGTATGCTAGTACTTTATTATATTTCCTTCTACCCATGGAAAGTGACATATAAGAAACAGAGTGATGTCATAAAATAAATAGAACTGCAATAAATAATAATAATATGTATTTCCTCTAATTAAATTCAATCCAAGAAACTACTACTGCTACTTTTACTTTCAACTCTAGTAATTATTGGCTCTCTCATTTTCAAAACAAAGTTGTGTATTTGTATAAATAAACAACATTTAGTTATTAAGATATTCTCTGATGATGAGCTTGGAAGGCTTGAAAGTACTAAGAAGTTTTTAAATAAAATGTATATTTTAAACTTGTAACATTTTTTTCATTACTTTAGTTGCCTTTTAACTAAGATTGTGGACTTTTTAATGTTCACATTATATATCTTAGGGAGAATTGAAGCCATCAGAATTTTATGAAGGTAGCAACCTGCATAACAATGATTCATGCTGGTAACTCAGCTTTGCAACCTAAACCATTCCTGTGAATATCTGTTGCATTGCTGGATTGTTGTATGAAGAATTTCGAAAACTTTTCCCGAATGAAAGGGTCTCCAAATATATCTCCTGTGAAGAGGATGTTCTGATCCCAATGTTTGCCACCCCTAAATTCCCCTGATTGCATCCTATGAATTATTTTTTGTGTGTCATGATTGAGCAAGTAGCCAAATGCACTGCCAGTATTAGAAAAACACAGCTGATTGAGAAAATTAGGGTTGCTTTTGCCAGATTCTAGAGCCATCACCGAGGCCATTATGGCTGCTGACAGTGACATCTTTGTTCAAACTCTCTGTGCATTGTTGTATTGTTTATGTCACATATACATTTTCAAGTAAAATTTCTTTTTGACTCGGATGTTTCATGCTTTTGTCTTTCACCGGTGACTGTCAAATTTATCCTGAACACCCTGTGTATATATTAGTAATCAAACCATTGAGAATATCTTTATAAAATGTAGTTATAAAGAGGATGAATGGGAATTCTTTTGGAATATAAATTCTACTAAAATGTAAAATTCAGTCCCATGCTTATATTTGTTGTGAATTTCTTTATTTCTCTTATAGTTCCTTTTTTATTCTAATATATTTTTGGATTGCTCTAAAGTTTTTTAAGAAATATAAAAAGTGTAACTTCTGTAAGAAGTTGTCACATTATTCTTTATTGTTTTTTTAACTTTTAGAATTAATAAAAAGAAATGTCTCTGGATATGCTATTGGTGGTCTCAGTGGCGGTGAAGCAAAGGAAGATTTTTGGAAAATTGTCCATTTAAGTACTGATCTACTACCCCAAGAAAAACCAAGATATTTAATGGGTGTTGGGTAATGTATATTTAAGTTTTAAATTGAATTCAATTTTATCTTATTCATAAGTTATTTAATGAAACTTCTATATAGTGTTGACTGTTGACAAAAAGGGCTGCTGAGCAGGAATTTTTAAAAAAGGGCACTCATGTACCTTTTTCGCAAAAAATACTTTGAATTTGTTTAGAGCCCTATCAGTAGAATTTTGGTATTATTTCCCGCAACTGATTGAATTTCGTAATTCCATCTAACCCATATTGATTGACGAATTTTGAGATTTTTTTCCCCTGTAATCGATTGACAAATTTAGCATTTTTTTCTGCAACCAACCGAAGAATTTCATGATTTTTCTCATGATTAACTGCCAAATTTCACAATTTTTTCCCGCGACTGTTTGAGGAATTTCACAATATCTTAAAAGAATCAGCTGAAGAATTTCTCAATTTTTTGCTTATGATTGACTGGCAAATTACACAATTTTTTCCAAAGACTGAATGTTGATCTTCACAATTTTTTTTATTGTAACTGATTGACGCATTTTGCTATATTTTATTTGCCAATATATTATCTGATTGGTAGAATTTGCGTTTTTTTTTTCTTGAGACCGATTTGCGAAACTCATTGGGTTTTTTTTCTTCATATGGTTGATAGATGAATTTTGAGGATTTTCCTCGTGGCCAATCGATGAATTTCATTATTTTTTCTGTAAACAAATGTGGAATTTCCTATGCGATCAATGGACAATTTTTTCCCCCCCTGCGACTGACTGAAGAATTTTGCGAGTTTTTTCTATAGCGTAACCAACTGGTAAATTTCTCTCTCTCTCTCTCTCTTTTTTTTTTCTTTATATGACTGATTGATAAATTTCTCAATACTTCCCCATGATCAAATGATGAAATTTACATTTATTATTTGCGATCAATGGAATATTTCCTGAGTGTTTTTTCCCCGCGACCAGAAAAGAAATGAAAGGGTGCATCAAAAATGGCAGTGAGAGACAAAGGGTGCATAATATAATTAAAAAGGGCCGCCAGGTGCATACACTAGTTAAAAAGGCTGCTGGGCACAATAAACTAGTTAAAAAAGGACGTCGGGCACTGGGCCCTGCCAAACTGGCCTAGAGTCAAATGTGCCAGTAATAGACCATGTACCTATAATGTTACCTGTTTTGACAAATGAAAACAAGCTTATATAACACACTCATAAACAAATAAGTTGATAGGAGAGTAATTTGAAACCGTCACTTTATTACATGCTACTTAATTATTTGTGATTCTGATACTGTGAATAATTGTGAGGGTTGCACATTATACATGAAATATTTCTGACAACTATATGAAACCATAAAGGTTTTCATCTACATTGTACAACATGCTAGTATTGTGATACAATTCATAACTGCCAACAGCTGAGATTTTTGGTCACCAGTAATTCAGAAAAGTATTCTTTGCCTTATTTAATCTGCAATCAAATAAGATGAAGAACACTTTAGGAAAATGCTGGTGGCCAAAAATCATGGCAGTTGTGTATGACATGAAGTTTATGATGCATCGTAACTGCCCACTGCTGTAAATTTTAGCCATCAGTAATTCAGAAAAGGAATCTCTGCCTTATTTAAATGCGCATTTCTGATTAAATAAGACAGAATACTTTTAAAAATGTTGGTGGCCCAAAATCATATCAGTTGGCAGGTATGTAGAATTATGTGAATATAGAAAAATAACCAAAGTAATTGCAATTTTACATGTTGTAGCTTTTTATTCTGTGAAAAAGCACAATAATTATTACTCACTTTTGAGTTTACTACCCAAAAAACTAGAAAAAGCAATTGTTTTATATTATCTTAATTTTGAATAACTAATAAATAAATAAATTCCAAACTTAGCGAATAGAATATCGCTACACAATTAAAACAGTAGATAATAAAAATATATACACTTTCAAAATTGCATTTATGTACTTCATAATTAACCAAATGTGTCTTAGGCGCATCAGTTATTGTCAGTATTGCAACTGGAATCTTCCAGCATTGTGTATCTTTAGTATGTTATATAATTTCACTGTCCTTTCATATATCATATTTGATATTCATGTCAATTTAAAAATTTTTTATGACCAGCCTAAAAATTCAGTTTTTTCGCTTTAATCTTAAGTAAATACAGGTGAGGTTCCTTTAGAAAGAACCCCCTTCCTTCTTCCTTCCCCCCTATTTACTTGTTTGTGACTGCATTATGAAATAAAATTTTAATACCTAAATTCTATGAAAAAAACACAGTTAACCAAATTACAGAGGTTACAAAATATGCTGTAAATGACTTAAAGCATGCTTTAATAGCTATCCGTGTTATGTAGTTTTTGTATTAATATATATATATACGTTAATTTTTATTTTATTCTGAATATTTGAATTTGAGTATGTAAATTTATTGAGTACTTGAATATATACCGAATATTTGAATTTTGATGAATTTTACTTTGCTCTGTAAACTAATTAGGAAATACTGCTTTTCTTTCAAATCTTTCAGTTTGTACAAACTAATAAAAGTAAATCAACTCTGATTTTATCTGTAAATAAGAAATCTTTCAACTGTAAAACTTTCCACTATACATGCACAATCCAAATGTAAATGGTTGAGAAGATATTTATTTTAAAAACTATTTAGCTTCATAAAATTGCCTGTGCTCTCTAAATAAGGTAAAGCAAAATGTATGAAATATAATGACACTATCGCAGTTTACAGGAAGGTTTTTATTTTTTCAAATTTAGATTTCTACAGACTTTTTTTTATTATTATTTGAGGATTTCCTAACAGTTAAATACTATGGTGCACATTATACGTGAGATGTTTTTTTCTCTCTTTCGTGTTCAAAAACAGGTGATGCTTATTTTACATGAGTAAATGCGATATATTTGAAACACTCAGATTTGAGTATTCCGTAATAATTAATTTTCTTGTTTAACCTTTTGCACTCCATTTGACACCTGTACGGTGACATACTAAGTTTAACCACAAATCCATTGACACCTATACAGTGACACATACTAAGTTTAACTGCAAATCCACTGACACCCATATGATAAATAACAAATGAACATACTTTTAGGGAGTTCTCCACATAATATTTCAAATATGTAAGAATGGCGTGGAGTTGCTGGTAGGTGATTAAAATTTTGGTGTGGAGTACAAAGGATTAAAGCTTTCACATATGTAGCAAATTCTTTCATTCAATAGCCCCACCAGTGGCTGAGAGGTTCTGCTCTCGAAACTGGTAGACGGGAAGTGCTGGGTTCGATCCCAATCGTGCCCGTCGGCCTAATCGTTCAGAGTTTTCGTGGTTTTCTTCGAACCATGGATTTCCATGCGTTAATACGGGTTAGGTTCCCTTAGAAAGACCCCCACGAAGGGCACTCCCCCTCGGGCCTATATCCCTAGTGTAGATAATCGGCCGTCACAAAATCAACCAACCAACCAACCATCTTCCATTCAACAGAATGAAAAATTATCTTTATTGCTTTTAAATTTAAGAAAACATTTTTACTTCCAAATTTTCTTTTTATTTTCTTTTACTCTGTATTGATATCAATCTTTAGTTCTCATTGCATGCAATGGTTTTTTAGCTAAAAAATATTGTTTTTCATATTTATTTATTTATTATTTTTTAAATAGATTCCCCATGGATCTTGTAGTCTGTGCTGCACTTGGCTGTGATATGTTTGATTGTGTATTTCCTACAAGAACAGCTGTAAGTTTGTCTTTTGATGTTTGAAACATATTTTCTCAAATTTCAATACAGTTTTGAAGCACTAATTCTTTTAAAAATGAGTTTTAAAAAACTTAAAAATATTCACTCTTTTTATTTAAAAGGTAAAAAATCTGCTGAATGCAATTGCATTTACGTAATTAATTCTATAAAATAACTAATATCCTAATTTAGGGGTCGATCCAGACAAAATTTGGGGCCTATGTAGGGCCCTTTCACAAAAATAAATTTAATAAAATGGGCCCCTTCACAAAAATGAACTTAATAAAACAGGCCCCTTCACAAAATTCCTTTTAATATAATAGGACCCCTATGTAACATTATTTTTCATAAAAACTGTTTTAAAATGTTAATTTGTAAATAAAACCAGGTCACAAAAAACAAAAACTTTAGCAAAGGAATTTAAAGAATGTTTTTGTTCATAAATTCATGGTTCGAATTTGATTAACTGGATTTCAACTTTCGTTACAAAATGTTATTTTTCACAAAAATATAATAAAATTCACAAAAATAACTTCTACTTTTCACAAAATGGGCCCCAAGAATAAAAACCTGCATCGACCCCTGTAATTAGAGATAGATGGACTGAAAATTTGTTTTTGGCAAAAATGTTGCCAAAAATCTGGCCGAACCAAAACTCGACTGAAACTATCTATTCCAAAAATCACATTTATTACTTTGAAAAATTTCAATATTACTCATTGATTTGAGCTATATTGGCTCAAATGAGACACTCTTTATTGATTGCTATAAACTTCACTGTTTGTTTATAATTATCAGTCATGACTGACTCAAGATTTAAGTGTAAATTATAAAGCAAGCAATGCAAATACAATTAAACTTTGAGGGCGCTTTTTACATGCTCTTATGCTGTTACTGTCAAGCTGTCAATTTAACAGTAATAGAAAAGAAGATTTTTAGTTTGAAACCTTAGAAGTGTTTTGAGTACTCTTTGAGAAAGTTCTTGTATAACAGATGATCATTTACATAAATCATTGTAAAAAATAAATCAAGGTATATATACGTAAAGCGTTTTTTAATTAGATGAGATTTGTGTATTTGCAAAATCATTCTGTGTTATAGATGAATTACGTTCATTTTATTTTATATGAAAATAAAAAGTTTTGGTCAGAGCACAGAGGGCCACACGTATAATTACAAGTATAATTAATTAATAATTCTGTATATTTATAAGTGTATTAATTACTTAAAAAAATTTTGGACGTTTTCGTTTTTGACTGAAAATTCGAAGATTACCGAAATTCAATTTGTTCTCAAAACCTGTTTCAGTTGATCCTTAATCCTAATCACCATAAAATAATTGAAGTCAAACTAAAGACCATTTGTTTCTTAGACCATTATTTATTATTAAATTTTAAAGGGCATTAAAAAAAAAAAAAAAAAAAACTAGACTCGTGTATATAATTTTTTTTTAGATTTATATGCAACTAGGGGGCTCTGCCCCCTGCAAGCTACGCTCGCCAACCCCCGTTCTGACACCGCATAATCTAAAAACACGCTAATCTGATGGGTTTTAAAAATATTATAGAAGATTGAATTATACTGAAAAAAAGCTGTGCAGATCCATCTGTAAATGGGTTTATATTCAATTTCCTTTGATTTCAAAAATTTAAGACCGAATCAGTTGCTACTAAGACATCCAATGGTTGTTTTCATGTTTGATTAAAGAGGATCAGTTAAACATTTGAAAAGAAGCTAAAAAAAATGAATTAAGTGTACAGAGTCTTTGTCTCCCGGTATTTTAAAACAATTTCTATAACAATAGCCTAAGTCATGTGACTATTATCAACAGTTCCGGGCAAACCACTTCGCTTTTTATATTCCTGGTGCCATTTCGGTACTTTAATGTTAGCCAGGTACAGGTAATAAGTTGCCAAATATTATTCTATCGCCATCATTTCATCTATATTATAACAGTCCAAGTCATGTAACTGCCATAAATAAATATGCTCTGATCCCTTCGCTTTTCATATGAAAGTTTGGCTCAGATATCATATACGGCCCCATATTGGCGCAATTTTTTTCCGACGCTAATTTGGGGAAAACATCAACAGCATAAACAACAACACCCGGCTTACCAAATCAAGCAAAATAACGATACTATGGCGGCAGTTAAGTACCTGTTGCGTATATGACATTGGCGTCAGAAAAAAATCGCGCCAATATGGGTCCGTATATGACATCTGTGCCGAAAGTTTTCCCTTTTGATTAAAAAATCAAATTTCTTTTTCAAATAAAACTACATAAAAGTTTCCATGGTCACAAAGAATTCTTGGTACTGTTACGCTAGCCGGGTGCAAATCTCGCCAATAGCTATTTTTCAACTCGCCAGTTAGCAATTTCTTTTTTTTCGAGTGGTAAATTAAAACATTGCTTTGAAGTTGAAATTAAATGTCATCGTTTGTTACATCATTTAATATTTGGCCAGATGTCATATACGCACCGGGTTTGGCGTAATTTTTTTTACGAAAATTTGGCGAAAACCTCATTTTCGAATACCAGTTACATATGTATTTTTGGTACTACTTAGTTATCCCGTCGACCAAAAATCTATCACCAAACTATAAGATTAAATGCCAACAATGGTTGATCGTAAATGTCACATTCACTCGACTTTAAGCAAGTTACACGTCTTTACATCATCAAGTGATTTTTATTTCGACGTTTTATTTGTATATTTATTAATGTTATGCTATTTTCTTTGTTCTTTCGTTATTTAAAATAAAAATTATGGTAATTTGTATAATTTGGCGAGTGGTTTGGCGATTTATATAATTTGGCGAAATGGGTCGATGGAATAACTAAGTAGTACCGTATTTTTTAATTATTTTCTATTATTTTTAAAGGAAAATAACCAAAAATATAATTAACTATTGAACAAAACAATTTATGTAATTTGAAAAAAGAAAATAAAGTAAATAAACATTTATTATTAAATAAACAACATTAGCCGGGTTACCATGTCAACCAAAATAATGCCATTTTGGCACCAATTAGGTACCCCGGTGCGTATATGACATCTGTGCCTAATATTTTTCTTTTCATTTTGTTTAAAAAAAAAATAAAGAAGTGAAAGCCAAATGTTTCAGTTTGTATTAAATAAAATGATAATGAAATACAAATTGAATTATGAATAAAAGTAACATGATACATTTCTTAGCATACATTTAAGGGAGGCCAAACTTCTTGCCAAATTAGTTTAAAATTGTAACCTTTTCTAAAATCTGAAAAAAAAATATTTGTTATGATTAAAATTTGAGTTGCCATCATTAGAGAAAAGTATATAAAATTAAAAAAAAATTAATATTTCGAAAACTAATTCGAATTTAAAAATTCTAATACCAGTTTTGAGATCTGCAGATCAATACGGATTTTTGGTGTTAATTTCATCGCAAAGCATTCCGTATTTTAGGAGAAATCGCCGTGAAACAATCAGTTGTTCAATCAGTTGATTCATACTTCAGTTTCATAAGTTCGTTTCATTAGGATTTTATGTATATAGGGTAGATATTAAGTTATTTTATACAACAAAACTTTTGCCAAAGTTTAAAATTATAAAAAAGTTTAAATTTCAAGTAAAGGGTGTTAAGCTTATACAAATTAGAAATTTCTTTAAGTGCAGTTGACTGATGACTAAGCTTTAAAATTTAAATGAATTATTTTATTGTTATTGCTATTTTTAGCCTTAAAATCTTTATACCGTCAAACTTTGTTAAGACAAAGTCAAAGGGCGGCAAAAATCTTTTTGTATTAACCGATAAAACAGCAAAAGGCATTTAGGATGATTTAAAAAATAAATCACTAAAACAAAGATATCAAAGAATGTAAATGATATCTGCAGAGAAATATTGTATAGTCATTTTACATTAATGTGTGTTTTTGTGCAAAAAAGTACATTTCTAACATCACCATAGAAACGCGAAACTCATACTCACACAGATACACACATGACAATACTAGTACTATATGCACTGTAATATTCTTATAAAGAAAAAAAATGAGTAAGGAGAAATATAATGTAAAAATTATATATTTACCTCTTTAAGTTAGACTGTAAAAAAATCTTTTATTGATTTTTGTTTCAAATTTTTCATTTTACATTTGTTGATAAAGTTATCCACTTTTTCCAAATTGTCCAAAGCACAATTGGGCTTTTCTTGTTGAAATAGAAACCACTGAACAGATTTTAAAGCCTCCGTCGTTTCATTGAAAGACACAGAAGGGATTCCAACCTCTGTATCAGACTCCATTTTATTCAGCTCTTCCTCTTCATTCTTCTTTTCAATTAAATCGGCCAGAATATCTTCATCTATAATGGGTTGAGTTGTCATACGATTTTCACCAATTCTAAAGTAATTCTCAAATGACAGGGGAGAAATTATTCCTCTTTTTTCAGCTTCTTTTATCACATTGTCCATTTCTGTTTCATCTGTTTGTGCAACATCTTCCTCTGAAAAACCACCATGCCTGAAACTGTTTTTTATAACAGTGGGAGTAACAGAGTTCCATGGACTTCTTAGGAAACACATTGCTTCTAAGAGATCAATAGAAAATGATGTCTGTTTGTCAAAGCACTCAATAAGTTTTTTGATTACTTCTTTCCTGTAGTGAGTTTTTGAATACTGAATAATACCTTGGCCGCATGGCTGAAGCTTTGCTGTAGTATTTTGAGGAAGGGGAACACATTTTATTGATTTTAGACCTTTTACATCTTTGTGGGCTGTACAATTGTCTAACAAAATGCATATTTTTCTCTTTGGTAAGCCTTGAGTCTAATTCTAATAACCATTTTGCAAAAATTTCCTTATTTATCCAAGCATTTTTAGTGAATGTGTACTGAACATGTAATCTTTACACGCTTAAAGCAACGTGGTTTTGTGAATTTACCTATAATATAGATATGTAATTTTTCACTACCATCCATGTTGCAGGCTTCCAATACTGTGACTCTTTCTTTATTACATTTCCCACCAGAACCTTTCTCTGCTTTAAAAGTTAATGTAGATGAAGGCTGTGCTTTATAAAAAAGCACAGTTTCATCTGCATTGAATATATCGCGGGGTGCATAATCTCTTTTAATAGCCGGCCATTCTTTAGAGAAAGACAAATCTACTCTACCCTGATTAACTGCAGACTCTGCACCACATATCCTTTTGGAGACAATACCATGGCATTCTTTAAACCTTGTCAGCCATCCATTTGAGCATGTAAAATCATCGACACCAAGAGCTTTTGCAAAAAACTTTGCATTTTCTTGTAAAACAACACCATTAAAAATGATATTTTGGTTTCTAACTTCTCTTATCTATTTTAATAAAGCAATTTAAATTTCTTCATTCTTAGCATTTCTCATTCGTTTTCTTTCAGGTTCAAACTAATTGGTAGCACAAGCCGTTTCAATTTGTTCTTGAATCTTAATAACTGTCGAAAGAGTACTAGCAGGTAGGGCTGAACGATATCAGAATTTTAATATTGCAATATATCAATGAGTTAATATTGATATTGGTGATATATTGCAATAACTAACTTAAACTGTGTAAGAATAGAAATATTGCTAATTTCGAAAAAAAATAGTACAGTAGCAGCAATTTAAGAACCAACAGATGTAGAAAGCCACGAATCAATGTTTTATACCTATATATGTTTACACAGCATCATTAAAATATGTATATATTAGAAAAAGAAACCAATATTTGATATCTGTTTGCACTTATATCATTTGTTGCATAGTATTTTTCTTTAAAAATAGTATATTTTCTTTTTTTTCTACTTTATGGATTGTTTATTAATAACATTTTAACTATTTAATTACTTCCCGTATAACAGAGAATATTATAAAAAAAAAACAAATTAAAATGAAATATTCTTAATTTTAGGACAGGGATGATTTTAATATAATTAAAATAAGTAAAAGCAGGGGAAAAACTAAAATTAATTCAATGCCACACGTCATTCTAATATACTTGTAATTAAGTAGGCTTCAGTGGATGATAGATACAGCAGACATGTTGTTTTTCAATCTTTCTTTAAGGTGTGAATGGATTCTTAATCGAAAAAATTTACTGTATTCATATCTTTTTACCTATTTACTACAAGAAAACAACATTGAAACCTTTTTTTAAAAATATAAATATTCAAATCCCATTCCGAAATAGCTTTTGATAAATATTCCTTTTAAGCTAAAATATCAAGACAGGATATATTAAATTCATGCGAGAAAATTTCTCTCTAATGAAAATACAACAAACGACACAGAAGAAAGAATATCAATACACAATATGAATAAGCATTGTATTCAGTAGCATAGTAGATGTTAAGTCAGGGAGGCTGTTTTTAAAAGCAATGAATCATCACAGTGAATGAGCGCTTTGTCCTTGACTTTCCCCAACTTGATGAGAAACAAAAAAAAAAATTTACCATTAGCGAACTCTGATTGGTTGCTCGCAAGCCGAGTATTACAGCTCTTGCGTTAAGGGCTCAATGATAGCCAGCTATATTCTGTATCAACTGGAACTCAGCAATAATCAGAGCTCGTTTGATTATTCATGATATATCAATAGCTGTAGTTATATCTGTATGTGTGGACCAATCACAACGGTGAGAGAAAGAAGTAGGATAAGTGTTATTCAGTGTTACGCAGACAGGCAGTGGAATAAACTTGAAGTTTTCAGCAAAGGAATATTGCAATAATTGGGATATTTCTAAAGATAATCAGTCGAAAGGAAGATAATCAAGGTAAATTTTCTGTTTTGGAGAGTATGGAGGGTGAAAACATTGTAATAGATTATTGGGCTATGTTTTTTGGGGCTGTGGTAATGTGCACAAAACATTATTATTTTATTTGGTTTTGAGATATTCTATGCTCTTCTTTCGAGTCTCATGTTCAAAATTCCAGTAAGCTCAAAACATTGTTATTTTATTGGGATATATCAATCGAGTTAAGATTTAGATATTGTTATTGTGATATTTAAAAAATATTAATATTTGTCGATATATTGATAAATAATCCAGCCCTATTAGCAGGTATTCCATACTTTGCTGCAACCTCTGATTTTTTAAAAATCCCATAACTAATATCCACATAAAATTTTCTGCTTAGTTTCCAAACTAAGAGCTTTTTTTCCCCACTACTCATTTTCACAACTAGAGGTCCAATACAACTAGAATTCAATCAGTAAAATATTTCTAGCAAAGAACTTTATTCTCATCACGTGATCAACCACGTGTTAGCAATGAAATGAATCGTTCACAAAAGAATCACCCACAAACGAATTTCAACATCAGCAGAGAAAGAATGCAACTCTTTTCTCTTCCCCCACGGTCACTACTACGCACCTTTCTTCACCCATCGCAGTTCCAAGGACAAACGTATAGCCTCCCTCATTCAGTTCAGAAAAAGCGATAAACTTGTTTCGAGGTGAAAGGTCGCAACGAGGAAATTTTTTTATTAGATGCAATATTTACTTTCTCTTATACAGGAGAAGTTTGTCTCCACCTTTGTATTAAACGGTGCAATTATTGTTGTTTTCCTAGATAACGTGATGGTGAAACTATTTTTCTTTGTCTTAAGTGAAATTTCGTATTAAGCGTTTTCGTCTTAATGAGGTTCAGCTGTATTTACATAAATTACAGTAAAATTTAACAATAGTTTATCTTCATTACAATTGTATCCAATGAATTGTTTTGAATTTATATATACATTTTTCATCTCTATCAATAATTGAAAGGAAAATTTTTTGCAGTGTTTACTACTATACAGGGTGTATCTGAAATGCTTCAAGAAACTTAGGGGGATGATAGTACTCATCAAGACCAACAAAAAATGCAATGGAACATGGTGTTGCAAACCACTTATTGAATCACAAATACAGGATGTTTCACCCTAACTGAAGTCGGCTTGTCGGTAATAATTTTGTGAAAAATTAAAATATTGCAATAAAAATGTAACGATATGTACCTTATTCTGTGTAATTTATGTTTAAAAGTGACCAGCAATAGCTTCAGTATTTAAAATGTAAAAAGGCAACTACTTTGAAAAAGAAAAAACAAAGAAAGAAACAGAAAATAGATTTGTTTCTAAAAACAAAGTTCAAGAATTGTAGCGTTTTGTTTTTTGAAGGTGCATCTTGCTAATACCCCAGTGTTGATGAATGAACAAGCCCCGATTTAACGCCCCGAGTATAAGAGACTAGCAGAAGCAGCGTTGAAAAAAAGAAAAAAAAATTCAAAAATGAATACCGGACAAATTTAAGAGTGAAATTACACAAATTAAAGACACCGAAAAGTGGGAAAGAAGGGCTTGGGGCCCTGAAGCTACCGACCAACCACTGCTACGTTGAGCTTATCATTATACAATGTGATGATACAATGTTCTGATTTGGCTGACGTACTCAGTATTTAAATATATATATATATATATTTTACGATCCTTATACAAAAAATATTTTTTTTTTTAAATTTACTTTACTATCTTTTTCAAGATATTTTTTTTTGTTCAATATTCTCTTCAATCAATATGTGTATGCTCGTCCTGTAACACTCAGAGTAAAATTATTCGGACAATCAGCAGGTCTTATCAAAAGAAAACACTAGTTGGATGTGCCAATTCCAAAACTTTCTTCTATCTCAAATATTTTAATATTTCAAAACGTTGTTACAAATGTCAATATTTCATTTTTATTAGTTCAATACTATATCAACTTTGAATTTCGTCTTAAATTTCTGCTTCAGTCAATTAATCGGAGTAAAAACGAGTTAATCTCCATCATGATATTTATTAAAATCAATAGTTTTCCGTTACTCTGTTGTATATCGGCTGTTCGATAATAGTCGGCTTATCAGGATGGAAAGATCCCGTTGCTTCATTGAACTACGAAAAATCAAGAAAATTACACAAAAATCGCTATTATAGTGAACCCTTTTGGTGGAATATTGCCAAATTCAGGGAGGACATTCTTGCCATGGCCAAAAGCATGCATAAAAAATTTGGTTCAATTCTATGCATAACTTTGTACACTTTCTGGAATTTCAAAGTTCTGGAAAAACAGGGTACTCACACAATCGATGATACCGTATGAACTGATAATCACAATCCAAAATGGTAGCGACAGATGCATACTGCTGGCGCATATAATGGAAACTTTTACCACTTTTTTTGTGATGTTTTCACATTTCATACAAAATAAGGTACAAATCGTTACATTTTTATTACAGTATTTTAATTTTTCGCAAAATTATTACCGACAACCCAACTTCAGTTAGAGTGAAACACCCTATATTTGTGATTCAATAAGTGGTTTGCGACCCCATGTTCCATTGCATTTTTTGTTCGTCTTGATGAGTACTATCATCCACCTAAGTTTGTTGAAGCATTTTAGGTACTCCCTGTATACCTATTGCTGTGTTATAGATTTTGAAGTGTTTCAAAGAAATTGTCTGAACTGTGCCTAATTTTTTTTATAGAAATTTATAATATCAATTCTATAAATGATTTACAATACACATAAGTTCTTTAACTGTCTCTTAGCTTAAAAACACAGAAATAAATTAGTCATAATTTTATTTTAAATCAGATATTATAATACAAAAATTTTGAAATAAAAGTTTACATATATTACTCTCTATGTTATCTAAAAGCTTAGCTTCATTTCAACTTTCTTGTTTCATTGATATATCATGCTCATATATCTATGGTGACTCATATACTGAAATATATCTCAAAACTGTTACATATATCTTTTTAATGTATATATTTATATAAAAAGATAATTTAATATTATAAACTTTTAAAAAAATTGTTTAGAACTTTCATTGTATTGGGCTGTGCATAATTTAGTTTAAAAACGTGAAAAAATAATCATTGATAAACAATTGATAAATATGTTATAAGGGTAAGAGTTTTCAATCTTTTAGTGAGTACACTATTGCAATTTTTATAACAAATGCGATTTTTCCAAGATTTATGTTCCGATATGAGTTGTAATTTTCCAACTAGGCAAAAAATGTCCGCGCCAGGATTTCAATGTTTTTCGCACAGTTCAAAAATTATAACTCATATGGTTTATTTACCAATTAAAACATTTGTGTTAAAATTAATCTTTATGTTTTCATAGATGACACAGAAATTAAAATTCAATTTTGAGTGTGCAAAAAAAAAAAAAAAAAAAAAAAAGTATAACTATCGGCAAAAAAATATGCCATGTGCCTGCTTGTACAAAAACTTTTGCTACTGTTAATGATTTGTGTCATTTTCAGTATTCCCTCAACGTTAAATTTCTTAGTGCTGATAATTATTATGCTATTTATATATTCTGTACCTTGGCAATTTTTTTTTCTTATCATTTAAGATATATGTGACATTTTTAGAGATTTGGAACGGCTCTTGTTCCGGAAGGTGAACTGAATTTGAAGAACAAAGTTTATGCCAAGGACTTCAGACCAATAGATGAGAACTGCAAGTGCCCTACATGCATTCGATATTCTCGAGCATATTTATATCAAATAGTAACTAAAGAAACAGCAGCTTGTCACATGATCACTACTCATAATATTGCACATCAGGTATGTGTGTGACAAACTTTCAAATATTTCACATAATGAATTTTGAAGTCATTTAAATAGTCTTATAAATATTTCTTTAACATAGCTTTTTTTTTTGTGACACCATTATTTTTATTCTAAAGTTATGGGTTTTAAAAAGTTTGGTATCCTGTAAAATCTGACCTTTTTAAGTAAAAAATAAAAAGCAAAATTCATACTAAAAAGAGAATTCTTTGTATATAATTGTGAATTTGTCCAACTGTTTATTTTTTCAAATTTCTAATTACTAATTTGTTCCAATTCTGGACTCTGGCATAAGCAATTTTAATCTGTGTGTTAGCTATTTATATTTATAATCATTGTTAGAAATAATTTTTATTTTTTATTATGATGGCACATTTTATTCAAAATGTTAAAGATTGGTATTTTCTTCTATTTTTGTTAGTTTATTTAAAGATGTGTGACTTGTAATATTTTTTTCTAACACAGTAGTGTTGAAATCTTCATCATTTATGTTTCTATATTCTTTTCTGATAAAAAATTCTGATTCTCCTTTTCATCTTTTGTTCAAAAAGATTTTTGTTAGAGTATCATAGAGGATATTATAAAAACAAAAAAATTTCTAATTATAAGCACAAAGGTTTGTTGCATAATATTGAGGAAGATCTAACTTGTCAATGGCCATTATACTAGAGAGAAGTATACGCTCCTAAAAAGAAAAATAGTGCTGTACTGAATCTGAAAGAAATGGCCTTTAAACCTGATTTTTTAAAAAGATTTTTCAATTGTAAAACAATTTACCCATTAAATAATAGATTTAGATTAATGTATATTCATTTTTAGGATAAATAAATAGTAATATTCAATGGGCATGTAAGTCTTTCTGCAAAAGGTTTCGAGCAAGCTTTTGACAGTTGAAACAAATGAGTAGGTAATCCTAGTATCTTCTAGGGTTCTGAGGACTGATTTGTCATAGATAATTTCTTCCATTTCTGGAGATTGCAGATTTTTTTTTTTTTTTTTTTTTTTTTTTTTTAACTGGTATGTAAAGAGCAAAAATTTTGGAAAATTCCGCATCAAGTACTTGTTAAACACATAGATGAAATATGTAAAATAAAGGGGAAAATTGTTTTTGTAAAATAAAATGAATGGAAGTTCTTTATTTATGATCCTTCTTAAAATAGATGCGTGATGTAATTTCAATCCATTCACATATTTAAGTTAAGAGCATTATTCTTATTGTGATTACAAAGAAACAATCAATTTTTCAACAATATTTTAGACTAAAAGAAGAAAATCATTCATAATGTATATTTTAAATTTATAGATAAATAGAAGTTAATTTGATAAGTTAAATTATAACTTAATTTGGAATAAATCAGTTCTTAGAAATGAAATTTTAAAGTCTAGATTATAGGAATGTATTAAAGCAATTTTTCCAATGTAGCCCAAAATGTGAATTTGATTGTAATTATTTAAAGCACCATTTTCCTATAAAGACAAATTATCTTTTAGAAAATGGTTTAAAATTGACTTTTTAATTAGATTTTCATGAAATGGCGAACAGGGAACCGTAACTGTTAATAAACAATCAATATTATTTGCTTCTTTGACAATTAAAAATTAACGTCTGCAAATTTCATATGTTTATGCATAAATATAACTTTGTTAATGTGTCAGAAAGAATTGCTAAATTTAAGAAAGAAGAGGAACATGGGTGCTGGCAGAAAACTCTAGGGAGGATAAGATTTTGGGACAGATGGGTTTGTGTTCCACAACCTAGCCTGATTTTTTTAAATGCAGAATATAAACATGAAATAAGCTAAACTAAAAAAAACAAATTGTCAGAACTCTCCATGCAACACAATTTTTAAACAAAATCGAAAGCAGTATAAAAATGTACATAATAAATATTCAGAAATAAGTGTCTCCCAACGTCTAAAGAAATGGAGAATTGAGACAGTTATTATTTTTTTCATCATGAGCAGTGATGTAAAATACCCAGGTATTTATTTTTAAGGGTAGATATGCAGGGTATTTACACGGGTAAATATGCATTTTGGATATTTACCTGGGTATTTATACTTCAATTAAATATACCTGTGCAAAAAACTTATATTGCTATCAGTTATGATGAATTACTGAAAAAGAAAGGAAAATTTAGAGCTTTCGACTCCTTATGACTCTTAAATTTTAAAGAAATTCAACATTTTACAGTTAAATGTCTTTTTTAAAAATTATAATGAAGAATGTAAAAAAGCTAATGTGTTTATTCAAAAAATTTTACTAAAAAGATAATTTAAATTACATTTGTGTAATGAGTGCATTTAAGGGGACTTTTCATTCACTTGAAAACACCCGCTCAGTAATGTAAAACCTATGGGCAGGTTGTTTTCTAATTTCTCGTTTAAATTTGAATATTTTTAAATGATTTTTTCTACATAGGATAGCTGAGGTCAATCTCTAATATTGCTATTTTTTACTTTTTCGATTTCAGTTGCAGATTTTTTTATAAAGATACTTTCACTTTTGGAACTGTTTTTGAAAGTAAAAGTACCTTTATTAAAAAAATCTGCAACCAAAATCCAAAAAGTACAAAATGGCCCTATTAGAGATCGAACTCAGCTATCTTATGCAGAAAGAATCGTTTAAAAATATTGTAATTAAAACGAGAAATTCGAAAACAACTTGCCCATTGGTTTAACATTACAGAGTGGATGCATTTCAAGTGAGTGAAGAGTCCCCTTAATATGCGCTATACTATTTCAGCTAATGTATTAGTAATACCTAGGTTAGTCCAATAAAGGGGGCATATTTTGTAATCCTTTTCACAGGACTTTTCTTTCCGGGATAACCCTTTTTTTCTCTGAAAATAACTACGTATCCCTTAAGTTGAGTGATATCTAATTTCATATGAAGAGCAATTTCATAAAATATATCATGTATATCTGATGATTATAAAGTGCAGTTGGTCAAAAGAAAAAATGAAACCCCATGTATTTTAATCACCAAATTTTCCCAGAAAACAATTAAAATAACCATTCGACTGGGAATTGTGTATTCTTTCACTTTACATTTTAAAAAGAAGCTTAGGGCATTTTACGTTTTAAAAAAGCTGATCTTCATCCTGAAAGTGTATCAAACTCTGAAATTTTCAATACAAACACTTGATTTTCACATCATATTTGGCCTGTCGTTCAATTTTAGGTAAGTGCACCAAATAGGAAATCTTCAGTCATCAAGTAGTTTAGGAATTAAGAAGGTTTAAAATTCAGAACTTTTAATGTTAACTCATTTTTAAATGACAACAAAACAGGTTGCAATGCGGATAATTTTTTAAACATGATTCTAGAACTACTTTGCAAAGTAAGCTGTAGTTTTATAATTTGCATATTTTTGAAGCCTTGTGAAACATATATGAAGATGACCTTTAATCTTATTTTTGTAACCATAATTTTAAAAAGTCATAACTTTCAGTCGAATGGCTTTTTTTTTTTTTTTCCCCTGACGATTTCGATATATATATATATATTGCGAATAGTACACCCTTACATTATTAAAACTGAAATACTGGTTGCAAAATAGAGAGGACGAATAACAGATTTTTTTTTTTTTTTTTCATTGTAAATTTGTCCTGAATAAGTTTTTTGTTTCTTTGCAATAAAGGTACAGGAAGTATAATATATCACAGTGGTAAGTTTTTCATATACTAAATGAATCTGACGTTCATTTGATTGAAAGGACTTAATTAGTTCTACAACTGATTTATAAAAGGAATTTTATTTTCCTATACGAATCGAAAACACATCTGAAAGTTTTCTCTTTAGCTGAAAAGCTTCCTCACTAACTGCCATAATTTGTAATAAAAACTTATCTTTTATGTGTTTAGCCCTTTATATTTTTTTTATGTAGTGTCCCACCATAGGTTAATTTTCTCATTATTACTTTCTAAAGGGTTAATGCATCTTATCGGTGCTTTTGTGCTATTCCAGCATCTTATTATTTATCCATAATGGCTGGGTACTTTGTGCAGTCTAGTTTTTTTGTCCACTGTTGGAGCATGAAGACCACCATTTTTCTGTTTTTAGAGTAAATTGCTGTTCCCCCTTATAAAGTTGATGCATATCCTACTTGTATCACATATGAACACTACAAGACTGGAAAGAAAACTTTCTTCTGCTTACATACTGTTTCATTAAACTGCCTTTTTGTGACTGATGAAGAAAGATTTTTGAATTGCATTATCTTAATTTTTATCATGTTTTTAAAAAGTATCTTTCTTTTCTTTGGTATTTTGAGACAAAACTTTAGAAGCCCTTATTTCTTTATGTTAAAAAAAGTTTTGTTTAGAAAAAGAAATCTCAATTAAAAACAAACTTTAAAATGGCTTACAGTCAGAGAATGGCTTACAGTCAGAGGCGTAAACAGTCAGAGAATTCAAATAACTTCCCCATTTAGTTTTTCCTGCCAATTTTAAGGAATCAATTTTTGTTTTTTTAATTTTTTCATCTTGAATTCGACTGAACATTGCTTGTAAATGGTTACTTCGTTTGATGGTCCTCACTGTATCAATTACATTTAAAGAAAATACTTAATTGACTGGCGTCTTAAAATAGCAGAACATAGTAAATGGAAAAGATTTGCAAGGCCACACAATTGGACTACATACAGATATTATTCTTTAATTAAACTGAAAGCTGCTATCATATTTGAAACATTCTAACTTACAATTTCAAGATTATGATATTTTACAGCAAAATATGAAAATACCCAATTTTTAGGTATTTACCAGAGACTTGGGTAAGTACCCAGGTATATACCCAAAAAATAAATACCTACCTGCTGGCTATTTACCCTCCACACATCACTGATCATGAGGGTTCTGGACCCCCTGAAACTTCTGTTTATGATAAATTGAAAGCACGTGGGTTCAGATAAGAAATTTTTTGTAATTTTTTAAACAATCAGGAATGAAGAAAATTTAGTTAATTAATGTTCAAAATTCTGGGAGTGGCAGCACCCCTCTCCCCCACCCCCCACTCTTTGCCAACACTTATAAATTTTTATTTTAATTCAAAATGTATTTTGGTGGCTGCTCTTAATTATTATTATGTGGGTTTTTGCACGTTACATGTTCATTTTATGAGTGATATAGTGATTAAGCAAATAAAATCTACAAATTTCAAAATCAAATAAGCTCTCTTTTGAAGATACTAGCTGCACTACTGAAATATTACCTTTTTTTTTTTTTTTTTTCCAGATAATAAAAATCTTCATATCATGTTACATTAATAACGTACAATAAAAAACATTTTTATTTTTTCATCTTTTCTTTATCTTTAAAACAGTGATGGATTTAGATATATGGAATGGAGTTGCATGAATAACTCTCAAAATAAACCTAATAACAAATAAATAATTTATTTTTGCTGACTATTTATAATGGTATCAGTTCAAAATCTTCTTTTATGATACTCTGCATGCTGAAAAGATTTACAAATATCCTATTTTCATGTCTATTTATAGCGGGTGCTTTTAGCTTTGTAATTTGTAATCTCTATAAAAATTTAAAAAAATGTAATGAAGTATATAATTTATAAGGAGCATTGCAAGGGAGGAAAAAACTCATTAATAATATCAACTTGTGCAAAATTATTCCCCCATATGATGATAAAGCCCAATCTGATGCTCTGAGGCTCTACTTCATATAATTACATGCATAATGGTAACAGGACTAAACAAGTAATACATGTTCAAATCAAATCTGAAAAGTCATTTTCTACATGCCCCCAGTATGGGAATCCTATATCCTACTAATGTCAAAGTTAGCAAAAAGGTTCTCTTTAGCCTTTGTCTGTGTTGACAAGTAAAGCTAGTTAAGAAATTGCTGGAAATGTTTCCTTTTACCTTCTGAAAATCGCGTAATTTCTTTATTGATATTCTTAAAAAGAGAATATGAAAAGCTAATTATCTACTAAAATACGTTAGTAGAAAAATTTAATTGTTTTCAGTGTTTTGTCCATTTGTTTTAAGTCTACAGAAACTGAAAAATATTTGTTTTACTTAGGTTTTAATAAAGGAATTTCACAAAGACCCATCTTAAAATAGTATAAATGAGCTCCTTGTTCAGTATTTAAAAAAAAAGAAAAAAGTGAAGAAATAAAAGTAGCAGCTAGATAAAGGATTATTTCTGAAGTCAGAATTAGCCTTTCTTACCTACCCCACTCCTTTTTTCTCTTTTCACTTGCACTGAGTTTCTTTTTGTGGTTTGAAACATCTGTATGATTTATTTGTTCTATTTATTTTCATTTCCCCCCTGTTTTTGTTTGTGTTATTGCATGAAATGCATTCATTATTGCTCAATATTTTATATGTATACTTTGCAAATTAAATGAATTCAGAGCAAATTGATTAATTAGTTAAATAAAACTATTGTTTCAAGAGGGGTTTTTTTCCTCCATGTTATTTTCTTTTTATGACATGAATAACCTTAATTATTTTTTAATTTCATTTATTTATTATTATTTGTTAATGTTGATTTTGAAATGTTACGTTTT
Source organism: Maratus speciosus (assembly GCA_963932465.1). Lineage (NCBI taxonomy): Eukaryota > Metazoa > Arthropoda > Arachnida > Araneae > Salticidae > Maratus > Maratus speciosus. The sequence goes on from OZ010788.1 coordinate 460,745,676, forward strand.
ATTTTGCAACTCATATTAGCTGTGTTAAACCACATTCAAATATTTTAATAATAGCTATGGCTTAAAAAAAGGAAAAATAATAATAATGTTTCTTTAACTCTTTAAATTTATGGTTAATGTGCTCAGTTTGAATTCTAGATATAGAATTTATAGATTTTATAAGTATCATAGACCTTATTTAGATGATTTTGTTTCATAGTATTTTTCTTTAAATTATCTTAAAAATGCATAAAAGAGAAAAAATAGAAACATCTGGATATTGAAACAAAATGCCTTATTTATTACAAACATTTTATTTCTTTATTAATATTTAGTTGCAAAACTTTTGTTTTTAAGGACTGTTCATGTCCCCCCCCCTACCCCCCCAAGAGCAATAGTACACCACCACACATATTGATGACGCTCGAAAAATTCTCCAGTCTTTTATTTTATTTTTAGTTCATGTCATTATGTTCTCAATCAGGTTTAGACTTGATGACTTAGAGGGTCATGACAAAAATACCAATCCTCTTTCATTCACACCAGCTTTTCCCAAGCTTTGCTGAATGCTTTTTTATCATTATCTCGTTGATATTCATCATGATCTTATTCAATGCCATTTCAACTTGTCTGCATATCTTAACATTGTTTTCTCTATCCTAATGTCATTGCTTTGGTTACTATACCATATGAAAAATTTAGCTTATGCCAGCCATAACCATGCAAAACAACCTCACAGTATGTGAGACTATCACCCCCATTGTCAACAATTTTTCTGTGTATTTTAGATTATAAGCTTGGCAAGCAGTTTCTTCACCTTTCAAAATTTTTTATTTCTGTTACATTACTCCTATGTGCATTTGCCCACCTCTTCTTTGATTTTTTGAAATTATCTTAGATATTGTATAGTTTAGCAAAATGCATATGTTTTTCAGTTTTGTATTTTTAATTAGAGGCTTACTTTGGACTTCAATAATACAGTTCTTCATCCACCAGTGTTTGGTGATTTACTTTATCAACTGCATTAAACTCTGTTTCAACTTAAAGCTTTTGATTGTATTTTCTTCATTTTTGACAAGCATTCATTTCTGTCTTAATTTTGTAGTAATTTTAAAGATCTTTATTTTCCTTGTATTCAGGATTTTATTGTTTCCTTTGTTAAATTTTTTTTTAGGTAACATCCAGTCATTTTGGAAATTTTTCTGATTATCAAACCATTGTTGTACTTCGCTAAAATTGTAACTCCACATTGTTGCAATGTTTTCCTCTACCTTTTATTTATATTGTAACGGAGCCGGTGTCATAAGGTGGTGTGGTAGCGGGCAAACTTCAACGGCCGAGTTTTTTGAAATTGAAGAAAATATTTTATTGCATTACAAGCAATTAAACAATGGTTTTCCAGATTAAATAATAACTATTTACAACATTCTATATCATTGGGTTCATTTACAGCTTCTAAATAAGTGTTCATTGATTCAAGTCCAGTCCTCAAATAGTAGATCGCTTTCAGTATAGTCAGTCTCTTATTTATACAATGTCCACAATTTTCGAAGATAAGAGTTCGAGATGCTCGACAGGAATGTTGCACTTTTTGTAGATACTCAACTGAGGTTTAAGAACCTCCGATGTTCACTCCGTGATGAAGCACTTTACAGCCTCGCCCAGCTTTCGCTCTTAGCGTGCTTCGGAAAATGTTCCGAAGCCGTTAACCCGTGAGAGATTTCCACTCTACACAGCCAGAAAACTTGAATTCTCAACTTCAACAGAAGGAAAAAGCTATTGAACATCCTCCTGCATCCCCCTTTATCAGCTCCGTTCTTCGTCCAGAACAAAAGCTACTTCCCTTAGCCACTCACCATCTGTGACCCATGAGCAAACAAGCTCGCTCTCTATAGGCTGCATTCAGAAACCTGACGTCAGGTGTTAATATGTAGTTTCACTATCTAGTTTCGCATGGGAAAGAGATCCTCGTGAACATCAAAAGAATACTTTCTCTTGCTAAATAAAGGAGTACCTTTCACACTAATGTCACCTGAAAAGATGGATTGAAATGGGTGTATTTGTTTCATCTTTTGCGACATTTTCTAGGACTCTGAAGAAATTTTGAGACTAGGTGAAAATACATTAGATTCCCTATGCTGGCTTCTGCCTTGTAAATTTAGAGTTTCAATGTGAGATACAGTCGAATTCTCACAATATATAATTTACATAAAAAAGCAATCTTTTGCTGAGAAATATCTTATATAAAAAGAATAACATATAAAGCATTTATATGTATATAAAAAAGTTAAATCTTTTATTTATTTATTTATTTTTGTTGTTATAGCTGTATATATTGTTATTCAAAGCTATTCTCTTATATTGATGGTACCTGCCCCCACTTTATCATCATTATTATTGCGGTTATTTAAAATTTCAAAAGCAATTGCAAAATTTTGTATCTTTGCATTTCTTTCACTTTTATTTAAAGTTAAGTGAAAAACAATCATAAATTATTAATATTTGTTCTGAATTAAAACTCAAATTTATGTAATTCTCTTTAGATTTAATTTACTCTTTCCCTTTTTTAACAGATGGAGTTAATGAAATCTATTCATGAAAGCATATTAGAAGATAGATTTCCTAAGTTTATAGAAGTTTTTATGTTAAGGATGTTTCCAACAAAAGAGTATCCAAAATGGGCTGTAGATGCATTGAAGTCTGTTAATATAAATTTACCATTACCATAAATTTGTTATGTAAATATTATTCCTTTAATTGTACAGTAATGTGCTATTTTTTCATTTTTTTATGAAATATATTTTATATTAAAACATTACTGTATTTAAGCAGTAATAAAATTGTTTTTACTGTTAAGTTTTAATGTTTCATTACAATTTTAGTTAAACATGTACTGAATGAAGTAGGTAGTAAAGAATTGTTACTTTCTTGGATAACTGAAATGAAATACCCTTTGTGTATAACTATTCTTAAGTTGACATTTCAAATAATCATAATTTTTATTCCCCAAGTTTTCTGTGAATAACCATCTAAAGGGAAAGATTTGTAACCATCTAAAGGGAACTGTACACACAAAAAAAGAAGCAATGTGAGATGTGCCCTCACCTTTGCACTCACACTTATGTTTTCATGTTGGGGTGCACGGTGCATACATATTGCATGAGCATAAACAATATCATACATATAGATACTAGAGATGACATTGGCTTGAGCTAGATTTTTATATCAGTCTTCGAGCTTGAACTCATTCTTTCTGAAATTGCCAATTTTATTTATTCTCATATAGAAAAAAAAAACATAACTTTCTTTTTTCTTTAAATTAACTTATTCCATTTTAAGTCATTTTAATACTTTTTTCAATCAGAATAAAGCAGAAACAGAAATCATGTTTCTTTTTTTTTTTTTTCATTAGTATTAGATTGTTATTTTATAAGAAAATTTGTGACATAAAGACCTTTAAATTATTTTAAGTTTCTGGCATATTCATTATTTCCCTATTTCTTAATAATATCTATCATTTATTCCTAACTAATTTCCTTTAAATGTAACACACATATATTAATAATTATCTTATACAAAATCTAAAACTTTTAATCCCTTCATAAATTTTTATCAGCTATCCAAGCTATAATATTCTGAGAGAAGCTAGTTTGTATTGTCGAATATTTTAAAAGCAATTTTGCTATTTTTATTCTAATATTAATTCCATGAATTTATTTTTCTGCACCTTGGGGATGCTAGACTTTTTACCTCGAAATTCTTACATTACCAGGTCTGTGATTCATTCACTTAAACCATGCCCTCTCTCATGCCATTAGTTTAGATCCCATTGCTCAAAGTGCACCTTTCACTGATTGGTTCGTTTCTGAAATCTGTCTTCTGACGAGTTCTAACAAAACCCAGATGCCATGACTTTGGAGCTTGGAGTTCAGATTGCTGTCTTGTTCCAGTGCTTTAAGAGCCCACTTCAGTCACGGGAAGAAAGGAAAATGCTAATGGTAAGTCAAATATCTCGCTCAAATTTTAATATTTTTTTGCATAGGATAGCTGAGGACGATCTACAACCGGGCTAGTTTTTACTTTTTCGATTTCTGTTTCAGATTCTTTAAAAAAAATTACAATTACTTCTGGAATTGGTTTGAACTGGTTCCGGAATTGAAACCATCCTATTATTAAAAAAAAGTATAACCAAAATCGAAAAAGTACAAACTAGCCCGGTTGTAGATCGCCCTCAGCTATACTATGCAAAAAAAATATCATTTGAAAATATCAAAATTCAAGCGAAATATTTGAAAATAACTTCCCCATATGATTAACATTATCACCTTTTTGAGTGACTAGTGTAGGCTCTTAAATTGTTACCAGGTGTTCAACAGTCTAGTAGAATATCTAAATTTGCTGTTTAAGATCTTAGCATGATGTAGCGATTCATGCTGCAGCCCGAGGGTTCTATGAATGTTCTCATAATGTGGGAATTGTTTACGTTTTCATGTTTGGATGAATAAACATTTTAAAATGACAATTGGCTCAGTTTTTCTGGAGAAATTACCTAATTTCTAAATCCCTTGCCTTGCTACATGTATGCTTTGAGCATCGGATTAATATTACGACTGCAAAAACGAATACTTGTGTTTCGATTGGACTTAGCTGGTCTCAACTATTACCAACAAATTCATGTCGTTGATTGGATTTGTCAACTGCAAAATTAACACAACCTGGCACTAGCTGCTAATATTGTACGAATTTAATGCATCTAATTACATCCTTTCACTAGTTTGACCAGTTCTTTTGGTTATTTTGAGCATTTTGACATCAACTGGTTCGATTTCATTTCTGAAAAATGCCATACTTACTTTTTTGCTATACTTTTCTTAAATCCAAACTTAATACTTTTTGACACATTCATGCAGTCATTTTCATGCATGAATGTACAAAAATTGCATGTATATTTTTATTTACATACTAAGAAGAGGAATAGCATATCTTTATTTTGTTTAAAGGCTAAGGATCTTTTAGAAAATAGTTCTAATGTTGGAGATTTAGGCAGATTTGAAAAAACGCAACTATTGGGAATTGATTGATTATAGATGTAATACATTTGTAATAAAAGAAAAATACTATTAATTTCTAAACTACTTGAATATTAATACCTGCAAATTTTGTGCACATATAAAAATGACTTTGTTAATGCGCCAAGAAGATTCACACTGTTCAATAGTATTATTAACTTTTTCAAGAACAGATCTAAATATATTTAATTCAAAATATTGCAGAATAATGATTTTGTATATTAAAAAAAAATCTCTGAACGCTAACTCAATTATAAATTGTATATAAGTTATATTGTTTGTTTAAGTTTGAAATAAGTGCAAAAAATGATGTTTATATGAATAAAGTATTTTTCTTGCTGCATGTTTGCATTGCACATTTGAAAAAGCTTATAAGTTTAATTAATAAAATGAATAATATATATATTACATTTTGTGTTTTAAATTGTGAGTGAATTTTCAACACACAAAGTCCTTGCAACAAAAAGTATTTCATCAAGGCTATTTCGGGAGGTCTAAATATCTCATTGATTATGCGCGAGAGTATGCATCGATAGGACCCCACTAACATTGAATGTAAGAAAGGATTAAAAGATTTGATTGGTTAGTAGAAATTAGGAGTACTCCTTACATTTTAATAGAAAGAACATACCATCCTGCCTTACAGAAAATTAATTTGATATGTCTGAGTATAAAAAGAAAAATACAAATTCCTAAATTATTGTATTGAAATAAATTTTTTACAGAAAAGATAAATTTAGAAAGTACATTTAACAATTATAACAATGAGTTTCTATTTTAGCTAAAATGTATAGAAATTACATGTATTTGCAGATAAAATTGTTCCATTAGTAATTTAGATTTAGTCAAACTCTTGTTTTATTAATTAGCATCAAGGTGTTTCAAATAACACAAAAAGTACATCAAGCTGTTTGTTAAAATTTTTATATGCAAATAATGTAAAATTTATTTTTATTTTACTTTATTTCCAATTTAACATTTAAAAAATTATAATCTAAACAAATATATTTTAAAAGTTAGTATTCAGCCGAAAGCTATTTGGCATTCAGCCAAACCACTATTCCTTATATCCTTAATATTTACACAGAAATATATTCACATATATCTATGTGTGTGTATGCGTGTATTTCTTTTTATTTTTGGATTCGAGGCCTGTGCTCCAGCACCTGTTGTTCACCTCTAAGTTGCTCATACTTTATCAATCAATAGAACACAATGTTTCTTTTATTGACATTAGATAGCGGCAGTAACAATACAAACTGGAAAATGTTAGTTTTCTTATATAACTTTTTCAACTTTAAATAATGTGTATGGTGAGTAATTGTAGTATGCGTGAAGTTATTGTAGACAGAATCTGGTGTGCCTAATATGAACTGATTTGTCAATCCTCATAAACAGATGCATAATTCCCTTATGAAGAATGTGCAATAAATAGAAGACAAGACTTAAGAATCATCTAATCATCTATCTATGCCACAAAAAATAACGTATATTTAATTTACAATTTAAATACTATATTGTGTATCACAGCTTTATATAAAACATCATTTATAGACATATTAAGATGGTATCCCGTGGTATCCATGGTATCCCGCAGTAGTAGAAAACGCATGTTAACAGTTTAAAACTTATGGTGCTGCCATCTATCCTGGTTCTTACAAGAATATTCTTAAAATCGTAATACTAATGCTGGATAATGTTTATAATCATTATAAGTATTAATATGTTTTTCAGTAAAATATTTGAATACACTGGTAAAATTTTGAAAATTGAATGAGAAAGCTTTTTAAATGCCTTATGAATTTGACTGAGAAAACTTTCGAATGCCATATTAAATACTAATTTGATTGAAAAACCTTTCAATCAAATCAAAGTTTACTCAAGTGCGTTATTTGAGAAGACATTTCAAATGTTAAATATTTAGTACATATAGGGTTTATCTCAGAAAAAAAAAAATGGAAGATTTTTATTGACACTAATAACTTTTGGTTTTATCGTGCTATATTCCTTTTTCATACCATACTGAACTATGTTGGATGTGCCAATAATGTTTTTAGTAATGAATTTGTTTAAAAATAGGTTATTAATCTATTTAATCATTATTCTCCAACTGTGTTTGTATTACATTATTCTATTAACATTGTTAAAATAATTTTGCAGTCCTATATCCCATTATGAATTAAAAATTGATTGAAGTGTAAGAACAAAAACAAACCAAAACATCCGACAATCAATGATGATTATGAAAATTTAAGCAATGGACACTCTAAAAAAATAAACGTTTGTATTTAACCTCTTAATCGTCGCTCCCGATACATTCACGGGAAATTGCCCGTGAACAATATCAAAACTTAAGATACAGATACACTAAATTAAAAATTTTATAATGTACATACTTATAGTCAAGTTCATATAAGGTCAAGTTCAGATGATCTAATGCTACGCCCATGGATGCAAGTTTTCCGGCCACAGGACGGAATTCCGGCTTTTGAAAATTCCCGAGGACGGAAGCAGGACGGAAAAATCTCCGAAAACGGACAAAAAAAAAAAAAAAAAAAAAAAAAATCCGTTTTTAGATTTTTCAGGATTTGCGCAAAATGTTTAAGATTCGAGCTTAAAATAACTCCACTTTTTGACCAACCCGTTTAAAATTTTAATTACAATCTGAAAATCCTAGCTTATATATATATTATTTCAGACAATCTACTTTTCCGCGGAAGCAACGCGGTAAGTCTAAGGATCGCGAAAAAAAACGCTTTCTGTCAAAGGATCGCGAAAAAGACTATCTCCGTCAAAGACTCGCGAAAATAACACGATCTCCGTCAAAGAATCGCGAAAATGACACGGTCTCCGTCAAAAAATAGCGAAAAAGACGCTATCTCCATCAAAGGATCGCTAAAAAGACGCGGTTTTCGCCCAAGGGTCGCAAGGAGACGCGGTTTTCGTCAAAAGATCACAAAAAAGACGCGATTTTCGTTACAGGATCGCAAAAAAACCCCACTATTTTCGTCAAATGATCTCAGAAAAAAAACGCTATCTCTGTCAAAGGATCGCGAAAAGGACGCGATCTCCATCAAAGAATCGCAAAAATGACACGGTCTCCGTCAAAGAATCGCAAAAATGACACGGTCTCCATCAAAGAATAGCAAAAAAGACGCTATCTCCGTTAAAGGATCGCTAAAAGACTCGATTTTCGTCAAAGGATCGCAAAAAACCTTACTATTTTCGTCAAATGATTCTAGAAAAAATGCTATTTCCGTCAAAGGATCGCGAAAAAGACGCAATTTCCTTCAAAGCATCGCGGGAAAGATGCTATTTCCTTCAAAGGATCGCGAAAATGACGCGATCTCCGTCAAACGATCGCGAAAAAGACGCAATTTTCGCCGAAAGATCGCAAAAAAGACGCGATTTTCGTCGGAAGGATCGCGAAAAAGACGCGATTAAACACGATTTTCGTCAAATGATCGCGGAAAAAACGCAAATTTCGTCAAAAGATGGCGGTAAAATGCGAATTATGTCAGAAGATCGTGTAAAAATGCGAATTATGTCAGAAGATCGTGGGAAAATATGCGGATTTCGTCGATAGATCGTAAAAAATACGCGAATTTCGTAGAAAAAACGTAAATTTCGGACAAAGATCGTTCAGAAAACGCAAATTTCGGACAAAGATCGTTGAAAAAACGCAAATTTCGGCTAAAGGACGAGGAAAAAACGCAAATTTCGGCTTAAGATCGTTGAAAAAACGCAAATTTCGGCTAAAGATCGAGGAAAAAACACAAATTTCGTCAAAGGATCGAGGAAATAACGCGAATTTCGTCAAAGGACCGTTGAAAAAACGCGAATTTCATTAAAAGGATCGCATAGAAATGTGAATTTCGTCAAATGGTCGGGGAAAAACAAATGAATGTTTCCTATTTTTATAAAGAGAAGATATCCAATTGACTTTCTTCTTTTATAACTCTGGTGAATTTTGTTAAATTGATGGTAATTTAACATGCAAAAAAAAAAAAAAAATTGTTAATGCTAGAAGAAATAAAATGAAAATATGATAGAACTTGAATAATTTCATTTGCTGTAATTTATACTTCTACCATCAATGTAATTTGTATTTTAGTATTCTTTGAGTTTTTTTAAACTTTCTTTTAAGGTACTTTTATTTATTTTGATATTTCTTCCTGAAATGATTGAGCACTTTTTCTTAAACTGTTGCTTCCACATGTAGTAAACTGTAAAATTTTTGCTTCATACCCATTTTTCTGCAATTTATATGTTAAACTGCATATTGTTAATTACTAGTTGTTAAGGTAGTGAACTTAGTTTTACTATAATCTAAAAGTGGATATGAATAGGATATTTTTCAAACTGTGTAATGTAATCAAACATTAAAAAAAAAGAAAGGAAAAGACAACTACCTTAGAAATTAACAAGATTGATCTGCAGATATTTGAGGTAATATTTTTTTTTTTCATGCCATTTATGGGTAGATATTTTTAAAATTACAAAAACATTGTGTATAAGTATGCCCATGCACATTCATGAGTATTTCCCAATTTTATGTGTCATAGCATGTCAACTTCATTGTTTTAGCTCTAGCCTCTGTGAATTAAACTTTTCAAATACTGTTTCCATGAATATGAATGTTTTGCATGCATATGCACTTATTTTTTTTAATTCGTTTCAACATAATTCAATGTTACTACGTATAATGTTTGACGTGTTGGGTTTTGTCTAAGTGGTGCTTCGGTGCGTGCGTACGTGCTCATTCAGTGGGGAAGGAGGGGGGGGGGGGAATCAGGGTTGTAAAAAACCCGGGTTTTTTAGAAAAAACCCAGCCCGGGTGGGTTTTATTAAAAAACCCGGGTTAAATGGGCAATTTTCCCCGAGTAAATTAGATTGCCAAAATGTGGACGATGATTCCACCTTCCTCACAAATAATAATCTTCAGAGTTGCCACTGTATAGGGAAAACTAGAAAATCTGAGGGAATTTAAAAATGAGTATTAAAAACAAGGAATTTTACTAAACTTTGGTACTTTGCAAAATTTATCCGTTGAAATTTTGAAAATTCTCAGAGGAATTACTCTGGGAAAATTTAATATTTTGCTCAGTAAAGTAAAGCACAAGGAATTTTGATTGCCGAAATAAGTGGCAATCCTGATCTCAAATACAATCTTTGTGAACACTTCATAGTCTAATAGTTGGGAAAGACTTCATAGTCTTAATAATGATCTCACCATTTTTCTCTGTTCTTAAAATACATATATAGATATGATCACTTTAATTTAAATAACAAACAAAGGTACTTCTTAGTTATCCCGTCGACCACTTTCGCCAAATTTAACTCATTGACATAATTTTTATTTTAAATAACAAAAGATCAAATAAATTAGTAAAACATTAATAAAAATACAAATAAAACGTCGAATTAATGGTTTTATTGGCATTTAATCTTACAATTAATTAATTAATGGCAACCATTATTGCCATTTAATCTTACAATTTGGGGACAGTAATTTGGTCAACGGGATAACTAAGAAGTACCCAAACAAATTTTAAATTGCAAAGCTATCAATTGTGTGTTTTCCAATTGTTTCCAATCTAAAAGTGCAAGTAAATTAATATAATACAAATATATTTTCCAAGATTCAAAGAAGTGAATAAATAAAACAAAATAACCATAAACTGTTAACAATTACATCATCTGTTCTTTTCTAGAAATATATTTTTAAAAACCCGGGTTTTTTACCTGGGCTTTTTATAAAAAACCCAGCCCGGGCGGGCAGCTGGGCGGGTACCCGGGCAGCTACCCACTACAACCCTGGGGGGAATTCAAAATATTTTCAGGCTTGTCCAAATTTCAAACTTGCACCCATGGCTACGCCGAATACGCAGTGAATATTACACAACTCTTCCAAGATATTTTAATTTCTGATCGGAAACAAGTTGTTTTTAGGTGCGTTCATAATTATATAAATACATAGCACCTATAGTCGTCGTTCAGTCCGTCTGTCTGTCGCATATAAGAGCAAAAACTACCCAACCGAATGGTCTGAAATTTTAAATATATAATGGTTGCAAAATTTTGTCGAGTCATTTCAAATTTTATGAAAATCGGATGTATAGTTTAATGACTGGGACAGTCAAAATTTTCCATTACATTATGGCCAATAGAAAAAAATATTGCAAGTGCATTTTAATGATGTTACAGCCTTTTGAACAGAATGAAATTGATATGCACTGATGAAGTGCACCAAAATATACATTCAGTACAATATGCAGTGCAAAAAATGTTTCTAAAACTAATTATAGTATGAACTGTAACTGCACCTCATTTGCCACGTTTAACGTGCAATTTCCAACTTGTTACATTTGATGAGCATTTGTATAACTTATTTTCAGCAAAATTTGAAATTCTGAAGCAAACTGAAAAATACATTTTTTTAAACTATCAAAAGTAAGATGTGGAAGAAAAATGCAAAAAATTATCGTGCTAAACACATTTAAACGTACGCCATACGAAAGGCCTAGAAAACACTAAAAAACGCACAATCTGACAACCCTAAGTACATATCTACATATAAATAATATTTTTCTGTCTTTTTATTTTATTAATTTTTTAAATGTTATTTTATGTATAAAAACATTTTTTAAAGCATTTTATAGATGCATTAATAGTGTGATGTAAGATACTCCGATTTTAAGATGCTACTCTCACAGCAGCTCAAAGAAACTTATGGTGCTGCCATCTAACGTGGACTTGTAGAAGTATTTTTAAAATCGTAATACTAATGTTTAATACAGTACAAAGTCCAAAGTTCGGACTTTCAAGCGGCAGTATTTAAGAAAGAAGTGAAAAAACAAAATTGTTAAAACAAAAAAAGGTCTAGAGCAACGAAGCTTTATTACTGAATCTTAACTCATGCCTATGTACAGAATAAAAGAAAAACTTCTTAATGATATACCTAAGTTAATAAAGCAGACCACATTAACTAAAATGTTCAGTAGTTCAGAAAGTTACAATTTCTTCTTAAATTGTTTGTTCCCTTAAGGCTGTTCTCAACTGCTCTGCTCAACAAGCGCAAAACGTTTTGACACATTTATAAATTCATTTTTTTAACTGAAAGGAAGGAATTGGAAGGCCTGACTATGGAAGCGATTTGGAATTGAACTGTCTTTTCCATTTTGTTGATAAATAAATTACCTATTGAGTTATAAGCGATTTTGATCATGTGACAAAGACGTTTTTCACCCTTCCTTGTGTGGTTATTCTTCTTTCACACGGGAATTCGGTTCAAAACGCCCAGTTTGACACTATTTTCTGAAAGATCTATTGCGTTTGCAAAAAAATGGAAAAAACAGCTCGATTACATAGTTTCTGAACAACAACACTTGCCAGTTTCATGCATCTTCGAACAAAAATAAATTAAAACTTATGTCATAAAGTTGCCCTTTCGGATTTGAGAACAGACTTAAATAAATGTTTTTGTGTTACTTTTTATTTTGTTATGATTTATTTAATGAAAATGATTGTTTAATTTAATATTAATAGTTGTTATATGCAATTTTTAACATATGAACATCATATTTTTCCTTTTTATGTAATGAATTTTCTTTTCCTTTTTATTGGGAAAGCAATATTTTTGATGACCCAAAGTTCGAAAAAATCCGAAGTTCATACTTAGTAAAGTCCCAAGGATTCCGGACTTTAGACTTTGTACTGTAATATGTAATTAATAGATTCTTTTTAAATAAATTATTTTTATACATTAAAAAAAATTTGAAATTTGGGTTGAGAAATCTTTCAGATGTTTTATTTGAGAATCTTTTGAATATCAAATATCTAGTACATATAAAATATCAATATACGGTAGGTAACATACAAAAGTATCCAAAACAAAAAAATTACTGGTTATTCATTTTTTTAAACATTGACACAACACAATGGTAATTTAAGTTTCAGTTTCTTGTCATTGTCAATAATTTTTTTCTGCAGCCTATGAACACCCATTACTTCTTGCTCCAAGATAAAATTTTGTTTTCAAGAAAATTTAAATATTTATATCTCATTCATATTTATTCCTGCATTTGAACCACTTCCAGCATGATATTGTGATATTTTATTTTCATGTCATAAACACACTTCTCAGACTTATGGCAAATTCTTTCACAAGAAAATTCACTGACGGTGTAGCTTGAAAAATTGAAAGTGCTATATAAATCAGGATTTCTTGTTATTCCAGGCATAATTTCTTAGAAAATCTCATATGGCATGCAAAAGCAGGTATAAATGTACTAGCAGAAATTTTACTGAAGGAAATATTCATGTATATTCTAAAATAAACAAAACTATGTTGAGATAAAGTCAGTTAGAGTTTCCGTTTCATCGGTGCTTGAGCAAAGCAAATGTTTGTATCCATGGTTTGCATTATAGATAACCAACCAAACAAACATCAATGCCTATTTAAAATAAAAATTTCTATTTTAATTTAGTTGTTACTTTTACTTAGCTCAAATTATTATTTTTGAAAGCAGGATACAAAATATATGATTTTCTTAACACGTTGAGTGCCACGATGACTGATACTGAAGCACTGAAAATTTACAATGTTTAAAGTAATTTTTAAGAAAGTATAATCCTGTAATAAATAAAAGGTAGGTAAATTTTAAATATTTGTTCAGTAATTATTTAAAACAATGTATATTTTTTCAGTTTTGTATCATATTTTAGACGTCAGCCTTCGGTGAATGACGCGTTTTAAACGGAAAGTTCGCTGTCAGCCACCGGTGGCTGACGTGGCGCTTAACGTGTTAAATTGCAGTTTATTTCATTGAAACGTTGATAATTCATGGGGAAAAAAAACATCATTTAACTTCATCTATGAGCTTATTTGTTAAAATAATTTTCATTGTTTACATTCTAACATGTAGTGCGGATTATACATTTTGCAGATTTCACAAAGTTGACTGTATTTAAATTTATGAAACCAGTAAACAGTACATTGTGAATATTGTACAATTATAGCCCTATCATTAGATTTTAATAGAATAAAATATCTTTGAAATTCTTTTCTGTTAGTTTTTTCTCTCCAAGTAAGGTATTAAAATTGTCTATGCTACATGTATAGGTCAAAGTTAACTTTTTTACTCACTGGCCTCTGGCCAGTACATGGATTTTTTTCACTGGCCAGCGGCCAGTACATGGATTTTTTTCACTGGCCAGCTTTTTTAACAAACAAATTTACAAATACCTGATAAAAAAAATGGGCGTTTTCTAAGTATTAATATAGTAATTTACCAACATCCCTTATTTATCCTTTGATAATATACTCCATGGAAATAACTGGCATTCCATTCAATAGAGAAATCTAAAGTTCGGTGGCCCTGTGTAATTACGTGCCAGAAGACAATAAGATCTCGATATCTAGAAAAATATAAAAGATAAAGTTTCCAAATTTGGCATGGAGTTGACTTAGTACTATAGCTTTTGCATGAAACATTCATTTTATCCAAAATATTTTCTATTTTTTTTTTTTTTTTTTTTTTTATAAAATTGAATTTTTCAAGTGACCTACAATTACCCCAGTATTGGAGTAAATGTGGGTATGTTACCTGTCTTTGTGGTTTAGATTCAACGAAATACTCCTACATAGCGAAGTCAGCTCAATCCGCCTAATTCAGAACAGAGTGCTAGAAAGAGAAGGAAAACAAGGAGACCACCCTCATATACACAGTAACATACAAGCTAAAATATCAAATGTGTATACAGTAACATACAAATGTATCAAGGGAGGTCAGGTAAATATGAAAAAAAAATGACAAATGGGAGAAAAAAAAATACAAAGGTGATAGAATTGGATGTTACCTGTCTTAGCAGTATAGATAACATATAATAGTATCGAAGGAAGGCAGATAAATGTGAAAAAACTGATAAAATATATCATAATAATATATATTCCAAACGAAAAAGGTCAAGAACATACACTAAAAATATTTATGTGCTTAAAAGACATCACTTTACTAAAAACACATTAAAAGTATATTAAATTATATTGACATGTTTCAACTCTTTCATTGAGTCATCATCAGAATATATAACACACTACAAACACAATGCACATGAAAACTGGAAAAAAATGGTTATCGAATACAAGTTAACATACAACACCACCTCATATTTTCGAAATCACCCATGTCCCCACAATGCAGCGACCTCGCAAGTTGTCCAACCACTCAATCCAAATATTCGGGATGTGAAAAAATGAAGTATAGTTGCAATTCCTTGAATCCCTTAAATAAATCTCAATGTACTCCCTTATAAATTACTGTAAATAAAAATTAGATCTGTAAATCTAATCTGGGGATATTGCTTTAGATGCCTCGTTTACTCTGGACCTTTTACCGAGACTGGATGCGTTTCAGAGTTTTGAACATGAAATATTGAGGTCAGACAGAGAGCTTCTTAATCTGCGTTTTTTTAACAATGATTTACAGATCTAATTTTTATTTACAGTTATTTATAAGGAAGCCCATTGAGATTTATTTAAGGGGTCCAAGAGTTTGCAGCGATACGTTATCTTTTTGCTTCCTGAATATATAAATTGAGTGGTTGCGCGATATCGAAAATATAGGGGGCGTTGTATGTTAACTTATATTCGTTGATTATTTTTTCTGGTTTTCATGTGCATTGTGTTTGAATAGCAGATGGGGACAGCTTAATGCAACAATGTTAAAAAAGCGCCTGCTAATAGAAGAAGGGAGAAGGAAATCTCGTAGGGATTTCTTCAAACCTGGTTCGAAGCACAGGGGAAAAATAATAATAATAAGCTTTTACATTTTTACTGACGCCACCTACCAAAAATATTTGAAAATAATATTAAAAACGAAATCTTTAGAATATAATCTTTCCAAAATTGTAGTAAGGGGCGGTCCATAAATGATGTCACACTTTTTTTCAATATTTTTGAACCCCCCCACCCCCACCCCCTCTTGTCACATGTCAGGCTATAGGGGAGATGGGGGCACATGTGAACAGTTCGCATAAATATAGCTTTTTCTTATAATTGGATTAATTCTTATAAATAAAAACTAGTCAGTATAGTAAACAGAACTTTCTTTTACACATGGTATTTTTTTTTAAATCACCTGTATAGTCTTTCTTACATTTTTTAATTGTTTTATAAATTCAAAAAATTGTTCACATGTGCCCCATCAGCGGGGTAGTTGTGAACACTCATGGGGACACATGTGAACAGAAGGTAAAAATGTCCTTTGACATGCTTTTTCTCCTGTTATTAATTTCTTATCATAACAATTACTTATATTATCAGTTAAATTCACCATAAAGAAGAAAAAATTTTTTTTGTTTTCTAGTTTCTGAGTGCTATGTTTAAACAAAAGGTTTAAAATGAAACTAAATATATATAAAGCTGTTCTGACACCATACCCAAGAATTATATTAGTTACCAATTTGAAAATTTTACATTTTAAAAATGTTACTGATAGCCATCCCAATTCAAATTATCATATTCATAGCTGTTGTTTGAGAGATGGAAGTAAGCCATCACTGGAAGTTTGAGACAAATGAAAAGAAAAAAAAATTACAAAGTTGTTTGTCATAATACTCTTTGTATTAAGAATACATAAAAAATATTGTTTTAAACCGTTTACTAAAATAGTACATAACACTTACTGCATTTTAGGAAACATTGAATTTCTTTAAATTATAATTGAACTCAAATGAGCTTCTTGCTCTTTGTGTACTTCCTGACAAATGTGGAAGTGGAAGTTTCAATACAATATCCCCTTCTTGTGTGACAGAAATGTCTACTATTTCAGGGAAATTATATGAATTGGATCTGAGATTCTTTCTCAGGAATTTAACATACATTTATCATTATCAATTCTTTCTATTCGCCCAACAGAGAAAGTTTTTGATTTTTGTGAACTGTTCATATCTGCCCCAACTACTCTGTTCACAAGTGCCCCGCATGGCTAAAGGGGGTATTTTAAAAATTTTTAAATCACATGGTTCAATTTCAGACAGTCCCCTAATCACATTTTAAGTGTTTTTCTAGCATATTTTTAAAATTTTAATAACCCGGAGCTCAAAGGGTTAAGACAAACAAAATGTCGAAAAGCTTCAAAAAATTTTTACCATATGTCTACAGGTGCTGTCATCTTTGGTAATTCTTTTCAAATAAAAAAACTTATAATAACTATTGAAAAACTGTGATGTTCACATCTGCCCCCTGTTCACATGTGCCCCCATCTCCCCTATTACATAAACATATACTTGCAGTTCAGAAACAAAGCACTGCATTATAGATCATATTTAAAATTTTATTTTTAAACTTTAACTATGTGTTTTAATGACATTTGTGAGCATAACTATAAACATTATTTGTGTGCTTATTTTGTATGAAATAAGATTAAGGTTTATGACAAAAAACATAATTAATATACAATAGTAATAAAATATGACAGAGCAATTGAAAACAGTAATATTTTGGAATTTGAAATAGAATTTAATATATTTGGCTTTAAATATTATCCTTACTTTATGAATACAAAATACTTTAATTTCAAAATTTAATCTGCTGATTTTTAATGCTTTTATTTTAACCAAAATGTGTGATGTCACACTTTTTCTTACCCCCTTGTCACAATTTCACGAACCCCCCTCCAAGCGTGACATCATTTATAGATGGCCCCTAAGAAATGTTTAAATAAGTAAACAAATATCTACAACTTTTACTTTTAAAATTTAAAAGCAGTTCATCTTTTATGTCATAATACTGTTATTTATTAATTAAATCATTTCATATAAATAAATTGATAGGATCCTAACAGCTTTAAGAAAATTAGTTTCCAAGGGATACAATAAAATTATTATTTCTTATGTTAAGCTAAATCTTTTGACTTCACTGTCAGTCAAGGCTTTAGAAAACAGTAAATATGATTTAACTAACATACACTTCTATAATTAAAATATACATAATTTAATACTTGTTCCCTAAGTATAATTGTGTATATGAAACTATTATTATATATAATACGTCAATGTGGGTTAATTTTTTTTTCTTACTTTAGAAAGAGTTAAAAGCTATTACTATTTGTCTTCGCTTTGTTCCTAATTTAACATGTTTCTTTGTTTAAAAAAAAAAAAATCCGAATTGAGAGTACACAGTTCAATTTTTTTTTTAAATTATTACATTGAACTAAACATATTTTAATTTTATGATTCTTTCAGTTCCTATTTTATAGCAAATGTTTAATGAGAGCATCTCATAAACTTTTTAACATTAGAATATTAATCATTATAATGCATTCTCTTCAAGTATTAACATCTTAAATTATAATAAAAATATGAGAAAAATAAAATATAAACACTCAATAAAATATAAAACACATGGATAATTAGAGTACCAAGTACAAACGAACACCAGCACAATCAAAATAACGTGCCAAAGCCGGCTAGGGATTTTTGGATTTTCCCCCCATATCGTTATGTGTCCAAGTTTGTGTTTCTAGTTCTGTTATGCATTATGATGATGACTCAGTGAAAGAGTTGAAGCATATTAATTTAGGTTTTAATATACTTTTAATGTGCTTTTAGTAAAGTGACGTCCTTTAAGCAAATAAATAATTACAGTGTATGTTCTTGACTTTTTCGTTTGGAATACATGTTATTATGATATGGTTATTAGTGGACGTAGTTAAGACTTTTTACTCTTATATATTTACATTGATAACTGATAAAAGAACGAAAAAATACAAGGGTGATAAAATTGAATGTTACCTTACTTAGTGGTGGAGATTCCCCAAAATACTCCAATATAGGCAGATCAGCTCTATACACTTTATCCATCCAATTCAGAAGAAAGTGCTAGAACGAGAAAGAAAACGAGGAGACCACCCTCATATACACAGTAACATACAAGATAAAATTTCAAATGTGTATACAGTAACATACAAAAGTATCAAGGGAGGGCAGATAAATATGAAAAAAAAAAGATAAAAGGACGAAAAAAATACAAGGGTGATAGAATTGCATGTTACCTGTCTTAGAAGTTTAGATTCCCAGAAATAACTAGAGTTCAGCGAAGTGAGCTCCATATACATAATCCGCCCAATTCAGAACAGAGTGCTAGAATGAGAAAGAAAACGAGGAGACCACCCTCATATACACAGTAACATACAAGATAAAATTTCAAATGTGTATACAGTAACATACAAAAGTATCAAGGGAGGGCAGATAAATATGAAAAAAAAAGATAAAAGGACGAAAAAAATACAAGGGTGATAGAATTGCATGTTACCTGTCTTAGAAGTTTAGATTCCCAGAAATAACTAGAGTTCAGCGAAGTGAGCTCCATATACATAATCCGCCCAATTCAGAACAGAGTGCTAGAATGAGAAAGAAAACGAGGAGACCACCCTCATATACACAGTAACATACAAGATAAAATTTCAAATGTGTATACAGTAACATACAAAAGTATCAAGGGAGGGCAGATAAATATGAAAAAAAAAAAAAAAAAAGATAAAAGGACGAAAAAAATACAAGGGTGATAGAATTGCATGTTACCTGTCTTAGAAGTTTAGATTCCCAGAAATAACTAGACTTCAGCGAAGTGAGCTCCACATACTTAATCCGCCCAATTCAGAACAGAGTGCTAGAATGAGAAAGAAAACGAGGAGACCACCCTCATATACACAGTAACATACAAGATAAAATTTCAAATGTGTATACAGTAACATACAAAAGTATCAAGGGAGGGCAGATAAATATGAAAAAAAAAGATAAAAGGACGAAAAAAATACAAGGGTGATAGAATTGCATGTTGCCTGTCTTAGAAGTTTAGATTCCCAGAAATAAGTAGAGTTCAGCGAAGTGAGCTCCATATACATAATCCGCCCAATTCAGAACAGAGTGCTAGATAGAGAAAGAAAACGAGGAGACCACCCTCATGTACACATTAACATACAAGGTAAAATATCAAATGTATATACAGTAACATACAAAAGCATCAAGGGAGGGCAGATAAATATGAAAAAAAATTATAAATGGGCGAAAAAAATACAAGGGTGATAGAATTGCCTGCTACCTGTCTTAGCAGTTTAGATTCCCAGAAATAACTCCAGTTCAGCGAAGTGAGCTCCATATACATAATCCGCCCAATTCAGAACAAAGTGCTATAAAGAGAAAGAAAAAGAGCAGACAACCCTCATATATACATTAACATAAAAGGTAAAATATCAAATGTGTATACAGTAACATACAAAAGTATCAAGGGAGGACAGATAAATATGAAAAAAAGGATAAATGGGCGAAAAAAATACAAGGGTGATAGAATTACATGTTACCTGTATTAGCAGTTTAGAATCCCAGAAATAACTCCAGTTCAGCGAAGTGAGCTCCATATACATAATCCGCCCAGTTCAGAACAGAGTGCTAGAATGAGAAAGAAAACGAGGAGACCACCCTCATATACACAGTAACATACAAGATAAAATTTCAAATGTGTATACAGTAACATACAAAAGTATCAAGGGAGGGAAGATGAATGTGAAAAAAAAAAACATAAAAGGAGGGGGGGAAAATGCAAGGGTGATAGAATTGCATGTTAGCTGTCTTAGCAGTTTAGATTCCCAGAAATAACTCCGGTTCAGCGAAGTAAGCTCCATATACATAACCCGCCCAATTCAGAACAGAATGCTAGAAAGAGAAAGAAAACGAGGAGACCACTCTCATATACATAGTAACATACAACGTAAAATATCAAATGTGTATACAGTAACATACAAAAGTAGCAAAGGAGAGCAGATATATATGAAAAAAAATGATAAATGGGCGAAAAAAAACACTAGGGTGATAGAATTGCATGTTACCTGTCTTAGCAGTTTAGATTCCCAGAAATAACTCCAGATCAGCGAAGTGAGCTCCATATTCACAATCCGCCCAATTCAGAACAGATAGCTAGAAAGATAATGAAAACGAGGAGACCACCCTCATATACACAGTAACATACCAGGTAAAATATCAAATGTACATACAGTAACATACAAAAATATCAAGGAAGGACAGATAAATATGAAAAAAAAAATGATAAATAGGCGAAAAAAATACAAGGGTGATAGAATTGTATGTTACCTGTCTTAGCAGTTTAGATTCCCAGAAATAACTCCAGTTCAGCGAAGTGAGCTCCATATACATAATCCGCCCAATTCAAAACAGATTGCTAGAAAGATAACGAAAACGACGAGACCACCCTCATATGCACAGTAACATACAAGGTAAAATATCAAATGTGTATACAGTAACATACAAAAATATCAAGGAAGGACAGATAAATATGAAAAAAAAAATGATAAATAGGCGAAAAAAATACAAGGGTGATAGAATTGTATGTTACCTGTCTTAGCAGTTTAGATTCCCAGAAATAACTCCAGTTCAGCGAAGTGAGCTCCATATACATAATCCGCCCAATTCAAAACAGATTGCTAGAAAGATAACGAAAACGACGAGACCACCCTCATATGCACAGTAACATACAAGGTAAAATATCAAATGTGTATACAGTAACATACAAAAGTATCAAGGTTGGGAAGATGAATGTGCAAAAAAAAAAAAAAAAAAAAAAAAAAATACAAGGGTGATAGAATTGCATGTTACCTGTTCTTAGCAGTTTAGATTCCCAGAAATAACTTCGGTTCAGCGAAGTAGCTCCATATACATAATCCGCCCAATTCAAAACAGAGATCTAGAAAGAGAAAGAAAATGAGGAGACCACTCTCATGTACACAGTAACATACAAGGTAAAATATCAAATGTGTATACAGTAACATACAAAAGTATCAAAGGACAGCAGATATATATGGGAAAAAAAATGATAAAAGGGCGAAAAATAAATACAAGTGTGATAGAATTGCATGTTACCTGTCTTAGCAGTTTAGATTCCCAGAAATAACTCCAGTTCAGCGAAGTGAGCTCCATATACATAATCCGCCCAATTCAAAACAGATTGCTAGAAAGATAACGAAAACGACGAGACCACCCTCATATACACAGTAACATACAAGGTAAAATATCAAATGTGTATACAGTAACATACAAAAGTATCAAGGTTGGGAAGATAAATATGAAAAAAAAATGATAAATGGGCGAAAAAAATACTAGGGTGATAGAATTCCATGTTACCTGTCTTAGCAGTTTAGATTCCCAGAAATAACTCCAGTTCAGCTATGTGAGCTCCATATACATAATCCGCCCAATTCAAAAGAGGGTGCTAGAAAGAGAAAGAAAACGAGGAGACCACCCTCATATACACAGTAACATACAAGGTAAAATATCAAATGTGTATACAGTAGCATACAAAAGGATCAGGGTACACGACATTTCGGTCCCGACACTTCGGTCCCGCCATTTCGGTCCCGCCGTTTCGGTCCCGAGACATTTCGGTCCCTGGCCATTTCGGTCCCGAGACATTTCGGTCCCGAGACATTTCGGTCCCTGGCCATTTCGGTCCCGAGACATTTCGGTCCCTGGCCATTTCGGTCCGGAGACATTTCGGTCCCTGGCCATTTCGGTCCCGAGACATTTCGGTCCCTGGCCATTTCGGTCCCGAGACATTTCGGTCCCTGGCCATTTCGGTCCCCAGCCATTTCGGTCCCTGGCCATTTCGGTCCTTAGCCATTTCGGTCCCTTGTCATTTCGGTGCCCACCACCTTATAACTCGTATTCTAATTGTCGTGGGCCGCCAAACGCTGTAATTTAAACATTATTTGGGACCTTTTTAAAATTTTTTAACACCCCCACCCCCCAAATTAAAAAAAAAAAGCTGAATATAACAGTCCGATAAATTTAAAGTTTTATAACTCGTGATAATGAAATCACAGCGAGCTGAAAATTTGTTTGATTGAACAATGTGATATAATTTTACAAGGGACATTGTCTTATTATTATTATTATTATTTAACAAAATGGATTTTTTAGGCTGTATTATTTGTTATTAATATTAGGTATTTTATCTATACTATAAACTGCCATAGATGATTTTTTGGTTGTTTTCATACGTTTTTTAGAACCTTTAAATTATCATCATTAATTAAATAATTTAAAAAACTGTTCTTATTTTTTCTCCTTCTTACAATTAGATTAATAATAAATGTCTTCAATAATTCAATTGGACACTTATAAGCTATTGTAGGTAAATATTTCCTCAAATCATTCTTCTATATCCTCTCCTTTAATAATTCAGAAATGAGATATATTTATTGAAGCAAAAATATTTAATTTTTCTTATTACTTTTATAATACAAAGTTATAATTTTGCTTTCATAAGTTACTTTACCATTATAAACATTGGGAAAACAATGGTGATTTGGTAATTAGGTGTGCCAGGAAAAATATTTTGTTGTCAGAAAACTCCACCCACCGCTTCATTTTTTTTAAAAAATAATTATTGGTTGCATTTTTAACAGTCTTCTCACCCATTGTTGACGATTTTTGTGAACTAATTTTATTGAAACTGGGCCTATTTCTTTGTAATAAGATGATTATTTTTTATTTTATGTAATAGTGTAAGTATTATTTTAATTAATTTTATTTCCAATTTTTAACTGACAAAACTTAGGTTTTTAGATGCGTTCGTAATTATATAAATACGTAGCACCTATAGTCGTCGTTCAGTCCGTCCGTCTGCCCGTCTGTCTCCGCATATAACAGAGCAAAAACAACCCAACCGAATGGTCTGAAATTTTAAATATATGATTGTTGCATAATTTTGTCGAGCCATTTCAAATTTTATGGATATCGGATGCATAGTTTAATTACAGGGACTGTCAAAAGTTTTTCTTTACATTACGGCCAATGGGAAAAAATTATTGCAAGTGCATTTTAATGATGTTACAGCCTTCCGAGTGGTCTGAAATTTTAAATATATAATTGTTACAAAATTTTGTCGAGCCATTTGAAATTTTATGAAAATCGGTGTATAGTTTAATTACAGAGACAGTCAAAAGTTTTGCGTTACATTACGGGGAATGGGAAAAAATTATTGCAAGTGCATTTTAATGATGTCACAGGCTATGCACTCATGAAGTGCAAAAAAAAAATATATACATTCAGTACAATATAGGGTGCAAAAAATAATTATAAAACTAGTTATAGTACGAACGCACCTCATTTGCCACGTTTGACGAGCAATTTCCAACTTGTTTGTATTTGTCGTTTATTTATTGATTTTTAATATTACCCTTTCCCTCCCACTTTCCCAGAAAAAAAAATTAATAATTTTTTATTTTAGTTTTATTATTAATTATATTAATAGTTTTAAATTTCGGTGACTTTAAATATAAAATAAATAAACATGTAAAAGATAAATTTCAGTTTATAACTACTATATGATAAATTGAATATAAAATGTATTATGTATTGAGTTTATTTTAAAGTAAAAAAATGTAATGTATATTAATAATATTATTAATTTAATAAATTAAGGATACATTAAATAAAAAATATATTTAATAAAATATTAATTTAATTTTTATACTAAAATTCCTAACTTTTTTGAGAATTAATTAATAGCAATTATTAGTAGCAATTATTAATAGCACTTAAAGTTTTTATTCAAAAGTTTTAATTTATAATTTCAAAAAAATAATATAGGATTTTTTTGAAAAATCAGTCAAAAACATAAAGTCTAAGTAATAATTAATTAATTAATTAAACATAATAATAATAATAATAATAATAATAATGCAATATTGTGCAAATACGTAAAAATACCTTTTAACAGTGTTAGGTGATATTATGCAGATTTTAATTTTTTAAGTACAGTTATAATTTACAATTCGCAAAAACTAAGAAATTATTAATTAATTATAAAGCAAAAATAATATTATAAGCTAACTAATAAATGAATAAACAACATGTTTATCTTCAGAACCCTTATCACTTTTATACATCCTAATGAAGTTAATAACGTTATAATAATCGAAAATTAAAAAAAATATACATTTGCATTTACCCTATAAAAACTATTATATAGTTCATGTAATAGTTTTTAAACAAGCAATTGATAAATTAGTTATCTAAACAATTAATAATTAAAATAATTTTAAATTGATAAATACGTTTAATAAAAACAATTCAATTTTTGAATTTTTTTTTTTTTTACTTAACAATATAACTATGCGTGTTTTCAACTTGTCGTGCAAGTTAAATTCATGCTGTATCAAATTTATTGCAAACTAACGGCAAACAAGTAATCAAAAATACTGCAAACTTACTGCAAAGTAGTAATCTTTCCATATCACACTATAAGTTTAACCCCTTCGAAGGGGTCAATAGACCTGATCAGGTCTATTGATGCGAAAGCGCCGTCAGAAGGCGCATGCATAGGGTTTATCACCATAAACAAGTTTAGGTAATATTTGTACTTTTCATTTCGAGCATTTTTTGGTATTTAATAAGCATAGCGTTTAGAAAAAACGGTGCCTACCGAATAAAATTTCTGCAATTTCTGCGTATGTGCTGATTCTCATTGTTGTTGAGTCTCTCAACAGAGAGATTTTTTGCTTTCGTGAATTAAAGACAGTCTTGCCATCAGTTTCACAACAAACTACTCATGCAAGTGGGTGATGGTATACCTTGCGGGAGATTTGCTGCGAATTTCTCAATTCAAATTTGTCACGGCAAGATAATATCAGACAAAATCAAACTTTCTGCTAATGTTCATGCTATCTGGGTTACCTCAAAAATTTCCATGGGGAGCGCGGCGGATCGCATGAACGGCTCATGCGATTGACACTTATGTGAAATCATTATCCAATATCTATTACAGCACAAATTCTTAATTCAATGGCAAGAAATTAAACATGAAAATTGCTGTTTTACACTTAACCACTTGGCCCTAACTTTATTGTAGGCAAATGTTATGTAATATGAAACTTGATTTAACCCATTCGCTGCCAAAACTAAGAATTTTCAAATTTTTTGTTGAAGGTCGTTTGCCAGCACAAATTCAGAAAGATAAATTTCGCTTTACTAATACAGCGAAATTTCTGCCAATAAATGAGGCATTTTTTTTTAAATTCTAAAATAGTGGTGACAAAGTAATCAATAAATTAAAGCCACGAGTATACTCGTGAATGACAGCGAATGGGTTAATTAAATTTAACTCCTCAGTATGCGCTCAGATTTTTACATCATAAGTTAATCTTTTTCACTGGTAAATATTAATGTAACTTGAATGTATTATTAGTTGCAGTTATAGAGATTGGCCTTATATTTTTTATCCATGCTTTTTTTTAAAATTAAGAAATTAAATAAGGATATACCTAAATTCTTAAAGTTACTCGAAATACTTCTATCATATATACACACTTTCAAGACAAGGTTCCAAGGACTGGTAAAAAGCTCCATTTTAGACAGGCTTCCATGTAAAGAAGTGTAATTAATTATACTTCTAAGATACACTACCTCAATAAGATTTATTGTTCGTTTCGCAGGGATTCTGAAACTCTTCCGTTTGAGACAGGATTCCGTTATAGAAAGATTCCGCTTTCACAGGTTTCACTATGCTTCACTAAAGAAGGGTGAAAATCCCCTTTTCAGACAGGTTTTCAGCAAATTTAATTGTATCGCAATTCATATTAAGACCATGTAACGCTTACGTTAAAGACAGGATTCTGTTATAGACAATTACTATTTTGACAAGTTTTATTCTATTCATATGATATAAATAAGTATATTTATATAAATACACAAAACTTTTAAAAATGGAACCTGCCTATAACGGAGTTCTGTCTTAAACATAAATGTTCCATAGTGCTACGGAAAAGAATACTATACACATACACCAAATAACACGGAAGTTTTCACCAATATTTACAATTTCACAGGTTTTACTATATATATAACATGAAGGGAAAATTCTGGACCCTCCCCCCCCCCCCCGAAACGAAATCCTGGCTACGCCACTGCATGTCGTCCCGGTTTTTTTAAGCCATTAAAGATGAAAAATGCCGTGTGGCCACAAAAAAGCGCCGGCTGACTAGAACAAAGAGAGCGCGAGTAGAATAATTCTTCTATCTGAATCTTTATTTAGCATAATCAAATGGGAGAAGCCAGGACATCTACACTTGACATATATTGACTTGACAATATATCTACACTTGACAATATATACATGTATAATATTCTTTTGAATGAATAACATATAGATATCAAGAAAAGCCAAATATGTTTTCTAAATTTCCAAATTTCTTCATTGTGATATATTTATAAAATTTCTTAATTTAAAATGAAATTTTACGTAAAAGTGATTCACTATACATTATTATTTTGAGATTTTATGTTATTTTTTTTTTTTTTTTTTTTTTGTATTTTCATTTTTATTTTTTATTTGTCATATTAAAACATGTAGGCTGCTTTAATTCTAAGTATATAAGTCAAATAAATAACAAAGAAATATTTGAAATACAGAATTAATTTTAAATACGAAAAGAATATTTTATGACAATAGAAATTTTAAAATTTTGATTTATGTTTATTGTGCTCGTAGTTTTTGAATGTAATAAGCATATAAAAGTCTTAAATATATTAAAAAGGATTTGTAATTATTGCAAACCACTTCACCGTCGACAGGTATGGGGAAAAAGTGCTTTTATCCCCGAGTTATCTCGGGGCAAACGGTGAAGTGGTTCAAAATTAAAAATATTTTTAAACTTGTCATTCGACACCGGTAGAAATAGCGGTAATATTATTGTTACATGTAAAAAGATTAATGCAAACTTTTAAATAGTTTTTCAAAAAATAGTAAATTAAAATAACTATTAAAATAAAATAGAAAGTTCTAGTCTGTTCCGGTGCAGAATTTAAAAAATAATGTGTCTTTATCACAATTCCATGTTAAGAACACCCTTTTTAAAAAATATGTAAAATGCAATACATTTAAAATTGATGCGCCGTTAAATAATAGGATAAAATAAAGATTTGTAAAAATATTTGCAGATTTTTTCATTATTAATCACATAGTGTGCAAATTATATACAATTGAATATGTGCATTTTGGCATGGGCATTTGCATATGAAAATTAAAGCTCGACTTATAAATATTTTTAAATTGTCTGGACTTTATATTTATGATAGACTAAAATATGAGGAGCTTCTATAAAGAATCCACAGAACTCTCCCTTCCCCCACTCCTGAAAACGATTACTTCTACCATATAAAATTTGCATGGGGTGCTACAATTTCATTGCGAGTTATAAGTGTTTGCGGTTTTCGTGCCCTTATATTCGGTTATACTAAAATTTCAAGGGTTCAGTTAAAAAATCTTATAATGTACCTCCTTTTTTAAAGATTACGTTTACCGTACAAAATATGAGTGTGATTACGATAATTAGAGAGAGAGTTATAAATGTTTTAATTTATCAGGACCTTATACTTAAGATACACTAAAATATATAAAAACCCAACAGAGCCCCCCCCCCCCCTGCCTTATAAAACGATTATGATTATCATAGGAAATTTGTGTGGGCTGCGACAATTTTGATCTGTGTTATAAGTGTTTGCGTTTTCGAGTCCTTATATTCGAGTTATACTACAATTTAGGGAGTTCAGTTAAAAAATTTGATAATGTCCCTCCTTTTATAAAGATTACGTTTACCATACAAATTATGAGTGTTTTGCGATAATTATAGATCGAGTTATAAATGTCTTAATTTATCAGACCCTTATACTTATGATACACTAAAATATAGAAAATGTCAATCCCCCCCCCCCTTGTTTTTTAAAATGATTACCATACGAAATTTGTGTGTGTTTACTAAAATTTTAAGGCCTTTATTTAAAAAACTCTACAATGTCCCCTATAAAATTGTCACCTATTTCAAGTGCACAAAATTTCAGCTTGCTGGAGAAGGGACCGAAATATCTCGGGACCGAAATGTCTTGGGACTGAATTGTCTCGGGACCGAAATGTCTTGGGACCGAAATGTCTCGGGACCGAAATGTCTTGGGACCGAATTGTCTCGGGACCGAAATGTCTCGGGACCGAAATGTCTCGGGACCGAAATGTCTTGGGACCGAATTGTCTCGGGACCGAAATGTCTCGGGACCGAATTGTCTCGGGACCGAAATGTCTTGGGACCGAAATGTCTCGGGACCGAAATGTCTCGGGACCGAAATGTCTCGGGACCGAAATGTCTTGGGACCGAAACGGCGGGACCGAAATGGCGGGACCGAAGTGTCGGGACCGAAACGTCCTGCTTCCAAAGGATCAAGAGAGGGAAGATAAATATGAACAAGTTGGATAAAAAATATTTTTTTTAGTCAATACCTACTTAGGTCATCAAAGAAAAATTTAATGTAATCCCTTACGCTATTATTAGTTTTTGTTTCATTAAAATATCTCAATTTGTTGATTTTCTATAATCAAGTAAGCCCTATTAGTTTATAATGTAAGTCTATGGGAATTTGGCGAAATATTAGAGATATTGCGTAGTTGGCGTCACTTTTGGCGACTTATTTTGGTCACCAAATTTGGCGATAAACTTGGTGCTATTTGGCGACAGAACAGGGTCGCCCCCCCCTATTGCACGTACAATTCATAAAACTCCTAGGTATAACCATTGACGCAAATCTTAACTGGATCCCACACATTAACGACCTAAAACTTAAATTGACAGCATATAATAATTCATTAAGACTAACTTCTAAATTGGGAGGGGTAGACAACAAAACACTGAAGATCTGGTACCTAACAATAATCGAAAGAATAATACTTTATGGGGCCTGTATCTGGGGGGGTAATTTATCATCCATAGCACAGCCTAAACTAAAATCAATACAACGCACTTTTCTCCTACAAATTTCAAGGGGCTACCGCACAATCTCCACAGATGCACTACATATACTTACAGGTATTCCACCCATCACACTTCAACTAGAATACGAACACTCCAAATCCTCAATCCTACAGCTAAAATGTAACACAGTAATAGATTCTCTTTTTCCAAACACAACATTGCAATACAAAGTCAGGAGCTCGCAGCTCCACCCCGCTGAGGAGACTTCACATTTTCAAGTAAACACAACACGCAACAGCTACACACCTGCCCTTAGCGCCACACTCTTCACTGATGGTTCAGGCACAGAGACTGGCGTGGGCGCAGCCTTCTGCGCCACGGAGGGCACGGTTGTGGTCCATCAGTGGTCTGCAAGGCTAGATGATAATAACTCCGTATTCCAAGCGGAGCTGTTCGCAATACTAAACGCATTAGAGTGGGTGGAATCCCACTCTAGCAATAGTATTATCATCTACAGCGACTGCCTCTCTGGCCTGCAGGCAATACAGGCACACAGGACAAAACATCCTCTAGTACTGCAAATCAAACTAAAACTTAAGAATCTCCTACATCGTATCTCACTAGGTCACGTCTCGGCTCACAAAGGTATCTTTGGCAATGAACTAGCAGACAACCTAGCGAAGAAGGCCACACAGAAAGAAACAATAGACACACACCTCCCAGTGCCCCAGTCATACGTCAAAAGGGTCCTTAGAGCAAGGATATTGACGCGATGGCAGGAGTACTGGGATACTTCAAAAAAGGGCAGGCACACATATAAGCTAATTCCTAAAGTTTCTCTCACACTATATAACTTAACACCCTACACCACTAGCTTCTTAACAGGACATGGCCCTTTCATGGCATATCTGGACCGCTTCAAAATAAGATCCACTGCCACTTGCGTCTGCGGTGAAGATGGCACTATAAGTCACCCGTACTACAGTTGTACTCTCACGCAACGCTGGCACTTGAGGCGTCCAGACATACTGCCAGTCAACTGGCTCCAAAACGTCCTTTCCCGCACCCTCCTACTCAACAAATTAAAACACATTCACAATTTCCTTACATACTTAACAAACTTAACTTAAGCCCTGGTTCTGCTTATCCAGTCTCACTGCCACCATATCAATCTTCAAACAGCACCAGAATCCAGTCCTCTTTGTAGGCTCCAGTAAATTCTCCTACTCATCAATGTGTGGTTTCCTACGATCGCAAGAGCCTCTGCTCGTGCTTCTGACCATTCTATCAAGAGACACATCTCCAATGGACGCTTGAGTATCTGCTCGTGCCATCTTACTTGTGCCACACAAAGCATTACATCTCCAATGGACGCTGAGTATTTGCTCGTGCCATCTTACTTGTGTCACGCAAATCATTACATCTCCAATGGACGCTTGAGTATTTGCTCGTGCCATCTTACTTGTGCCACGCATTCCATTCCTTTCCCTTCCTGCCGCCCCTTGTCGCGAGAGGGGTTCATACCCCGGCGGCCAGGATCAGTGATGTTTATTATTATTATTAATATTTATTTTATTTTATTTTTACTTTAAATGTTCTTATACTCCCGCCCTCTGTCGCGAGTAGGCGTTTTCCTGGCGGGAAGGCATTCGTCTAATTTTTGTAATCCCACTTTGTTCTTTTACAAATAAATTCTGGGTTCTGTGGTCGGTGGTGCATAGACGCCCTTAGCGGGTGAGCGTCGCCCCTTGAGCATTTTGTGTTTGTCCGTCTGCATACGGCCGGACAGGGCTGGATTCACTAACGAGCCCCAACGTGTCGGGGAACATACCGGGAGAGACGTTAAGCTCTAAGGGGCAGGCCTAGCCGGCCCTGAGCAGTCTCTCTTAGGCTGCCTAACCCCCCTTATAGGAATGGAGATGCATTAAATGCTGTTCAATAACCAATGGCCGCCATTTTTTCTCCCATATAAAACTAAAATTAATAAATTAAATTTAATCAATTAACTAATATTAAAAAACTGTATTAACATCAAGTGTCATCCACTACAAGTTTAAAAAATTATATTTGAGCTGGAGTGGATAAATAGTAAGTATTTCATTAACAATTGAAAATTTGAACAAGATATGGTGCATTCTCACAAACTTTTGACTTTTATGTCCCTTAATAATAATTTTTATTTTAATACATTCTTTTGTGTTTTTTTAATTTACTATACTGGGGAACATGCCATTGCATGATTGCATAACAATATTAGCCGTTTAGATTCACTGAAATAACTCGAGTTCAGTGAAGTGAGCTCCATATTCACAATCCGCCCAATTCAGAACAGAGTGTTAGAAAGAGAACGAAGACGAGGAGACCACCCTCATATACACAGTAACATACCAGGTAAAATATCAAATGTGTATACAGTAAAATACAAAAATATAAAGGGAGGGCAGATAAGTATGAAATAAAATGATAAATGGGTGAAAAAAATACAAGGGTGATAGAATTGCATGCTACCTGTTTTAGCAGTTTAGATTCCCAGAAATAACTCCAGTTCAGTGAAGTGAGCTTCAAATACATAATCCGCCTAATTCAGAAGAGGGTGCTAGAAATAGAAAGAGAAAGAAAACGAGGAGACCACCCTCATATACACAGTAACATACAAGGTAAAATATCAAATGTGTATACAGTAACATACAAAAGTATCAAGAGAGGGAAGATAAATATGAACAAGTTGTATAAAAAATATTTTTTTTAGTCAATACCTACTTAGGTCATCAAAGAAAAATTTAATAAAATCCCTTACGCTATTATTAGTTTTTGTTTCATTAAAATATCTCAATTTGTTGATTTTCTATAATCAAGTAAACCCTATTAGCTTACAATGTAAGTCTATGGGAATTTGGCGAAATATTCGAGATATTGCCTAGTTGGCGTCACTTTTGGCGACTTATTTTGGTTACCAAATTTGGCGATAAACTTGGTGGTATTTGGCGACAGAACAGGGTCCCCCCTTTTTGTAACCCCCTTATAGGAATGGAGATGCATTAAATGATTTTAATAACCAATGGCCGCCATTTTTTCTCCCAATAAAACTAAAATTAATTAATTAAATTTAATCAATTAATTAATATTTGAAAAAACTGTATTAACACCAAGTGTCATCCACTACAAGTTAAAAAAATTGTATTTGAGCTTGAGTGGATGAATAGTAAGTATTTCATTAACGATTGAAAATTTGAACAAGATATGGGGCATTCTCACAATCTTTAGACTTTTATGTCCCTTAATAATAATTTTTGTTTTAATACATTCTTTTGTGTTTTTTTTAATTTACTATACTGGGGAACATCCCATTGCATGATTGCATAACAATATTAACGAGATAAATAAGTTTTGAACAATGTTGGGGGTCCAAATACCAGGAAAACTCCTTTACCGTCCCATGTCCCTGAAGCTGATTTTTAAGTTTGGAGCTGTCTGTAAAAAATTGTTTCAATAAAAGTAATTCGATGTAATTTTTTTTTCCGAAACTAGGACAATTGTTTTATATAAATATGTAGCAAAAAATTTATCTGCACGCATTTTTACTGTTGATATTATTTTTTTAACTCTGTCCCTGGGTTTTTCATCCTTACCGTCCCTCTTGCTAAACTTATTCAGAAAATCACTTCAGATGCAGCCAGAGAATTTTTTACAAGTTTTTTTTTTTCCTGCAAAAGTATGCTAGAGAAAGAATGTCTAAAAATCTTTGACAGGAAATTTATATCAGAATTTAAATAAGCATTTAAATGTCAATTTCAAGATCATGGCTTTATTGGTAGTCTTACCGTACCCAAGGTTTATTCCTGCACTTTTCGAGGTAAATTAAAAAAAAAATTAATTTAATCAAATGTTAACAACTCTTTCTAAAAATCAATGAACATATTGGCTATCACTTAGTCTTAACGGGATTTTCCTAAAAATAAGTGGTAATTTTCCTTACCGTTCCATCCCTACCGTCCCATTTTTCCCCATTTTGTCCCTCTTTTCCTATACTGTCCCCTTTTTTTACCATACCGTCCCTTCCTTAACACCCCTTTAAGACAATGTTATACAAAAATTCTGTATTAAAAGCACCACATTTTTATTATTTTTTATTTGGATGTTCTGTGGGTACTATGCAAATTCATTATAAGTAAAAACTCAGAAGAAAATAAAAAGTTATAGTGGTAAAATGGTAAGGAAAATTAAACTCGCAAGTTTAACTTAAACCTCAGTTAAATAAAAAATTTTTTGCTGGTGACTATTTTTCTTTTTTTTGAATCATTAAGGCATTTGTCCATCAGATTAAAATGTTACTTTAGCAAGTTTAATTTCACCAAATTTTTATTTCCGAAAGTCAAAAGATTGTGAGAATGCCCCATATATATAGGGAAAGTGTGAACTAATAGTAGAAATTGAAAAAAAAAAAAAAAAAAAGAAAAAAAAAGATAAAATGACGAAAAAATACAAGGGTGATAGAATTGCATGTTACCTGTCATAGCAATTTAGATTCCCAGAAATAACTCCAGTTCAGCGTAGTGAGCTCCATATACATAACCAGCCCAATTCAGAACAGAGAGCTAAAAAGAGAAAAAAAAAACGAGGAGACCACCCTCAGATAAACAGTGACATACAAGGTAAAATATCAAATGTGTATACAGTAACATACAAAAGTATCAAGGGAGGGGAGATAAATATGAAAAAAAATGATAAATGGGCGAAAAAAATACAAGGATGATAGAATTGCATGTTACCTGTCTTAGCAGTTTAGATTCCCAGAAATAACTCCAGTTTAGCGAAGTGAGCTCCATATACACAATCCGCCCAATTCAGAACAGAGTGCTAAAAAGAGAAAGAAAACGAGGAGACCACCCTCATATACACAGCAACATACAAGGTAAAATATCAAATGTGTATACAGTAACATGCAAATGTATCAAAGGAGGACAGATAAATATGAAAAAAAAATGACAAATTGCAGAAAAAAAATACAAGGGTGATAGAATTGGATGTTACCTGTCTTAGCAGTATAGATTCTCCGAAATAACTCCATTTCAGCGAAGTGAACACCATATGCATAATCCGCCCACTTCAGAACAGAGTGCTAGAAAGGGAAAAAGACGAGGAGACCACCTTCATATACACAGTAACTTACAAGGTAAAGTATCAAATGTGTATACAGTAACATACAAAAGTATCAAGGGAGGGCAGATAAATACGAAAAAAATGATAAATAGGCGGAAAAAAAATACAAGGGTGATAGAATTGCATGTCACCTGTCTTAGCAGTTTAGATTCCCATAAATAACTTTAGTTCAGCGAAGTGAGCTCCATATACACACTCCGCCCAATTCAAAACAGATTGCTAGAAAGATAACGAAAACGACGAGACCCCCCTCATATACACAGTAACATACAAGGTAAAATATCAAATGTGTATACAGTAACATACAAAAGTATCAAGGTTGAAAAGATGAATGTGCAAAAAAAAAAAAAAAAAAAAAAAAAAATACAAGGGTGATAGAATTGCATGTTACCTGTTCTTAGCAGTTTAGATTCCCAGAAATAACTTCGGTTCAGCGAAGTAGCTCCATATACATAATCCGCCCAATTCAAAACAGAGAGCTAGAAAGAGAAAGAAAATGAGGACACCACTCTCATGTACACAGTAACATACAAGGTAAAATATCAAATGTGTATACAGTAACATACAAAAGTATCAAGGGAGGGCAGATAAATCTGAAAAAAAAAAATGATAAATGGGCGAAAAATAAATACAAGTGTGATAGAATTGCATGTTACCTGTCTTAGCAGTTTAGATTCCCAGAAATAACTCCAGTTCAGCGAAGTGAGCTCCATATACATAATCCGCCCAATTCAGAACAGAGTGCTAGAATGAGAAAGAAAACGAGGAGACCACCCTCATATACACAGTAACATACAAGATAAAATTTCAAATGTGTATACAGTAACATACAAAAGTATCAAGGGAGGGCAGATAAATATGAAAAAAAAAATGATAAATGGGCGAAAAAAATACAAGGGTGATAGAATTGCATGTTACCTGTCTTAGCAGTTTAGATTCCCAGAAATAACTCCAGTTCAGCTATGTGAGCTCCATATACATAATCCGCCCAATTCAGAAGAGGGTGCTAGAAAGAGAAAGAAAACGAGGAGACCACCCTCATATACACAGTAACATACAAGGTAAAATATCA
The DNA here is from genome assembly GCA_963932465.1 of Maratus speciosus. NCBI lineage: Eukaryota > Metazoa > Arthropoda > Arachnida > Araneae > Salticidae > Maratus > Maratus speciosus. The sequence goes on from OZ010788.1 coordinate 460,781,771, forward strand.
AATGTGTATACAGTAGCATACAAAAGGATCAAGAGAGGGAAGATAAATACAAAAAAAATTATAAATGGACGAAAAAAATACATGGGTGATTGAATTGCATGTTATCTTTCTTAGTGGTGTAGATTCCTCTATATCCTCCAGTATAGGCCTATCAGTTTTGTATACATAATCAATCCAATTCCTAAGAGTTTGGTAGAAAGAGAACGAAGAAACCACCCTCATATAGTAACATAACAGGTAAAATATCACATATGTGTACAGTAACAAACAAAAGTATCAAGGAGGGCAAATAAATGTGGAGGGAAAAAAATGATAAAGGGATAAAAAAAAAAATATTCATCATATTTTAGTTTAAATGAAGTTTTAATTATTTTATAACACTGATAAAGTATATTTGTTATAAAATAAAATATTGAGAAATAAGAAAGGCCTTTTATTTATTTAGTACTCAATATATATCTTCTGAGTAATAACTTTCTCTGTAAATTAATAACCGAAAAAAACTCTTTTGTATCTAAGCAGAAAAGAGAAGACTATAATAATACCTGAAAAAGTTTAAGACTTACCGTCTCCTATAGAGAGTTTTATATATCCACTTTAGAAAGCGTTACAAAGGTATTTCTATCCCCCCCTCCCCCAACCCCCCCCCACCAAGCACACAATAAAAAATTTCATAATAATTATATATGAGTAATTGATGGTTTGTTTATATTTTATAAAATACTAGTATATAACCCCGTCAAAATGACGGTATGTGAAGAGAGATCTTCAAAAAAACGTATGGAAATTTAGATCATAATGATAGAACATAAAGGAGAACAATGAAGATGGGTTTTCAATCACAGTACTTGTACAGAAAAATAATACTCGGTTCGCGGCGGCCGGCGCTGATGCTCCCAGCTTAAGCATCACGTGATTTTGGTGTAGTTTCAAGTTTTGATTATAGATCGCAGCATCAAATTCCATTAAGTATTTTATTATTTTCTTTCTGAGTTTCAAAAATTTCTTTATGATTAATAAATATGAATGAAAAAAAAGAAAAACTGCTTGTTGACAAAGGTATAGGTCTTTTTTTCAGTTTAAGTTCATTGTAAAAAACAAACTTCTCTCAAAATATCTACATTTTCCGCTATATAATCATGAAAATTGTACGTTAGAAAAATATTTTTCCGGCTGAAAAAAAACCCATCATGCATAATTTTAGGACTTTTGCATTTTGTTAATAAAAAATATTATCTTTTGATTTCTTATGAAAAGAACAAAGATATTATGTAAACTACAATTTAAAATTCAGGAATTTGAACTGAAAAATGCCTCATTTGAAAATATTAGAATTACATCCCAAATTTTAAGTATCATAGCATGTAAGTTTATACAGTACAAAACTGAGAAATAATCACCAAATATTACTATACATTTTGGAAAATAATGTACGTCTCCCACGAGGTATCTTATAAAATCTAAATTAGTGCCCCTACAGCTTTTTACAACTGTTACCAATACATTTATATGGGCTTCTAGTGACGAATTTGAGGAAAAAGAACGGACATTGTCACATTATTATCTTCGTTTATTTCCTTGATACTTTTTACAGTAAATAAAGTATATTGTAGAATATTCTATAATTTAACGCAGTTAAAACGTACGAAATTATCGCCAAATACTTATTTCTGAATAACAGATGTCTTGTCGAACACGTCCAAACTTTGGGTAAGACATTATGTGTCCCAGGACATAATTTGTAAGAACTAAAGCTAGTATTAGCCGAGAGGCATAACAAATTCGAACGTATTCGCTTGGCGCTCACTCTGCTACTGATGAATATGAGAAAATTTCATTGTTATAAACTGTTTGCCTCATTGTTGTCCGTTGAACTGAACACGATTGATATTTTACATTGCTAGATTCATAAAAAAATAACTAATGTTACAAGCAATTATTCAATAATGCATTTCCTCTTTTTACATTGTTATATACTTTAAAGTGTACTACGTCATCGATGTCGTAAGTCAAATATTATTAATAAGGATTGGGCAGAAGTAGTCACTGTTATTGAAATTACTGTTGAAAAAGCTGAAGCAGAGTGGTAGAAGGAGAGAAAAAATGAAGAGACCACCCTCATATACACAGTAACATACACAGTAAAATATCAACTGTGTATGCAGTAACATACAAAAGTATCAAGGTAGGGCAGATAAATGTGAAAAAAATGATAAAAGGACGAAAAAAATACAAGGGTGATATAATTGCATATTACATTTCTTAGTAGTGTAGATTCTCCAAAATACTCCAGTATAGGCAAATCAGCTCTATACACAAAATCCATCCAATTCAGAAGAGAGTGCTAGAAAGAGAAAGAAAACGAACTAAAAATCCACCTTTATATACACTGCAGCATACAAGGTAAAATATGAAATGTGTATACAGTAAATACAAAAGTATCAAGGGAGGGCAGATAAATGTGAAAAAAATGATAAAAGGACGAAAAAAATACCAGGGTGATAGAATTGTGTGTTACCTTTCTTAGTGGTGTAGATTCCCTAAAATGCTCCAGTTTATGAAAATCAGCTTTAGTATAGGCAAATCAGCTTTAGTATAGGCAAATCAGCTTTAGTATAGGCAAATCAGCTCTATACGTAATCTATCCAATTTAGAAGAGAGTGCTAGAAAAAGAGAAAACGAGGAGACCACCCTCATATACACAGTAACACACAAGGTAAAATATCAAATGTGTATACAGTAATATATATTATTACTAGGGAGGGCGCATAAATGTGAAAAAAAAGTATAAAAGGATAAAAAAAAGACAAGGGTGATAGAATGCATGTTATCTGTCCTAGTGCTTCATATTCCACAAAACACTCTTGTTTAGCGTCAAGTTCATTCGCTAAATCCGGCCGATTCAGAACTCCACTCCTGTCACAGAGTACTCAGAGTACCTGAACGCCAACTATGTTGATTATGTACCATAAAAAACAAATCGCCAAACTTATCCCTGTATAGAAGAAATATCGGCGAAGAAACTAGTCTTTCCCGATATAGTTTGAAAAACCTAAATTTATTTAGCCGGAAGTTCTTGCTGTTTCCTGGCTGTTTTAATTAAGACGATTGATATTTTACATTGGTATATTTTCTAATAATAAGTATTTGTTTCAAATAATAATTGTTACAAATAATCTGTTACAAACAAATATTAATTGTTATAAGTTATATTTACCACAAACTATTATTCATTCTTGCATCACTATTTTTTCCTTTGTTATGTATTTTCAAGGCATATAGTGTGTAGCATGTGTTAACGAAAAGTCAAGTAATAATGTAAAAAAAGAGATTTTGCTCCAATATTTTGCATAAATATTTTTTCAAACTTTTCGCATATTGTGTGATATAGAGTCTTAGTATATAATTTACAAATGTGTAATTTTATACAGTAGAAAACTGGGAAATAATCACCAAATATTACTATACATTTTGAAAAATACTGTACCTCTCCCACGAGGTATCTTATAAAATCTAAATTAGTGCCCCTACATTTTTTTTTACCGCTGTTTCCGATGTATTTATTTGGGCTTCTAGTGACGAACGCGAGAAAAAAGAAAAGACATCGTTAGAAAGATATTATCATGTTGTTATCTTCGTTTATTTCCTTGATACTTTTTACAGTAAATTAAGTATATTGAAGATATTTCATGTGTTTTTTAGAATGAGTATGTGTTCTTTTCTCAAAAATAACTTCAATAATTACAAATTTTCTGTTTATATTCGATGAATATTTATTTACATTTAATTTGTACATATATTCAGCTTTTAGAAAAATCTTCCTAAATTTCTGGAACTTAACAACCATCCAACCTTCCTACACGATTTTATGACCAATTAAAAGGAAATACACCTATTTTCTTCTCTTAGAAGCCGAGACGAAAATACAGCATGTTTTCATGCTCGAGATTAATTTACTTAAAAATTAATACAATATTGCTTCTATTTTAGAAGACCAAAACAAAACATGCCGCTTGCTTGCTGCGTTCGAATTTACATCATACTAAAAAAAACTAAAGAACAAAAAATGTTTTAATAACAATTCTCTAGCAAATCACGTGGCCCTTGGCACCTTTAGCCTACTGAAAAGAGGCCCGTGCAAGTGAGATGCGAAAATATTCCACAAACTCTCCCCTCCCCCGATGAACAAGGGTTCATCAAAAGGGGATTCAAATTAATTAAAGCAAAAAAAAAAAATAAAATTATTATAGAACAACATCAATAATCCTATACGCAAATATATTACAAATCAAAATATATATTTACATACTGGACTTCAATAAAGGAATAAAATAAAATAATATAAATTTAAATACTCATTGCTGATTACTGTTAGTAAAAATAGAAAGAACAATTCAAATCTATGCAAATTATTTCAAAATAATTCAACACAAAAATTAAACTAAAAATTAGAATTTTAAGAAATATCAATCAAAGACAAAAATTTTAAATTCAAAAGAAGTATTTTTTTTAAGTCAAATGAAGTAAAAGTTTTTGAGTCAAATGAATAAATTACAGCACACAGTCCTCTTCGAGATATAAACCTGCAAAATGCTAACAGGAATTCAGCTGTTTACATGTCTTTCACTAATTCTAAATGAAGTGTTCTTGTGATATAGCACATGTAAATAATAAAATGTAAAATTTATTTTCATTCCTCTTCACATATAGGGTCCCCGCACAATCAAGGCCTGTAACTGAAAACGGCGGAGCTTCGTTAATACGATCACCTGGAAAAGATGCTATAACTTGTTGGCCAGCGCATACGTTAAATTTCTTGCAGATTGTACATTTTTTAGGAGGAATTTTATGCACTGTCTAGATCTTCAAATCCAAAACTTTTCACTAGTTTTTACTAATGTACTTGACACTCCAAATGAAAAACTTTTTCATGTGCATGTTTTACAATTAGTTCAGTAAGTTTATGTTTCGCAGGAATCACAACAGGATGCTTTTCATAAAATGAGGAATTAGACTTTTGTAACCGCCCTCGTACCAACAGCAAACCTTCCTCAGACAACATAAGATTTAACTGAAGCAGATTCGACTGTTTAGGGATACTCTTGTTATATTTCAAGCATTTTATAACTTCAGGAAATCTTTCTTCCTGCACTAGTTTTAACCAAAAATTTTCGGCATGTAACATTTCTTCATCTGATAATTCTGACAAATCTGTTTTTTTTTTTCACATTTACTTTGACATTAGAAATAAATCTAAGAACCCATGTAGTTACTCGATACGATTTCTTTAGCGAGCTATACTTTCTAGATTAAAAATTGGAATTTTATCGGCTTTATTTGTTTGAACAACGCAAGAAATGGTTGCTGCTTTTCGAGACTTCTTTTCAGAAACATTCCTGAAAACAAATCATCAACATAAAAAATCCCTGCCGGCCCGGCCTACAGGCAGAGGTAGATTTCGAAGTCAAATATACTAATTTCACAAACAAAAATTAAATTATAATTAGAGATAAATCCACTTTAACAATTTTATCTGGCCGCTTTTGACGAGTTTTTATTTTATTTTTATATAATAGCTGGTTTTATAAGAATCATGTTAGGGCGGTATTCGAAAAAATACTTTTCCATGCTCAACAACTCGAAATTTTCTGGCATAATTCCAGATTCATTTTTAACATAAAAAAATATGAAACTTGCTGACGTGATTTTTGAAGAGCGACCTGTATAAGCGACCTGTGTTTTTATTTTTTGTTCAATTTATTAAAACTTGATATATAAGCAATTATTTCCTCAGCAGAACAATATTTTTCGTTTCTAACACAATCGCTTCGGGAAATTCCGTTCAAAATGCCTACTTTGACATCATTTTTTGAAATATATTCTGCCTGTATCCAAAAATCGATCATTACAGTACATTATATAGTTTCTGAATAAGCGAATCTACCAATTAAATGCGTTTGAAAGCAAAAATGAATTTATAAATGAGTCAGAAAATAAGCAGTTTGGATTTGAGTGATTTTTCCAACACAATCCGCTTCGGTAGATTCGGTTCAAAGTGCCCTTTTTAACAGCATTTAAAAAAATATATTCTGCCTCTATCAAACAATCGACCATTACGGTAGTTTATATAGTTTCTGAGTAAGATAACGTACCAATTGGAAGCCTTTCAGAGCAAAAATGAATTGTAAAATGAGTCAGAAAATAAGCAGTTTGGATTTGAATACACCCTTACTAAGATGATTTTTTTTCGTCAACCGCTATGTATTTTTAATTTGTTTTGCTGTAAGAATTGGTCCTATCCAAAACTTGTCTATATAGATGTTGTAGACAATATTAAAAAGATATATGATAAATTAATGGGAATTTTATATCTTTTGAATTGACGGAGTTATGGATTTTTTTCTTCTTCAAACCCCCTTTTTGTTTTCGTTTTTAATTTTTTTTGCGGTACGAATTGGTCCTATCAAAAACTTGTGAATATAAAAGTTGTAGATAATGTTAAGCAGATTTATAATAAAATTAATTGGATTTGATATCTTGAGAATTGACGAAGTTATGATTTTTTTTCTCCCAAAAACCCTATTTTTTGAGTCCCTTGAGCCCATTTTTAACTTTATCAAAAATCTGTGATACATAAATTTTTGACCCTATTTTTAGAAGTAATAAAAACTTTAAACTGATTTGATATGTACAAAAATTAAGAAGTTATGGGGGGTTTTCTGTTTCCACAAAACCCCTCCCTATTTCCACCCCCTTGGTCCGATTTTGCCCATTAGCGAACATGACCGAGATTTTATGCCCTTTGATTTTATGTATCAGTTTGGAAGAGATTGGTGCAGAATTACGAAAGTTATCGTGTCCAGAAGAAAGTGATATATATATATATATATATAGATATAGATAGATAGATAGATAGATAGATAGATAGATAGATATAAAGTTTTTTACTGAGGGTGGTTTTGGGTTCTAGGGGTCATGATCGGTGTAGATCTGCAAAAATTTTTCAGAAATTCCAACATAGGAACGATCCCAATAGGTAGTATTTCATACGAAATCTACCTAAAAGAAGAATTTAGGACTTCAAACGTTTTCTTATGAGAGTTTTTATACTTGCTAATATGGTGTTTAATAGTACAAGCGAGGATAAAAAGACTGCAGGTTACACCAAAAGTAGCTCTGGTCATTCTGTAGGGTACTACGTTTTTATTCTTATCAAAATCTTTATAATATAATAATATAAGATAATGGAGATCTTCTTCGGCTATAGATATTTGGAGAAAAGCTTTTTTAATGTCAGCCGAAAAAGCAATTTTATGCAAACGAAATTTTAAAATTATATCTAAAACATTAGGATTCAAGTTGGGGCCATGATTCAAACATTCGTTTAATGATAGAGAATCAACTTGTTTAGAAGAAGCGTTATAGACTATGCGCGTTTTTGTAGTAGATTTGCCATCACGGATAACAGGTCTGTGTGGCATGTAATATGAGTTATTGGAAAGTTTTTCTGGACACAATTCTATTACACCCTCATTAAACTGCTCTAGCAAAATGGAATTATATTCTTTAAGCAACGAATCATTTTTCAAGAATTTATGTTCTAAACTAGAAAACCGCTTCTTTGCTACTTCAAGATTATTTCTAAGCAACTCACGCGAATTTCCCCACAATAATCTTGTTTCAAACAACCATTTACGAATTTTAAATTTTCTTTAAATTCATTCATTTCCTCAAGACCGGTAATGTTCTTTTCACTGCTTTCAGCAATGCCAATTGATTCGAGAATCTGCAATAATGTAGATTTATTTTGTTTATATTTTTCTTCTGACATCATTGAAACTATGGCACCTTTCGTTTCAATTTCAGGATTTTCTTTTATTGTTCCTTTTATACAAAACAAATAATTATCGGTGTTTTTACCACATTTGGAAGAAGGGTTAATTTTCGTTTTACAATTAACTGATAATGGGATTTGTAAAAACATTTGTAACAGCGACCTTCTTTCTTTAATTTGTATCTTTTTTGTTCATCCGTAAATTTTGAAAAATTTAGACCTACATGATCAGAAGACTTGCAAAATATGCAAAACTGCTTTGTAGACGTATTTAAAGCAGCAGCTGAAAGTATATTTTTCTTTTGAGAAAAATTTTGATATTTACTTGGAGAATTTTCATATTTGGTTTTAGAATTTTCATAAACCTTGCATTGGGAATTATTTACTAAATTGGTAGCTTCAAGTCATCTCAATTCTGTTTTAATAAAATTTATTAAGTCAGTAACTTCACAATCTTTATCGGGGTCTCGTTTTCTATGTAAATCTAGTATTAAAGTTTCTGGTAATAACCTTAATAATATGGATAGTAATAAATGCCCGTAGGAGCCTGATGTTACTCCTAACGCATCAAGATTTCTAACACTGGTTTCAATATTATCATACAATTTTCTAAGCGAAGTGACATTGTTAGTAGATTTTACTGGTTCAAGATTTAAAATTTTATTCATGTAACAGTTTATAATGTTTTCTCGTTTCGTCGTTTCCCATATCTTTCTTCTAACAACTTTAAACATGTCAGGATTTTCTTGTTCTTAAACCTTGCATTGGGTATTATTTACTAAATTGGTAGCTTCACGGCATCTCAATTACGTTTTAATAAAATTTATTAAGTCAGTAATATCACAATCTTTATTGGGGTCTCGCTTTCTATGGAAATCTAGGATTAAAGTTTCTTGTAATAACCTTAATAATATGGGTAGTAATAAATGGCTGTAGGATCTGATGTTACTCCTAACGCATCAAAATTTCTAACACTGGTTTCAATATTATCATACAATTTTCTGAGCGAAGTGACATTATTAGTAGATTTTACTGGTTCAAGATTTAAAATTTTATTCATGTAACAGTTTGTAATGTTTCCCCGCTTCCCATACCTTTCTTCTAACAACTTTAATCGGTACTTTTCGGTTAGCCGGGTGCCAGTGTTATATATACATGTAAATATACATACATATATGTATATATACACATCTATATATATTACATATAATGTATATATACACATATATATATATATATATATATATATGTATATATACATACATGTATATATATATATATATGTATAGATAACACTGGCACCCGGCTAACCGAAAAGTACCCTTTAAACATGTAGAATAATTCTAATCTGTCAATTCGAAACCAGCTACGATATTATATGAAAGTCCAGACAATAACGATTTAAGATATTGGAACTTTTCAATTTTTGATAACGATTCATTTTAATCTATCGCACATGTAAATAAATTGAAAAATTCTAAGAACTGGGTTGCATCACCAGAAAAATTTTCTATGTTTAGTTTAGTCTGAATTAGTTCATCTATTTCAGAATCTAATTCCTTAAGCAGAGCTTCCTTTTCATTTATGAGCTCTAATGATTCCATTAAAGAGTCGAAGTCAGTCTTATCAATATCAACTGATAACAATGGATCACATTTTGTGATTAATTTCGTAACCGCTGCTTGAATAGCAGCTCTTTTACTTTTAAGCTTTTCTAGCTTATCCATGTTTAAATTTTAATTCAATTTTCGAAAAGTATTATCATGAAAAATGTTTATTTTCAATAAATCAAATGTCAATAGTCACGAAGAATAATAAAGGTATTTCTTACCTTTTTCCTTGTTTATCGGCTCCAAAATGATGAAAATATTTCATTTGTTCCACGAGCTTCAAGTTATAGTTATTTAAATCACATCACAGTTCACGAAAATAATAGTGGGATAGCAAAAGTCCAAGATGATTCAATTTATATCACATTATATCAAGATAGCGATGAATAACTGTTTTTTAGAGACTCAAGAATAACTTCAATAATTAAAAGTGCTCTGTTTAAATTCGATGGATAACTATTTACATTTAATTAGTACATATATACAGCTTTTAGAAAAATCTTCTTAAATTTCTGGAACTTAACATCCATCCAGCCTTCCTGCACGATTTCATGACCAATACCAATAAAAAAGGAAATACACTAATTTTCTTCTTTAGAAGCCGTGATAAAAATACAGCATGTTTTCATGCTCAATACAATATTACTTCTATTTTAGAAGACCAAGACAAAAAATGCAGTTTGCTTGCTGCTTTCGAATTTACGTCATACTGACGAACAAAAAAGGTTTTAATAGCAATTCTCTAGCAAATCCCATGGTCCTCGGCGCCTTTAGTCTACTGAAAAGAGACCCGCGCAAGGGAGATGCGAAAATATTCCAGGGAGTCTATTATACAATATTCTATAATTTAATGCAGTAAAAACGTACGAAATTGTTGCCAAATACTTACTACAAAACAACAGAAGTTTTGTCGAACATGCCCAAACTTTGGGGAAGGATGTATGTGTCCTAGGACATAATTTGTAAGAACTAAAACGGTTATTAACCGAGAGGCATAACATATACCAACATATTCGCTTGGCGCTCGCTCTGCTACTGATGAATATGAGAAAATTTCATTGTTATAAACTGTTTGCCTCATTGTTGTCCATTATTGAACAGAATACGATTTATATTTTACATTGTTAGATTCATAAAAAATAATTAATGTCGAAAACAATTATTCAATCATGTACTACCTCTTTTTCCATTGTTAAATACTTTAAACTGTATTACGTCATCGATGACGTATGTCAACAATTTTATAACAAGGATATGGCAAAGTAGCCACTGTTGGTGAAATTACTGTTGAAAAACAAGAAACAGAGTGCTAGAAAGAGAGAAAAAACGAGGAGACCACCCTCAAATACACAGCAACACACAAGGTAAAATATCAAATGTGTATTACAGTAATATAGTACATTATTACTAGGGAGGGCGCATAAATGTGAAAAAAAATGATAAAAGGATAAAAAAAGACAAGGGTCATAGAATGCATGTTATCTGTCTTAGTGCTTCATATTCCACAAAACACTCTTGTTTAGCGTCAAGTTCATTCGCTAAATCCGACCGATTCAGAACTCCACTCCTGTCACATTTCAGAGTACTCAGAGTACGTGAACGTCAACTATGTTGATCGTGTACCATAAAAAACAAATCGCCAAACTTACCCTTGTATAGAAGAAATATCGGCGAAGAAACTAGTCTTTCCCGATATAGTTTGAAAAACCTAAATTTATTTAGCCGGAAGTTCTTGCTGTTTCCAGGCTGTTTTAATTAAGACGATTGATATTTTACATTGGTATATTTTCTAATAATAAGTATTTGTTCCAAATAATAATTATTACAAATAATCTGTTACAAACAAATATTAATTGTTATATTTACCACAAACTATTATTCATTCCTGCATCACAATTTTTTTCCTTTGTTATTCATTTTCAAGGCACATGTAGGAAGTGTTAAAAAAAAAGCCAAGTAATAAATTAAAAAACTATATTTTGCTCCAATATTTTGCATAAATATTTGTTCAAACTTTTCGCATATTGTGTGATATACAGACTTAGTACATAATTTATAAGACTGTGATTTTATACTGTAGAAAACTGGAAAGTAATCACCAAATATTACTATAGATTTTTTTTTCCTTTTTTGAAAAATCATGTACCTCTCCCACGAGGTATCTTATGAAATCTCAATTAGTGCCCCTACAGTTTTTTTTTTTTTTACCACTGTTACTAATGAAGGAAGAGCTGGGGGATGAATGGGACAACGGATGGATGGGACATTCTCAATATTTCAGATAATGAAAAATTTTTTAGTTGCTTTCTATTTTCATATGTGGCACTACCATAGTGTGCTTTAGAACCAAAAGCAAAACCACACGGCTGTTTTCATTTTTTTGCAAAGTTACATTTTCTGAAACTCTGCTTAGTTACTTTTTTTTTTTACATTTGAAGTTGTCAATTATTTTATACAATATAATCAAATAAGATATGTTGCAGTTATTTATTTGAAGGTTCAATATTGGTAATTAAAATGAATGAATGTGACAAAATAATTTCTAAGACAAAATGACGGACAATTGAATCTATGTATCATAGGGATGATTGGGACAATTTTAAAAGGGGATGAGTGGGACAGTCTCATTCATCCCTACAGATGTTGAAGCATTTACTTATTAACTAAAAAGTATTATATAGGTTTGTAAATTAATGATTTAAGTTAATTATTAGTGTCAAACAGAACTCGTATTATGTAGGTTGTTTATTATTAAAAATTATATTGAATCTTAATTATTGTATTGTAATAAAGGTTAAATATTTTATCAAAAAATTGCTATTGAAACATTATTAAAATAGATAAAATTGTTAAAAATAGTGTATGTTTATTGATCAAATGGGGTAAATTATATTGAATTTTGAACTTGTGTTTAAATAAATCTCCATTCACACTTCTTCTAACATAATTTCATTTGTGCATGATATCTAAGATACATTTAATTAATATTAATTAATAAGTTGTAAATGAAAAATATTAGCTATGCCGTATTTCAAAGACATTTTTCACTTTCATTTAATATCTAAAATGTCTCGTAAGTGGGAAAGGGGAACAGATAGACAGTTGAAGTTTGCATTACAAGTTAAAACTGCAGTAAAAGAAGTGATTAGCAACGCTGAGATATAATAGCCATATTATAAGATCATATACAGTACGTGTAAAAACTTTAAGGACAGCAAAAAATTGTAAAATTTGATAAATTTAAAATGCAATAATTGAAATTGTAATTTAATGTTGATCATAAAGTGGAAATACTAATATAAGTCAACAAAATATATTTGTGAGATTTTTATTGCGAAAAAATAATAATTATGCAAACAAACGCTATTTTTGACTGTGTAAAAACTTTAAGGACACCACAATTTTTTTTATAGAAATGTTACATATAATTATCAATTATTTGCACGTTAAGAACTCTTCTGTATAGATATTTTTCTGACGTTATCTATTAAGAGTTTTGTTAATTTTATAATAATGCCAAAAGCAAGTAAACTGACTAAATGTGAAAAAGATGCTGTTAAATCTTTTGCATTGTCAAGAATGAGTTGTAGGATTAAAATGGAAAAAAAAAGTTAGGAAGATCTAAAACCGTCATCAACATTTTTGTAAGGCTGTTCTTAACTGCTCCACTCAACAAGCGCAAAACATTTTGACACATTTACAAATTCATTTTTTAACGGAAAGATATAAAATTGGAAAGCCTGGCCATGGAAGCGATTTGGAATTGAACTGTTTTTTCCATATTTTGATCAATAAATTACCTGTTGAGTTATAGCAATTTTGATCACGTGACAAACACGTTTTTCGCCCGCTCTTGAGTGCTCTTTCTTCTTTCGTGCGGAAATTCGGTTCAAAACGCCCACTTTGACATTATTTTCTGAAAGATATCTATTGCGTTTGCAAAAAAATGGAAAAAACAGCTCAATTACATAGTTTCTGAACAACAACAGCAGTTAGTTTCATGCATTTTCGAACAAAAATAAATTAAAACTTATGTCAGAAAGTTGTCCTTTTGGATTTGAGAACACCCTTAAAGGTTAAAAGACTAGTATGGGGGAAAATCCGCTGGAGGCAGACCAAAAGCCTTGCCACCCAAGATGAAAGGAAAGTTTTAAAGTAAGCATTAACTGGAAAATACTCAAGTAAGGAAATTTTACAAACGACTGGGTTCAAAGTGTACAAGAAAACAATCTGAAATTACAATTAAGGTTGTTCTCAAATCCAAAAGGGCAACTTTCTGACATAAGTTTTAATTTATTTTTGTTCGGAAATGCATGAAACTAGTAGGGGTTGTTATTCAGAAACTATGTCATCGAGCTGTTTTTTTTCGTTTTTTTGCAAACGCAATAGATCTTTCAGGAAATAGTGTCAAAGTGGGCGTTTTGAAACGAATTTCAGCGTGAAAGGAGAAAACCCACTCAAGAAAGGATGAAAAACGTGTTTGTCACGTGATCAAAATCGCTTATAATTCAATAGGTAATTGATTGATACAAAAATGGAAAACATAGATCTATTTCAAATCGCTTCCATGGTCAGGTTTTCCAATTTTATATCTTTCCCTTAAAAAATGAATTTGTAAATGTGTCAAAACGTTTTGCGCTTGTTGAGCAGAGCAGTTGAGAACAGCCTTAATCGATCTGGGAATTTCCAATACACAGCAAAATTGTGCAACCCCCCGTTTCTGACTAGCTACAAAAACCCAGCGTTTACAGTTTGAAAGACAAGTGATGATTGGGGACGACAAATGGCTGCAGGTTATTTTCTCGGATGAAAAAAAAAGGGAACTTTGATGATCCTGATGGCTGGAAATATTATTGGCATGATTTGAGAAAAAAATAAATTTTCTCAAAAGAACAGTTAGGTGCGCGGATCCATTATGACATGGGGCTGCTTTTCGTTCAAGAGTTTGAGGTCACTTGCATTTCTTTCAGGAAAAGTTAATTCAAAGGCATATCTAAAAACACGTACATTTCACTGGCCCCGCCCCATACTCATTTTGAAAATTCAACAGCACCATTCGTTTGTGCTACGTTTGTGCTGGTTTGTGCCGCAAAAATTTTCGTTTGTGCCACTTCCGTTCTCTCGTTATAACGAACACAATGGGGCGGGGCCAGTGAAACGACAGCCCCGCCCCATCAATGAAATCAAAATTTTATTACTGCATTCGTTTGTGCTAGGTTTGTGCTGGTTTGTGCCGCAAAAATTTTCGTTTGTGCTACTTCCGTTCTCTCGTTATAACGAACACAATGGGGCGGGGCCAGTGAAACGACAGCCCCGCCCCATCAATGAAATCAAAATTTTATTACTGCATTTGTTTGTGCTACGTTTGTGCTGGTTTGTGCCGCAAAAAGTTTCGTTTGTGCCACTTCCGTTCTCTCGTTATAACGGATTTTTATAATTTAAGGTCAAATAAAGAAAATCACTTATAAAAATCGCAAATAACTACATGTCGCGAAATGAAATATGTAAATCTTTAGTCCCATGTAAATGTCGGTTTGTGCCGCAAAAAGTTTCGTTTGTGCCATTCTGGTTCCCTCGATATAACGAATTTTCCACTTTTTCAACACAGAACGACCATTTCAGTGGCCCCGCCTTATCAACGAAATCTAAATTGTATTACGGCATTCGTTTCTGCTACGTTTGTGCTGGTTTGTGCCGCAAAAAGTTTCGTTTGTGCCACTTCCGTTCTCTCGTTATAACGAATTTTTTTAATTTCAAGGTCAAATAAAGAAAATCACTTATAAAAATCGTAAATAACTACATGTCGCGAAATGAAATATGTAAATCTTTAGTCCCATGTAAATGTCGGTTTGTGCCGCAAAAAGTTTCGTTTGTGCCATTCTGGTTCCCTCGATATAACGAATTTTCCACTATTTCAACACAGAACGACCATTTCGGTGGCCCCGCCCCATAAACGAAATCTAAATTGTATTACAGAATTCGTTTGTGCTACGTTTGTGCTGGTTTGTGCCGCAAAAAGTTTCGTTTGTGCTACTTCCGTTCTCTCGTTATAACGAATTTTTATAATGAAAAGTCAAATAAAGAAAATCACTTATAAAAATCGTAAATAACTACATGTCACGAAATGAAATACGTAAATCTTTAGTCCCATGTAAATGTCGGTTTGCGCCGCAAAAAGTTTCGTTTGTGCCATTCTGGTTCCCTCGATATAACGAATTTTCCACTATTTCAACACAGAACGACCATTTCAGTGGCCCCGCCCCATCAACGAAATCTAAATTGTACTACGGCATTCGTTTGTGCTACGTTTGTGCTGGTTTGTGCCGCAAAAAGTTTCGTTTGTACCACTTCCGTTCTCTCGTTATAACGAATTATTTTAATTTCAAGGTCAAATAAAGAAAATCACTTATAAAAATCGTAAATAACTACATGTCGCAAAATGAAATATGTAAATCTTTAGTCCCATGTAAATGTCGGTTTGCGCCGCAAAAAGTTTCGTTTGTGCCATTCTGGTTCCCTCGATATAACGAATTTTCCACTATTTCAACACAGAACGACCATTTCAGTGGCCCCGCCCAATCAACGAAATCTAAATTGTATTACAGAATTCGTTTGTGCTACGTTTGTGCTGGTTTGTGCCGCAAAAAGTTTCGTTTGTGCTACTTCCGTTCTCTCGTTATAACGAATTTTTATAATGAAAAGTCAAATAAAGAAAATCACTTATAAAAATCGTAAATAACTACATGTCGCGAAATGAAATATGTAAATCTTTAGTCCCATGTAAATGTCGGTTTGTGCCGCAAAAAGTTTCGTTTGTGCCATTCTGGTTCTCTCGATATAACGAATTTTCCACTATTTCAACACAGAACGACCATTTCAGTGGCCCCGCCCCATCAACGAAATCTAAATTGCATTACGGCATTCGTTTGTGCTAAGTTTGTGCTGGTTTGTGCCGCAAAAAGTTTCGTTTGTGCTACTTCCGTTCTCTCGTTATAACGAATTTTTATAATGCAAAGTCAAATAAAGAAAATCACTTATAAAAATCGTAAATAACTACATGTCACGAAATGAAATACGTAAATCTTTAGTCCCATGTAAATGTCGGTTAGTGCCGCAAAAAGTTTCGTTTGTGCCATTCTGTTTCCCTCGATATAACGAATTTTCCACTATTTCAACACAGAACGACCATTTCAGTGGCCCCGCCCCATCAACGAAATCTTAATTGTATTACGGCATTCGTTTGTGCTACACTTGTGCTGGTTTGTGCCGCAAAAAGTTTCGTTTGTGCCACTTCCGTTCTCTCGTTATAACGATTTTTTTTAATTTCAAGGTCAAATAAAGAAAATCACTTATAAAAATCGTAAATAACTACATGTCGCGAAATGAAATATGTAAATCTTTAGTCCCATGTAAATGTCGGTTTGTGCCGCAAAAAGTTTCGTTTGTGCCATTCTGATTCCCTCGATATAACGAATTTTCCACTATTTCAACACAGAACGACCATTTCAGTGGCCCCGCCCCATCAACGAAATCTAAATTGCATTACGGCATTCGTTTGTGCTAAGTTTGTGCTGGTTTGTGCCGCAAAAAGTTTCGTTTGTGCTACTTCCGTTCTCTCGTTATAACGAATTTTTATAATGCAAAGTAAAATAAAGAAAATCACTTATAAAAATCGTAAATAACTACATGTCACGAAATGAAATACGTAAATCTTTAGTCCCATGTAAATGTCGGTTAGTGCCGAGAAAAGTTTCGTTTGTGCCATTCTATTTCCCTCGATATAACGAATTTTCCACTATTTCAACACAGAACGACCATTTCAGTGGCCCCGCCCCATCAACGAAATCTAAATTCTATTACGGCATTCGTTTGTGCTACGTTTGTGCTGGTTTGTGCCACTTCCGTTCTCTCGTTATAACGAATTATTTAATTTCAAGGTCAGATAAAGAAAATCACTTATAAAAATCGCAAATAATTACATGTCACGAAATGAAATACTTAAATCTTTAGTCCCATGTAAATGTCGTTTTGTGCCGCAAAAAGGTTCGTTTGTGCCATTCTGGTTCCCTCGATATAACGAATTTTCCACTATTTCAACACAGAACGACCATTTCAGTGGCCTCGCCCCATCAACGAAATCTAAATTGCATTACGGCATTCGTTTGTGCTAAGTTTGTGCTGGTTTGTGCCGCAAAAAGTTTCGTTTGTGCTACTTCCGTTCTCTCGTTATAACGAATTTTTATAATGCAAAGTAAAATAAAGAAAATCACTTATAAAAATCGTAAATAATTACATGTCACGAAATGAAATACGCAAATCTTTAGTCCCATGTAAATGTCGTTTTGTGCCGCAAAAAGTTTCGTTTGTGCCATTCTGGTTCCCTCGATATAACGAATTTTCCACTATTTCAACACAGAACGACCATTTCAGTGGCCTCGCCCCATCAATGAAATCTAAATTGCATTACGGCATTCGTTTGTGCTAAGTTTGTGCTGGTTTGTGCCGCAAAAAGTTTCGTTTGTGCTACTTCCGTTCTCTCGTTATAACGAATTTTTATAATGCAAAGTCAAATAAAGAAAATCACTTATAAAAATCGTAAATAACTAGATGTCACGAAATGAAATACGCAAATCTTTAGTCCCATGTAAATGTCGGTTAGTGCCGCAAATAGTTTCGTTTGTGCCATTCTGTTTCCCTCGATATAACGAATTTTCCACTATTTCAACACAGAACGAACATTTCAGTGGCCCCGCCCCATCAACGAAATCTAAATTGTATTACGGCATTCGTTTGTGCTACGTTTGTGCTGGTTTGTGCCGCAAAAAGTTTCGTTTGTGCCACTTCCGTTCTCTCGTTATAACGAATTATTTAATTTCAAGGTCAGATAAAGAAAATCACTTATAAAAATCGCAAATAATTACATGTCACGAAATAAAATACTTAAATCTTTAGTCCCATGTAAATGTCGGTTTGTGCCGCAAAAAGTTTCGTTTGTGCCATTCTGGTTCCCTCGATATAACGAATTTTCCACTATTTCAACACAGAACGACCATTTCAGTGGCCTCGCCCCATCAACGAAATCTAAATTGCATTACGGCATTCGTTTGTGCTAAGTTTGTGCTGGTTTGTGCCGCAAAAAGTTTCGTTTGTGCTACTTCCGTTCTCTCGTTATAACGAATTTTTATAATGCAAAGTCAAATAAAGAAAATCACTTATAAAAATCGTAAATAACTAGATGTCACGAAATGAAATATGTAAATCTTTAGTCCCATGTAAATGTCGGTTAGTGCCGCAAATAGTTTCGTTTGTGCCATTCTGTTTCCCTCGATATAACGAATTTTCCAATATTTCAACACAGAACGAACATTTCAGTGGCCCCGCCCCATCAACGAAATCTAAATTGTATTACGGCATTCGTTTGTGCTACGTTTGTGCTGGTTTGTGCCGCAAAAAGTTTCGTTTGTGCCACTTCCGTTCTCTCGTTATAACGAATTATTTAATTTCAAGGTCAGATAAAGAAAATCACTTATAAAAATCGCAAATAATTACATGTCACGAAATAAAATACTTAAATCTTTAGTCCCATGTAAATGTCGGTTTGTGCCGCAAAAAGTTTCGTTTGTGCCATTCTGGTTCCCTCGATATAACGAATTTTCCACTATTTCAACACAGAACGACCATTTCAGTGGCCCCGCCCCATCAACGAAATCTAAATTGTATTACGGCATTCGTTTGTGCTACGTTTGTGCTGGTTTGTGCCGCAAAAAGTTTCGTTTGTGCCACTTCCGTTCTCTCGTTATAACGAATTATTTAATTTCAAGGTCAGATAAAGAAAATCACTTATAAAAATCGCAAATAATTACATGTCACGAAATGAAATACGTAAATCTTTAGTCCCATGTAAATGTCGGTTTGCGCCGCAAAAAGTTTCGTTTGTGCCATTCTGGTTCCCTCGATATAACGAATTTTCCACTATTTCAACACAGAACGACCATTTCAGTGGCCCCGCCCCATCAACGAAATCTAAGTTGCATTACGGCATTCGTTTGTGCTAAGTTTGTGCTGGTTTGTGCCGCAGAAAGTTTCGTTTGTGCTACTTCCGTTCTCTCGTTATAACGAATTTTTATAATGCAAAGTCAAATAAAGAAAATCACTTATCAAAATCGTAAATAAATTTGTGTCACGAAGTAAAATACGTAATTCTTTAGCGCTATGTAAATGTGCATGAACTTTTTTAAAACACGGCAACTGTAAATATTCGAAAAAAAATCGAAAAAGTAATCAAATTAAAAAAATGATTGAACTCTGCACTTTACAATCTAACCAAGTATATGTGCATGCAAAAGCTGCTTAAATTGCTCTTTTTGATTAAATTACACTTGTTGATCATATAAAGCTTGTAGACTTATGAGAACATATTTATGAAGAATATGACTTCTTGATAGTTCTTGAGAACTAAAGCTTCATTATGACACTTTTAAAACGTAACCTACAATGGCTGGATGAACACAAAAATTGCATCACATCAAAACAGAAATGTTACCATTGAAAAAAATGTGAGAGTGTTGAAAAATATTTTAAATAATTATGTGAAAAGATTTTTTAATGAGTTAATGAATTTTAATAATTAAACACCTTAATGAATTTTAATAATTAAACAAATAACAAAGGAAAATATTGATTTTTTAATGAAACAAGAAAGAAAAATCATGCGTTAAGCATAAATTATGAAACACTTTCCAACACTTCCTGAAGGCTTTAACAAAACTTCGTTATTTAGGGAAATAATGTATATAAAATAACTAAGTAAACATTTTAGAAAACGTATAAAACATTTTAAAAACTGATTTCAGAAGTTACCGTCTATAGTCAAATATGTATTTCAATTCTTCTGAACAGCCCTGTATTTGATCTGTAGGTTGATATATATTCTACACTGGTGAAAACAATTAAAGGGACAAGTGGTTTTTTCTTTGCAATTAAGATAAAACTAACAAAGCAAATAAAACCAAATTTGGCCAAAATATCATTTGATATAAGACTAATGTATGGCAAAACAAAAATGGGCACAACCTGCACCCTAAATAAGGAAACTGGTCACGTGTTCAGCACAGCAGCTAACTGACACCCTGTCAGTCGGAGAAAAACATGTCTAATAGCGTGTATGATCGTCTGTAACAGCTACACAACTCTCGCATCGGCGTTTCATAGTGTTTACCATGGACCTTATCAATCTCTGTGGCAACTGCACAAACTCTTGCACCAAGGCACCCTTGAACTTATCGATGGTCGTTGGAGCTGGTCTTTGAGCTGCAATTGATCGTCCAAGGACGGCCAATACGTGTTCGATGGGATTAAGGTCAGGGGACATCGCAGGCCACTCCATTCGTTGAAAATCCTACTATTCGAGGTATTCGCCCGCCAACTGAGCCCTATGTGGACGAGCGTTATCGTCCATAGAGACGAAATTTTGTGCATATGCCCCGCGGAAACTCTCACATAGGGTGCAAGGTTCTCGTCCCTGTATCGCTGGCATTCAGAGTACCTCTATCAAACACAGGAAGGTCGGTACGCCCGTCTGCCATGATGCCTGCCAGACCATCCGACCATTTCCAGCACAGTGATCATTTTCGACAATGTTGGAGGGCCGATATCGACTCTCGGGTTCTCTCGAGATAAGAACACGTCTCGAGTCGCTGTCCAGACTGAATCGCGACTCATCACTGTAGAGAACCCGCCCATACTATCCTCTGTCCAAGACAGGTGTTATCGGCACAATGCTAGACGGAACTTTTTGTGGTTCGGAGTCAAAGGGATGCAGACTACAGGACGCCTGGCATACAGGCCACCTGCATTAGTAAAACTTCCCAGGTCGTTTTTGAATAAGAGTCTAAGAACATTTTTATTAGATATGTGGCAGTACAGCTGGGATAACTCAGAGGGAGGCAGATTCACATATGCAATTGTACCAAAGGTTCAACTTTCGTTATTATGCAAGGACAGAGTCTCGATTTACTTCTTGACAGGCTGCGGCAGTTTTCTGACCTTTTTACACATTATAAATAAAAAAGAAGACGATCTCTGTCAATGTGGTCGGCGTGGAGATCCAGTATACTATCTTTTCGAAAAATGTAAGTTTATGAAATACAAATTTACTAGAAAACATCCACAACTGCTAGACGATATATTAGAAATTTTAAATAACAAACAGTCCCTCAGTCAGCTTTACCAAAATTATAATATTCTTAATGAAAAATACTCGTTCATTAAGTATAAATCCATGCTAGTATGATTTGTACCTGTGGCCGGACAATGGTGTGAGATGCAGAAATGGAATTATAGTGGAAAGGAGTGATTCATGATTGGTGTAGTTCATTTAGGTGTCGTATTGCATTCTACTAGAAATATTATAAATAGTAAAATATTGAAAAAATTAATTGAATTGCAAAAGTATTGTACATAATGAAAATAATCAATTGAATTGCAAAAGTATCGTAAATAATGTAAATAATCTGGTTACTGCTGAATATACTAACTAACGTTCCCCGGATTGCGGTGGCGCAAAGGTGATAGGAACCAGACTTCGAGTCGATTACGAAGGACTGTAATCGATTACGATTACGATTAATTTCAATTTCTGAAAACAGATTACGATTATGTCTCTATTTATGCGAATTAGATTACGATTACATTTTTGATTATCTATTTTTTAAATTCTAGATTACGATTAATATTTTTTATTGGATTACGATTACCGAACTAGTCGATTACGATTACAGTTCGATTACACTGATTTCTTAATCTGTGTGTTATAAACTAGAGTTATAACATCGTGTCGGTTAACCTGATTATTACCCAAACCGGACCCGACACCAAGTTCAGGTAGAGTTGGAAGTTGGAGCTAATTTCGTTCGCTGCAGATTGAGATGGGTTGATTTTTTTGTGTCTGCAGGTCATGTTAACATTAAATGTTTCGAATTGTGTTTTCGCATTTGCGAGTCGTTTTCGGATTTATCCAAATTTTTATAAAAAAAAAAGAAAAAAAAAAGAAAAGAAAAAAAGCCCTAAATATTTTGTCAGGCTAGAAAATTGCATACTTGAATATTAATGAGCATTATATATATGTGTGTGTGCATGTTTTTCTTTCTTACAAAAAATAATTATAATATATATTAGAGATATAATTATAGGCCAATATTCTATAATTGCATTACATTAATTAAGGATTATTTTTGATACATTTCTGTTTCGAATTTGTTTCGGGGTGAGCTGGTTTCGGGTTGACTAAAATAAAATTTTCGGGTTCGGATTAGGTATATAACCCGAGTTGTGCAAGATTCTATTACGAACTCCTCTTGCTTCAAATTCATTGCTTAACTATCTATATGTAATATTCACATTTTATACAGTGGAACCCGGTTAAGACGCTCACGGTTAATACGCGATCCCGCTTAATACGCAGATTTTTTCCGGTCCCTTGAATATTGCCCATAAGGCTAATGCAACAATATCACGTTTAATACGCGAACGGTTAATACGCGATCCCGCTTAATACGCGAGAGATTTTCGGTCCTTTGAGGTAAATAATCACGCTTAAGACGCTAATTCATTGATCAATATGCGAATTCCTTGTCTCTTCTTCAATGTTGCCAATTTACCAGATTTTTTATATTTAGATTAAAACACTGCTTACGAATAGTAATATTTACTTTATTTAATAACAGATTAATTAATGCGAGCATTACTAATCGAAAATAGTGGCAAATATTTGAATTTTAAAAACCCCGTTAAATTAGCAACACTACATTTCTTGTTTGATCCCGCGTCCTAACATTTTTTGGCTCTCGCTTCGTGTATGTTTTTACTGTAGTAGAGAGAGATAGAAGAATTCAGGATTCAGGTATGTCATAAAATTATTATGATTAAATATTAGCATACCTATTGTTATGATATTTTAAATGTACGTTATATCCTTACTATGTTTCATGATACATATTATAGGCAACAAAATTAAACTCGTAAATATTAAATAAATACGACTGCAGTGGTTTAATTCTTTTATGTTTTCTTTACTCCTTGCTATGCTAACAATGTTTGTTACACAAATACTATTAATAAGAATAGTTTTTTCTTATAATGAAAAGAAGGACAGATTATAATTGTACTCATTATCACAAGTACCAAATATGATTTTAATAAGTGCTTCAAAGGTTAAATATTTTTTTAGCTTTCTTAAAAAAAAATTAGTTTAGCAGGAATTATTATTTTTATTTTTGGTTACAGCATATTAATCCATAATAAAGCCGTTTGAATTCACTTTATATTTTCAGTTATTATTCCATTTGATTCTATAAAAAGAAACAATGAGTTAAGTTAAAATTCAATTAAATTTTAATCTAAATATACCTAAAAGATACAATTTTCGACCGTAAACATATAAATGAAAGTTCTACAGTTCATTTAGACGACTACATGCTGTAAATAAACCCAGTTCCTGCAACATTATACAAATCACGTTTAATACGCGATCCCGCTTAATACGCGACTTTGACCCACTCCCTTGAAACGCGTCTTAACCGGGTTCGACTGTATTTTTTTAGGAATGAAGAACTGCATTAGTATTTATATGTAAGTGTGCTCACAGTTCTTAAGCAATTAAGCTTGTTTGAAAAAATCTCCCCAATTGAAATCTCCCTTGTTTTATTGAGTTTTGATCATTTACCTTTATAAATTGTTATGAACCATGAAAAAGTCAACAAAAAACACATTTTTTCATATGCATGTTAATATTCGATATTGAGAAAATGCCTCAGTAAAGAGTTCTGAGGTTTTATTTTTTCCTTCTCATTCACAATTATGAAAGACTAAATTTTCTTCTGTTTGCCAATTATCATAGTAGAACGTAATTCCTTGTCTCATCTGTGTGTATGTCTATAAATATGCAGTGCTTAGCATTAATGATTATATTGTGTTCAAATTAGGCTGATTTTTTTAATCTTAAATGTATTAAATTTTAAAGTACATTTGATACACATGAACGTTAAAAGGGAGATAAAAACTGTCTTCTGGTAGGAGAGAATTTAGCGGATGTATAAGTGCTTTTCCATAATAAAACAATAAATACAGTATTTTTCTTTCTTTCCTTTTATTTTATCCATCATCACTGTAACTCAATGATCCATGACCACTGGGTTGACCACATGCCGAGTTTGTTTTCCCAATTCTCATATCTTTAACAAAGTCAAATCAAATAGTACTATTTCTATGTTCTATCGTACACGGCATACACTCTGTTCTCAGAAAGATACAATATATGCACCAAGGCCTCCTTATCATAATAACAGGCCTCGCAATCGCAAGTTTCGCAAGTTTCCTCGCAAGTTTCCTTTGTCCGCTGTACACGTGGTAAGAAACCACATGGTTTCCTGTGACTAG
Source organism: Maratus speciosus (assembly GCA_963932465.1). Classification (NCBI taxonomy): domain Eukaryota; kingdom Metazoa; phylum Arthropoda; class Arachnida; order Araneae; family Salticidae; genus Maratus; species Maratus speciosus. Next base: position 460,806,650 of record OZ010788.1, read on the forward strand.
CGCCATCTACCGTGAGAAACAGAAATATTTTTTAATTTGTTTTCCATTTATCTTTTACCATTTTCTTTACGATGTGCTTTGTAGTTTGCAAATGATAGTTGTTAATCTAAAAATTTTCGTATGTTCTAGACATTTTATTTAAAAAATGAACTTACTTTACTGTTAAACAAAAAATACTGCTGTATTCACTTATATAAATAAATGATGATGATAATAATAATAATAATCAGGAAAGAAAAATATATTAACATGAATTTGTCAGTGATATTAGTTATTGAAATAAATGGATAGCATCTAGGTCCGGAAAATGTAAAATATTTTATTTTCTCTTTTATATTTTCAAATATGTGATTAATTTTATTTCTGGTATTTGTTTTCTTTTCACAGTTAATTTCATGTTACAGTATTAATTTAACATCGCCCCTTCAATTTTTTCAATGCACAGTTTCATTTATTTATTTATTGGCCTATCATTTGTTTTATTTTTGAAGATATGGGGGATCATTTCAGTTTAACATACTTTAGATGAAAGTTTCACTGTTTTATCATATAAAGTTTGTATGTATTAATCTTTGGAAAGTTTCATAATTGGCTCCACAGCCAATTGGCATATCTCGCGAGCATAGTTTGGTGCGTAATTAATTTCCTTGTTTTAGCTCACACATGTTATTTAAGTTTTACTAAAATGTATCAAATTATTTTAGGAAAAGTTAAAACACGTATAGATACACAAAAAAACAGACTGAAGTCATAAACACTTAAAAAATTGGAAAAATAAAAAAAAGTTTAAGAATCACTTAAATTTATGCATGTCCTTCAGCTTTCCCCCCATATTCTTGTATTCCCAACCGTATCCTTGTCATGCTACGATTTTGGTGCTTGTAAATCTTGGTTTGGGTATTCTTCCTTAATCAGACCTAGAGTCAGTTGGCTTAATACAGTAAGTGTAGTTTAGCGCAAAATTAATTTTATTTTTAAACCGTATACTTGATATCACATTATTCCAGCATCGCGTTTTTTGTAGTCAACTTTGACTGTGGAACAGATTACAGAAAATTAGCTAATACTACATTATATAATAATAAATCGGTACTTTTCAAGTATAGGGGGCTTGGCGAGAGAAGAAAATTTAGCAACGTAATTTCTGGAAGCACATTCACTGTTTCACATAAAGAAGCAATATTTTCCAATATTTGTACAATTTAAATAATATAAAAAAGCAATTTATCTATTTTTATAATCTATTAAGTAAATTGTATCTAAAAAACAATAATAATATCTATAAATTAAATTTATACATGTAAATTCTTATAAAACAAGTTAACAGATCATAAATTTTTGTTTTCGTAACTGTTTGTATCATTTAGCAACAAATCTCACTTTTTGAAGCCCGAATTGCGCCAAGATTTAAAAAAACGAAAAAAAAATAAAACGAAAAAGCCTCTTTTCTGAAAAAGTACCAATAAATCTTCTATTTAAATCTTCATTTTTAACATTTTTAAAAGCCAGAAAATAATTGTGCGAAATAATTTGACTTTACGCATTTATTTTAGTGGAATTAAAAAAATATTTTTAATGTCAATAAGACACTATTTTCCATTTTCACTATACATTTGTTTACGTAGTATTACCAGTAGTATGCACCAGGTGGCGTAACTTGCGGGACAAAGTCAGTTAATAAGTTGGCAATTATCGGGTCAATTTCACCCATAGACTTTCACCGGATTGTCAAGCCTGATAATATGATAAGGGAGTCTTGATATGCACTATAAGATTCTGTTTCTCTTTTACCCCATTAAAGGCTATCTACTGTCCCTCTTGATCTCTGACCTTTCACACTCCCACTTTAAGGGCAATTTAATGAGTTGAAAACAGGAACAGATTTCTTTCTTTCCTGCTACAACAATTTTTAGCAAACCGACCAAGTATATTTTGGTTTGGAAACGAAAGGCAGAAAAAAAAGGTGTAATCATAGAACGTAATCGTATATTTATGCGAGATTACGATTACAGAGCTTTTCGATATAGATTACATTGTGATTACATTACATTGCGATTACGATTAGATTATGATTATAATCGGAGTAAAATCTTTTGATTATGATTATATTGCGATTATTTCGAAAATGAAATTAATGATTACGATTACTCTGCGATTACACACTTTTTGTAATCGATTATAATCGACTACGATTACTCGAAGTCTGATAGGAACATCCCGCCCTGGGTTAGGGGCTTGACCCAACCATTAGCCACAAGCAGGTTCCCAGGGAGGGCGATTATATTAGATTAGATTAGTCTCTGGGTGACTGTTATCCGTGAAATTAATGCTCCTGTAACATTATACAGGTGACGAAACTGTTGTGTCGCTGTCGCGGACCTATCCCTTTTGGCTAGAGATGTCAAATAACGGTCTTTAGCCGGTGTTGTTGCCCTTTTACGGCCTTGACCAAGTCGGGGTACCATTGTTCCTGTCTCTGTAAACTGTTTCCACAGAGTGGACACCACATTTCACGGAACCCCAAGGTCCTTACAACAGGTAGCCTGTGATTGGCTGGCCTCGAGTCTTCCAACAATCCACCATCTTGTGGCATCATCTAGACATATTTCGACTAGCCATACTAACGATGGGTAAACAAATAAATTCAAAAAACAAGGATTAGGCTATGCTACGATGCTTCAAAACGTCCTCACGCTACAAGCTACGGCCGACAAATGAGGCACCTCCGCACAAACGCGATTAGAGCGCCACTGCCTTATGACGACACAGACCACTGCGTGGCAAGTGTGTCCGCGACGACTTAACTATCAACCGATACCTTATTTGCGTATAGGATAACTTATTTTGTTTTGTTTTTTTTAAAAACCGTTTGTCCCTTTAATTGTTTTCGCCAGTGCATATATTGGGAAAATTTAGTTTAGCAAGAAAACGCATAACAGGTTGAAATTTCTCTTTTAGCAATTTGTACTAATAGATGGAAACATACTTGAATACTTTTGTACAACCCTGTAGTTAACGTAGTATCTTTATTACACGCCACAATTTAGTTAAAATTTAATTAAAACTAGAATACTCGTAAGTACTAATAGATGGAAACATACTTGAATACTTTTGTACAACCCTGTAGTTAGCGTAGTATCTTTAGTGCACGCCACTTAGTTAAAATTTAATTAAATCTAGAATACTCGTAAAATTATTGAAACACATTTCCAGAAATTATCATTTTTAGAGGGTCATGTATCCATTTCTTTCCGTGACCCTGTATATCATTTTATCTATATTCTACAAACATTTCTTAGTAAACTAAATGCATTTCATCGTAAAAATGCATAACTCATATAAAAACCATCTTTAAGCAATTTGTGCTCATAGCCAGTAACCATTACGATTTTTTTTGTGTGGACCTGTATATGAATTATAGCACTTATATACATCATATAGTATGTATAAACATAGTGAAACATAAAAGCACATATCATAATTAAAAATGCATTTCTAGCAATCATCGCTAATGTACAGTACTTCGGATACAATATAGTATCAGAAATCTTTTGTGTGTCCCTGTATATGCTATGCACTCCGTATTATACATGAAATAACTTATAGTAAACTTCAGCGACATATAACAATTTCATTATACATGAAATAATTTAACATAATTAAAATACGCCGCAAAAAAATTCCCTCCACTCCTATATCATTATGTAACGGAATTTTTTTGTATGTCCCTGTAAATGAATAACTATTCTTTACACCGCATATTCTGCAGAATGCATACTTTAGTGCACTTCATTAATGCATATGAATTTTATTGTGTTTGAAAGACTGTAACACCATTAAAAATAATTTTTAACGATTTTTCCCAATAGGCCGTTGTAAATGAACTAAACATGCAACAAACTTCATTTAAAATAGGGAACGTGCTATGGTAAACGTCAATAACATTCATAAATTTCAGGGCAATCCGAGTATATTTAGGGGAGTTAGAGCGCGGATAGACGGACAGACGGCCAGACAAACCGAAGTCATAAACACTTTTCAACTTTGTTGGAAAGTGTTAAAAAGACTAATTCAAACGAATTTGATTAATTTTTATGCTAGTTTGACATTATTTCATACTTTTAGATGCTAGCTATCTAGAATTTTAACCCTTGAATGAGGTACACTTCAAGAAATACTCATTACTAAACAAAATAAATTAATTTTTAATCTAATCAATAACTGAAAATTCACATTTACAAACTAATTTTCTTAATTTTATCACATTGGAAAAGAATTTTCCACATTTGAACTCAATTTTTTATACATAAAGCATTACTTAATCAAATTCTATACTTTCTGATTCAACGCAATTCAGTAATTTCTTCAGTTTTTAAACCAATTCTTACATTTTTTAATTCTTAAAAATTCCCAACCTCTATTACAAAACTTTTGAAGAACAACGGATCACTTCATTAATGAGTATTTCTTGAAGAGTACTTCATTCAAGGGTTAAAATTCTACATAGCTAGCATCTAAAAGTAGGATAAAATCTCAAACTAGTGTAAAAGTTAATCAAATTCGTTTAAATTAGTCTTTTTTCATTAAAAAATCAATATTTTCCTTTGTTACTTGTTTAATTATTTAAATTCATTAAGAAAATGGTTGTTCAAAAACTAAAATATATGTTTCAGTTTCCCTTTTAAGTTGAAATCCTCATAACTTTTCTCTTTTAAGTTGATATTTTGATCTTATAGTTGAAAAAATCTAAATGAATCAGTCTTTTGCTTTAAAAAATGATATTTTCCATTGTTTTGCTTAATTATTGATGTTCGTTAAGGTGTTGTCTATTAAAAATTCAAATATATGTTTAGTTTTCATCATTTAAGTGAATATCTTTATCTTATAGTTGAAAAAATCTAAAGAAATCAACTTTTTTCCTTAAAAACTGATATTGATATTTTCCATTTTTTTCCTTAATCAATAATACTCATTAAGGTAATGATTGTTCGAAAACTAAAATTTTCACTTTTTGGTTATATTATTATCACTATTTAAATATAAAATTAAAAATTCAAGGAAATGTACCCTAAATATATGTTTACTGAACAGTTCAAAATCTGCATTCTTGAGACACGAAAATACTTCGATAAACCTGATATAACGTTCTTTCATTCACATCTCTGCTTGAGAAAGCAAGATTCGGGGTTAGCGAAGGTGTCATTTTTCGAATATTTCACTCAAATGTTAAATGAAGTGATGCGTTTTTCTTCAAACGTTTTGTAACAGAGGTTGGGAAATTTTAATAATAATTAAAAAAATGTACGAATTGGTTTATGAACTTAAAAAATCACTGAATTTCGTTAAATCAGAAAGTATAGAATTTGATTAAGTAATGCTTTATGTATAAAAAATTAAATTCGAATGTGGAAAATTCTTTTACAATGGGATAAAATTAAGAAAATTAGTTTTTAAACTCGTATTTTTATATGTACATTCGGGAAAATATTTTTAAAATGTGAAATTTTCAGTTATCCGCTAGATTAAAAATTAATTTATTTTTTTAGTAATGAGTATTTCTTGAAGTGTACCTTGTTCAAGTGTTAAAATTCTACATAGCTACTAGCATCTGAAAGTGTGATAAAATCTCAAACTAGTGTAAAATTCAAATTCGTTTAAATTACTCTATTTTTATTAAAAATTGAATATTTTCCTTTGTTATTTGTTTAATTATTAAAATTTATTAAGGTAATGGTTGTTCAAAAACTGAAATATATGTTTAAATTTCCCTTTTAAGTTGAAATCCCCGTCTTATGGTTGAAAAAAAATTTAAAGAAATCATCTTTTTTCCTTTAAAATCGATATTTTTCATTGTTTTGCTTAAGTAATAATACTCATTATGGTTACAGCTGTTCAAAAACTAAAAGGGATGTCAAACTTTACTCATTTAAGTGGATATCCTTATCGTATAGTTGAAAAAAATTCTAAAAAAATCAGCTTTTTTCCTAAAAAATGTTATTTTCCATTGTTTTCCATAATTAATAAAAACATTAATGTAAATATTGTTCAAAACTCAAATGTAAATTTAATCTTTATCTTACAGTATCATAATCTAGTCGATCTAACATTCACCCCTCATGTTATAGTAGAACAAACTCTAAAAACGTCATTTTTCCCTCCAGGGGGCGTTCGAATCGGCTGGCGGTGGGACCGGAGGGGATGCGGTGCGAGTGTGGTACGGTGGCGGGACGATGCGGTTCGGCACCGCAGCACCGCCTCCTAACCCTGAAGCCCCGTTTTCCTACTACTAATGATAAATAAAAAAATCTTTTTGAAAAAATTCTAACTACTAGTAAATAAAAAAATATATGTTCTCAAAATTTAAAGCATTTCTCCTGTAAAGAACAAGCAAAATTTAAAATTCAATTCTTCTGAAAAAAAGTTTCAATACGAAAAAAAAAATTCAAAATAAAAATTTGTAAAAGAAAAAAAATTCTAAAGAATTTTTCTATCATCTGAAAAAAAATATTAAGTTCACAAAAGAAAAAAAAAATTAATTTTTTTTTCTATAATTTGGGAAAAAAATCTAAAAATAAAAATTTTCTATTTCCCGCTAAATAAATAACATCCTACTATAAGACGCTTATCTATCCAATTCCGCTAAAATATTGTTATCTAACAACACTTCCGCTGTTATCTTTACGCATTTCCCCTCCAAAACGCTCTTATCAGCTTAGAACTGTGAGATAAACAAGACTTCCGGTTGACCTTCCTTTGACCTTGAGTGAACGTCGGGGACATAGAAATGTCATTCTCACACTACATACTGTAATTTCGATTTGCGGGCGTTCAGCAAAGGTATTGAGGAGCTCTGGAGGTACCTATCGTCACAGATGTATAAAAGGATTGATGATAATGGTTTTCGAAGAACAATGTCGGTAATTAGCCGAGATATTAACCCTTAAAGACACGGACACTTTGGACGTACATAAAGACACGGGCGGCGTACTCTATGCGCTATCGGCTTTATAGCCTAGATAACAACTTTTAATGATATGTTTATGTAATTTCAATGCCCAGTAGTCGTATGAAAGAAATAAACGTCGAACTGTTAAAAACAGATTAGTTTAATAAGAGTTAACCACATAATTACTATGAGATTCGCCACTAGTTTGCATTGAATGGCTCTCTCAATACGCCACCCGAGTCTTTAAAGGTTAATTAAAAACCTATCTGGAAAACCGCGCCACGGGCCAGGGCGGTGTTGCATCTTTGCGACCTCCTTCCGAAGCGCGTTTAGCAAAACGCCATGTCTAAAGTTTGAACAAGGGTTTTATTTTAGGTACACTGTAAAAATAAAAGATTACTATTACGCTGAATTAGTGTTTATAAAATGCCAAATGAAGTTAAATATGCACTATTTTTATTGTCCGCACCAAATTAAGTTCATCATAAACAGATTAGGATAAGATTAAAAAAAAGAGTTATACAGATAGCAATATTTGATACTACTTAGGCTTCATATCTCTCTGAACTTTCATGGTATGTCCATTTATACTTTTGTAGTATATACAGCTATACCCAACCGTACGTTGTATAGTTTTTTACAAAGCTTTTTTGTTCTTTTAGAAACGATATTTTGTGCAGTATACTTACTAATTAATATATTTATTGTACGGAACCCTCTGAGCGCGAGTAATACTCGCACTTAACCGTTTATTTATTTCATAAAATTACACTCATCCATGCTGCTATGTCTCTAAAACGAGGAAAGAACAAACACTCTTACATTAACATTTTTTTTTTTTTTTAACAGGAAAAAAAATTATTTGTTGAATTATTGTTTTTTATACAATTTTTTCTTTACTATATACTTTATTAAATGAAATTTGCAAATGCACTTTTCTATTTTCATGCATAGATAATGTGCACATATTTTGTACATATTATTAAACTGCGAATTATTTTTTATTTCATAAAATTACACTCTTCCATTCTTATTAGGGTGGTGCGAAAAAAGTCAAGTTGGTATTTCCGAGTCGCTATAGTGCGGAAAAGTTGCGATTGGTAAATACAAGAAAAACAAAAAAAAAATTCTTCAAATCGGACTTTATCTTCCGATCCCGCAAACCGCCTAAAAATTCCAAAAAATTGAAAATTTCCGATTTTTTCAGAATTTTTCTTTTTTTTTACGTTTATATATTATTTATCGCTATAGGAAAAAATATTTGCAGTTTGTACTGTTTAATAATAATAATAATAATAATTGTGTTTAGAGAATATCTTCCGATCGCGCAAGCTCAATAAAAATCGGCAAAAATTCAATTTTGAGTGATTTTCATGCATTAACCCTTTGAATACTGAAGTCTAAAAACACACTGGCATTCAAAATACGGAAACGCCCGAATGCTGAAATTTTGCTGCGAGATTTTTTCACCCCCTTTCTTCTGCGCATCTGACCTGTCAGAAGCACAATAAGAAGGCAGCCTTCTTCGAAAGTAGAACTTATTTTCCCCTACTATCCCTCGTAAGGTCACTCATACAAAAGGCTAATCCTGTTCAAGGGAATGTTTTTATTGTACTAAAGCCCGAATTATTTGTGCATGATTTATCTTTCAGGATTTATTCCTGGCATGTTATTTCTGAGAGTTTCTCGAAATTAGCTTTTTACGTGTTAGAATTAGAGTAACCTTTGTCCGATAATGAAATTTGAGGCAGGAAGAATACAATTTCTTGCTTTTCGTTTTACTGTATATTTTTTCCCGATAAATATTTGCAGTGAACTAAAAAAATCTGTTCTACAAATAACATTTAAAAAAATCGACTTCTGTTTTCAAAGAAATTTGTAAAAAAATATACCAATATTTCCATTGTACGGGTATTTCTAAATTGCCTAACTGTATTTGACAGATATATATTTTTTTTTATGTCATAAGTCAAATCGTTAAAAGAGAAACAGACGCGAACTAAAAGATAATAACTAAAAAATATTCTGTTCAAAAATTATTTTACAAATCACATCACAAATAAAAATTCTACTTTTTGTAATATATTTGTGAATCCTAAGAAAGTACCAAATTTTTAATATCGAATTTTAAAATTATTCAAGGAATAACATCATTGTGATTAAAAAAAAATTACTGATTGGTGCCATTAAAAGAATGATAGTAAACAATTTATTTTTTTATTTTTAGCATTCTAAAAGTTCATATTAATTTTCTATTACTTATTAAACACATACGATTTATGAAAACATAGTAACTAAAAAAGCTGTATCTAGAAACTAATATCTCAAAAATTCAATTTATTTTTTCTTAACAAAATTTCAACTTTTTCTTAGAAGTCAAAGCTTTAAAAATGTTTAAAAAAATGTTTAACGTTAAAATAAATAATACTGACTTGAATTAATAAATAATAATAACTTAATAACTATTTGTTACAAAATGTATTTAAATATTATGCAATACAGAAAATATATGTATATTACTGTACATATTTTTTTAATCTAGCAAACTTGTAATAAAAGTGAAATAAACATTAAATCCTTATATTGTTAATAGATTTTTTTTTAATGTTTCCAGACACAAAAATACAGTAACTAAAAAAGGAAAAGCATACAGAAAACAAAGTTATCTACAGAAAAATTAAAATATTCTTTTTTTGCCTTTTTTTTTCTGGAAAATGGACATCGTCAATTTTTATAAATTTGTAATAAATGGATCTAGGGTTCGCTATTATAGATTCTAATGGCTGTAATGGATTTTCTAAGTTTCCAAACGTATAGAAAATACAGTAACTAAAAAAAGGAAAAGCATATAGAAAACAAAGTTATCTAGAAGAATTAAAATTTTCTTTCTGTTTTTTTTATTCTGGAAAATGGACATTGTCAATATTTATAAATTTGTCATAAATGGATCTAAGATTCATTATTATAGATCCGAATGGATGCAGTGGATTTTCTAAGTTCATAACATGTAGAAAATACAGTATCTAAGAAAAGGAAAAGCATATAGAAAACAAAGTTACCTAGAAAAATTAAAATTGCCTTTATTTTTCTTTCTTTTTTTTTCTGGAAAGTGGACGTCGTCAATTTTATAAATTTGTAATAAATGGATCTAATATTCATTATCAGGGCCGAAACTAGCTTTTTTGTGCTCGGGGAAAACATGTATTTTGCCCCTCCCCCCAACACACACACACCACCGCCATCCTGACGCATAATAAAACTTATCGACTTCATGTATCCTATACAAAAACAAACAAACAAAGAAAATCCTTAAAAATAATTTAATAATAATTAAAATGTGAGGTAGAAATATGTAAACAATGGTCCCATAGAATTAACATTTGCTTGAGCGTTGAGAGCTAATAGTAGTTACGCGAAAAACTAGGACGCTAATGTTAACAGGGCTGCGGAGTCGGAGTCGTCCATTTTCCCCCCACTCCGCAGCCCTGAATGTTAAACCTATATTACTTTTCCGATTTTGGTTGCAGATATTTTTTTTTGTAAAGTTATTTTCACTTTCAATACAGGTTTCAAAATCTCAAAGTATAGAAACTCTAAAGATCAACCTAAGCTATCCTAAGAAAGAAAAAAAACAATAATTTTAAAATATTTAAGTGCAGGCGAAAAATTTTAAAAGAAATCTCCCATAGGTTTAACATTAGCTTGCGAGTTTCTTTGTATTTCATATATATATATATATATATATATGTATGAAACAACAAACAAAATCTTAAATTCACGCCCCCCCCCCCCCCTCCCTTCAATTTCGTGCTCGCGCCCGGGCACATACACCCCTAGTTTCGGCCCTGTTCATTAATATTGATCCTAATGGATGTAACGGATTTTCTAAGTTTCCAAACATATAGAAAATACAGTAACTAAAAAAAGGAAAAGAATATAGAAAATAAAGTTATCTAGAGGATTTTTTTTTTCTAATTCTGAAAAATGGACAACCTTTTAAAGTTTTATAAATTTGTGATAAATGGATTCATGTTGTTAATAATCATGAAGTTAGCAGAATATCTTTTTTTTTGTTTGTTTGTTTTTATTCTGGAAAATGGACATAGTCAATTTTTATAAATTTGTAATAAATGGATCTAATATTCATTATCAGGACCGAAACTAGCTCGTTTTGCGCCCGGAGCAAACATGTATTTCGGCGCTACACCTCCCCATCCTGACGCACAATAAAAGTTATCGAATTCAGGTACCCTATGCAAAATAATAATAATAAATAAATAAAAAATAAAACCTTTAAAAAATAACAATTAAAATGCAAGCTAAAAATATGTAAACAATAATCCCATAGATTATCAGCATCCACTGATTCGTCATAGGGTAATTGCATATTTTCATTAGAATCATATTCATCTTCTGATTTATCAGATTCAGATTCGTCTGTATCCTCGTAAAAATTATTGCTAACGCTTCTTCTTGAGTTAGACTTTTTCCTCTGCGATACATTTTATGTACTGTATACAAATAACTGAATAAAATTCAGATAACTAAGTTAAATTTAAAAAATAATATCATTGTAAAATACAAATTTCAATAACTCATAAAGTTTAGCAAATATATCATGTATCACCAATAGAAAGAAAATGTAGAAAGTGTTTTTTCCTTCTAAAATTCCCCATCCGTTCACTGCAATAGTCCCCGCATCAATCACTCCCCTCGCACTTACTTAGGGACAATAGCTGGATATTTCCGAGGGGGGGTGGAATGGAATACCTGTTTCTCAGGCGTTCGGGCGGTTTCGCCGTAGTTTGATTGTTGGGCCGTTTGAGGCGGCTTCGTAGCGAAAGGGTTAAGAATATAATCAACTGAGGTCAGTTTGCAGCCTCAGGTTAAGATTTAAATGTTAATTGATACTATTGAGCATATTAAGTTATTTTTAAACAACCTAGAACTTACCAGGAAGAGTTCGTTTCAGGTCTGAAAAGTTTAGTAGTGCACCCAACTGCCGTTAGCCACGTTGGAAAACAGCGCTGAAGTCGGCGTATGCGCTCCCACCTAGTCTCACCTAACTCCATAAAATTTACAGAAAATTCAACTGGATTCAGATGAACTACATGGCATATACTATTTTGACGGAAGAAAGGGCGATACCCCAGTTAAAGAAAGTATTGCATCTAAACAGGTTCGTCGAACTATTAAAGAGGAACACTTTCCTGTCATAAAAGAACGTGACTCAGTTTATTTAGGCCATGTGCCTCTAAACTCCGGGCCTGCTAAGGACATCGTAGCTTTCATAGTATCATGTCTTACTGAACAAGGGGTTTCACTAGAATACTTAGATTTGGTAGGCTGTGATGGTACAAATACCAATACTGGATAGAAAGGTGGTGCTATCAGAAAGCTTGAAGTTTATCTCTGACGACCACTGCAGTGGGTTGTTTGTTTATTCTATTTTGTTGAATTACCTTCCCGCCATCTTTTTCAACATTTGAATGTTGAAACTACTGGCCCAAGATTATTTAGTACACCATTTGGACACAATATCTTTGTTGTGTAAAGCTCTCGGTGATAAATTTTCAATTAACTAATTGTGAAATTTCAGAAGTGGACAGGCAATTGTTGAGCAAGGACCAAATATATCTTCTTGGCGTAAGTCAAGCAATTAACAGTTACAACTTTCCAAATGACTTATTAAAGTATGACTCCGGCCCAATTTCACATGCCAGATTGCTCACTTGTGTAAATAGAGCCCTTCGACTTTACGCGAGCGTGGAAAACACATCGGATGCCTTAAAGCCATATTGACATTTATTTTAAAATCTTACTTGCCAGTTTGTTTTGAAATAAAATGCTGTAAGTATATTACAGACGACCCTATTCATCTGTACAGAGCAATTGAAACATCTCGTTACTTTCGTGACAACCTGAAGAAAGTGTAGTCTTTGAGACTGAACGAAACTCGTTCTTTGCTCACCCGGAAAACCTACTGATGGCAATGGTCTTTTATAAGAGGAGGCACATAAGAGAGCTAGGGCTGTTAAAAGCCAGGCAGAATGTTTCAAAGGGTAAAGGCATCTGGATCTTTATCACTCCTACAATCCAGAATTAATTGATTGTAATGTAGCAAAATTAACATTTCCACCGCTTTTTCGGAGATTAACCCATGAAGAAATACATTTATTCGTTCAATCAGGTCGTATCTCAGTCTGGGATGATAAAAAGTTTCCCAACCACACGTAAGATGTCCAGCGGCGCATTAAATCGGTAACGGAAGCATAATTTAAGGTATGCGGGCCCCAATCAAAAGAGCATCAGGGCCACACTGAAATCAATGTCCATAATACCAGACATTACCATCAAATCGCAGTACAAAGTTGCGTATAAAATTCAGACTTAAACAGATGACATAACAAATTGTATATCTTATACTGTCACGACACTAGTTTTTTAATACAGTGTTTTGATTCTATTATAACAAATTATGTATTTAAGTAATGTAAATAGCAAACACCCTCATTGGTTGGATGGAGGATAGGGTGTGGTTTGAACTCGAAGTGCAGCTACCTTTCCGTGGTGAGTTCTGGTTTGTTTAACACTAGAAAGGCGGGAAATTTTGCTCAAGTTTTATAAAAAATATTTCACATCAGAATTTTTATTTAGAACTATTTAACTTATTTATTTAAGTTATTTTTGTGCAGCATATATTAATCTTATATTATAAAAAAATTCCGGTTCGAATCGAAATGTATTCATTCGGCAAGGGTCAAAATGACCTCTCGCCGCCGTTCTAGTGATAAGCATTATCAAATATCTAAACAAGCAAAGAGTTGTACATTGTACAATTTATATGCAAATGTTAATATTGGAACGCGAACTGATCTCAGGTGATTATTTTCTTTATTCATCAAAATCACTGAAAATTGAATTTTTGCCGATTTTTATTGAGCTTGCGTGATCGGAAGCTATTCTTTAAACGCAACTGTTTATTTTTATTATTATTAAACATTACAATCTGCAAATATTTTTCACTATAGCGATAAAATATATATATACGTAAAAAAAGAAAAAAATTCTGGAAAAATCGGAAATTTTCAATTTTTAAAAATTTTTAGGCGGTTTGCGGGATCGGAAGATAAAGTCCGATTTAAATAATTTTTTTTTTGTTTTTCTTGTATTTACCAATCGCAACTTTTCCGCACTATAGCAACTCGGAAATATCAACTTGACTTTTTTCGCACCACCCTAATGCTTATGTCTATCTAAAACGAGGAAAGAGCAGTTTTACGTTAGTAATATAGAAAAGACAGTTCGAAAGCGGCGGAGGGAGGAGTGAGGTGGGTGGAAGTGAAAATCCTACTATAGTAGGAGAGGTTTAGAGAGAGTTAGGTTCTTATCAGCCGGAAATGAGATAAGAAATGATAATCTGATAAGAGCATGTTATAGAGAGATGAGGATAAAGTATGGAAACTGAATGTCGAATATAGAGGTTAAGATCGTTTTAGAACGTAAGGAGTCGATTATCCTTGTAGATCATACTATAGTATGATGGGGTAGAAGAGGAGTAAATTTTTAGACGGGGCTTAATTTTTCGTATCTTCTTAGGGTTTGAATGAATGACCATGTAAGGTAATGTTATACTATAACATAAGGGGTTAGGTCTTTTTGGGAGAAAGTGTGAGGAAGCTTATTTATTTATTTTTTTGGAATCAACTTAAAGTTTGAACATGAAACGTAACTGAAAAATACTATGTGGCGCCCTCTATCGGTAGGAAATGGAATTATAAGTAATGCAATCAGGTTTTTTTTCGTAAAAATTTCACTTGGAATCGAACCTGTGACAAAATAGTATCTTGACTTGATAATTTGAAGTAGGTTTAACTGATCAAGCCAAGAAACTATACCTGTGAGTCGAGATTTTAGATGCTTCAAGACAAAAAATTATGTTCCTCTCATTTATGTGCAAAGAAAGGTTGATTTATCGGTTACTTAAGATAAGTCAACAGTATCTGTTTTAACTACTACTACACTTTGAGAATTACTTTAATGTACACGATTTTTACTTTTAGTTTAACTGATTTTATCGATTTTGTATACGGGAGTATGGTCATTTTACCAAACCATAGTTTCGAACTCGCGAACTTCGTATCAAATTTCATTTTTTTTTTTGTAACTGATATGCTATCTACTGATTGAGAATTACTTTAATGTACACTATTTTTACTTTTAGCTTAACTGATTTTATCGATTCTGCGTACGAGAGTATGATCATTTTACCAAACAGTAGTTTCAAACTTCGTATGAAATTTCATTTTTTATAACTGATATGCTATCCACTGTTAGAAAATTACTTTTATTTAATACATGCTAAATACAGCTCAACTTGTGCAGAATATGTTTAAAAACAAAACAATACAGCATATGTAGTGGCCAGCATACACTCATCATTTAAATCCGATCGAGCAAAACACACTCTATTGCATGCCACTGTTGACGTGTTCGTTACTTTGGTACTATATCAGATTTTGAAGAGTTGCTTCCTTAACTCTTATCGACAACCTCATTGCATCCGTGGAAAACAGATATTGCACAATATTAACTATTCCGGGGGAGCACACACCATAAAAAGTATAGTCCATTCTTTTCAAACATCATATATATGTCATTTAAAGTTTCTCAAATTAGTGCGGAGCGTCTGATTATGCTCATGACATCATTTTATACAGTTAAAATTCCAATATAAGATAATTTAGTGTTTCATTTTCTATTTTACATTCAATATAATGCCTACTTTCAATTTTATATCCATGCATGGCTGTCTTACATGGTTTGCTTTCCCACTTTTTTAAACAGTGTATGCGAATTTATATATAAGATTTTGTAATTCTATGATTCGTTTATTTTCATCATTTCAATTAATCGCTGTATATGGACAATTAAAGATAACATCTCATTTTCTTTGCTTCCGTATGTTATTATTAAATCTATGTTCTCAGCAATATCGCTCAGACTAATCCCTCTGAGGGAAGTCCTAGTCTAGTCAATAACTGAAAATTTCACATTTTAAAAGTATTTTCCCGAATGTACATATAAAAATACGAGTTTACAAACTAATTTTCTTAATTTTATCACATTGGAAAAGAAGTTTCCACATTCGAAATTAATTTTTTATACATAAAGCATTATATAATCAAATTCTATACTTCCTGATTTAACGAAATTCAATGATTTTTTCAGTTCATAAACCAATTCGTACATTTTTTAATTATTATTAAAATTTCCCAACCTCTGTTACAAAATGTTTGAAGAAAAACGCACCACTTCATTTAACATTTGAGTGAAATATTCGAAAAATGACACCTTCGCCAACCCCGAATCTTGCTTTCTCAAGCAGAGATGCGAATAAAAGAATGTAATTTCAGAATTATCGAAGTATCATACGAATTGAATATTTCCAACTGAGCGAAAAAATGCCCAGGCCGGAAATCGAACCCAGATCCTTGGCTTACAAGGCCAATGCTTTTCCGTTTAAGCTAACTGGGCCGACAACCAACCAGCATGTTTCGCTCAGAAAACCTTATAGGTAGAACATCTGGTCTGTCATGTAGACAGCTCAACAGAATAAACCGCAGGTAAAGGAACTCCATATAAACGATGGATACGTAGAACAACTATTATTTTAACACAATCAAACTGATTGGTAAAGCTATCATACGAATTGAATATTTCCAACTGAGCGAAAAAATGCCCAGGCCAGGAATCGAACCCAGATCCTTGGCTTACAAGGCGAATGCTTTTCCGTTTAAGCTAACTGGGCCGACAACCAGTTCTGAGCGAAACATGCTGGCTGGTTGTCGGCCCAGTTAGCTTAAACGGAAAAGCATTGGCTTTGTAAGCCAAGGATCTGGGTTCGATTCCCGGCCTGGGCATTTTTTCGCTCAGTTGGAAATATTCAATTCGTATGATAGCTTTACCAATCAGTTTGATTGTGTTAAAATAATAGTTATCGAAGTATTTTCGTGTCTCAAGAATGCAGATTATGAACTGTTCACTAGGGTGTGTCGAAAAAAAGAAATTTTTTATTTTGGGAACGCTTTAGTGCGGAAAAGTTGCCTATTGTAATGAGAAGAAAAACGGCATAATTTTTTTAAAAATCGGTTAACATCTTCCATTCGCGCATCGTACTTAAAGTTTATGAAAAATTGCAAAAATCTCGCCTTTTCTCTAATTTTTTTAAGTTAATTAAAACTTTAAAAATAAACACGCTTTAGCTTTTTATGCTTGTTTAATGGTTTACGTAACCAAATTAAATTAAATTCTAATAAATAATCTAATTTTCCCGTTTGCTCAACGTCTTAGAATAAAACATAAATTTAGTAATTTTTCGCATTTTTCACCGTGCTACTCTTCGCTCGTTTTGCTAGGATAAATCGACCCACAACTCACCACGTGGACGTGGAGGTGGTTGCTTGTAGAGTTCCACCTCCACCCTATCCAACCAACTATCCAATTGTTGGGTGTGGCATTCACATTATATTTGCAACTATTTACAAAGGTTTTCCATGGAGTAGCATTCTTTGGCTTACTGTGTTTTTTACGTTTTCTTTTTTATATCTACTGCACATTTAAAGTCTGATTTTTTTTAAGAATTGAGGCATAACCGATTTAGACTTCAGTGTTGTTCGGATATAGCCATCTCTAGCTTCATGTCCATATACTTTATTTGAGGTCTCTGTCAAAACTTTGACGCATAACTTAACAGTCTCGGTGTGACAGGGAAACATTTGTATTTCTCTGATGTGAGTAGTGTCAGAAGTGATGAACGATTTAAGATCATCTTCACTTAGGTCCCACGGCATTGGGGCAGGTTACACCGCACAAGAATTCCAATTAATAATTTCTGTGTAATCGAAAGCTTGGAATTTTCCATTCGGTGGAATTACATTTCTAACAGTCTTGTTCTTTCGGACGGTTTGTCTTGCTTTTACGATTCTTCTGTAAACAATATCTCGAGTATGTTTTCTTTAATCGACAATCATTCCCAACAGAATATTCTCTGGGTGCGCAAAAAATGCATTTTGTTCTATTACTGGATCAACAACTTGTAGTAATTCGTCGGATAAATAACGTGATGCCTGGATTGTTTGAAATACACATTTTGGACGTCGGTAAAATATTTGCTTATTTTATGGCAAATTACACAGGCATATATGATTTGAAGATGAAGCCAGCTGTTTCTTTAAAGTTTTCGGATGAATCTGATACAATCTAAGGACTCGGTTAAGACGGCAGTTAGTCATATGGAATCGGACAAAGTACCAGAGTCCCAATTCGCTAAATCTTCTCGGCAATGTTCCAAGGTGATTGCATTCAAAATGTCCCAAAAATACTGTTGTTCTTCGCTCAGAAAAGTCCTGTCTGTATCAGAAATCGAACAATCTGCAGGTTCACAATCGACTACAGGAGATTTTTCACAGCAAGGGAGCTGCTACGGGATTGGCGCACTAAAAGATTTCGGCCCTTCAGTTTGTCCGTGAATATGTTGGAAAATTTGGCCATAATAAACCTCATTAAAAGCGCTGTTTAGAGCTGTTGCGTTAATTTTAATTTTCATCTGCCATTTGGGCTTTTCGTCAATGTACTCAGTTTGTATTTATCTTCCTCATACTCCGACTCTTCAAAAGAAGTGTGTTTGAGTTCATCAATTTCATAGTACACTGCCACTTTAGGAACTTTAAAACTATTTGAGGTTTGCTAAGGTTTGCTAAGGTTGTTTGTTTGAGGACTATTCTCAGTGTTTGCTGAAGATCACGAGTTTTCCGCTCGGCCTTCACATTTAACTTTTTTGTAACTGTTTTGTAAATACATCCGATTCTCACCCAAATTGTAATTCCTTTGATGAATGATGAACCTCTACTCAAAGACACGAATTTTCTTTCTTTTTTTTACATAAGCATTTAATTAGAATTACACATTAACATGCATGTGTTCTTTTTAATATAATATACATGCCACACCCAACAATTGAACGGATTGTTGGATAGGATGTTGGTGGAACTCAGCGTGCAACCACTACCACGTGGTGAGTTCTGTGTCGTTTTGTTTTAGCAAAACGCACTAAGAGTTGCACGGTGAAATTTGAGAAAAATTGGTAAATTTATGTTCTTTCTAAGTTCATGCGGGAAGAAAAAAAAATTGGTTTATTGATGGGAATTTAATTTATTTAGGTTATGTAAACCATGAAACAAGCATAAAAAACTAAAGCGTGTTTATTTTTAAAGTTTTAATTAACTTAAAAAATTAGAAAAAAGGCGCAATTTTTGCAATTTTTCATCAATTTGAAGTACGATGCGCGAATGGAAGATATTAACAGATTTTAAAAAAATTCATGCCGTTTTTCTTCTTATTGCAATAGGCAACTTTTCCGCACTAAAGCGTTCCGAAATTAAAAAATTTCTTTTTTTTCGACCCACCCTACTGTTCACTAAACATATGATTAGGGTATATTTCCATGAATTTTTAATTATATATTTAAATAGTAATAATAACATAACCAAAAAGGAAAATTTTAGTTTTTGAACAATCTTTAACTTAATGAGTATTATTAATTAAGGAAAAAAATTGAAAATATCAATATTAGTTTTTAAGGAAAAAAGTTGATTTCTTTAGTTTTTTTCAACTATAAGATAAGGATATCCACTTAAATGATGAAAACTGAACATATATTTGAATTTTGAATGAACAACACCTTAATGAACATCAATAATTAAGCAAAACAATGGAAAATATCAATCTTTAAGGCAAAAGACTGATTCCTTTAGATTTTTCAACAATAAAAGCAAAATATCAACTTAAAAGAGAAAAGTTATGAGGATTTCAACTTAAAAAGGAAATTGAAACATATATTTTAGTTTTTGAACAACCATTACCTTAATGAATTTAAATAATTAAACAAGTAACAATGGAAAATATTGATTTTTTAATAAAAAAAAGACTAATTTAAACGAATTTCATTAATTTTTACACTAGTTTGAGATTTTATCCTACTTTTAGATGCTAGCTATGTAGAATTTTAACCCTTGAATGAAGTACTCTTTAAGAAATACTCATTAATGAAGTGATCCGTTTTTCTTCAAACGTTTTGTAATAGAGGTTGGGAAATTTTAATAATTATAAAATTTAAGAATTGGTTTAAAAACTGAAGAAATCACTGAATTCCGTTGAATCAGAAAGTATAGAATTTGTTTAAGTAATGCTTTATGTATAAAAAATTGAGTTCGAATGTGGAAAATTCTTTTCCAATGTGATAAAATTAAGAAAATTAGTTTGTAAACTCTTATTTTTATATCTACATTCATGAAAATATTTTTTAAATATGAATTTTCAGTTACGGATTAGATTAAAAATTAATTTATTTTGTTTAGTAATGAGTATTTCTTAAAGTGTGCCTCCTTCAAGAGTTAAAATTCTTGATAGCTAGCATCTAAAAGTATGAAATAATGTCAAACTAGCATAAAAATTAATCAAATTCATTTGAATTAGTCTTTTTAACTCTTTCCAACAAAGTTGACTAGTGTTTATGACTTCGGTTTGTCTGGCCGTTTGTCCGTCTATCCGCGCTCTAACTCCCGTAAATATACCCGATTGCCCTGAAATTTATGAATGTTATTGACGTTTACCATAGCACGTTCCCTATTTTAAATGAAGTTTGTTGCATGTTTAGTTCATTTACAACGGCCTATGGGGAAAAATCGTTAAAAATTATTTTTAATGGTCTTACAATCTTTCAAAAATAATAAAATTGATATGCATTAATAAAGTGCACTAAAGTATGCATTCTGCAGAATATGCGGTGTAAAGAATAGTTATTATTCATTTACAGGGACATACAAAAGAATGCCGTTACATAATGATATAGGAGTGGAGGGAATTGTTTGCGGCGTATTTTAATTATGTTAAATTATTTCATGTATAATGAAATTGTTATATGTCGCTGAGGTTTACTATAAGTTATTTCATGTATAATACGGAGTGCATAGCATATACAGGGACACACAAAAGATTTCAGATACTATATTGTATCCGAAGTACTGTACTTTAGCGATGATTGCTAGAAATGCATTTTTAATTATGATATGCACTTTTATGTTTCACTATATTTATACATACTATATGAAGTATATAAGTGCTATAATTCATATACAGGTCCACACATAAAAATTCGTAATGGTTACTGGCTATGAGCACAAGTTGCTTAAAGATGGTTTTTATATGAGTTATGCATTTTTACGATGAAATGCATTTACTTTACTAAGAAATGTTTGTAGAATATAGATAAAATGATATACAGGATCACGCAAAGAAATGGATACATGACCCTCTACAAATGATAATTTCTGGAAATGTGTTTCAATAGTTTTACGAGTATTCTAGTTTTAATTAAAGTTTAACTAAATTGTGGCGTGCACTAAAGATACTACGTTAACTACAGGGTTGTATAAAAGTATTCAAGTATGTTTCCATCTATTAGTACTTACGAGTATTCTAGTTTTAATTAAATTTTAACTAAATTGTGGCGTGTAATAAAGATCTACTAAAAAACAACTTTTCAACAGTAAAAAAAAAAAAAAAAAAAAAAAAAAAAAAAAAAAAGAAAGAAAAAAGAAAAAGAAAAAGAAAAGAAAAAAAGTGAAAGTTGTGGCTAAAAAATAGTGCGATATCAAATTTTCAAGCTTATTTTATGTTACTTAATTTATTTTACTTACATATGGTAAATTTTCCATTAAAAATTTACAATATGTAAGTCGAGTACTTAAGAATGTGTCGATAGAAAGCCTTTTCTCCTTTACTAAATACATCATGACGTGTTTCTGAAAATTAAATTTTTTTAAATTATGCATGATGGGCTTGGCGGCCATCTTTCCATATTTTACACAAATTCTAAGCACACAAGTTCATTGTTAAGATTGGAAGTTCGAAATTGTTACTGAAGCAAACATTTTATTCTTTTAATTTGTGGAAATGAGCGCCTAAAAATTTGTGTCTTAAAATAAAGCTGAAGTAACGTCAGGTTTTATCATATGATTCTTTTTTTTCGGAGGGGGTTAATTAATTATTTAAGCAGTAAGAATCAATTTGTTTTTTCAAAATAAAACACTTTCTTAATTTATCTCTCTGTAGCTAAATCTAAAAGTTCGAAATTCTTAATAATGCAAATATATTACGAGCATGAGTGCTTAGAAATTTGTGTAAAATATGGAAAAATGGCCGCCAAGCCTATCATGCATAATTAAAAATTAATTTTCAGAAACACGTTATGATGTATTTAGTGAAGGAGAAAAGGCTTTCTATCAACGCATACTTAGGTACTCGACTTACATATGGTAAATTTTTAATGGAAAATGTTAAATAAGTACCATAATATAAGCTTGGAAATTTGATATCACACTTTTTTTAGCCACAACTTTCACCTTTTTTTTTTTTTTGCTTGGCTTTTTTTTACTTTTGAAAAGTTGTTTTTTAGTAGATATCAGTTCTTTTTTTAAAACAAATGACATATAATTGAAATAATTCTACTAGCTCAAATTAAAATTAGTCCTTGTAGCTTTTATAAGCAGGGAGCAAACACAATAGTATACATTTTGTTTACCTATCATTCATTTTTTAGAGTGATTAATAATTTAAAAGTAAGGAAAGTCAATATCTTCTTTCAAAGTATCAGTTTTTCTCAATTTATATTTCCTTAAAATTTTCTACGACAGATGAAAATTTAGTAAAAAACAGATAGAGTCGAAATAAAATATATATTTACAGTTAGTCTGTCAGTTAATTGTTTTTTCTAACTTTTTTTGCTGACGGTCTTTCAAAATAAATTTACCTTTACAAATACCTACGGTTAATCCGAGAATGAAATCCCGCAGGCATCTAAAGAATTGAAGATCTGTTTAAAGATCTGTAAATCTAGCAATTCTAGACATAATAAAGGAACATTTTTGATAAAAAAAATCTAAAAATTTAAAGATATAAACTGTACGTGTACATATAACTTCATCTTTATCTAGATTGTGTTATAGAGAAGAAAGAATAAATATGTAATTTTACTCAAGTCTGTTTATCCGTACATATTTGCATAAATGTGAGGATATTAATTTACTATAAAATTTCCCGTAAATTGATTATCTTTAATAGTCTATTATAAAAGCCGCATATACATTAGAATTAAATATTTTTCGGTTAAAAATTGCCTGAAATCTATAGTCTTATCGTTCGTCAAATTTGTTTTATGTTTTTTTTAATACCCGGGCTCTTTTTCTGAATTTTGACAAAAGATCACAGACATATCGAAGTTATCCAAATTCGCATATCTTTCTATCGTATTTCCTTTTTTGAGGGGGGGGGGGGGTTGAGGAAGAGTCCTTCAGAACTTTGTTTTGTTCTCAGAATTCTGAATTATTAATTCAAAAGATCTACCTACATAAGTCTTGTTGCAGAATTTTCATTAGCTAAGAGTTGCATCAAGTTATACATCATGTGAATGAATTAAATTATTTTTGTGAAATACCAGATGGGAGCCATTGATATTTCCAGACCATTTGCCTACATTTTAAACTTGAGTCATTTACTACTATTCATTAGTTTTCTATACGAATTAAAGAAATCTTTGTTTCCATGGAAACTGTACCTTTCACTATTGCTTGTTTGTTTGTTTGTTTTATTGAACACATATATCAGATCACATGCGGATCACGGCGGGATTCGAATCTGCTTCCACCTACGCTCTCAAGCGATTAGCGGCATGGTGTCTTATCCACTCAGCCACGGTGGGCCACTATTGCTTTCTCTAATACCCAGATACTCAAATTTAACCAACTGCACTTAGAATCATGGTCATAACAGAGAACATTTATATGTTAGTGTGGTGACATATGCGCAAGTCGTGTACTCATATTCAAGTTTTTGTCCAAAATACGGTAACTCAGTTTTCAGTAATAGCCGAGGAAGATTTCAATTAAACTAACCAGAAAAGTTAACAAACATTGGCTTCCTGATTTGATTTTATTCAAAATTGTCTTAACCAACCAAAGTTAATGTCCGGGATCCAGATAAAGTTTTCTCTGTTAGTAAAATTACATTGACCAATCAGTAGTCTCCATCCTTGCAGACTTTTCGGTGTTTACTGCAAACATCAAAAAGTTTTGGAAAATGCAGGCGTCTTATTGATCAATCTCCATCCCGCTAATAGCGAAAAATCTATCTTGATCCCTGCCTATTCAGCGCCCTTTAAATATTGGAGAAAGCCTTGACACATATCAGGAAAACGTCCCACAAAGCAGGCAAAACAAAGAAGAAAAATCATTCATAGGCTCGTTCATATTCACGAGCCAATGAATGATTTTGTTTCTTTGCTTTGCCAGCTTTGTATGATGTTTTCGTGACGTGTGTCAAGATTTTCTCAAATATTTAGGGGGCTTTGGCTTATTTCACCACCATGAAGTTATGAAAGGAGAGGAACAGACATGTCAATCTTCCCGTGTGAAAAACTAGATACCAAAAAAACGAGTTCTTTCTCTCTCTTCTGCCCTTTTCTCTCTTGATTTTGACCGATAACAGCCCAGTTTAGCAGTCTCCAGTACAAGATGCCACTATATATGGTGGACGCAGGAGGGAGGATGTTAGCGCGACCAATGACATAATAGGCCAGTTCATGACGTTTAAAATTCACACGGAGTTGGATCGAGGCTAACGAAAAAGACAGCCTACCGTGGTGGGTCCGATTCTTCTTTTTTTACAACCCGCCGGAGTCACGTGATGCTCTTTTCGTGCAACATCATTGGTGCATTAGAGCATCACATGACTCCAGCGGTCTGTAAAAAAAGAAGAATCGGACCCACCGCGGTAGCCTGTCTTTTTCGTTAGCCTCGGAGTTGGATCATCTTTACACGATGATTAGTACAAAGCTGCGCGCCGATATTTTATTTGTGTCCATTGCCGTGCACAGATAATCAGCTCCGTGTGACATTATGAACTGGCCTTATATGTTGTTGGTCACAGTTTAGGAACAGCTTCAAATGACTTCATCTATATCTACTCTGTGGCAAACTAAAAAGACAGGCTACCGCGGTGCTACAGCGCCTAGAATATAGAGTGTGGAAATCGGCTATTCCAGCAATACTTAAAAAAGTGCTAAAATATTGGATCTCTTAAATTTCAAATTATGCTGAAATGTAATGAGTCGATCACAGCGATATCTGCAGGATATTTCCTAAAACTTCATGACGATTTGGTTACAGCGTCTAGAATACCTACTGTGGAAATATGCTGTTAAACAACGCTAAAAATTTGTATCCCATAAATGATCGACGATACTGCTAAAATCCCAAGTGTCGATCGCAGCGAAATCTGCGGGATTTTCGTATTACATTGTTTAGACTAGCAATATCTTGCAGTTATAGAAAATGTTCTGCAGATGTCACTGCGATCTGTATATTTCAGCAGCATCGTTGCACATTTAAGTGATACAATATTTTAGCACTTTTTTAAGTATTACAGGGATAGCCAATTTCCACACTATATATTCTAGGCGCTATAATTTGGTCTAGACGCTGTAGCATTTTTTTTTTTTACATTTTATTAACATACATCTGATCTGTGTGTTAATCTGATCTGTGTGTCTGATCAATGTGCGCTGTAATAATACGATGTTTACTTTGAAATTTGTAAGTATATCACAGATGTCGCTGCGATCAGCTCCCTGGATTTCAGCGTCAGTTCACATTTAAGAGATACAACTTTTTAGCGTTGCATGGATAGAAAATTTCCACATTATGTATTCTAGACGTTATAGCGATGCATTAAACGTGTCTCTTTCTTCTTTAAAAAATATCCTGCAGATGTCGCTGCAAATGACTGTTTGGAATTCAACATCGTTGTACATTTAAGGGATTCAATATTTCCGCGCTTTTTTAAGTATTGCTGAGATAGTCGATTTCTACAACATATAATCTAGGCCTATAACGGATCTATAGTGTCTAGAAGATATAGTTTAAAAATCGGCATATTAAAAAGATGCTAAAAAATTGTATCCCATAAATGTTGAACGAGGCTGAACGATGAATGTCGATCACAGCGACATATGGTAATTCCAGCGTAACTTTTTCAAAAGACATCAATTGAGAAAACGTTTCGCTCAGGAAGATCTAGAAAATGTTGCTGCTATCGACATTTGTCATTCGGTATTTTGCAATATTTATGGGATTCAATTTTTAGCAATTTTTAAAGTATTACTGGAATAGCCGGTTTCCATACCATGACCGTGATCTAGGTAGATTTTTCTCTGTTATCGCAACGAGATTGACCAATCAGAAGCGAGAATTTTTACTAACGTTTCACTGTTTGCAAAAATGTACCTGGATCCCGACCTATATTTCTAGACGCTATAACTGAACTCAAGAATAGTACAGAAAGCAAACTCCGTATTTTGATACATTAAGGCCGGGATCCAATTAGGAACAAGTGTGTCGCTATAACGAAGTAGCGACATATGGCCAATAAAGGTTTATTGGTAGAAGTGATAAAAACAAATCGTTAAAGGTCTTTGAGAGCGTGTCATTATCGCCAGACTAATGCATATTGAATTATTTCCCTAGTCTAATAAAGCTCGTCCATGCGCGTATCTTCTAATGGAGGATATTCCAAATATGGGTTCAAGGCTGAAAAAGTCACGTGGTACCGGCAATTTACCTAAAGAACTTCTAACTGATAAGAAGGGAAAGAGGAAACTACTACTGCTTTCTCCCGTGAACTGTTTCATTGGCTAGCGGGGATTTATATTATGTCGACGGAGCCTTCCCCTCTTTACGTTAGACGTTTTTGCCTTGACCACGTGATCATAACGTAGATAGAATATCCTCTATTCAAGAAAGTGGATTGCCGTACTATAGCGCCTAGAATATATAGTGTGGAAATTGGCTATTCCTGTAATACTTAAAAAAGTGCTAAAGTATTGTATCCCTTAAATGTGCAACGATGCTGCTGAAATATACAGATCGCAGCGATATCTGCAGAATATTTTCTCAAACTGCAAGATATTGCTAGTCTATACAATGTAATACTAAATCCCGCAGATGTCGCTGTGATCAATACTTGGGATTTTAACAGTATCGTCGCACATTTAAGGGATACAAATTTTCAACGTTGTTTGGATAGCATATTTCCACACAAGGTATTCCAGATACTGTAGCCGTACTTTCGGCAAAAACTTGAAATGAGCATGCTTCCTGTCCATATATCACCACTCTTATTTAAACATATTTTTATACATTTATACATACTTATTTATACATTATTTATACAGGCTCTCTGTTATGGTGTTGATTCTGAACGCTCTTTGTTAAATTTCGATATTTGTGCTTTAGAGAAAGCAATACAGAAAAGTACTTTTACTATTGAAACAACAACTTCTTTAATTTGAAATGTATAGCAAAGGAGTTTAGAATCAGTGCCTTAAATACTTTCGAATATGTATTGTTCTTATGACAATCAATACCCTTCCTGGATGTGGAAATGCAAAATTGTGTTCAACATAATGGAGGATATTCCATCTACATTTTAATCACATGGTCAAGATAAAAACTTCTATCGTAAAGAAGAGAAGGCTCCGTAGACGTGTGATGTAAATCCCCGCTAGCCAATGAAACGGTTCATGAGGTAAAGTAGTAGTATCTTCCCTTCTTATCACTTAGAAGTTCCTTGGGTAAATTACCGGTATCACGTGACTTTTTTCAGCCTCGAACCCATATTTGGAATATCTTCCATTGGGCGCAATCTAGATAGTTTTTGGCTGTTAGAGAAACGAGATTCATCAATCAGAAGCCCGCATTTTTGCGAACTTTTCGCTGTTTGCAGAAATGCAGGCTATTGATTGGTGAATCTCGTCTCGCTAACAGCGAAAAATCTATCTGGATCCTAGCCTAGATTTCTACAAACATTGCACTTCATCCATGACACTAAAAAAATGACTCAAAACTTTCAAGGGGCCTCCGCGGCCGAGTGGTTAAGACACCACGCTGCTAATCGCTTTAGAGCGTAGGACGCTTGTCGGGTTCGACTCCCGCTCGCTCCATTGCACACTCTTTGTGGAGCTCCCGGATGTAAAAATTCTCTGTGTTGTAAATTTCATTGTGCTATCTCGTCCCTGTATATCGACGATGACTTATAAGCGGGCATTGTTGTCAAGCACACAAGTCTGATGTATGTGCCCAATAAAACAAACAAACAAAAAAAACTTTCATGACATAGGCCGGGATCCAGAAACAGCAAATATTCTCAAACATGCATTCTTCTAATTGGTCAAACTCATTTCGCTAACAGCGAAAAATCTATCTGAATCTCAGCCATAGTTTTCTTCGATGAAATTAATGCAAAAGGATAATATAAAGTAAAAGTATAAGGTTTCTAAAATGTTTTGGCGTGTTTATCGCTATTTGGCATAATTTGTAAACTTTAGACTTAATTAAGAGTTTTTCGCTAATTAAGAATAGAAAATTTATGTTTTTAAAGCAGAATTTTATAAAAGCACGTAGATTGAGTAAATATCTCTCCAAAAATCCAATCCTTACTTTTTTCTGTCCATTATTTAAGTCTCTACTGCGATTGAAACATAAGGTGTGACAAAGAAAATAAATCTATCATTTTCAATATCTCGACGTTACTTAAAAAAATCTATATCTCTGTTTATAATTAATTTATGAGGATGCATTTGATCTCAAATTGAAGATCTTCTTGACTAGGTCCTTCTGGTTTTGGTTTTATTTTTCTGCGATGATTGGTTCTTTTGATATGGGAAATTTTACGCTGCCATGTTTGGTCGATTTAACATGGAGAAGTTGTCTTTAGTATAATAAGCAGTTATGGTGTCTTGCCGTTATTGTTGGCGTTTGTTTGTTTGTTCGGTTAGCATTTTTTTTAGCTTGGCTTGGCAGAACGACCGTCCTGCTTGATACTACGTTAACAACAGGGTTGTACAAAAGTATTCAAGTATGTTTCCATCTATTAGTACAAATTGCTGAAAGAGAAATTTCAACCTGTTCTGCGTTTTCTTGCTAAACTATATTTCCCCATTACATAGAATATATATCAACCTACAGATCAAATACAGGGCTGATCAAAAGAATTGAAATACATATTTGACTATGGACGGTAACTGCTGAAATCAGTTTTTAAAATGTTTTATACGTTTTCTAAAATGTTTACTTAGTAATTTTATATACCTTATTTCCCTAAATAACGAAGTTTCGTTAAAGCTTTCAGGAAGTGTTGGAAAGTGTTTCATAATCTATGCTTAACGCATGATTTTTCTTTCTTGTTTCATAAAAAAATGAATATTTCCTTTGTTATTTGTTTAATTATTAAAATTCATTAAGGTTGTTTAATTATTAAAATTCATTAACTCATTAAAAAATCTTTTCACATAATTAATTAAAATATTTTTCAACACTCTCACATCTTCTTCAATGGTAACATTTCTGTTTTGATGTGATGCAATTTCTGTGTGCATCCAGCCATTTTAGGTTACGTTTTAAAAGTGTCATAATGAAGCTTTAGTTCTCAAGAACTATCAAGAAGTCATATTTTTCATAAATATGTTCTCATAAGTCTATAAGCTTTATATGATCAACAAGTGTAATTTAATCAAAAAGAGCAATTTAAGCAGCTTTTGCATGCACATATACTTGGTTAGATTGTAGTGCAGTGTTCAATCATTTTTTTTATTTGATTACTTTTTCGATTTTTTTTTTCCGAATTATTTCCTTTACAAAGAAGAAATATCCATTTTTATTTACAGTTGCCGTGTTTTAAAAAAGTTCATGCACATTTACATAGCGCTAAAGAATTACGTATTTTATTTCATGACACAAATTTATTTACGATTTTGACAAGTGATTTTCTTTACGTGACCTTGAATAATAAAAATTCGTTATAACAAGAGAAAGGAAGTGGCAGAAACGGAACTTTGCGGTACAAACCAGCACAAACATAGCACAAACGAATGCCGTAATATAATTTAGACATCGTTGATGTGGCGGGGCCACTCAAATGGTGCCCCAGTGTTGAAATAGTAGAAAATTCGTTATATCGAGGGAACGAGAATGGCCCAAACGAAACTTTTTTGCGGCACAAACCAACATTTGCATGGGACTAATGATTTACGTATTTCATTTCGTGCCATGCCTTTTTTTCATAGGCGATTTTCTATTTGTGCCCTTGGATGAAAAAAATTAGTTATAACGAGAGAATGGAAGTGGCACAAACGAAACTTTTTGCGGCACAAACCTGCAAAAACGTAGCACAAACGCATAACGTAATACAATTTAGATTTCGTTGATAGGACGTGGCCACTGAAAGGGTCGTTCTGTGTTGAAATAGTGGAAAATTCGTTATATGGAGGGAACCACATTGGTAAAAACGAAACTTTTTGCGGAACAAACCGACATTTGACGAGCGCTAAAGATTTCCGTATTTAATTTCCTGGCATTTATTTATTCATAGGCGATTTTCTATATGTGCAGTTGAATTAAAAAAAATCGTTATAACGAGAGAAGGGGAGTAGCACAAACGAAACTTTTTGCGGTACAAAACAGCACAAACGATTACCGTAATACAATTTAGATTTTGTTGATGAGGCGGGGCCAGTGAAATGGCCGTTCTGTGTTGAAATAGTGGAAAATTCGACATATCGAGGGAACCAGAAAGGCACAAACGAAACTTTTTGTGGCACAAACCGACATTTATTTGCAACTAAAGATTTACGTATTTAATTTCTTGACATGTATTTATTCATGGGCGATTCTCTATATGTGCCCTTGTATTATAAAAATTCGTTATAACGAGAGAATGAAAATGGCACAAACGAAACTTTTTGGGGCACAAACCAGCACAAACGTAGGACAAAAGAATGCCATAATACAATTTAGATTTCGTTGATGGGGCGGGGCCACTGAAATGGTCGTTCTGTGTAGTAATAGTGGAAAATTCGTTATATCGAGGAAACCATAATGGCACAAACGAAACTTTCTGCGGCACAGACCGACATTTACATGGGACTAAAGATTTACGTATTTCATTTCGTGACATGTAGTTATTTACGATTTTTATAAGTGATTTTCTTTATTTGACTTTTCATTATAAAAATTCGTTATAACGAGAGAACGGAAGTAGCACAAACGAAACTTTTTGCGGCACAAACCAGCACAAACGTAGCACAAACGAATTCTGTAACACAATTTAGATTTCGTTTATGGGGCGGGGCCACCGAAATGGTCGTTGTGTGTTGAAATAGTGGAAAATTCGTTATATCGAGGGAACCAGAATGGCACAAACGAAACTTTTTGCGGCACAAACCGACATTTACATGGGACTAAAGATTTACATATTTCATTTCGCGACATGTAGTTATTTACGATTTTTATAAGTGATTTTCTTTATTTGACCTTGAAATTAAAAAAAATCGTTATAACGAGAGAACGGAAGTGGCACAAACGAAACTTTTTGTGGCACAAACCAGCACAAGTGTAGCACAAACGAATGCCGTAATACAATTAAGATTTCGTTGATGGGGCGGGGCCACTGAAATGGTCGTTCTGTGTTGAAATAGTGGAAAATTCGTTATATCGAGGGAACCAGAATGGCACAAACGAAACTTTTTGCGGCACAAACCGACATTTACATGGGACTAAAGATTTACATATTTCATTTCGCGACATGTAGTTATTTACGATTTTTATAAGTGATTTTCTTTATTTGACCTTGAAATTAAAAAAATTCGTTATAACGAGAGAACGGAAGTGGTACAAACGAAACTTTTTGCGGCACAAACCAGCACAAATGTAGCACAAACGAATGCCGTAATACAATTTAGATTTCGTTGATGGGGCGGGGCCACTGAAATGGTCGTTCTGTGTTGAAATAGTGGAAAATTCGTTATATCGAGGGAACCAGAATGGCACAAACGAAACTTTTTGCGGCGCAAACCGACATTTACACGGGACTAAAGATTTACGTATTTCATTTCGTGACATGTAGTTATTTACGATTTTTATAAGTGATTTTCTTTATTTGACTTTTCATTATAAAAATTCGTTATAACGAGAGAACGGAAGTAGCACAAACGAAACTTTTTGCGGCACAAACCAGCACAAACGTAGCACAAACGAATTCTGTAATACAATTTAGATTTCGTTTATGGGGCGGGGCCACCGAAATGGTCGTTCTGTGTTGAAATAGTGGAAAATTCGTTATATCGAGGGAACCAGAATGGCACAAACGAAACTTTTTGCGGCACAAACCGACATTTACATGGGACTAAAGATTTACATATTTCATTTCGCGACATGTAGTTATTTACGATTTTTATAAGTGATTTTCTTTATTTGACCTTGAAATTAAAAAAATTCGTTATAACGAGAGAACGGAAGTGGCACAAACGAAACTTTTTGCGGCACAAACCAGCACAAACGTAGCACAAACGAATGCCGTAATACAATTTAGATTTCGTTGATAGGGCGGGGCCACTGAAATGGTCGTTCTGTGTTGAAAAAGTGGAAAATTCGTTATATCGAGGGAACCAGAATGGCACAAACGAAACTTTTTGCGGCACAAACCGACATTTACATGGGACTAAAGATTTAAGTATTTCATTTCGTGACATGTAATTATTTGCGATTTTTATAAGTGATTTTCTTTATTTGACCTTGAAATTAAAAAATTCGTTATAACGAGAGAACGGAAGTGGCACAAACGAAACTTTTTGCGGCACAAACCAGCACAAACGTAGCACAAACGAATGCCGTAATACAATTTAGATTTCGTTGATGGGGCGGGGCCACTGAAATGGTCGTTCTGTGTTGAAATAGTGGAAAATTTGTTATATCGAGGGAACCAGAATGGCACAAACGAAACTTTTTGCGGCACAAACCGACATTTACATGGGACTAAAGATTTACATATTTCATTTCGCGACATGTAGTTATTTGCGATTTTTATAAGTGATTTTCTTTATTTGACCTTGAATTATAAAAATCCGTTATAACGAGAGAACGGAAGTGGCACAAACGAAACTTTTTGCGGCACAAACCAGCACAAACGTAGCACAAACAAATGCAGTAATAAAATTTTGATTTCATTGATGGGGCGGGGCTGTCGTTTCACTGGCCCCGCCCCATTGTGTTCGTTATAACGAGAGAACGGAAGTAGCACAAACGAAAATTTTTGCGGCACAAACCAGCACAAACCTAGCACAAACGAATGCAGTAATAAAATTTTGATTTCATTGATGGGGCGGGGCTGTCGTTTCACTGGCCCCGCCCCATTGTGTTCGTTATAACGAGAGAACGGAAGTGGCACAAACGAAAATTTTTGCGGCACAAACCAGCACAAACGTAGCACAAACAAATGGTGCTGTTGAATTTTCAAAATGAGTATGGGGCGGGGCCAGTGAAATGTACGTTCTAAAAACTCTTTCTGACCGTCTTTCACCTGTTGAAACACTTCTGGCAAGAGAAAAATGGCTTTATCAGCAAGATAATGCGCCTATCGACACAAGCCCCGAGACAAAACTCTAGTACCAGAAAAGAAAAAATATTGAAGTTTTGAAATGACCAGCAAGAAGTCCTGATCTAAACACTATCTCCGGAACTTATGGGGAGATCTAGCAAGACGAGTTTATAAAAATGAAAAACATTTTTCCTCAGCTTCAGAACTGAGACCTACTACTGAAGATGAATGGTACAAAACCAGTTCCGAACTGTGCCAAAAATTAGTAATATCCATGAAAGATAAAATATTTGCAGTCGCATGTCTATGACTGTTTGCATCACTATTGTGGGTGCATAATATATTAAGTATTTGTTTCTTCATTACTGTATTGTTTTTATTTTGCTGTCCTTAAAGTTTTTATACAGGTAGAAGTAGTGTTTTTTGTAGAATTACTTTATTTTCGTAATATAATACTTACAGATGAATTTTGTTGACTTCTTTATTAGCGTTTCAACTTTATGATACACATTATAATAAACTATTTTTCATTTAATTTGAAATTTATAAAAAAAAAAAATCAATATTTTTTACTGTCCTTAAAGTTTTTACACGCACTGTATTACAAATATAATTACTTATAAGTTAACAATTATAAATTTTAATTAGGTAACATTGAATACAGGAAGGAAAATATTTGTGTCCCATCCATCCCTATTAGTGTCCCATTCATCCCTGCTATAGGGATGATTGAGACAGAGAGGAACTTTTTTTAAATTTTATATAATATTTTACTTTATATTAATAATCTAGGCTAAATATTGTGCATAGATGTAGTCAAATACCTAATGCATGAATTGTGATATATAATATTGATACTAACTTTAAAAAAGTATTAAAAATAAATGTTTTTGTGAAAATGTCCCATTCATCCCCCATATCCTCTATTTCTTTGGGCTCTTAGTGACGAATGCGAGAAAAAAGAATAACCATTGATAGAAAGATATTGTCGCATTGTTATCTTCGTTTACTTCCTTGATATTTTTTACAGTAAATTAAATATATTAAACAATATTCAATATTTCAATGCAGTAAAAACGTCCAAAAATATCGCCAAATACTTACTACTGAACAACAGAAGTTTTGTCGAACACGTCCAAACTTTGGGGAAGGCAGTATGTGTCCCAGGCAGGGCGTAATTTGTAAAAACTAAAACAGTATTAGCCGAGAGGCATAACATATTTCAACGTATTCGGTTGGTGCTCACTCTGCTACTGATAAAAATGAGAAAATTTCACTGTTATAAAATGTTTGTCACATTGTTGTCCATTATTGAACTGAATACGATTGATATTTGACATTGTTAGATTCGTAAAAAATAATTAATGTTAAGGTAAAGTACCCAGTAGTTGACACTTTTGTAGAAACAGTAGTGTAACAAGAAAACGTCACAGGTAAGGAACATGAGAGACACAGCATTTTAAAAATCTATCACCTTGCGGCAAAACTGAGAACTAAAACTATAAACAGTCGAGCCCAATTCCAATATGGTGGAAGAAAACAAAGAAGCATGTGTGCAAAGTTGAATTTTTCGAATTTATCTTAAGAAAAGTGATAAGGATCGCACGTTACAGTAAGTATTAAAACCCGTAATTTATCTTAATTTCTGGTTATGTTTTGATTGATATTGATTGTTTCGATGTCCAAGAATTGTATTGGAATAAAATTGATGCATTTTGTGCAAAATAGCGGGAGTGAGTGTGAGTGTCAACTATTGAATATGAAAAGAAACAGATTTTCAAAAGTTGACACCTAGTGTCAACTACTCGCTCATGTTGGTGTTTTGTTAATCTAATTCAGTGCAATGAAAATAAGCTGGAATCTACCAGATAAGTTCATGACTGACCTTTGAAAAACTAAAAATGCATTTAAACCAATAGATGACACAGGGTGTCAATTATTGAAATTAGGGAGTGTCAACTACTAAAATTAATTATTTATTTTTTTAGATGCCACCTACGAAGGTAAATTTTAGGAATTACACGAAAGAGAGCATGAGAGCTGCCGTAGAATACGTTAAAGTCAACAAAGCTGGGTACAAAACAGCGGCTAAAAAATTTAACGTGCCTAGAATAACTCTGAAATACAAAGTTGAGGGAAAAACCCCAATGAAAAGGTAAAATATCGGCCGTTAGTGCTTGATTTTGCACTCGATCTTTCATTTTTGTTATTTGAGATTAATTAAGTAAGTGGTTTTATGTTATAATTTCAGATCTATGGGACTTTTTTTAATTTTCATTAAAACTTCTGATTAAACTTCTGATCTTTCATTAAAACTTCTGATTTCTTTAAAAAATTTTGCTAATTAACGGTTCTTATCATTATGTCTTCATATGGGGCAATTAATATAGTAATATAATAATAAAGAGTATTTATTATTATTAATTTAGGCCCCACCGCAGTCAGTGTCAATTACTGGTTCACGAAGGTGTCAACTACTAAACTCTCACGTTCACGATGGTGTCAACTTCTGGACAAAAATCCTGTTTTCATATCCCCTAGTAATTTTTACAAAATGTATTCATTTCGGGACATGAAACGTTATGATTTTGTGGAAAAATGTTCAAACCCCCTAGTAATGATCAAACTGTTTCCCTTAATTGAAAACTACACGAACCAAAGGCGACGAACGTCGAAAAATTCCTTAAGATGTCAACTACTGGGTACTTTACCTTACGTCATCGACGACGTACGTCAACAACTTGTTAAAAGGACTAGGGCCGAAGTGGTCACTGTTGGTCAAATTACTGATGGAAAACAAGAAACAGAGTGCTAGAAAGAGAGAGTAAAGAAGGAGACAACACTCATATACACAGTAACATACAAGGTAAAATATCAGATGTGTATACAGTATCATACAAAAGTACCAAAGTAGGGCAGATAAATATGAAAAAAAAAAATAAAAGTGCGAAAAATTACAAGGATGATAGAATTATATGTTACCTTTCTTAGTGGTTTAGATTACCCAAAAGCCCAATTCTGAACAGAGTGCTAGAAAGAGAGAGAAAACGAGGAGACATCTTTGGTTCAAACTATGCCTAGAAATGAAATTTCAAGTCATTTGGGTGATAAGTTTTAGCATTATAAACATTCGAAATTTAGAGCTTCTAATATTAATTACATTTTCATATTTTTATTAATATCTCCTGAAATTATAATCCTAATATGATCATTTTTTTAATTGCAATACTAAAAAACCCAACCATAACTACATTGAATTTGTAATTTTAGAAATCTTATGATATGATTTATGAATTATGAAATTAATATTCGAAAAAAAATATGAAATGTAAACTATAATTTTTTGATAGATTTATATTTATTATGTCATGTTTGATGCATATTCTCAATTTTAAAATTTTCTTCCGAGCAATTTTCGAATTATGAGAAAAAACGTGAAAATGACGGTTTAAGGGGCCGTCTATGATGTTGAGAAAAGCACAATTTCAGCATGATGTCCAGAAACAGCCCCCCTTCTCATCCCCCCCCTTCCCAACGGGGCCACACTCCCCACGAAGCATAGCAGGCCGAATTCATCAGATTAAGCATTATTTTGTTTTTAGAAATTGAAAAACGTATTTGGTAAATATACGTAAATTATTTATGTGCGTATTTTTTAAATTATTCAGAATCATTATTAAAGTGTCAAATTACTACCAAAAATACAGATTTCTTTATTCGTCTTCGAATTCACTGGTTTATTTAATAATTAAAAACAAATATTAAGTATACTTAGTTTTAAAGCATGTTTAAAAAATTAATTGAAGACAAATTTACTAAACTAGTAATTATAAATATATAAAATAGATTAAATAACTTTATTAAGAAAGCAAATCAGCCTAATATTAATGCACTTAATATGTACATATATCAATCTTTATTTTAAAGGGTGAAGTAAAAAACAAAAATAAATTTCGATTTTTTTTCGGGAAATTTCAGGGAACGGAATTACCCGACCCGTAAAAAAATATTTTTTGGCAAGGGCCGGTATAAAAGTTTCAAGTTCATCCCAAGTCTGGCCCTGCCTGGAATAAAAGCTAAAAGTTTGGCCCAAGCCAGGTCCGGTTCTTACGAAATAATTATTGTTCCGGTCCGAGCCGATGCGGCATAAAAGCTAAAATTTTAACTCGAGTCCCGCCCGGTCTGACTGAATTTTTACAAAAATAGATTTTTATGCCGATATGATTAAGAATTGTCTTGTACGAGCAGTTCTGACATAATACCAAAATGCTGCCCTTCCCTAGATTTATTTTGCCTATGCCCATGTAAACTATAACTATTTTTTCATGAATTTCTATTTGTATGTAAATGTCTGAGTTATCCATTAATATCGTTAATCCATATTCAATGATCTGAAAAAATTCTATACAGTAAAATCTTCTAAAGACAGAGTCGCAAAAGAGAAAAGAAAAATTCCTTATAGACAGGTTTCCAGCCTTTAAATACTTTTAAAAATTCTATGGT
Organism: Maratus speciosus; assembly: GCA_963932465.1. Taxonomy (NCBI): domain Eukaryota; kingdom Metazoa; phylum Arthropoda; class Arachnida; order Araneae; family Salticidae; genus Maratus; species Maratus speciosus. The sequence goes on from OZ010788.1 coordinate 460,844,643, forward strand.
TTTAGAAAAAAAATTTTAAATGTAGCAAAAGAAATCATCCATAATCATATTAATACAAGGGCATTAAATATAAATAATAGTTTTTCAGCTACTTTTCATGGAAGTATTACTTCTCCAATATTCCAGAAATCTGGCGGGGGAAAATGTAGGTCATTCCCATATTCCAATTGATTACAAATCACTTATGATCTTCTACAAATTCGATATTTTCTCAAGTTTCTGAAGTAATAAAACCTTCACCGTCTTTCTTATGTGTGGACTTTTTTCTTCCAAAGCATTCAAACACTTTAGTAAATTTTATCATAAGTTTTCATCTGTTATGATGCTTATACTTCTTGTTCGTAGTACTTTTGAATCACAAACGATTTTATTTAAAATATACAATCACGAAGGAAATATCAGTTATAAAATATGTAGGGCCTCACTTCTTACCGCTGACTATGAGGTAATTCCTAAATTGTTAAATTTAGAATACTTCTAAACTTTAGAAAAAGGTTACACAATTTAAATTTTTATACGGTCTTTCGGATCTTATAACATATGTAGAAAAACATTATCTATACTATAACAAGTGAGACAATTTTTTTCCCGATTTTTCGAGTTATGATTTTTAGAATTTTTACCATTTCTTTGTACAAAACACTGGCCAGACAACGCTGGAATTTCGTAAAATACAAAGTATCATGACTCGGCATGTTTAGGCCATAGAATGCGTTTTTCATTTGTTAGATCATGGAAAATGTTTTTCTACATATAACTTATAGGATTCAGGGACCTTATAACAATTTAAAATTTGTTACATGTACGAAAATAAATGCATGGATTGAAATAACTTCTAAGAGATTAAGAACAATAATGAAAAAAAAATGCATGTGGAGGTATACCACTAAATCTAACGATTTAGATATTGATCAGTGATAAAAGGGAACAAGGCCTTTGCTAAGGGGGAGGACGCGGGAAGCCTCTCCACCCACAAACGTTCGCGAATTTCTGTTACACTTGGCAAATTGACAAACTTCGTTGGAAAATTCGTTTAAAACTTTAATAAAACACTATAATACACTTTGTATTTCTGATAGACTTGGCAAAAGTATAAAGCTTTTTACAAATAAGATCTATATTTCATTTTTTAATTGTGGTAACTTGGCAAAATTATAAAACTAGTTGGCAAACGTCGAGAACTATTTATTTTTGTTTCTCAATGAGTTGGCAAATACTGAAATTTAACTTGGCAATTTAGGTCCTCCCCTACCGCCTACCACCCAATAAAAAGTCTTAGCGATGGCCCTGACAGGGAGCATTCCATATATTTTTCAAAATTAGCACACCTTTTTATTCGAATATAAGTAGTTATTAGAGTTAGCCTAAGGATGCCAATTTAAATCCCGAAATTCTTCAAATCCTCAAAATTTCAAGTTAAATTTGCTTCTTACAGGACTGAAGAAAAAAATGTATATATTTTGCAAATAAAACATTATTTTATTAAATGAAACAAGTCAGAATATGTCACAGTATTATGATTAGAAAACGCTGTTGTGCAGATAAACATTTAAAGAAAGAACATTAATGTAAATGTGAGTTTCATTTAACAACCGGTTCTCTGAACTCAAAACAAATTAACAACCGGTTTTACCGAACCGGCTGAATCCAACCACTGCCTATATCGCTTCCGATATCGAAATTGATTACAGAGTGTAGACTCAGATTAAAATATCCTTAGCAGGTTCAGGCACCACACTGCTAATCGCTTGAGAGCGTAGGTGAGCTGCGGGTTCGACTCCCGCTGGCCGTTGCACACTCTTTGTGGAGCTCCCGGTTGTAATTCTCTGGTGTTGTAAATTTCCTTTTGGCAATCTCGTTCTTGTGTATTGACGATGACTTATAAGTGGACACCTGATGTCAAACACACAAGTCAGATGTCATTGAAGACACTGACATTGAAGTCCACTGTAGTGGAGATTGCTTTGGGTCCTATAGCAACGATGGCTGTTCGCCTCGAATGATCCTTATTATACACAGGCACAAACCGCAATTTTTATTTTCCTTTTTTCCATTACATACAAGGACGAGATAGTCACAAGGAAATTTACAACACCAGAGAAATACAACCGAGAGCTCCACAAAGAGTGTGCAATGGAGCCAGCGGGAATCGAACCCGCAGACCTCCTACGCTCACGTGAATATTAAAAAGGGAAAGAAAACTTTGGTGAAAATTACGCCAGATTTAAAACGATACATTTGTTTTAAAAAGCAGTAAACCAACGTTTAAAATGCACAAATAATGGATGAAAAGCAGCAAACAGCTGTTTCGAATCTACAGCGAGATTCTTCATCAGTGCAAGATAGGGAAAAAGGAACAGCGTGCTAGAAAAAGCAAGGCGCTCAGCCTTGCTTTTTCATATTCCTGCACAAAGGCTATAATTGCTATTTTAAGATACATTTGTTTGTTTGTTTGTTTGTTTTATTGAACACATACATCAGACTTGTGTGCTTGACAACAAGGACCGCTTATAAGTCATCGTCGATATACAGGGACGAGATAGCACAATGAAATTTACAACACAGAGAATTTTTACATCCGGGAGCTCCACAAAGAGAGCGCGATCAGAGACCGAAACACGGGTAACTCGGAAAATTGGGGAATGACGCCATACTGGTTTCTCGGTGTAAGGTTGGGTAAAAACGGCTCTAAACGCTTTCGGGTAAAGTTGCGGGATTTTTTTATTTACATTTACAAACATGGCGGCAGCTGCACTTTCGACAGTGCAAATAGATTCAATTATCACTTTTTTAGATGGGAAACTGTTCCAAAAGTTAATTTTTATGGGGAATACTATCGCAACAAATATGTATCACAGGTTTTGCTAGCCATTTTAGGCTTCCAAGCGTGAACTGATTTGTCATATGCAGAATTTACATTTATCTTCTAACTTATCTAAAAGTTAAACTTAGACCAGAAATGTTTTTATTATTATTTTTGTAATATGAAAAAACAGAAACAATGTGCGATAAAACTGATCAAAACAGTGCTATTCCGATTAACAGTCACGGTTAAGCTATAAAATGGTAAACAAATCAGATTTCTCAACCACGTGATCACTTTACCCAACAAAATTTTTCAGGTAATGTGGGTTCCCCGAAATCTGGGTAATCTCCGGCTCTGAACGCTACGATGAACTCGGAAAAAGTCACGTGATGTCGGTCTCTGAACGCTTCGGGTTACCCGTGGTAAACCTGGGGAACCCAGGGTGCGGTCCGTGAACGCGCTCAGAGTGTACAATGGAGCCAGCGGAGGTCGAACCCGACAAGCCTCCTACGCTTTGAAGCGATTAGCAGCGTGGTGTCTTAACTACTCGGCCACGGAGGCCCCAACGATACATTTAAGCCATACATTTTAAAGCCGATCAGACTAGTGGGGCCTCGGTGACCGAGCGGTTAGGACACCGCGCTGCCAGCCGCCAAGCATAGAGAGCGGCAGAGGTATGCGAGTTCGACTCTCGCTGGCTCCATTGCACACTCTTTGTGGAGCTCCCGGATGTAATTTCTCTGTGTTGTAAATTTCATTGTGATATCTCGTCCCTGTATATTGAAGATGACTTATAAGCGGACGTAGATGTCAAGCACACAAGTCAGATGTATGTGTAAAACAAATAAATAAATAAAATCAGACTAGCGTGCTTTTAGAGTTTGCGGTGTCTTAACGGAGGTTGGCGACCGTAACTCGTAGGGGGCAGAGCCCCCTAGTGCTTTAAAAATTACTAAAAAAAATTAAATTCGATAAAAGTCTAACGATGCTGAACGATAAATGTCGATCGCAGCGACGCATCTGCTAGCTCTTCATCTGCTGACGCGGGTTCTCAATTTAATCCTTATAGAAAGTTTACGTTTGAGCCTCCAAATGTTACTGCGATAAACATTTATTGTTCAGTATCGTTGGACATTTATAGCATTCAATATTTTAGCACTTTTGGGCAGGGATCCAGGTAGATTTTTCGCTGTTAGCGAAACGAGATTGACCAATCAGAAGCCTGCATTTTTGCGAATTTTTAGTTGTTTGCAAAAATCCAGGCTTCTGATTGGTCAATCTAGTTCCGCTAACAGCAAAAAATCTATCTGGATCCCGGCCTTGGAATAGCTGATATGCACATATATTATTTTTGGCGGTATAGTTTGGTCATGGCAAATTTGAGATCGACTTATGGGAGTTTCTAGACTATCGGAAATTCTTCAGACGCCTCTCACAACTTTGTGATCTGTTTTGAGAATAAATGGAGGATATTCCATCTACATTTTGATCACGTGGTCAAGGTAAAAACTTCTATGGTAAAGAAGGGAAGGTTCCGTAGACGTGTAATGTAAATCCCCGCTACCCAATGAAACAGTTCATGAGGCAAAGTAGTAGTATCTTCCCTTCTTATCAGTTAGAAGTTCCTTGGGTAAATTACCGGTATCACGTGACTTTTTTCAGCCTCGAACCCATATTTGGAATATCCTCCATTTGTCAATTTTAAAAGTCTCTCTCTCTCACACACACAAGGGAAAAAAAAATCAGTAAGCTGAGGCTGACTTTCTAAACATGAACTGTGCTCAAGTCTGTCTTAGTTTATTTTATTTGGTGTTTTAATGAACTACACTGTTAAAAATTTGTTGCGTTTGCTGTATAGTCACTCCACCGCTTTTATTGAAAACGATTACTTGATTATAATATGGAGCATTCTCATTGATCAGAATAGAGATATTCTATAAAAGCGGTGGAGTGAATAGGCAGCTAAAGTACATAGATTAACATACAAGATGGGGCATTCCCATAGAGCATAATGCTAAAGCGATTGCGATCGTAGTGCCTTTAGTGGCAATGGGGAGGAAACTCCACATCCTTGTAAAATTTTTATCATTGAGTATCTACCTTATTGTGATCTTTCTTTTTTTAATGTTTCATGTTTACGTTTTCAATAGAATCTTACACCGATACATGAACATAGAATAGATATTCTCTTTTATATATCTAATATCTATTCTATGTTTATGCACGGATATATGCTTTTTTTTACATGATGAGTGAACGATATAAGTGCAGCGAAAAACAGGGTAAAAATTTCGTCTTGAATGCCATATATGAAGTATATATGATATAATTGGATTTAAAGCTACATAAAGTAATGGTGTAATATAAAAATATACGAAGTATTACACTCTACAAATCCCAGAAAATTTCATAAATATTTCCATTTGGTAGGAAAACTTTATAGCCGATGTTTTATTAATTTATGAAGTTTAACGTATTAAACAATCGTTACAATAATCTTTTAAAATTTACGCATTTTCACCTTCTTACAGATAAAATAAAAATATTGTTTTTAATGTAAATAACGTACAATCAATTCAATAATATTTATAATATTAACATATAAGAAATAATAATAAAATTACAGATGGGGAAAAGTTCATTTCGACAATTTTTTAGAATTATATAAATCTAACTAGAAATAAATAGAGGTACTGACATTACACTCAATAAAGTTTTATTCGATATGAATAACCTAACACAATACCTGAATTTGATTTTTTACAATTTAATCTCATAAATTTACATATTTACGTTATTAACAAAATTTTCTAGGGTTTTTCTTTTATATTATTACTCTAATTATCATTTTGTAAGTTAAAGGTGACCAATTCAAGTACGGTAAAAAAAGCAGCTAAATAAATAAAGGAAACATGAATAGAATATCGTCTGACACCTGTTTCGTTTTAGGAAAGAATAGATATTCAAAGCATAGAGGGTAAACAAATTTCTTCAACATACACTGTTAAAAATATGTAGCAATGGAGGATATTCCAAATATGGGTTCGAGGCTGAAAAAAGTCACGTGATACCGGTAATTTACCCAAGGAACTTCTAACTGACAAGAAGGGAAGATACTACTGCTTTGCCTCATGAACTGTTTCATTGGCTAGCAGGGATTTATATTACACGTCTGCGGCGCCTTCCCTTCTTTACGCTAGAAGTTTTTACCTTGACCACGTGATCAAAACGGAGATGGAATATCCTCCATTGCTGCATACTCACTCCACCACTTTTATAGAATGTTTCTGTTCTGACCAATGAGAATGCCCCATAATATAGTCAAGTTACAGTTTCCTATAAAAGCGATGGAGTGACGATGCAGTAAATGCCCCAGATTTTAGATAAATTTCGGAGGCTTGTTAATTCTTCCCCTTGTCGGTTGTGACGCTAGTACTGTTGCCATTACAGATTCTGCCGTAAATGTCCCATCTTGGTCCTTAATCTATGCTAAAGTACAGCGTCTAGAATACCTAGTGTGGAAATATGCTAGCCAAACAACGCTAAAAATTTGTATCCCTTGAATGTGCAACGATGCTGCTAAAATCCCAAGTGTCGACCGCAGCGACATCTGTGGGATTTTCGTATTACATTGTATAGACTAGCAATTATAGCGCCTAGAATATATAGTGTGGAAATCGTTTATCCCTGTAATACTTAAAAATGTGGTAAAATATTGTATCCCTTAAATATGCAATGATACTACTGCAATATGCAGATCGCAGCGAAATCTGCAGGATATTTTCTACAACTACAAGAAATTGCTAGTCTATACAATGTAATACTAGTAATACGAAAATCCCGCAGATGTCGCTGCGATCGACATTTGAAATTTTAGCAGTATCGTTGACATCTGCAGGATATTTTCTACAACTGCAAGATATTGCTAATACAGTGCCTAGAATACCTAGTGTGGAAATATGCTATCCAAACAGTGCTAAAAATTTGTATCCCTTAAATGTGCTACGATACTGTTAAAATCCCAATTGTCGATCGCAGCGACATCTATGGGATTTTCGTATTACATTGTATAGACTAGCAATTTCTTGAAGTTGTACAAAATATCCTACAGATGTCGCTGCGATCTACATATTGCAGCAGTATCATTGCACATTTAAGGGATACAATATTTTAGCGCTTTTTTAAGTATTACAAGGATGGCCGATTTCTATACTATATATTCTAGGCGCTATACTACAGCGCCTAGAAGATACAGTGTGGAAAACGGCTATTCCTATAATGCTTTAAAAAGTGCTAAAAACTTGTATCCCATAAATCTCCAACAATGCTCAGCGGCAATATACTGATACGAGCGCCATCTCGTAACTCTTTTCAATATAAACCCTGTGTTTTCAAAAATTATAGAATGTTAAATATCGGAAACTATAAATATAAGATATTTTAGTCTGTTATAAGCTAATTTAGTTAAGGAATAACGTGAAATAAGGTTAAAGAGTCTCTTTTAGAATCACTACGATGGCGCTACGATCGACATCTTGTTATTCAGCATCGTTGTACATTTATGGGATTCAATTTTTTAGCACTATTTTGTAGCCGTTTTCCACACTGTATCTTCTAGGCGCTGTAGCTATACTTTCGTTGAGTAGGATTTTCTGGAAAAAAACTGTATTCAGCCTGCATTTTGCAAAATTTTTGTACACAGGTTTTGATTGATTAATCTCGCTTTTAAAATTGGAGAAAGTCTATCTGCATCCCTGCCTTTATTTCGTAAGTTACGAAATTACAAATTTTCATCGGATTGGGAAGTCAGCCATTCAGCAACACGACTCTCTGCTTAATGACTAACAACAACATATTTTCTTCTCAGCAGTATTTCGCGCTCAGTTAAAATTTTTTACGTAATATTTTTCAATTTGCTTACACGGAATGGTCTATAATGTTGTGTTGCAAGTCATATTTTTAAATATACAGGCCATATCCAAAACTATATTGTGGTGTTGTTTATGATACAAATAATCCAAATTTAAATGTAGATACATTATAACGTCTCATCATGCCACACTTGTGCCCAAGACCTTGCAGCCGTCTAGCAACAGCTGCTGTATATATATCTGTTGGTGTCGTGCAATTTGTAGTTGGTATAATTTTGTTAAGATCCAAATATATATATCTACTGGCTGGACCAGATTTTTGGACTTCCACATGTGTAAGCCTTGTTTGTTTCTATATATTAACAATATTCTAACTTAATCCACTGGCGTAACAATTCAAAATTATGAGAGGGGGCTCAGGAAATCTTTTTCAAATAAATTAAATAGTCAAGATTATCAAAAATAATTAAAATATTTATAAGACTAATTAATCTTTTTACTAATGATTTATGCAAACCCTATCACGAAATCAATATCGTAATAATTTTAGATAGAAAATTAAAAATACTGAATTTCAGAGAATTGCGATTATTAAATTAAAGAGACAATGGAAGCTTGAGAGAGATAGTCTCCCTCATATAACCAAAAAGTTCTGGAAGAAAATAAAGTGTTAAAGTATCAGTACATGTATTGGTACTTCCTGTTAAAATCATAAGTTAAATCTCCTGAAACTTTTTCAAGTTTTACTTTCAGCAATCCTAATATGAAAGGAATGTCACTGCGAGTTAAAAGTTTCAAAATATTATTAAGAATAAAAATAATAAAAACTCGCAGAGCATACATTAAGGTCCCAGATCTGCTGATTTTTTAAACAGAAATAGGGTAGATGTGCCAGTAATGGACACTCCTCAATGTTTTTGGTTTATGAAAAAATAACCGATAAAAATTTAGCTTTTATTTTTTTTTAATAACCCGCCTTTGCATATTTTATAATTTTGCATTATTGTTGACACTCTTAATCAAATCAGCCAGGAAGCAGAAAATGTTTCGAAGATCCACAGTTTTTCAGTGAAAATCTTAATGAACATGCTAATAAATTTATATACTCCTTATTTTCTTGCAAAATTTGCAGCTTTTTGTTTTGGTAGTAGCAAAAAACTTTGTATTTGCAAAAAATTTTATATACTAATAGCCATTTATTTTTAAGGTTTTAAGAGGGGTGTCTATTACTGGGATGCTTAAATAGTCATTTTTCACTAATAGACACCCCATGTAGACATTACTATAAATACGATTTCAGTAATGTTTATAGTGCATAAAAGATCTGGGTTAGATTCCCGGCTTGGGCATATTTCGCTGAGTTGAAAATATTTAATTCGTATGGTAACTTTACCAATCAGTATGATTGTGTTAAAATAATAGTTTATCTACGTACCCATCGTTTATATGGAGTTCCTTTACCTGTAGTTCATTCTGTTGAGATGTCTACAAGACAGACCTACCAATAAGATTATCCGAGAGAAATATGCTCGCCGTTTGTCAGCCCAGGTAGCTTAAACGATAAAACATTGGCAATGTTAGTTAAGCATCTGGGTTCGATTCAAGGCTTGAGCATTTTTTCGCTCAGTTGGAAATATTAAATTCATATAAATTGATCGTTCAAAAAAATATAAATTAAAAAATGCAGTAGTTGTCAATTTCTTAAAGAAACCTAGGTTTCTTTTGTTTCCGAAATTGCGTAACTATTGGATTTTTATTTCTTACTGGCCGATCAATTTGAAATTTAACTACTGCCAAAAGCTATTTAAATGGCTTCCGTAGTTCTCGAGGGAAAGTTCATCATTTCAGCTGTTTTACATGAGATTTTTGTTTGTGAAATCTATTAACTCTTGTATTTTTTATCGAACAACCAATTTGTATTTCAGTTATTTCTAAAACTATTAAACAAAAACATTTATCATCAGTAATTCACGAGCAAAAATATAAACGTGGACATGCAATTTTGAAACAATTGTCGCTCCCTTAAATATTAACTGATCAAAATATAAAAAGAACAGAACGGGACGATAGCAGGTCTGCCACGGGTGACTTTTTTTTTAATTCTATCTCTCACCATTTTTTCAAACAAAAAATCTTCACATACACTTTGACAATATCTGAAAGAAAATATACTGTAAAATTTATTTTCTTAAAATATGGTGCGAATAGAATATAACTAGTCTGATATCCCAATCCCAAAACTTTCTTCTATCTCATACATGTTAATACTTGAAAATTCGCTATCGCACTACCAAAATTAAACGGCAATCTATGCCCATCATGATGATATTCTATAGATATGAAATTCCGTGCATTAGTTCTTGAGATATAGCTATCTCCAAAATCGTCTAAATCCAGCAAAATTCAGCCTAGCAGCGCCACCTATTGGGTACTTTACACCAAAACCTATGTTAAACAAAACTACCAAGCAACCACTTACGTCAAAGTCTAACTGAATCTGAAGTTTGGGGAAAATCCGTGCATTAGTTTTTGAGATAGTTATTGCGAAAATCATGAAAATGCCAGCATAGCGGCGCCACCTATTAGACGATTAACACCAAAACCTAATCAGCAACAACTTGTGTTAACATCTAACTAAATCTGAAGTTAGATGAAAATCCGTGCATTAGTTTTTGAGATAGAGCTATTGCGGGAATCGTGCAAAATGCAGCTTAGCAGCGCCACCTGTTGAGCGATTTACACCAACACGTAATCCGAGTTAAGTCATATCAAAGACGAACTAAATCTGAAGTTTGATGAAAATCCGTGCATTAGTTCTTGAGATAGAGCCATTGCGGAGATCGTAAAAAATGCAGCATAGCAGCGCCACCTGTTGAGCGATTTGCACCAACACGTAATCAGCATCAAGTCATATCAAGGACTAACTGAATCTGAAGTTTCATGAAAATCCGTGCATTAGTTCTTGAGATAGAGCCATTGCGGAAATCATAAAAATGCAGCATAGCAGCGCCACCTGTTGAGCGATTTACACCAACACCTAATCCGCATCCTTGGCTTACATTGTCAATGCTCTATCGTTTAAGGTACCATTTCTACTCTACCTTAAACGGTAGAGCATTGGCAATGTGAACCAAGGATCTGGGTTCGATTCCCGGCTTGGGCATTTTTTCGCTCAGTTGGAAATATTAAATTCGCATAACTTTATCAATCAGTATGATTTTGTTAAAATAATTGTTGACCAATTTATAGTTTAGCTACTGTTATAACTAATAAATAAAAATATTGAACTCACTTCAGTAGTACCAGAGGAAAAGGGCATAACAATGTCAGCTGTTTTACATGTGATTTTGCATCTGTTGTCGCCTACTTAAACAATAACACGACCCAACAACAGTTCGGTTGCATGAGATATTTTGATTTTGAAAGTGCTATTTACGCTAATTTCAAATATGTAATAAGCATTTCTGCATCAGTACTTATCGAGATATAAGGAGAAAGGTTTTTTAAAGAAGTGCTGTTTTTTTCATAACATTTTATTTAATCGCTTAGAAGATAACTGTTTGCTCGTGATTATTCTGCCGATCACAAAATGTAGAACTTGTCCTTATATTTTTGCTATATTCATGTTTGATGTCAGGAGAAAAAATAAAGAGCTTGGCTAACTTCTAGACTATCTTGTAAAAAAATTAAGGATTTGTTTTTCTAGTTAGCATAGATCTAACTTTGAATAACTCAGTCTTAATTCCTACCACATTTTGAACACTTTTGCATGAAATTGGCACGTGTTCTTCAGAAACTGTGTAAACGAATGGTATTTCCCTTTTTGGGTAAAGGCAGGTCTTTTAGAAAATTCTGTCAAAGTTGGCGTTTGGTATCGGATTTCCAAACGCGATAGGGTGGGAAAAGAGAAAATCTGTCGTCACGTGAAAAGGATAGCTTATATCTCAATGAGGATTCTAAAGATATAGGTTCGTTAAATTGCGTGTATCTAAAAAGAGATAAAAGCAACTTCAACTTCACAAAATTTTCTCTTACAAGATTTTCTGGAGTTAACAAATGTGCAACTATTGCTTTGAAATATTCCAGCAGTAGTCCACCACCACATGTTTATCCCAGCTATTCTGGTATTCCTTCTCCATAGTAAGAAGATCTTCATGGCAGCGTTCGCCTTGTCCTTCACCCATATTACCAAGATTTTCATGGAAATGATCTAAATGACTATGAAGGAAGTGTATCTTAATGCTCATATTGCATGCATGCAAAGCTTTTGAAAGTGTAAATAACATCTCTCCAACGCGATCAGTGTAATCGTGAGACTTTTATTCCCAAATGCATTTTCGACAACCCAGGCTTCGATAAAAGCTCATCCTTGGAACAGCATATCTAAGTTCGGATAACACACTTAGAACGGGTATTTTTGTTAATTCCTGTTATATTCACCACACAAAAATAAGCCATCCTGATGAATTTAAGGGTTCACTCCAGATCATTGGAGTTTGGTATTTGTAAGATGGTTTTTTTTCTTAGTAGCCCATAAACGTAGACTCTGCAGTTTTTACACGCAACATTAGGAGCCCAGAGTTTGTTCTGTGTTTCTAATTTAAATCCAAAGTAACATTTGTCTTATACACTTGTTTTAAAAAGTCGGACAAACATAAGCGAAATTTTTTATATGTATATTCTCCTCCAAATGTAACAAAGAATTCGGATCATTTGCACAGGTTCTTCTTGACGATGTCATTATAAGAATTCTCTAAATTTTGTTATTATGACAGTCTAATATCTTCTAAATAGACAGGATAATCAATACCAAGAAGATAATTGTACCTCAAAATTTTGAGCTGTAAGGAAATAAAGGAAAAAAAATATTTAAATTCAGCACCTACGAATTAATAAACAGTCAATAAATCGCATGCAACAGGAATAAAGGTGAATTTTGTTGGGCTGTGTAATATTAGTCAAACGTTTTTATTCTTTTACTATATTTTTTTATAATGAATTTGTTTTCTAAGGAATCATTATATTCAATGAAATATGTTTTAAATATTATGTATATAAAAATAGTGGTATAATTTTTTAATTACCTTTTTTTCTCGATGACTAATTAGAATATCGCTGTTGGGTGTCTATTGGGTGTTGCAGCTAGCGTTTGGAAGAAATCGAAGAAGCGTCGACCTTCGAAAAAACATTTCGTAAGAGTAAGTAAATGGAATTTTTGGCATTGTATGTTGGTTATCACATATTCAAAACTACTGATGGGCATATTCAATTATTTTGAATTTCGAATGAATCATTCGGAAATGTGCCAAATCATAGCTGCCAAATTCCGTATTCTTTTTAATCAGTCATAAATTTTGTAAAAAGCAAAAAATAAAGCACAACGCTTAAATTCTGGTTTTAATTGATTAAAAATAACAGGAAGGTTGACAGCTATGCTTTTGCCCATGCCTGAATGATTTATTGGTATATATATATATATATATATATATATAATCATTATGCCCATCACTTTTTAAGCCTAAATGTGTTGTTGCACAGAAGAAAATTGGAACAGTCTCTAAAACTTTGAATTTTTACAGTTTTTTTCCCTTTAATATTTAAAATAAAATTTACAAGGATATTATTTGTATTAAAAGGGATATTAAGAGTCATCTAAAAGAAATGGAATATGAATATTTAGATTAGAGGTCTGCATTGGCCGAAATTATTAGGCTCGGTACTGGCCCGACCCGTACAGAAATGTCTTTAAAAATTAGATTTCAAAATATGCCTTTTTCGCAAAAATTGTTGGGCCAGTCCTCATTTTACTGATTTTTGCACTGCTAGGGGCTCATTTTACCGGTTTTTGCACGGCCTGTCCGGATGATTTTCAGAGGCTGGGCCGGGTCCGTGCCGGAAAATTTCGTCTTGTGCAGACCTAGGAAGAATGAACTCCAGTCCGACAGGGCCCGGAAAAAATAAACCTGGGCCGGCTTGGCCAGAGTTTGCAGAGAAAAGTACGGCCCCGGGCCGGCCTAAAACAATGACAAGGCCCGGCCCGAGTCTTGTGAAGGAAAATCAGCCCAAGACAGACCCCCGCAAATTGATCGGGCTTTGGGTCATGCCAGGTCCAGTGGGGACCTCTAATTCGGATGGTATAAAATTATCTTTGATTTTAGTATAGGGGAGGAGGGATCTAAATTTCGTTATGGGATATTTAGATTCGGATTATAGGATTTCGTTATAATTCATAAATTTATGGTATTTTCATACAATGAAGTGTCACATGTACGATGCTGCGTATCGGCCGACCATGGCTTTAACAATGCTTGAAATAAAGTTTGCAATGCAATACAACAAAGCTTATGCTTGATATTGGTTCCATGGCTTACATGTTCTATCCTCCATCCCAGGACAGGAAAATGTTCAAAAACTATTTGACAGGTGTATCACTATATTGAAACTTATACTTTAGTTCTACCGCTGAATAACAAAAATAACTTAAAACTGCATAATTGTACTGCTGAAATGCTGCTTAGATTTTAAAAAACCCATTCAAATATGGAGTAATAACATGGTGATATCTCTCTATATTATAAAGAACAAACATGTTCGTGCGTTACGCTGACGTCATTTTGATGGTAGCAACACCAGACTTAAATTTCGCTTTTATTGCAATTTTTTTAAAAACTTTTAAACATTTTAATCTTTTTAAACCGTCGAATAAGGGGGAAAAAATGTACTTTCAAATGAAATTTGTTTGAAAATTGTATCGCAATTTACTTGAAAACTTTATCGCCGTTTACTCAATTTTTATTGTTTTTAAAATAATTTTCAAGTATGATTTTTTTTTTCTATATTACGTACAGACGATTACGAAATATAAATCCGTTTACATTTAAACTTGTATAAATAGCTCAGCATCTATTTCCAGCTTATATCCCATAACGAAATTAAAACATTCACCAATCAACCAATAAATAAAATATCATACGTAAAACACAAATTTAAGAAATGTAATTAAACAATCGCTAAAACCACTGAAATGATCAAAATCAAAAAGGTTGATTATAAAACAGTGATCTTTGGCGATTTCTTCGGCTAACTCTCGGCGCGAAATCAATACAAAACTATCGTTTTTAATTAATTTCAAAACTTTATTTAAAAGCATAATTGCTGTTTGGTATTTTTCAAAAAAATATTATCGCATTATATTTTGGTAAATAATATCGCATTTTAAAAAATATATTAAATGTAAAAAATCTATTATAGTTATCTATTAAAATGTTTTCCCCTATATTCTTTAACCCGAGAAGCCCGGGTATATCCCCTCGTATTAATAAAATCTATACTATAAATTTTTCGGGGGGCTACAATATTTGATTTATTGACATACACTTTCTCATATACAGTAATACCTCGACTTACGTCAGAAATTCGTTCCACGACTAGCGACGTAAATCGAGGTACATTTTAGATAAGCAAAAAAAGGATAAGTACGTAATAAAAATTCTTCAAAATTTAATGAACATATTCTGTCGTATTTAGGCATTATGTTACATACATTTAACTAGCAAAAAAAAAAAAAAAAAAAAAGTTTGCAGTACAAGAATTTGGAATAAATAAATAAATTAACTTACAATTTATTGTTCTTCTAGCTGCCCCGTTCAAGTCTTTGCGGATGCAAAAAAAATTTGCAATTAAGTTTGAACCAACAAATTTCTCTTTTACTTTTAGAAGCTCTTTGTAACAGCATAGTGAGTTTCTAAGATTTTTCTAGCGACTTTCTTTATTTTTTTGTCACTATCACTTTACTGTCGCGGGAAAGTTTTCCTTCATAGAATAAAGTGTTTTAAAAAAAGTTCAAAGTGCGCCTTAAAGAATTTTTTTTTTTTTCGTGGTCAGGCGATGTAAATGCGGGGTGATGTAAGTTGGGGTACTACTGTATATACTTAACTTTTATCACTAAAGCAAAGGCCGGGTCTACAAGTCTGTGCCAACCACAACTTGATGTCTGGAGTAAGGTTTATTAATTTTCGTCTTAAATCCGATTCAGTAAAATCTGGACAGTTTGTTTTTTGTGTAAATTAGTGAAGAAAATGCGCACTTACTTAGATAAGTTGTACTAAATTAAACAAAAGCAGAAACTCTCGCAGTATGCAAAGGATATTCCACTAACCTTAACAGGCTATTGATCAGTCAACTTGCAAATTCCCCTTGCTAATGTTAAACGTGTGGACGTGGAATGCATTCGTGTATTTAAAATATCGCCTCAGAAAATTAATTTTAACTTTTTTATGTGTACTCTTAGCTTTTACTTTTACTGCCCGAGAGAGACTGCTCAGACTAGGAATAGTCTGTAGAGCATAAATGTTCCTCCCGGTCCCCTTTATTGAGGACTTAAAAAATTAAATTAAAAAAATTCAGCCGAAGCTGAGCCCGCCAATACGCGCGACAGAGGGCGCAGTGATATATACAAGATATAAATAAATGTTACAGTAGCAAAGTTTGTGAAACAACAATAAGGACATTAAGTAATACAATATTATACAAAGTAAGAAAAGCTGCTGCATCCCGACATTGGGTACTGAATAAAGGGGGAATCCAAGCCCCTGTCTCAGTGATGGAGTAAAACTGAAAGTCACATAAGAAGTTGAAGATTTTTTAAACTTTGAGAGCAAAGTCGGGCGCGATAAAATATTTGCTTGCCAACCTTCTGGAAGAACAGGAGGACAGCGGATATGCCAGCGAGTTGTTAAAGGACAATTATAGAAATAATGAGAGGCAACAGTAGCATCACCGCACCCACATAGAGGAGAAAGGGCTCTTTTGAACTTGAAGAGGTATGCCCTAAAGGGACTGACTGGTAAGGAAAGCTGTCGTGGATGGAGTGAGCAGAAGATCCAAAGATACCGCTGGGACCAGATCATAGGTTTATCTACCCAGTAATCCTGCCATTGTTTCATAAAATGAGCGTGAAGATGTGTTTTGATGTGCGAGTGCGGTACTGGAAGTGAAAAATCAACTTATGGTTTAGCAGTTGCCTCCTTTGCCATCATATCTGCCGTCTCATTTCCCAGGATATTCTTATGGGCTGAAACGTGGCTTAAAATGTTTTCCGGAGAAGATTTTTGAGAAGTGATTTTAATCACAATAACCTGGGGATTTGTTGAGCCAAATGAACAGATATCCTGCAGGCTTGAAAGACTCGCTAAAAATTGGAATTAAAATTTTTTAGTTTTGTTGAGAAATCCACTCTAAGGCTTTAAAGATGGAAAAGAGCTCGGCTTGGAGAATGGAATTATTGTTATCCAATCTGCAGGACCACCGATGAGTCGCTTCACTCCCTTTAGTAGCGCAGAAAGCTGCACCTACTCCGGTAACAGTGCGTGAGGCATCGGTGAAGACCATAACATTTTGAGTGGGAGAGTAAGAATTTATAGTCGGATTTACTTGAAGGTGGGAAGTTTCATCTGCCGGATGAAACTGCCAGCCAAGAGTCTTACGCTGAATTATCATTTGTGAAAAATATTGGCTGTGAGATAGCTTCATTCTCTAAATGGATGATGTTACTTTTAGTGAACTCATATTTAATGGAAATGGGAGGGAATACCTTGTCAAGATATTGAGATATCACTGGAAATGGTGTACTCTTAGCTAAGGATGTTTTTTGTTTTCTTAGCTGTCAAAATATTTTTAAAATATATACTTTATGTAAAGTGTTAAAATACATGGTGTGTTCACAAAGTTTCAAGACTGGTCTGATAATTCAAAATTTATTAAACATTTTTGTATCTCGAACGAAAATTTTTCGAAATATGACCCTTGGGCATCAACACACCGCTGCCAGCGTTTTTTTCATTGTTCATAGACCCCATAGAAGTCTTCGCACGAAAGGCTGTTAAGGGACCTCGTCGAAGCTGCTTGGATCGCTGTAATCGTGTCGAATCGTTTTCCTTTCAGGTCTTTCTTGACCCGGGGGAACAAGAAAAGTTGCTGGGACCGAGGTCGGGGCTGTAAGGAGTTTGCAGCAGTATTGCTACGTTAAATATAGACAAAACTGATGGAGCATTCCAGAGAAAAACTGACCAGACCCGTCGCGTCCGCCCAGACATCAGAAACGATTGGATTGTTCCCCTCGACAATGCACCCTCTCACACGTCGCTCACCGCCGCCAAAGTTTTGGCTATTTTAACGTGGCAGTACTGCCGCAAACCACCAACAGGCCCGACTTCACTTACAGGACTTTTTTGTTCCCCCGGATAAAAAAAGACTTGAAAGTGAAGCGATTTGTCAGAATTCCAGCTATCCAGACAGCTTCGACGAGGTCCTTTTTAACAGCCTTACGCGAGAAGACTTCCAGGGATCGTATGAGCAATTGAAAAAACGCTGGCAGCGGTGTGTTGATTCCCAAGGGTCATATTTCGAAGAAATTTAGTTCGCGGTACAAAAATGTTTAATAAATTTGAATTATCAGACCAGTCTTGAAACTTTGTGAACGCATCATGTATTACTTGCAGCTCGCCAGCTTTTAACACACAAAATATTAAATTAAACATATTTTGGAAATATGTTGACGACAAAGAAAAAGAACAGTAAAGCATGCATCCAGCATAGATTATATGCAACACCTTCCAACACATTCATAATACTGTAATAAAACTTCAGTTTATTAATGAAAAATGTCTAAATAAACAATTTATGAAATGCACAGAACGCATTCCAAGAACCAATTATTGAAATTACCATCAATATTTCGAATATTCGGAAAAATATCCGAATTTTTTCTGCATCGCTGCATATTATCTATCGATTTGTATGTATACTACGATGTATGCTAAAAGTTAGTTCAATTAAACGCATAGCACAGTTGAAATTTTTTATTCAGCAAATTTCTGCCTATAAATGAAAATGTACTTGAGATCATAAGTACAGTTCTGTGTATTGTCGGTACCATGCCAATCTATCCAATATGAAAATAGCCACTTTTCAGGACGGCAAAAAAACTGTTAATTTTGTAACCAATATCAGCACCATGCGGAAATAGACAATTGTTATATTTTTTCCGTGCAGTTTTATATCCTATTTAAGCATGATATCGAGATAAATCATTTGAATAATTTTATTTGCCAAAAAAATCACATTGGATACTTTGACATGCTATGTTTATGTGTACTTTTCAAAGGTTCGTTGTTAAAAGTAGCGAATATGCCATATTGGATAGTTTCGCGTAAAAATTTTGTACTTTTCCCAGGATGTTTTGCACGGCAACCCCAACATGTTGGAAGTTCAAAATGACAATTTTATTAATTTTTTGTTTGTGCATGGCGGACTTTGGTATCTTTGATGCAGCACAAGATAAAAATCTGAAATATTGGCCAGTGATGGTATTTATGGTAGTATTATGCACCAAAAATTTAAAGATGGAGATTTGACTGCAAGCTGAGATATGGCGAGGACAAGATGTCAATAAGTGCATTACGCGAGTACCTTAGGATGAATTAGATTTCCCTTTTATTACAATATTTACAACAAAATATGGTTTGTTGAAAACAGTGTAATAACAAATGTTTAATTTACTAAGAGACTATATATGTTCAACAAAGATCTTAGAAATATCATCACACAATTTAAGAAAGATGTTAAGAGTCGACCAGTTACTGTTATCAGTTCCATATGGGTGATCTTTCTCAATTTTTTTTTTTTTTTTTTTAAGGAACCAAGTTTTGTCATCTCTTGATAACTTGAATGAAGTTGTTGACCTTGCTGGCTGATAGAAACGAGCTTGGAAATTACTAGGTTCAAGGCTCATTTCATTAATAATTCCAAGATGTCACTTCTTATCATACATACATGCAACAATGTCATTTTTCTGCAGTATAAACTTTGAAAGGTTCTTGAAAATTCCTTGTATCGTAACATCGTATAAACGTTTCATTTACAGGAACATACTTATAGTAGAAACAAGTTTCAGGGACTGACAAGTAGCATTGAAATTGTTTTTTAAACCAACAAGCAGGAATGTGTTTAGACATGTTTGATCATGTCTCAACAAGTATGTAAACATTAACAGCTTTTCTTTTTTCCTATTCTTTTTCTGTTTTTGACCCATGTCTTGTATAAAAAAATTCTTTTTTTTTAATGTAAAATTGAGGTTTCTTTTAGTTACTAAAATTACTTAAAACAATTACTGAAACCATACAAAATGTAGGCCTTGGGCATAATTTTCTTGATAAATTATTGCTAAGCTTTGCAAAAGGCTTTATTTTCTTTTAATATTATTTTAAGATAATACAAAAATAAATCTAAATGACACTCTGAGATCAATAGTTTGGCCGTATTGTTTTGACTAATTGCCCTTGCCATATCTCAGCTTGTAGTCAAATCTCCATCTTGACATATTTTTGCATAACACTACTATAAAAGGCTATCAGAAACCAGAACTTCAGATTTTTATCTTGTGCCCCATCAGCGATATCACTTAAAAAAGCAATTTTAGAAATTTTTAAAAATTTTGGGAATTTTTTTAATGAAGAAAAATTAAACCCCAGATCTGGAACTTGGCGTGTGAGTAAAAGTACTGTCGGCCTATTAGTAAAAAAAAAGTCATGTTGAGTTTTCACTGCTAGAAAAACTTCCTTTTGTAAAAGGATAGAATTTGGAAAAAAATCTTGAACTTTATGCTGAAATTTCACCAATAAGAATTTATTTTAGGAAACTATTATAAAAATTTTAGCCTATTTTATTCTAAACAAATTGCTTTAAACTCCACTTGAATTGGAGAAATAAAAGATGAGATATTTACAATTATGTAAACCTTTCAATGTGAGAGAATTGCTGCACAAGATAAAACAAAGATGGCTGCCATATACAAACAAAAAAAAAAATAAAATTAACTTTCTATCTACTGACAATACTTATAAGTACAATTAAAACAACTTGTTTATAAAATTCATTTAATACATCGATTAGTAGTAATACAGTTTAGGATGAGTTGTAGATGCATTACTTTATCCTGTTCCAAAAGCATTATTGGTTACACAAAACAAAAAATATTTAAAAAAAAAGATTTCTTTTGCCTTTGCATCTTTTCAGCTTTCTTGGCGTTGGAGGGGGGGGGGGGGGATTTTAAATTCTGAAATATTTCTATAGTAAAAACATTATATTTGTACATTTTCTAATTCTACAAAATACTAAGAAAAATATTTAAAATAAGATTTGAGTGGGGTTATAAATATTGCACAAAATCCCTATAAATTCAAATTTAATTAATCCTAAATCCATCTACCCTTCTAAAATTTATTAAATGATTATGTAAATCTTTCTAACGTAGTTTCAAAAATTCACGAAAAATGCTTTAGAAGATAGTGTTTTCATGAATGCATAATTCAGTAGATGAAGTGTTAAAATAACTGTCATTTTCAACTTCCATCATGTTAGGGTTGTCATAGGAAAATTTTCAGATTGTTTAAAAATTGTCACGCGAACCAATGCTGCACCACTTGAAATGGATTGACCCAATAGCGAATGTGCCACATTCGACAGTTTGGCTTGTAAAAATTTTGGCATTTACGTATTCGGTATAAAACATTTTGAAATTTTCTTTAATAATTTTATTAACGAATGAACGGGAAATTCAGAAAAAGCTTATTTTTAAACGCTGTAAATTTTATAAAATATAAGAAAAGAACCCTTAAGCAAAGGGGCGGACAAGAACGACTCTTTTAACCCCTATTTCTGAATAGTAACCATGGCTTTATTTAATCGAAGGAACCGATGGGTTACTTGCTAGCACTATTTTTGAATAGTAATCTTCGATTTATGTAATTCCCTTTAACCCTTTATCAGGCAGTGCTAATATACTTACCACTTAATTTCTATTGAAAACTGGTCGGTCCGCACTGGAAGTTTTAGTAAAATATTTTGTTTTTATAATTCCGCGGATAAAAAAGCCGCATTTTATTTTCAAATAAATCTATGTAGATTCTGGTGGCAGTGAATCTTTTCAACATTTCAACCACAGAATTGACTTGCCCGATAAAGGGTAAAACAAGTTGGAACCTTTGCCTTTAAAGAAAATTTGGATGTAAGGCGTAATTCATTATAGGCTTTTTTAACATAATAATGACAAATGTTGTCCCGGTTGTGGAGAATGATTAAGGGGACACTTTTTAAAACTTTTTGACATAATTAAAAATTGTTTGATTTTGGTTTGCTTGTCTGTTGTTCTAACTCTCGTAACTATACTCGGATTGCTATTTAGAATTCGTATATGGTTTTATCATTTACTATGGCACGTTCTCTGTTGAAAATGGATTGTGTAACATTCATAGATCGTTTACAGGGTCTCTAAAAAGAATCACGTTACATTACGCTCAATGGGAAAAAACGTTTGTAGTCTGTTTTAATTATGTTACTCTCTTTCAAATATAACGAAACTTATATGCCATTATGAAGTGCACTAACACATGTTTTCTGTAGTATATGATCTGCATTTACCATTTATTTTCAGGATCAATCAAAAGAATTATTTTACATACCATGGATCTATGGTGAAAAATTGTATGAAGCATATTTTAATAATGTTAAACTATCTCAAACATGACGAATTTATAGACATTATTGAGGTGCACTGCAATATGCTTACTGTAGAATATGACGTGCTTGACATTATCGTTTATTTACAGGGACACACAAGATTTCGATTACAGTGCTGTCCATTAGCGATAATTGCTGAAAATGCGTTTTCAATTATGATATGCGTTTTAAAGTTCAACAATGGGCATACTACATGGTATCTGGAAATTCTATAGATCATATGCAGGGCTAAGCATTACTCTCTGTATGTGTGTGTGTGGGGGGGGGGGGGGATTGCTTAAAGGCGAGTTTTAATTGAGTTATGCAATTTTGGGCAAAATTATATTTTGTAATCTGTAGAATATAAATAAATTCATAATATACTGGACAATGCAAAGAATTGGATAGATTGTCGATCATAAATAGTAATTTCTCGAATTATTTTTTTACTATAGCGCTAGGAGTTCTGCACGTGAATTAAATTTTACCATGATTTAATGCACTTCATAAATGCATATCAATTTTCATTATGGTTGAAGAAGTGTTTTATTAAAATACACCGTGAACGTGTTTCCCCATTGCGTGTAATGTAATGGGGTTCTCTTAAGTGCCATGAAAATGAACTAAAAATGCTACTCTATTTTCAATAGAAAACATGCCATAATAGACGTCAAAAACATATCAATTACATGGCAGTCTGAGTACATTTATGAAAGTTGGAGCACAGTGATATAGCAGACTACTGTTATTCCATAATCATCTTGCACATTCGGAAGAACTTTTGCAATTATTTAAAAGAACCTGTCATGAATTATGACTTCCAAATATTCTTTAAAGGCATTTTTTCCCAACTCGTTTTATGGAGGTTAACTAAAGTCATATTACTATTCGAATATAGCGGTAGACATTTGCCCAACCGTTTCTTTGATTAAATAAGGCAATGGTTACTATTCAAAAATAGGAGTAAAAAGTGCACCGTGATTGTGAGTACTCTATTTGTGGGTTCTTTCCTTCTTTTCATATATTTTATAAATTTTAAGTAACGTTTAAAAATAAGATTTTCATTTATCAATTTACTGTGTATTCGTTTTTTATGTTATTAAAAAAATTGTCTTTTATATTGAAAATATAAATACCAAATTTTATACCAGCCAAACTATCGAATGTGGCACATTTGCTGGTTTGAGACAACGAACATCAGAAAAGTACAAATAAAGAATTAAAAGTAACGAATGTTATTAATTTCCCTTTTCTTGCTAGTAAGAACAATAAAGTGAGAGCATTGTTAAATAGAATATAATATAGCACGTTTCGTGTTTCTGCCTGGGGCTGATTTTGAATTCATATTTTTTTTGCCTTCCCGAAAAGTGGCTATTTTCATATTGGATGTTTGACATGGTACAGATTTAGAAAAAGAAAAAATTTATAAACTTTTGTGGCATAGTATCGAATATGCGATATTCGACAGTTTGATATTGTAAATTAAAAAAAAAAAATTACATGTTGCATACTTTGAAACAGTCATTATCTAAATTTCTAAGCAAGCTACAAACGTGGCGATTTTGCATCATACGCATCATGCACAGTACAACAGACTAACACAGAATATGAAAAATGCATTTTTCCAAATTGGATAGTTTGACATGGTACCGACGATATGATCTATAGAATTTATACACATAAAGTAATATACAACAACATAGTTAAATTTTAAAATGCGTACCACAATTGAAAACGTACTTCCAATAATTATTCTTTATAAGCAGTACTATAGCCAAATATTGTATCCCCGTAAATGAACAATAAATTTTAAGTACAGCAGATTCTACAATAAGCGCTTTCTTGTACATATCAGTGATATACATAAATTTCAATATATTTGAGATAGTGTAATATAATTAAAATACACCGCGAACGATATTTCCCCATATAGGCCATAGTGTAACAGAACTCTTTTGAGTGTCCCTGTAAATGGACCGTGAGCGATACACTTTAATTTCAGTACTAAACATGCCATGATAAAGTTTAATAACATGTATAAATTTCATGGCAAACTTGACTATATTTACGCGAGTTAAAGCACGGGCAGACAGACGGACAAACTGAATTCATAAATACTTTTCACAACTATGTTAGAAAGCTTTAAAAAGAGACTTTAAGAAGAGAACAAAGAAAAAAAGCTAAAAATAATTTCCTGAGGCGATATATTAAATACCCGAATGCATTCCGCGTTCATAGGTTTAACATTGGCGATGAGATTGGAGAATTGACCAACAGCCTTGTCAAAATATTATCGAGGATTTCTTGCAAGCAGAAACGTTTATTTTCCACCCTCTCGTCAACGATAGCTGGATATTTCAACATTAAATGGGTGCAAAATGCCTGGTTTTAGATTTGAAAGAAAATATTCCATGAACATTAATAGGCTCACGGTGTACCTTTTTAAATTTCTCAGGAATTAACTGTGTAATTTAACATTTAAATTTCACTCATTAAATTGCTCGAGTTGAAACGATACTATTGCTTCGTTTTTTTTCGACTCATCAAAGACAGATTTTTTTTTTTAGTCTATAAACTCGTAACAATATCGGAAAGTTTGTATATAAACACCGATATGCGTATCCTAATTTGGAAAACCTTTATCTAAGGAATGGAAGTAAATTATAAATCTTCCTAAAAAAAACGAGGCTGCTTTTATGATTCATCCGAAAGAAATTCTAAAACCAGAATATCCTTTGAGATTGATTTGAACCAGGGCAGATAAGGATACGTCTATTCGTTGCTCTTGTAACCATTAGAGCAAATTTCTAGAAATACTTCGAATTATTTTATTATGATAAAAATTGGTATAACTAGTTAAATACCATTGTGTTCCACTCACATAAAATATATTTAATTTATAACAAAAATAATTTTACTTGTCGATATAATAAATCAAAATTTTGTTACTCGTGTGACGACTAGTCACGAGCAACAATTTTGGTTTAAAATATTGAATTCATTTTGTCTTCCGGTTAACCTTCATACAATATAATGCTAGAAACTCGGTTCTTCTATATAGATGTGAAAACAAATTAATGTTGCTCCTGCAAAATAAAACCTGAATTTCATCAGGTATGTTAATAACACTGAATTTTAAATTCTCCTGTATCTACATGGTTATAAAAAAACTTCGGATGTTTGTGAATGATAAATCGCTTTGCCGTCTCATCATTTTTCAAATACTTGATCCTGTGATGTGATTTCTAGCATATTTATTGAGAAAGCCACCATCTGCACAGCTTGTTTTAGAGATGAGGTGGACTAAACCCGGACCCGATTCGGGAAAAATTTTATTCCAGTCTTCAGGCTAAGGCTCAGTGTAGAATTTTTTTTGTTGTTGTTGTTTACAAATGAAGAGGAAAAACATTTGCTATTTGAGAAACGAGAATGTAGTTTAAATTTAATATTTTACAATTTTTAAAAATCGGTTTGAAAGAAAATTTAATTGTTATTGATGGGATATAAGAAACATTCTGTTTCTAAAGCCTTTGCACGGTCAGTGTTAGTACCGTAATGAAATCTTTTTTCCAGACTTACTTGAAAACAGAACTTGTCCTTCTGCCATAGTTGCACAATATTTTAAGATTCTGCCAGTTAGGTAGAAATAACGAATATGTTACTTTAAAAATATTTTCAGATATGAAAATTACGAAACGTTGTGGTGTATGAATATTTAGAATTAACCTTTAACTGATGTTACCGGTCTCGCAGACCGCTGCTTTTTTTCAACTTTTATAGTTGAACTTGTAACTTTCAGTTTAGCTATAAACACTACTGAAATTTTGATTAATTTTGAACTTTTGTACTATCACTAGAGACTTTTGAATAGGTGAATTTTAATTATAATAGTTCTGTACAAAAAGTTTAGTACAAAAACACCGTCCTATGAGTTAATCGCGCCTTTTATTCATCTTTCGATGGAGTGGTCTCAGTCACAGACCACTTCACAGTAGTTATGTGACAATTTCTGTCACATCAGTTAAAAGTTAATATTTATTTTTATGTAAGAATAGATTTTTTAAATGTGAAAATTAATCTTGAAGCAATTTTAAAATATTAATAACAATTTTCTACTTTGATGATACGAAATATTATGGATCGGTTTAAAAAGAAAAAACTCGAACATGTCGATACTGTGCACCGAAATCCTCAGAAAAATAGCTGTAGTTGTATATTTGTATTTTGGTGGTTGATAAGAAAAACAATCTTAGCTAGTTTTTTTCAGTTTCTCTTCAGATAATGTTATAGTAATGTAAAAAATTTCCATTTTATGAAATCCAATTGGATCTTAATACTGAATCTGTGCAGCGAAATTTGCTGCTCGCCTTGTTATTTTCAGCGCTAATTATGAATATGACGACTCTCGGAATTTTTCTGCTCGGAGAAGGAAATACGCTGCTGTCTATCCGTTTAGAAAATGGGAAGAAGTATGAAGAAGCGACGTTTGCCAGTGAGGTCTTGGCGTATGGTAAGCCTGGATTTCGTTTTATCTCAAAAACTAATCTACGGAAAAAGTTGCACCTATTCAGATCAAAAACTGCATTCGAAGGGCTAAATATCTGTACTTCGGCAATTCCTGACTGGTTATTACTGTTAACACTATGCCGTCCGCACATCTAATCTAGATTCTTTCGTGTCGCCCCGGTAGAACTGACTACTTTATTTCGCTTGTCGTCGGTGGTTGGTTTTTCGAGGTTCTTGGGAGGCAATAAATCAAGTTTACTAATCTTATCGTCAGTTCCCATAGGGTCTCAATCATGACCCTCTATTTTCAATCTATTATCGAGTTACCTAGTACCTATCTAGGTCTTTTATCTAGTATCTATCTATCTAGTTATCTATTATCAATTATCTAGTTCAATCTAATATCTAGTAGTATTTTCAATCTATTATCTAGTTCTCAATCAACAGTTCTGAACACCACCGGCGCTTGCCCGATAATTTCCGCATGGCACAAACGTGGAGCCACCGGACGGCATAGTGTTAATTTATCACTGAAAAAAAAAAAAAAACTCTGCTTCCTTAGTTTCAATACGGTTTAGTAAAGATTTTCGAGTGATTGTTAGAACTGCCGGCTTATCTTTCTCTTATAGGTAATTTTCACCAAACTCATGTAATTAACCATTCATTCATTTTCATTCGGAATGAAAAGAATTTCTTAAACTTGAAAATGCTCGAAAAAATGTTCTAAAATCTTTGTTTCGGGCTGTCGAACATCGAGGTACTGTTGATCACTGATGCATCGAGTACAAAAGCATATATCTTTTTTATTTTGTCATACTTTCGATATAGTATGTGACGTCAACATGAGGTAAGAAAACAGTGGTGAGTGATGGAGAGGTACGAAAACCCACTTTACTTTCGTATCATTGCATAGTATTAACATCACAGAATATCGAAAACGTCGTAAGATTTTTCTCATCAAAGCAAGAGTATAAATAGAATTTCCATACAGTCAGTGAGTTTATATTTTCGTTATATTCTGGACATCAGCGGTACTTTGCTTGCCTTCTTCGTAATCAAAATTATTGCTAGCTTAATTGTCTTAACGGTACAAGTCCAAAATAGCAATTTTATAGGAAAGTGAAAAAACTGTGTACGCCTAACCTGCGAAATTTGTTTTTGATAATGTAAAGTACTAATTGTTACTGTTTCGTTTTGTGCATTAATACTGTAATGAACAAACATAGCTAACATTTCTTTCTTGTACTGTTATGATCACTAGCTAAAGCATATATCTTTACCTTCCACTTTGACATACTCATTTAACAGCATATATATACATTTTTTTCACTGTGAAATATGGAAATATACTAATTTGACCCAAAACTTACTTGTACTGTTAAGACCCGCCCACCTAAGAATTGTTTGTAAGTTTTTATTCAAAGTTTTGATATTTTTGCGAGCTGCTTATCGTATTAATCTCTTTTGAGATGTGTATAAGTTATCAATATAGTTATCAAACACAAAAAATTGACAGATTAAATTAGGGATGCACAATCGGTGGCCCGCGATGGGTTAACGTGTGGCCCGTGAATTTCGTCAATTTATAAGTGGAGAAAAGTTGTAATTTTTTTATCCACAAGTTGTAGGAAAAAATCGTGATTTTCGTCAATTTGCCGAGGGGAAAAATTGAAAATTTCGTCAGTCAGCTAAGAATTGCAAATTTCATTGATCGGGTGCGGAATAATAGCTAATTTTGTCGGTTAGGAGCGGAAAAATAGCTAATTTCGTTGATCGGCTGCGGAAAAATCGTGTTTCGTCTGTTTATCGAGAATTTCCTCGGTCTGCCGCGTGAAAAAATTAGATTTCATCAGTCAGATAAGAATTGAGAATTTCGATGACCGAACGCAGGAAAATCGCAAATCTCGTTGATCGGACGCGAAAACAATCGCAAATTTCGTTGATCGGACTCCGAAAAATTGAAAATTTCGTCGATCAGGCGCTGGAGGATCGCGAATTTTGTTGATCGGCAACTCCTACCCCTCGTCCGTAAAGTTAATTTTTTTCGGCATCAGCCACTTTCATGCCTATATTTATTTTTTAGCCCTTTTCATAAAACAAAATTTATTCCTCCGAAGAAGTCGAGGAATATTATCACTCCTTCTAAATAATCCTTGCTATATCTCTGTTATATATACAAACGTAAACTGTTGATACATCCTTCCCAACTGGATTGGGATACGTTGACTAAGTAGGTGAACCTAGAGGGGTAAAACTTCGCTCCCCCTGTGAAACCATATTTTTTATCTCATTATAGGCCACGGATCACTTCCCCGAAATAAATTCTCTCCGTTTTACTGATGTGGCCTTCGACAACCCAGAAATTTTCGTAAGTGGCCCTTCTCTTAAAAAGGTTGTGCAACCCTAGATTAAATCTTAAAAAAGGATGTGGATAGGCTTGTTTATTTACAAATCTTTCAGTTTACCGAAAGCCGGATATTCCGCAACGATAGTATTAGAAATTATTTCATATATTGGCGTGCGCTTCACATTTTTTTTTCTTTCTTTCAGCTTACGTTGCTTCAGTGTGCTGTCCTATTGTCTGCATAGTTGTCACAATAGTTTCAATGTCTGGAAGTTGCTTTAAATATGCAACTGCAAGGAAAAGTTCTCTGGAAATGAAAACTGTCGTAAATGTGAGTAGCATTTAAATTAAACCTCTGAATATCACAATAAGCTTAATTGTTCACATACAGTTTCAAGGGTTTTTAGCAATAGCAAAATGTCGCGTTTGCAAGATACATAAGACGGCGCCAAACAGTAATGGAAAGATTTGCGAGCTCTTCAGCAGTATTTGATTAAATAATTAAAATATTTCACTAGAGTATTCGATTAAACAATCTAAATTTTAATAACGATGCAGGTTATCTTTCAGTAAACGCTAAAAAGAAAAGAATTGGTTTAGTGACATTTTTAAAGATTAGACTTTTGATATATCTCCGAGGAGCTATCAGTTACTGCAGCGGGAAGAAAGAAAAACAATTAGTATAGATATTAAATTTATATTTTAGAATTTAGAGTACTGCACCTTTTTCTTCACTCACGCGAAAACAACCGCACGCTAATGTTAATCCTATGAAACCTATTTTTAAAAATCTCTCGTTTACATTTTAATATTTGAAAGTGATTTTGTTTCGCATTAGATAGCTGAGGTCGATCTCTACAAAGGACGTGTTTTACTTTTGCGGTTTAGTTTGCAGGGTTTTTTTTTTTTTTTTTTATGAGGTTACTTCCATTTTCGGAACCTGTTTCGAAAGTAAATGTCCTCTTCAAAAAACCTTGCAGAAAAAAAGTGTTAAAGGCAATTGTAGAGAAGGACCTCAGCTATCCAATGTGAAAAAAAAAATATTGAAATGAAAACCACTTATTTAATAAATATATCTCCCATGGGATTAATATTAGCGAGCAGGTGTTTTCGTGTGAGTGAAGTAGCTATTCAATGGCAAAAAGTATGCTTTATTGAGTGTAGAATGTAAAAAGTGTTTGATGGCTAAGAAAAAAAAAACATTAGCTTTTCGTTAAGTTACATGGAAGCAGGCACATGATTACCCCAAATTATTTTAAATTTAACAAAAAAATTTAAGTATACTTCAGGTTCTCCAACATATTCTGTACTCATATTTGTAGAGATATTTTATCAATTTCTATTTCTTAAACAAAGCTAGAAGTATTGTACAATTTTCCTCGCCTCATATCCCCAAAAGTACCTTTGCGTTTTTGTGGGTGGGAGGGGTTAATTAGTAACTCGTCTTAAAATGCAGATATAATGTATAATTAGTGAAAATTAGAATATTTAGATTGCGATATTGTAACTTTAGAGCACAGTTTGAGATGAATCGGTTAATGATTATTTTAATCATTGTTTATAGAAAACTCCTGATTCTTTTAGTCGTAATAAGCTTAATTATAGAAATTTTCTAACGCGATTTTTTAAATGTAAGGAAAGGCTCTTTCAAGTACGCCTTTTTCATTAAAAAAATTCTGAAATCTTTTGAAGATTCAACAATTCTTCGAGTGAATAGTAAACATATGTTCGAACTTAACAGTGAAACTAAACTCTGTGGCTATACAATCCATGAAGTATCTGGGCCAACACTGCTCATCTGTTTTTTTGACATTGGGCCCCGAGGGGCTATACAGCATACGTCCCGGTCAGGTTGTCAGTCTAACGCGGGAACCTCGTTGTTTAGTTCCCGAGCAAGCTTAGTACTCATTTTATCGACACGATGGGATGAAAGGCTGAGTGAGCCTTGCCCAGTCGGGAGTCTATCTCGACTTGCGGCGCGGTTGTCAGATGCTCTGACCATTACGCCACCGGGCTTCAACAACAGTGAAACTTAACAGTGAAAGCATACTTTAAATTATATTTAAGAATACCTGAATTTGAGTGGTTTTATCACTTGCCGCCATCTGCCGTTATACTGTTTCAAAATTTGTACAGCTTATATGAAAATTTTGATTATGAATTGGTTTTTAAAGCTATTTACATTTTTTTTACTCAGTTTTTTGTGAGGTAAGTTTTGAAAACTGATTTATGATGCAAGCGTAGTGCATATTTCTACAAAGTTTTAGCCTGCAAGGTTCTTTTTTAAGTATCTGTACAAAATAAATTTTAAATCTGATTTTTTTTCCTTATAGTTTGAGCAAATAACTGAAACATAGTTTTGAGTAAAACACTTGCACATTTAAAAATCAATCTTTATTGAAGTACACAAATTAAAATTTCCTCTATCCTAATTTTAATATTTTCATGAGATTTGTTGTTTTCAGAATTGTATAAATTTTTAAAAATGATTTTTTTTTCTTTTAAGCCTTTAACCATGTTTGAAATTAATTTCTTAATCATTCTTTCAGACTATTAGTAATGGACGCATAGAGCCACTTCGTTGGGTTTACACGCCAGAACTTTATGATCCATCGAAAAAGAAAATGCATGAACTTGCTTTATCTTCATCTTCCGACTCGCTCTCTGACGAAGATGCAAAAGATGTTTCTACTTATCGCAACTATTCAAACTCCGCCGAAGATGTACACGAGGTTCTTAGCAGAATGGCTCAAGGTAAACGAGACAGCATGTTGACTGACAGCGCCGTCATGCTGCGAGAAATGGACCTTCGACGTAAAAACAAATACGACTCCTTCGATAGAGATGGATCATACGTTGGACCCATGCTTCAACGTGCAAGAGAATCTATACTAGGCGAAAGAAGACCTGAAGAACAAGCCATGAGATATGCCGAGTTGCCACAAGTAAGAGGTAAGAAGCCTCAAAGGGATTATCCAGGTTTTAGCAGAAATAGTTTGCCGCCGGATGATGTTACAACGAAACGTGTGAAGTATGCGAAAGGTAAAACATTTAGCGCACTTCATAAAAATCCTTATGGCTCGGAAGAGTTGGTGAACGAATACCAGAGGGCGTCTTCAAAATTGGTAAAACATTATCCTTCGCAGTACAAGAAATTTCGTCAGAGATTTAGAAGTGCGTCAGATGTAAGTGACCGTGGAACTAGGGACTTTCCCGGGATTCACAAGAAACCAAGAATGTCTGATGCTGAGTTGGAACTAAGAGACTTGTCTGAGTACAGAGATCAAAGGAAATGGAAATCTTCTGGGACGATCCAAGAGGAAGGTGAAAGTAAAAGTTCCGAAGAAGCATCGGACAATTGTTTCTCTCCAGATGGATCCGATTTCGGAGGCGATTCGATATTTGAAACGTCTAGAAGAAGTTCTTGGGCTGGCGAAGTCGTTCCCATCAGCGTGAAGCGCGTACCTGGGCTGAAATTGTCGCAAAAGTTGATTCCAGTTTCAAATCCTGTTGTGCCCCCTCTTCCACGAACGTATGTGGCTCCCAGAATATCCGATGATAGTGGCATTGGTAGCGTGGAATCAAACACCTTCAGTGAAGCTACAAATTGTGATTACAAAAACAAGAAAGGTCTCTCTTCATTTCAAGAGGATTCAGCTGTTCGAAATAAAGATGATGCACAAGAACACCTAAAGGTGAGCTACCCAGTTCAATATCTATATATTTTTCTATTAGCACATTGTTTCAAAGGCAGAATATAGAAGTAGAATCGAGTGCTTTTTATAAAATTTATTCAAGATACTAAATTGTGAAAATTTTAAAACGTTTTACAGGAGAAATTACTCTTCTGAAACTGGAAGTAATCTTATTTGACTCGTGCTATTGTAATATTAATTGCAAAAATTAGAAAGCTTAAGGCAACCTTCTGCATTAGGAGACAAAAAAAAAGCCCCCCCCCCTCTTTTTTTGTGTGTGTAAGAAAGCTGCATGATGGATCTTTTTGAAATTTTAAGTTTATTGTACATATCTTATGGTATACACAAGAATTTTCTTATTAGATTTTGTTGCTTTTACTCTAAGTTATAAACAAATATGTTCAACTGCTTTGGAAATTTTCATCTTTACCGGTGGGCATGATAGCGCCTTGTAGAATTATCTGAAACCCAAAAAATATTTTTTTTCATAAACTTCGTGAGTATAATTCGTTAGTTCGTGAGTAACGCTTCTAGTTAAATTAAAGCAACCCATAAATTTATTAAAAAATAGTTATGCAATGGCTGATTAAAAAAATTTTTTTTGTTAAAATTCGTTCTTATTTGTTAACTTTTCTAAAAATAATTTTACTAAAAGCATTAATTCATATCGAAGGCAATTAAACAAGCTTTAATAATTAAAAAAAAAAATCAAGATGAACCATTGAGTAGTTTTTTTTTTTTTTTTTTTTTTTTTTTTTAAATCTTGCCCACCGTGCGAAAAAATATGGTTTTGAAAAAAATGCGTTTAAAGTTTTCGTACAAGATAAATGGTTCATAAAAGCTTATTATCGTTTATTTACCTATACTTTTAGGTTAATCTGCTACCCTGCTCCATATAAAAGACCTTCTTCTTCCTCGTTCAGTTCATTTGTTGCTATTTGTTGTTGTTTCTTCAAATTCCTGATAGCCGGCGTAAGATTCTTACTGCGACGATTTTGACTGCTTGCTCGTTTGGTGTTTACTGTATTGACCAGGTCTCGACAAGTGGGCCCAATAGCTATATCTAACATTGACATAACACGTAACACTGATAAATATCCTTCATTGAAAATGCCAGCAGCAATCAAAGTTGCAATTTCAATAACTTTTCTGCCGCAGTGAAGATGTTTTGGTGCCATTCGCCAAACGATGGCATTAAAACTTTCATTTGCGTTTTGTGTATGTACACCAATACACCATTGGAGCAAATCTTACCTGCCGCTCTGCTTGGAGCACGCGCACTTACGCATGGATATTTCGACCTCTTACAGTTTGAATTCAGACTTGAGATTTTAGGAGCATATTCTGCAGATGAAATACTAATTTAAGCACCCCCCACCCCAAAAAAAAAATCTCTTTTTTTCTTTAACTTAATGTAGAAGGTCCCCTTAAAGCTGCATAACTTTCGTATTTTATTATTGTTAGCAAAGCCTTATTTTCAGAACTTTTAAATGAAAGATAAGGTACAGTACATTTCAACAAAAATCATTAGCTTTTGCAAACGATAATAAATTTGATTTTTATCTCTGATATTTTCTCTTTAAACATTTCACCTTTTCTGTTCTTATTACACAATTCCTAACCTGATATTCCTCATATCAGGCTCATATAAGATTCGTTAGTGTAGAAATAGGCTGTGGTCCTGATTAACCCTAGAAATGCTAGACATAGTATAGCGTTAACGTTAAAATACTATAGTCGTGATAATTCCGAGCTTCTAGTCTTCTATATGTTCTATTAATATTATATCTTGTAA
Source organism: Maratus speciosus (assembly GCA_963932465.1). Classification (NCBI taxonomy): domain Eukaryota; kingdom Metazoa; phylum Arthropoda; class Arachnida; order Araneae; family Salticidae; genus Maratus; species Maratus speciosus. Next base: position 460,879,216 of record OZ010788.1, read on the forward strand.
TTTATAGAGCAGTTATCACTTTGAAAGATATAATTAAGATATTAATTTTTTTTAATTGGAATTGTGGGTACACATTGCTTTATTTTAAAAAAATCTAAGTTTGAATTAAAATAAATTTTTCCTTTTGCAATATCATTTCTAAATGTTCATGACGCTAAATATTTATAAAGAATATTTTTCATTCTACATTCAACATTTCATTAAAATCATTAAATCTGTTTTTACAAACAAAACATGTATGCTTACTAATTCGGAGAGCGGATAATGGTGATATAACCATCTATTCCAATTGAAAACATGTTTTTATTTCCAATTTAAAAGAAAAAATAGCAACAAAAAATATAATCCCATTATTTCCTTTTTTGTCACCACAATGGAGTGATTTTGCCGTCATTACAGAAATGCCATTTAAATAATGTCTTTGACACTAATTTAAAATTCAAAATTTCAAAAGTTATTACATTTTTTAGATGCATGCGAACTGGTGTTACTTTAACCACACAACGTCCCATTTTCTAGATATGTTTCGATTTCTTGAACTGTCAAACACTGACACATTGCCAACTGCTAGTGTGCTTACCCTAAGTTTTTTTTCCCCCCGATTACTATCTATAAAAACAATTAAATTTAAAAAATCAAAAAACCCGACTGCGTAAAAAGCGAACTAATTATTTCTAATCAATGCGAAACTATTTTTTTTTCAATTCATACTATTAGCTCACACTCTCGCTATATATATCTTGTTCAGATTTTCAATCGTTAATAAAATACTTATTATTCATCCAATCAAGCTCAAATAAATTTATTTTAACTTGTAGTGGATGACACTTGATGTTAATCCAATTTTTTTCAAATATTAATTCATAAATTAATCTTCAATAATCGAGAGAGCCCCCTTCTTGATCAAGATTTTTTAAGACCGAGAGAGCCCTCTCCTTGATCAAGGCATTTTAAGCGGCACTCAAAAGGAAAGAAGAATGGGAGAAAAAAAAATTCTCTTATTGACCTAAGTAGGAATTGGCTTAAAATATTTTTTTTTATATTACTTGTTTATATTACTTACCTATTAGGTAGATTTCGTAAGAAATACTACCTATTGCAGTCGTTACCATGGTGCGACTTTTGAAAAATTCCTTCATAACTTTTCATTATAGGACCCCAAGAACCCAAAACCACCCCCACCTATATATATATATATATATATATATATATATATATGTATGTACTAAATTTTGTCCGCACGATAAAAGTCGCAATTATGCACGAATCATCTTCAAACTCGCCAACAACTTTGAGATGGCTAATATCTCGGCGGGGATTGAAAATGGGCGAAATCGGCCCAAGAGGGTGGAAATGGGGAGGGTTCAAAATTTTGAATACTGTCTTAACATGATTCTGATAAAACCAGCTCTTACACAACAATGGCAGGAAAAAAATAAGTTTTTCGTTATAGCAGTTGCCAACAATTAAAAAAAAAAACAAATAATAAAATTCTCACCACAACAATTACTTTTCTTTTGCAAAATTTCACGTGTAAAATTAAATAGTTTGACAAATTGAAAACAAATTGAATATTACGTCATAAGTTTCCTAGAGCAAGATTTCAGCATGAAAACTCAAAATAAAGTTTGACGAATTAAAAAAATATGTATATTGCGTCATATTGGAAATATAATGGACCTCAGCAGGTGAATATGTAACGCCATGTAAGTTTGAAGAAACGTATTAAAACATGATAAAAACCAGACTATGGAAATATTAACATATTTTAACACTTTAAGGTTCTCTGAATTTTTTGTAGCCATTTTTTAAACCTATTCCATATATATGTGTGTGTGTATTCGTGTATATTACAATTTTCACAAAAAGTTTAGCTCCCTACAGCTCGCTCTTCGTGAAGAAACTGGGTTTTATCTCTAATCTTGATTTAAGTTTTGTTGGAGAATTTAGTACTTAACATCGAAATCTACCTCCGCCTGTAGGCCCGAGCCGGCAGGGATTTTTTTTTTTTTTATTTATTTGTATTGATGACTTTTAAGTTGTGTTTAACTGTTAGTTCCTATCTATAAACACTGTTTTGATGAAGTCTATAGATGTCTATGATGGTTAGAGTTGCAGTAAAGCTAGAGATCCACAATACATACACAACTTTCAGGTTGTATAATATTTTAACGGAGCTTCTGACTGTAAAATAGTCAATGAAACATAGTCTTCATTTTGAAAGACATATCCAATGATATGCCAATATAGGGTGCGTAATTTTTTTTTCGACCCTACCGCCATTTTGAATTTATAAAAACAAAACCTACCCTATAACCGTCGGGCCGTTAAGCCGAATCGATAGACCTCATTCATTAAAATCCATCCAGCCTTTGGGATGTTTCGAGGGTATAAAGAAATCCACGTACACATATACGCGTGAAACACATAACCCTTCTTTTTAGTCGGGTAAAAATTGGGGGACTGATACCCTGTGCTACATATAACACCTTGGGGACGAGTGACATGTATACGTGACACATAAAGTACTCAGAATCCTTCATTATTCCCAACAGTTATTTTTTACTGGAAACTTTACCTTATTTAATCGGAGCATTTCTGTGATTCAATTACAGAATTTTTTGTTTTAAAAAACCGGGGGTAAAAGATTAAAAATTAAGCAAAGGACTCTCGTCGCGAAGAGGTTAATCGAAAAAATACTCAGATACGCAAAAACTGTAACCATTACTTTGAATTGCAACCTTGGTCAAAAGTATTGAGTACCCCGCATTTTTAATGTACACTGGTCTCCAAAGTTGAGGTACAGGAATTGGATGCGTTCGATTGTATACGGTTTGTCGAATATCTACCAACATTATTGCTTATTGGCGATTTATTCTTGAACTTCTGGGATTTAAAGAACATGTTTTATTTCATATTCCTCGGTGAAGATTTAGTCGGGGGGGGGGGGGGGATAGCACTCATGTTCGTGAAAATGTTATTGTCTGTGAAAAATTCAAGTTTTTTGTTTAAAGCATACAGAGTTTTCAACCAAATTTGACACAAGTTTTCAAAAACCTGACAAAGAACAGTAGCAACAGTATACTGCAATTAAAAAAATTAATATATTGAATATTTGAGATATGGCCACTTGTATGTAATAATTTTTAACTCCGCATGCGTGGAAGATATCAAAATTCTTATTTCATAATTTGGTAGTCAGCTATTTTAGGCAACTTCTATAAAAGTCCAGTCAAATATTGTGAAAACTCGGAAAGATATAGTGAACTGATTGAAAAGTTGTAAAAAAAATGCCATATAATAAAGCTATTTTTAGAAAGCAACTCACTTTATCGCTCCTATCTTTGTGAATTTTCGCGATGTTTGACTGAACTTTTTAGATAAGTTGCCCTAAATAGCCGACTACCAAATTAAATAAAAAAATTTAGAATCTTCCACGCATGCGCAGTTAAAAATTATTTCATACAAATGCCCATATCTCATCAAATATTCAATATATTCATGTTTTGATTGCAGTATACTATTGCTACTGTTTTTTTGTTTTTTTTTATCAGGTTTTAGAAAAGTTGTGCTAAATTTGGTTGAAAACTCTGTACGCTATAAACAACAAAACTTTTGAATTTTTCGAAGGCACAATAACATCTTCACGAATATGAGTGCTATGCTCACACAAACGTTGAACAGAACCCAAATAGTCATTTAAAACAGTGACAAATAATTTTCAGCCTTTTCTGTTACATAGGTGATCGCAAATATTTTATTATTAAATTTATTATTAGCCCCCTAATTGCCTCCCCCCACCCCCACTAAATCTTCAACGACAAATATGAAATCAAACATGTTTTTTACATCCCAGAAGTTAAAGAACAATTCGCTAATAAGTTTGGTAGATATTCGACAAACCGTGTGCAATCGAACGCATCCAGGCCCTGATGTACCTTAACTTTTGAAGGCCAGTGTATATTTTAAAAATAAGTTATACAGATGTTTATATGCATATGATTTTATCACTCTAATAAATCAACCGTTAATTAACCCATATTTTATTAAATCATTTGCTTTAAAAAACGAGTTTAAAATGAAATGCTAAACTTTGTTTTTTCAGGCTGTTTCGTTGTATTATGAAAGTTAATCACGAAAATTAGAAAAATTCTCGTAGATGTTCTTTAATAAAGTGGTATTTTTCAGTTTTTATCTGCAATAACTTGATTTTTAAATAGTACTGTGTTTTTTTTTTTGTTTTTTTTTGGACCGATTGTAATTTATTGTTTTAATTCCCAAAATTTACAAACTAATTTGTTGCATATTAAGAAAATGAATTTAATCTGTAGATTAATTTACTTTGAATTTTATTTTATTTTTTATAAGCAATTTATAAACTAATTTATCAGTTTATACTATAGGTGGGTTCGCAAAGCACCAAGAAGCACGATATGAAAGTAGTAAAGATGGCATCCATATCGGAAGAGCCTAACATAGAAATAAATAACCGATCCGAAGCCTCACCTGAAAGATATAATTTAGAAGTTGATGCAGACCTCAGTTCATGGAAATGTTACTCTGGCAAAAAATCGCCCCTCTCTAAGAATAGAGATCGAATAAATTTAAGAAGAGATACTACTTTAAAGAGAAAAGCGAGCGCGTCTGGTAAAGCTTTGCGAAAAATGTGGTGAGTAATGATTTTCTTGCTGTCAAACTTTATAAATATCCGGAAATAAAACGTCCCCTATCAATTTTCTAATTGCAGTAGACTTTGCAAATGCTAGCTAAATTACTTTTCCAAAAGCTAGCTAAATTACTTTTCCAAAAGCTAGCTAAATTACTTTTCCAAAAGCTAGCTAAATTACTTTTCCAAAAGCTAGCTAAATTACTTTTCCAAAAGCTAGCTAAATTACTTTTCCAAAAGCTAGCTAAATTACTTTTCCAAAAGCTAGCTAAATTACTTTTCCAAAAGCTAGCTAAATTACTTTTCCAAAAGCTAGCTAAATTACTTTTCCAAAAGCTAGCTAAATTACTTTTCCAAAAGCTAGCTAAATTACTTTTCCAAATGCTAGCTAAATTACTTTTCCAAATGTGGCAGAGCTGAAGATGGGTGCAATCCCGACCCGTGTTTAGTTTGTAAATTTTGTGTTTTGTACCGTGCAATGTACACGGGGCGGGCATTATTGTAAATAAGAGTCAAGTTATCCGACAGCCAATGTTTTTGAAATTTTCATCAAAGTTATACTTGTTAAAACGATACCGGTTTTCTCTATGAGGATTTTTAATGGATTTGTTAGGGTTTAGCTGGGCTTCTGGGGTCGTGCCGCGTTTCTAGATATATCCACTTAGCCCTTTACGGACCTTTTAATTGCCATTTTTGGCCACGTATTTTCCTTATGGGAAAGGTAATGGTAAAACTTAGATAAAACCGGTGTACTCTTCATTAGTTTAAGACTTGTTTTTCAGTGTTGGTTATAGTCTTTAGAGTCTTAAGAGGTACACTCATGGTAAAACTTATAAAGATCTCACAAATGTGGGATGTTAAAGATTATTCTCCATTTTGTTTCTTACTAAAGATCACATTGCTATAAAGCTATTACATAAAAAATTCACAAAAAAAAAAAGAAAAATTACTAAATGTTATATTCTACAAATTTTTTCGATGGCAACATGTTTAGGGTAGTCATCTTCAACTTTTAGATATAAAAGTAAATACTAGGTTTGCCATCTTAACACTTAAAACTGCCATTTTGTTTCTAATGGGTGTTTTCTCCATTAGAATTTTAGCACAAAATGCTAAATATCTCAAAAATACTGGTCGTAGAGGTTTTTCGCTGCGCCAAATTCAACTGCAAACCACCTAAGTGATCTCCCCCCCCCCCCGTCTTTTCCACTATTTCGTTTAGCTCTAGCTCAATTAGGGGCCTGTAGGGGACGGGTTTTTTGGGGCGCTACTTTTCTATTGCTTTTATCTTAGTCTTTGTCACATTTACTGTCACATTTTCATTTCTTCTTTTATCCTAACTTTTGTCACCATCTTCTGCTCCACTTTTTGTCCCCCTCCCTTAACTATAACATTGGCTACTTTTTTGCTATTTGAGCTAGAGACTTGGATTTTTCTATTTTTTAGTCATTTTTGACTTTCTAACCAATCCCATTCCATATTTCACACTATTTCCCAGTTGTTAAGGATTTTCCTTAACAATGGAAACTTTTTCAATTATTAAGATAATTTTCTGGTGTTTTCTTGAATATGCTGGAGGTTGCCGTCAGTTTTGATCCCACTTAATTTTTTTTTACCTTGCTCGTACATTATTATTATTTCGTATTATCGTATATTATTAGGCTCGTAACGCGCCTAACATTGACAACTTTTTTATTTTTTGAGTTATTCTCCTGTTTTTGTTTTTTGTTTTTTTTTCACTGTGATATCTCGTATTAATTACTTTCTTGATCCCACTTAACATTTTTACATTTAGCATACATTATCAACTTTTTCAATTATCAAGATATTTCTTGAATATGCTAGAGGTTGCCGACAGTTTTGATCCCACTTAAATTTTTGACCTTGCTCGTAATTCCTTGCCTAACATTGACAACTTTTTTATTATTTGAGTTATTCACCTGCTTTTTTTCAATGGGATATCTCGTATTACTCTTATTCTTGATCCCACTTAAAATTTTTACATTCAGCACACATTATCCTTAACAATAGCATCTTTTTTCTTTCTTGGGTTAAATTTTTGGTTTCTTCTCGCACTTATTGGTTGGTCCCTGCACTGATTTTTGGCGCATTTACATCATAATTATTAATCTATACTTTTGTGTACCATATTTCTTTTCAGGCAAGTGCGGCGGGACCCTAGTAGCGTCGGGTGAGTACTGTTAACTTTCATACTTTAGTGTAATATTTAACATTCTTTTTATTTTTCTGGTCCACCCAGTCAGCCCTTACAATGTCTGTTCCTTATTTTGTCCAAGTGTGGGAAATCGGGATTGGATAGGCAATATACATGCTGCAGCAATGTTGTTGTAATTGTCTACATCAGTTCTACATTGAGAGTGTAAATATGTAAATTTGTTCTCTATTTCATTTTATTATTTTATTATTCATAACACACTATTATTCCTGTATCATATCAGATGAATTAAACTAGGAGACCATTTTTGATCACAAACACAGTAATAATCTTCACATACTGAAATTTGTTGTTACTTGTAAAAAATTATGATTGTGATTGTCGGAATTACAAAGTTGGACAGGGTATGGTGTTATTGGGAGAACTGTACAATTGATTTATATCTCTTTTTGAGTGTATGGTTTTTGTGGTACGAGGGCAAATGCACATACTTTTCCCTTTTCTTTGTTTTGATATAGTAAACTTTTACTATCATTATTTTATTTTTATTTCATTTATTATTCAAAATTTTCCCCTTATTAGGCTCTTAATTTTTATCTTAGTCATTTTCGGTGGTCACGACCACCGGTTTTTGCTTTTTTCTATCTATATCCCTTTCTTTCAAAGATATGTGGTGCGGGTCTAGCGGACCCCCCCCCCCCATTTATGTGTTTATCTTCAACTTTTAATATAACTCAAACGTATTATATCTTTAAATTGCTTGTCTGGCATATGATGATAGAACGTAGTATCTAAAATCATTTTAATAGTATCTTCGATCATTCTTAATAATATCTCTCTTAAAGTATTGCATAATTACTAATTGAAATTAGTTAACTAAAATAATCCCAAGTATTGATAAGCAGTCTTGTTAAAGTGGACTTAAAGTAATGTCAAGATACGTAATGAATCAAAAAGGAATCAATCCAACAGTCAACTTGACAAGATTGGATATGGACACAGTAGTGAAAACAAGTACAATAAATAGAGAGGCATCTAATAATGAATTGGCTGACGTCCAATCATCTGGAGTTATTCCGGCGACAGAACCAGCGCTAATTACGAGTCATGTTGTTCAACAGTTGATAAATAAGGTCGAGGCGCTTTATCCACAACGTTATGAAGAATTTAAGGTCCTATTAACAAATCAATTAGAACATATCAAGGCTGTGGAGAAGGGAGAATTTTCAAAGAGCCCATACTATGGCATATATAACATACAAAGTTATAATGTTGTAAATAATATATATCAACCAGAAAAATATCGTATGAAGACAGCAAAGGGTGATAGAGCTGCCCAATTAAGAAAAAATGCACTATTTTTGGAATTTGAGTTACAACACATCAGAGCAATACATTATAAAGAATACAACAAAATACCATATTATCAAGCAAATAATACTGAACTAATAAACCTGCATCGGGAAATGAAAAGTGAAGAAATAATTAGCATAAGAAACAGAATTATAGAACTAAATCATAAAGAAAACAGAAGACCATATGTGACTAGTTGTCCGTTCTTCAATCATCTGCAGCTTCTGATCCTACTAAAGGAAGAGAATGATCCCATACCACAACCAGAAAAACTAAAATCAAAAACTATCAGTACCAAGAATACCCAACAAAGAAAGTCTAATTTGGAAACTGCAATATCACTAGCAGAAGAAATTAATGAGGCTCGATTAAAAAACAAAGAAAAAATTATACAAAATGCATTAGGTGGATCACCACTTCCATTAAAAATACCACCATCCATAAACCAGCTAGAGTCACTATCCATCCAACAGCTCATTCAGGAGTACAATATACTATTAAATAACAGATCTAATAGTAGCTCAGAAGAAGCTAAAAAATATCTCGAAACAATCTTTTCTAAAGCAAGAAGAGATGAGAAACTTCTTATACAACACTCCAACGAAATAAATAAGGATTCTCCTGAAAAGATGAAAAAATTACGACATAAATTGGATATCCTGCAAACACAGAATGATGAATTGTCATTAAAGCTCAAAGAAAGTACAAAAGTGGAAATTAAACTTGAGAAATATTTGGAAGAACAGAAGCAAGAGAATAAACAATTAAAAATCTCCTTAACTGAGGTAGAACATAGTAAAGAACAAATAAAAGAAAGTTTTAAAGAAGAAATAGATAAAATAAAAAGTCAACAGAGGCAACTTAAGAAAAAAACTATAGACAAATTTTCACAAACAGTAAATAAATTAAAAACAACAACTCAAACAATAATGGAAAAAAGATCGAATGCAGAAGTAAAGATTGAAAATAAATTGGAAGAATTGAAACAAGAAAATAAACAATTAAAAGACACTTTGGTCAAGGAAGAACAAAATAAAGAACAGATTAATGCAAATATTGTAACCCTTCAAGAAGAAATTAATAAATTAAAACGACAACAGAAGCAATTAAAATCACAAACTAAAGAAAAAATCATACAAACAGAAGTTAAGTTAAAAACAATAGCAACTCAAACAATAATGGCAAATAACGAAAATGAGAGAATAGAAGAAAATGGTGAAGGAGGGTTCATTCAATTATCCAACAGACTACAGAAAATTGAGGAGTTGGTGACGCGAAACCTGGAGTACTCTAGTGGGGGCTGTCAAGGAGTGAAATGCGGTGATGGCACAAAAACGGGCGTTCCCCCTGCTTTGCCGAACTCTAATTCTGCAATATTAATTAGAACAACCGCTAAACACATAAGGATTCCAAAACTCAAAGCATTACTTAACGAACACTTTAATAAAGTGAAGGAAGTTCCAATAATATACTGCAGAAATGCCAGAAATCCAGATACAATAATTATACAATCTAATACAGATGACAATACAGAACATTTGTTAAAAATGATAGAAAACACTCCTGACATTATAAAGTTAACAGAAATCACATATAAGTTGACTAATTACAAAAGAGTAATAATCACCGGTATTCCATCCTCAGTACCTACAAATGAAATAATATCATATCTCGAAGAAAATTTATCTGATAAAAACATCACCTTATTGAAAATTCTAAAGAGGGATAATTCTACACTACATCACATCATATTGCAATTAGAAACAAAAGCATCACAAGAACTATTAGAAAAAAAATTTATACAGGTGTGTTTCAACAAGTGCTATATTCGTTCTTTTCGCCCAATAATTAGATGCGGCAATTGCCAGCTGTATGGACATCAGACATCTTACTGCAGGAGACAGCCAATTTGCGCCAAATGTTCGAGAGGTCACTGCACTTCGGAGTGCCCTTTTGCGGGAGTTCCCTCGCAATATAGATGCACAAATTGTTTCCACTTACCTAATTATAGGAAACATTCAGCGGATTCCACTGCGTGTCCGGTTTATCAATCACACTTGGCAAATAGAAGATGTGTTCAGTAGGACCATATGGCCATATTGTCAAATATTAAATAACTCAAAAGAATTTGTAATAGTGCATAATATTAATTATTGTTCGCATATTGTACCTTAATACTAAATTTTCAGTGTAGATTTAAAAATAATTTTTGCATCATGTATCTTACATAATATCTCAAACACAGTATCATTGTACTGTAAATTTGTAGGTAATTATTATCTACAATTACTTATACTTTCATAATAGTGCATAATATTAATTATTGTTCGCATCTTGTACCTTAATACTTATTTTTAGTATAGAGTTAAAAATAATTTTGCATCATATATCTTGAAAATAGCTTTAAGTGTTGCAAATATCACATCCGTACATGGTAAAATTGATGTTATGATTTAAATTATGTGTGAATCCTGAAAATAATATAAAAGTGTTGCAAATATGTAGGTAATTGTGTTTAAAAAAAAAAAAAAGTTTAATATCAAATTCTGAAAACTATGCATATTTATATGTTATAATAATGAATATTTCTCTCAAATGTAATTATAGGGGTCATCTGTAAATATTTATTGCAAACACTGTCAATAATTGTCATATATCTAACATTGTTATTTCTCCTAAACTGTAAAAAAAAAAAAAAAAAAAAAAAAATTCAAGGAGTTTCGCAGGTAGTAAAACTTTTCCCTGCCCTGGGCTTGGGGGTTACACCTAACCATAAGCCAAAAGCGGGTTCCCAGGGTGGGTGCTTACTTACTTACTGTGCTTATGGAGGCCATCCCAAAGAAATTTTTTTAACCTTTTTTAAAACAAACAAGTAATTTTTAATTAATATACATGAGACTTATTACTCGCTTATAAAACCGACAATTTCTTACTTTCGTATCTTTTCGGCAATTCCTGTATTATTCACATTAGTCCTGCATGCGTCGAGTTATACCGACTGGAAACCGAAAATTCAATTTGAACTCGAGCCTAAACCCAATCTGAACCAGATACATTTCAGTCTCATATTTTAAAGAAGTTATTCATATTTGAATAAATTGTGAAAAATAAACATACTCATTTATATTCAATATGTATAATTTTCATCTTAAACAATATTATGGACATGCTTTTGAAAAAACTGGTTACTATTCCCGACCAACAAGGTTGAAAACCTAACCCAAACTTTAAACAATTAGAATCAATCCAACCAACATCGAAAAAAATATGGCCAATTTGACCCGACTCAAACGAAATCGCGGGTCGAGTCCTGTTGATGAAAATATTTTGTCTCGAAAATTTTTTACAACCAAATCCCTTTAAAATAAAAGTCCAGCCTTGTAGAAATGTGATCGCTTTACAGGACAAAACTGTTTCAACGGTATTTTTAAAAGTTTCAAACAATTAAAAAATGGTCACTTGTCCCAGTAAGTTACTAAAAAAAAAAAAAAAAAAAAAATGCCGGTGGAGTACAGATAGAGTAGATCATAGGTAATCTACTTGGCCCCCCTCTCTCTTATCCAACTGACCAACTTAAAGGTTTCCACTGTATAACTATATTAAAGAATCTTGCACAGAAATAATTTCTAAAATATATTTTCTCTTTATCGTTGCATGTACAATTGTTGCTTTTTGATTTCTTGTTTCTCTTTAAATCGTGTTAATTCATTCTTGAATAGCAACAACAAACTTGATACAGATGTAAAATCGCAACAGTAGGGCGAAGGGCACTGTAAAAAATAAATTCTGTATTTTACAACAAAAGGAGCTGGCTCCCCGGCTGCCGACATAGTTGCTGTAAAATTTAGAAGCTGCTCTCTTTAAGAGTGCTGTAAAATTTCGTAAAGGACAAAAAAAAAGAATTGCAATACTTTAGTCAAAGTTGACTCGAAATAGGTCTTAAAAAATGCGATGTCACAGCAAGGAAGTACCAGGTTCTCGCACTATTTTCGCGTTTGACTTCCTTCGGGCCACTAGAATCACGTAATGCTTTTTTTTTTTAATGCTTGCATTTGTGCTTTTCCTGCACTGCATCACGAAAAGAGCATCACTTGGATCGGTTCACGTGTAATGCATTGCGGAAGTCTCTTTCGTCAACCTTAGGTGCAGGGGATATCGTACGGATGTGACAACCTGTGACATAAGCGAAGGAGGAGTACAAAAACTACGAAATTTGAATAACCTAATTAATAGATGACCCCAAAACTTTTATGTTTCATTTTGTAATAAAATCTTTAGCTCTGAGTAATCTTGACCTTCTGAACAATAGCTAATTCTGTTTAAATGTGTGGAAAAATTTACTATAATTTACGATACTTATTTTACGATACTTACGATAATTACGATCTTCTATTACGATACTTTACAATTTACGATATTTACGATCTAATTTAATGTAATCTACTATAGTTTAATGCACTTATTGCTGCAATTTAATGTATTTTTTAACCGCTTTAAAGTTTTCTTTTGCTGTTGATCAGGCCCTCTGTCTGCCGGGCGCATACATGGTTTTTAACAGGGTTGTGAACTTGATCGCGGGGCAAAATTCATCTGTTCGCTTCATGGTGTTTGACCCATATCACAAGCATCCTGGCGTCATGGCTGCAGTGCTTCTTGGTTATAATCCTTGGTTTCCTGAGTAATACGGTTCTTAATTGGTAATTAACCTTGTTGATTTGGCACTGCCCATCACAGCGAATTACATCGCCTAATTTAATCTAGTACTTGTTGACATGGAATGTTTGAATAATTGGATAGTATTAGATCTGGCTGTACAGTTGATCATATTTCCAATTTATGAGTATAACAAATCTGTTTTTTTTCTCCCTCTGTGTAAAGGTCTCTGGCTGTGTCTGAAAACAAGAGCGATTTCCGAGATCAAGTGGTCGACGAAGATTCTTTGATTGGGCTGTCTGAAGAACAATTGATTGCTAGACAGTTACGCACTAGATCCATACGAAAAGTATGAATAACTTCAGTTTTCCTATTTCATTGCATTATTTTTTAATACCAATTTCCAGATTTTACTGCATTACTTCATAAATATTTGTAATAGTTATATCCATGTTACGAGGAATATTTGATTAGTTGTTCATGAGAATACAGAAATGGCATACCGAAATTTTTCTTTTCAGGAAGGGTCAAAAAAATTTTTTTCGGGTTCAAAATTTTTCACTTGAACGAACATAGCTTTAAACTCTTGCGCTATATGACGTACGCAGCGTACGTCATGGTAGTTTGATCATTTCCAACAATGACGTACGACCTGTACGTCATGCAACAGGCGTGAAAATGTGTTCCCTTGCAGTCGTGTTGTCATTTTCCTGCAAAGATATAAATAAAAACTAGTCGGTACGTGTGGAGCATAGATTTACAAGATGGGGACACTTCCATAGAGTGTAATGCGATTGCGATCGTAGCGCCTTTAGTGACAATGGAGAAGAAACTCCCCATCCTTATAATATTTTTATTATTGAGTATCTACCATATTGTGACCTTTCTTTTTTTAATGTTATATATTTACGTTTTCAATAGAATCTTACACCGATACATGGACATAGAATAGATATTCTATTCTATGTATCTAATATCTGTTCTATCTTCATGCTCGGATTTACGCCTTTTTTTTCACATGAGTGAACGGTTTAAGGACAACGTAAAACAAGGTAAAAATTTCGTCTTGAATGCTCTATATCAAAAGCAATGGTGTAATATAAAAATATACGAAATATTGCACTCTACAAGTCCCAGAAAATTTCATAAATATTCCCATTTGGTAGGAAAATTTTTATAGCCGATGTTTTATTAATTTATAAAGTTTAACGTATTTAAACACTCGTTACAATAATAATTTAAAATTTACACTTTCGCTTTTTTACAGACAAAATAAAAATATTGTTTTTAATGTAAATAACATGCAATCAAATCGATAATATTTATAATATCATATAAGAAATAATAATAAAATTACAAATGGGGAAAACTTCCTTTCGACAGTTTTTTACAATTATATAAATCTAAAGTTACATAGAAGTACCGACATTACACTCAATAGAATTTTATTCGATATGAATAAATTAACACTACCTGGATTTGATTTTTTACAGTTTAATCTCATAAACTTATTTACGTTCTTAAGAGTTTTCTAGAGTTTTTCATTTATATTACTCCAATTATTTTGTAAGTTAAAGGTGATCGATACAAGTACGATAATAATAAAAAAGCAGCTAAATAAAGCATAAATACAATATCGTCTGCCTCTACTTCCTTTTAAGAAAGAATAGATATTGAAAACATAGAGCGTAAACATATTTCTTCAACATACTTACTAGGTAGGTAAATTTACTTAGTAGGTAAATTTCGGAGACTTGTCAATTCTTCCCCCCTTGTCGGTAGTGACGCTAGTACTGTTGCCATTACAGATTTCGCCGTAAATGTCCCATCTTGTATGTTAATCTATGGTGTGGAGAGCCGTGTAGGGAATAGGGATACTCTGCTTATGTGTTCTAGTTAAGTACATCTTCCATGGCTTTGTAATAAAAGCCATTTTGATAACCTATCACCTACAGTAGATTTTGAAACTATATTTACATAAGTTTTGTTTTGTAGGCGTTTGATATAGTATTCGTATTTCCTTTGTCATCATTTTGTATCAGCATTAGTTATGTTAATTTGTAAACTTTAATAACAATGGTTTAATAAAATTTGCTTAATTAAACTTGATTAACTTTTAACTGATGTGACAGAAATTGTTACATAACTACTGTGAAGCGGCCTGTGAGACCTCTCCATCGAAAGATGAATAAAAGGCGTGATTAACTCATAGGATTATGTTTTTGTACTAAACTGTTATAAGTAACATTCACCTATTCAAAAGTCTCTGGTGTTAGTACTAAAGTTCCAAATAAAACAAAATTTCGGTAATGTTTGTAGTTAAACTGAAAGTTACAAGTTGAACTATAAAAATTGAAAAAAGCAGCGGTCTGTGAGGC
Organism: Maratus speciosus; assembly: GCA_963932465.1. NCBI lineage: Eukaryota > Metazoa > Arthropoda > Arachnida > Araneae > Salticidae > Maratus > Maratus speciosus. The sequence goes on from OZ010788.1 coordinate 460,894,442, forward strand.
CGATAGCATAAGTTAAAGGTTAATTAATTTTTTTACAAACTCAACACATATGACATATAGCTATTATGCTCTAATCATTTGGCATAGCCGACATAATTTTTGTCCAAAAGTTCATATTATTGCGAAGCCTTGAGGCTAGTGACAAACATCCGCTAACAGCGCAAGAGGTTAACTTTTTTATGATATGATGTAAAGAAAAAAAAATGTTTCATCTGGACAAGCTGAGAAAATTAAAGGCAAATATGTGTGTGTTTGAAGTCAAAGAACCTTAAAACTTTATTTATAATTTGCCATGCTTACCAACCTTCCCGAGTTTTTTTATTTTTTAATTAAAAGTCATTAGAACTTGGAGCAAGATTATTATACAGGGTCCCTAAACCCATGAGCTTCGTACCTCTTGTAATAGCAATGTGGATCTTAGATTAATGCCCGCAGCCTAAGTCCAAAACAATTACACTGGATAAAGTGAAGGGACCCCCAATAAGAGTAATAATAAAATACACACAAATAATGTATAAATTATAAAAATAAGCCTGTAAATTATTTACAGTTTAAAAAAATAAACCAAAGAGTATGCTATATACAATAAACAGTCAAGTGCGAGTATTACTCGCACACAGAGGGTTCCGTCGATTTATTATATGAATTCGTAATTGTATCATTAAAAAAAAAAAAAGTTGCTAAAAGAATACTAAGACTTTGTAAAAAAAAAAAAAAAAACTATACAACGTAGGTTTGGGTATAACTGTACATACTAGAAAAGTGTAAATGGATGCATGAAAGTTCAAAGAGATATTGAACTTAAATAATATCAAATAGAGCTATTCTGTATAACTCATTTTTTAATATTATCCTAATGGGTTTATGAACTTAATTCGGTATTTACAATAAAAGCAGTGCATATTTAAACTTCATTTGGCATTTCATAAAACTAAATTCAGCGTAGTTGTAATCTTTCTTTCTACAGCGCACCTAAAACAAAACCTTTGTTCAAAGTTTAAATTTGGCATTGTGCTAAGCGTGCTTCGAAAGGAGGTAGCAAACTTGATATGACGCCTTGGTCCGTGCCGCGTTTTTCCTGATAGGTTTTTAATTAACTTTTAAAGTCACTCGAGGCGTACTGAGAGATCCACGCAATGCAAACTAGTCGCGAATCTCATAGTATTTGATTCATTCTAATTAAATTAGTCTGTTTTTAACAATTTGAGCTTTCATACGATACCCCATACGATATACAAAGAGAAGTTTTTTCAAGTAAATTAATTAGCTCCTCTACATTTTTACTAAATATATTTATGAATGTTTAATAATCTGAAAATATGCGAGTCAATAGTCTTTATTACTTACCCCAATTCGAACTTTTCGCGTTCCCTAGTTTACGAGTAAAATGGCTATCACAGACACAGGAGTGATCTTATAATGGTTCCGTTTTTACTTTTCATACGGAACCCTAAAAAAGCTACATACAAAAGGCATAGGAAGGTAGTCAGTGCTAGAGTAATAGCTAGTGGAAGAGAATGAAGTTACGGTTTAATAACTTCCATGATGGGCAGGACAGCGCGAGGCTGTGTGTAACTTTACCCATTCATCGTAATCAGACAGATTGAACAGTTTAGAAATTGAATGTTGTCAAATTTGCGTTATTTTTGTCTTTCGAATAGGATTTAAGGTCATTATGAATGGTTTGATCTTTGCAATATCATGGAGATTTTCTGATACCTCTTGGAATTTTATTCTAGACAACCTGATTTTTTTTTAATGTGAGAATTTGCCGCTGAACCCCAGATTTGAGAGCAGTAGAGAAGTAACGAAAATCACTGTGATGCTAAAACAGTGCTAAATAGCGTAAGCAGTTTGAGGGGATACCTAGTTGACAACTTTACTCCCAGTCCAAAAGTAGAGTGTTTTGCATGTATGAGTTCGAAGGAAAAAAAAAAACTTCTGCGTTTGAGAGGAAAAGTAAAACAGAGAAATGCAGGTAGATTCTGATTGATCAAGACTATTGGGCTCCTTCCACTCAGATTTATTGGAGAATAAGATGGAAATAGGGAAGATAGTCAATTAAATTTAATAAAGTGTCAATAAAAGTGAATTTTGGACAAAAAATTAAAGATGAAGAGAAAGTAAAGCACTAGTTTAACTTCCGATGGTAATAATACAAGCAGTCTAACAAAGGTAGCTTAAAAAATCCCCAAGATTCCAGAAAAAAGGACCCTTTTCAGTTACACACATTACATAAAAAATTAACATAAGCTTAATTTATTTTTTTTAAACTGAATAAGAGAATCAAGAATAATTACCAATATTAGCAGTGATATTGGTAGGATTTAATATAAGTTCACTGGAAACTAAAATTTTAGAAAATAGATTGCATATAGCAGATATTTGCTCTAGGAAACTATTGAGTTTTACTGACTTCTGAAAAGGAGTTAATTTGTAATTCGTTTTTAATTTTTGTTAAGATTTAAGCAATCATGAGGATATCTTCTGAAAATTCGTTTGACTCGTACAAATGTTAAATACGGGGGGGGGGGGGCATTTTTCATTTACTTTAGAAATTTTTCAGGGAGGTACTTTCGTCATTTTTATCATTGGTGTAATTTTTTGATTTGTTGAGGTAATTTGGGTAACTTTTTTTCTGAATCCGGGTTTTGCCGGGAATTTTTCAGCCTTTTTATTTTGAGGGATGCGGAAGACCTCGGTTAGTGCATTTTGGTAGCTCAATGGCAGTTTTATGAGGACAGTCATACGAGAAATGTTCCCCACTGCCATGCCACACGAAGAAATATATGCTAAAGTTGGCGGCTGCTTGATAGAATTTGTGACATCTGTGACATTGTGTTGCTTTTTTTAGCAACTCTGAATTTTTCGACTTCTCTTCTAATTTCGAATAATCTTACGTTGTAGATTTCAAATGAAGTTTCGTTTTTAGGTACTTCAGCTAAGAAAAGAGGCAGCAATTTCCAGTCTCTACGGTTTTTCAATTGTGATGTTTCAGTAATACTAAACCCCCTACAGTTTAAAGTTTCTTTAAGTTGTTTTGAATCAGTTGAAATAGGGTTGGTTGGTTTTTGACGGCCGATTATCTACTCGAGGGATATAGGCCCTAGGGGGAGTGCCCCCCGTGGGGGTCTTTCTAAGGGAACCTAACCCGTATTTACGCATGGAAATCTAAGATTTCGAAGAAAACCACGAAAATTCCGAAACTGTTAGGCCGACGGGCGCGATTGGGTTTGAACCCAGCACCTCCCATCTACCAGCTTCGAGAGCAGAACCTCTCAGCCTTTGGTGGGGCCAGTTGAAATAGGCAGTCCTCAGATTACGACTTTTATGAGATTTCCCTGTTTGGGACAACATTGTACTTTTTACTGACTTAGGTATACAATGATAGAATTTTTTTCAAAGGTTAGCACGGAGAATTTTGATGTAATTTTCAGTGATTATAGCTTCGAAGTCGAACTTGTCACCACATGAGAATTCGCTTGTAAATTCAATGATGCTAGTAACACCAGATACCATAATTTTTTTCCGTTCAGGAAATTTAGGTGGGCTTTTTTATTTTCTGTCTCCATATCATAATTTACGGGAGATTTTGGATTTTCATCAGATTTTTCATCAAATTCGCAACAATTGCTAAAAACTGATTTTTGTTAAGTTGTGTGTTTAAATTCGTTGTTCAGATATCTCATTTCATCGGATGAAAAAATGAAATTTCTCAATCCTTAGTGTTGGAAAGTGCTTCATAATCTATGGCTCATGTATGATTTTTCATTTTTTATAGGAAAATAAAGATCGCCTTTCGATTTTTTAAAACCTGAATAAAAATATGAAGTTTTATGCTTTTACTGATGATGAAATTTCGAGACTATGTCGGAGAGTAGTAGCAAGCTTGCGTTTGAGAACAACATTAAAGAGACGGTACTACATTAAATCGAGAAGAAAAAAATCGAAAACTTTTATTCACTCTCATTAAAATTTAGATGATTTGTAAAGTTTTAGCCAAAATATCATTGAAAAACTTGTATTGAAACAGTCACGTTAAAAATTCCAGCTGTCGCCCTATACGACACAAGGAAAGCTCATTTTTATATTCCTTTTATTGAAAACTGTTATTTTGCAGATTGCGTGTACGATTTTGTAAGAATGGGTTAATATGTAAGAGTTTCATGCACAGAATCTACATGAAATGAACTAAAACTTCAATCCTTCAGTTAATTTTTATAAAATTGTTTTTTAAAACTTTCTGAATTTGACGTTTATGAAATATATACATTTCTATTAATGAAAGAATGCAAGTTTTGTTCCGATTTCAGTTGTTTCTGAATTTCAGGAAATATTTCCATTTTAAATAATGAAAGAATGTAAGCTTTATTACACTTTTAGTACATTTTATCTAGAAACGATTTGTCTAAATAAAGGAGGTGAGGTGCTAGTCGCTAATTTTGATAAGAGTGGTATCGTTGGAAAGTTCTTGTCGTGAGAAACAAAAAATCCAATGGAATTACACATCCGAAATGAACACAGCAAGAGCTGCAAGACAAATTTAGACAAGCATTCCACCAACGGATAAATAAGCAATCTTTCAAATGTGACTTTGAGCGATTGGCATATGTTTGTAATGTTAATATTGACAATGTATTTCTGTATAATGCAATGAAAGAAATATACTGTTTGACATGGAATCTTACGATTTATTAACACAGAAAAAGGCTGCTATGCCACAAATGTTGCGATTAGTAAAGACGCTGTATTCCATGTGACAGTAGGCGCTTTTTTGACATTTGGCTGATCACTTGGTTATAGGTGAAAGTGAATGTCAGTGTTTTAAAGTGCTTAAAACATTGACTCTTCACATCAGGTACATTTGATAAACGGTGAGAGTTACATCTGTTACAAGTTTTGGCTGTTAGTGTAAAACATACTTGTCTCGCAGATCTGAAGCTAGGTATTTCAGATCATAGTTAACGCCTCTTGAAAAACCATATCGGAGCGGCGCGTCTCTTCAAATGCAGGAGCGGAAATTTGGTTGTGAACCAAATGATGCAATTTTGCGATAGCTTCCCTTGTAGCCAAATCTTCTCCACCATATAAAAGATGAGTTTTGGAATATTCGGTTATACGTTTGACTAAGTTTGTAGTCATGAAACGTTTCAACATTAGTAGATTAGAGGTACTTCGTTGTACCTCCAGGTATAATCATGACTTCGCGTTTTCCCCAAATTTTCTCTGAAGTTAAGGATCTAAGTGTTTTGCTGACTCATTCAAGATGAGGCTCTTCTCTTCAGGTGTAGATTTTTTTAACGTTTCGAAATACAATTGAGTCAACTTGCTTTGATGTTTTCCCTGAAGTGGAGCTGGTTAGTAGGATGTTGGAATAATGCAGCTGTTGTAGACGGTTTTTCCACTTGTGGCTAAGGGCCACCAGGTGAGGGGGGGGGGAAGGCAGTCAGCCCAGTCCACTTCGTGCCTTGCAGCTCCTGCGGTGTCCATTTCAGATGAGTAGTTCCATTAGATTTTTGTTTTCCTCACAAGAACTTTTCAACGATACCACCCATCAAAATAGGCGTCTAGCATATCAGGTAGTTAAAGTAAATAGTACCCTTGTAAAAAGTAAGTTAATTTATACAGTTATGTGAGTATTATGCAACGTGTGGACAAATATACATGTACTTATGATTTTAGAACTATGAAAATTGAATTTGTTCTTAAAGCGAAATTCAAAAAATAAAATTTACTCCATAATTCATGTCGTTCTCGTTGTCTCGATGACTCTCAGATATTTACTTTAATATTTTGTAAAATTTACTAAATACAACAAACTCTAAAACTTTTCGTAGCTTTTGACATCTTAAAAGTATACTGTCCCCTTACCGCAACATACATGTATATCTATTAGTTACTTATTGTTTTCTCAAATTATCAAGTCATTTTCTTTCACTTTTCTCATTTTTTTTTTTTTTTTCGTTATAGGTTGTTCAACAACGGATGAGAGAAAAAGTAGGAATGTAATGCTTGTAGCAGAGATTCTAACATATTTATAATTTTATTCAGCCCTTGACGTTGATGAAGATGGAGATTCTTTTTTTTTTTTTTTTACATATAAATGGACTTAAAATCCCCAGATGTATTTTAAATATTTTGAACATCTTATTGGATGCATATAAATCTTTAGAGTAATAAAATTACTTTTTTAAAATGTTGTGAAAGATGGTATGTTCTAACTCTGTATAACAAATAAAAGCATTTGAAGTTTTCTAATTTGTAAGTTCGTATTGCAATTCTTAACCTAATTTCAAAGTTCTGCATAAAATTTTCAGTCATTCGTATTTAAAAATTTCACGAAGTAAAGGAAATAGTATTATGTACAATGTGGAGAAAACGGAACAAGAATAGGCCACGTCTCAATCTGAAAAATATAACTCACTAAACCATGCTTTCCATTTGCTAATCTACCCGTATTCATCGTAAACACTGGGTTAATTTAACCCGTTTCTGCGTCACTTCGTCACGCACAATTCTTCGCGGAAAAATTCGCTGTGCCGTGATTCGTTGCGGTGACAGTTCATTGTAGCGAAAAGGTTTTAAAAAGCGATGCTGATAAAAGTAAAGCTATATCTTTAAATTATTTAATGATAATTTATTTTATTTTTCACGTATAGCGAAATACGATAATTAACATTTTACAGACCGGTTTTAGATACATGTATATTAAATATTTTCATGTTACTTCGCTTTCTACTGCTTCAGTCTAACATTATCAATAATTGAGAAAAAAATTTTGTGATTTTTGTGAAATTCCCATTTAAGAACATGAATGTTAAATGGACTAGAGCAAATAATTTCTTATTTAAATTAGAGGTAGAATAGATATTGCTTTCGATAACTGGGAAAATGACGTGAGATTTAATGGTATAAGTACTTCGATCATGAAATAACAAAGAATAACGCTAGAAAAATTGCATCAAATTATCAGTTGGCATAGGCGTACTAAAGGGAAGGGGGGGGGGGACAAGTCTGTTCCCCCTAACCTATTAAAATTTAAAGTACTGGCAGAAGGTAAACACAAAATGCTGTTTGTGATTTTGATTGAACTGATTATTACGTGATTGACGGTCATTGTACGATAGTTTTGTTAATTTTTTTTTAATTTATTTCATTACAAAAGTAAACCGAAATTACAACTTGATTACTTTCTTCCGCTAATTCTGATTAACATAATTAGTGAGTTATATGTCGTTAACCTCGTTAGCTTAAAAAACTTAATGAGTTCAAGCGCGTATCCAGGACTTTTTTTCGGGGGCGAGGGGTTCTGTGTTTTTAACTATAATACATATCAAAATGCGTTATTAAGTGCGCTTCAAAATCTGAAACACTATCTGTTCAATACAAAGATCTTTCACAAATGAAAGCTCAGATGGTAAAGGTGGTATGTGACCTCCCCCCCCCCCCCCGAAAAAAAAAAGAAAAATCGTATGATTGAAGATAATCAGTGGTCTTCTACCATCTGTTAAATTACTAAAAAAAAAAAAAAATATATAGAAATTTTAATTGATCAAGGAGGCATTGGAAAATAAACGCAAATCAATATTTGGAACTTTGCAACTCATTTTCTCAAAAAAATTGTGTCGCTTACCACCTTTAATCATTCTGAGGGGAACTCTTCAAATATTATACACTTCAAGAGAATCAAATCAGACAGTAGGTGTGGTGCAGAAGCTAATTCTTACCTGTTTCAGAAGGAGATTATTCAGCACAAGAGGCAGCACATGTCATAATGGGATGGCCTAGTCCAGGGTTGGCGAACCTTTTTATAGGCGCGTGCCAATTTTTTTTCCAAAAATATTTTACATGGCTTTGATGTGCCAACTAAAAAACAAATTGAGAGGATTAAAAAAATCATGAATAAAAATCCCTTATTTAGATTTTTTTTTTTTTTTTACTTCTATCTTTACAAGAAGAAAGTATTGGAATCGTGAAAATGTTCGACATCCGGTTTTCGACGGATTTACACGTTTTAGAATGTCCTGAACACGATTTGATGGTTTTTAGAAAATGTCTGTCTGTCACTCGTCACCCTGAGTCTGTATGTGACAAAAAATTTGTGGGCGCTCTATCTCAAGAACTAATGCACGGAATTTAATAAAACTCTAGATTCAGTTACTCCTTAATATAAACTGGTCCTGATTAGTTTTTGGTGAAAATCGCCCAACAAGTGGCGCTGCTATGCGGCATTTTTTCCCGATTTCAGAAATAGCTATATCTCAAGAACTACTACACGGATTTTCTTAAAACTTCAGATACAGTTAGTCTAGGATATAGTTAACTTCGGATTGTTTTTTGGTGAAAATCTCCCAACAGGTGGCGCTGCTATGCTGCATTATTCATTATTATCGCAATAGCTCTAACTCAAGAAAAAATGCACGAACTTTCATCAAACTTCAGATTTGAATAGTCCTTGATATAAATTAATGCTGTTTAATTTTTGGTGTAAATCGTCCAATAGGTGGCGCTGTTGTGTTGCATTTTTCACGATTTCCGCAATAACTATCTCAAGAACAAATGCATGAATTTTCATCAAGCTTCAGATTAAGTTAGTCCGTAATATAAACTGGTGCTAATTAGTTTTTGGTGTAAATTGCTCAACTGGTGGCGCTGGTATGGGGAATTTTTTACGATTTCCACAATAGCTCTATCTCGAAAACTAATCAACGGATTTTCATCAAACTTCAGATTCAGTTAGACGTTAACATAAGTTGTTGATTATTAGATTTTGGTATCCACCTATCCGGTGGCGCTGATATGTTGCATTTTGCATGATTTTCAAGATTTTAGCGATAGTCCCATCTCAAGAACTAAGGCACAGAATTTCATAATTTTAGAATCCTCATGATGGGCATAGATTGCCATTTAATTTTGGCTCGGTACTAGAGATTTTTGAAGTATTAACATGTATGAGATAGAAGAAAGTTTTGGGATTGGCATATCCAGCTAGTTTTTAATGGGTAACATACATATAAGGTGTTGCACTGTAATAATCGCAAAACAATTATATTTCAGAAATTATTTTAAAAATATATGCGATTATGTTGTTGCATCTTGGACAAAATATAATTAATATCAGGTTCATATTCAGTTAATTTCAACAGAATGCAAACTGAACTGGATTTATCTGACAACTGCTTTTCATTTGATTTATTGTATTATTCATTTGCCAAAACAATGACCTTTGCGCACACAGATGGAAAAATTATTAAAAGTGCAAACGCCAGTTTCTCTAAATAGTTCTGAAATTAATTTCTAAGCTGCCATAATTTTACCATTGGTACTTTTACTAATGCGGTAATTTACGGTATTTTAAAAAGGCCGCAATTAAAATTTTTCAATTTCCAATCAATACAATTGAGACAAGATCTGATCATCTAAATTTGTGTATTTTGTGCAATATCACTGTATATTGATTTTAGAACCACAAGCAACACCGTGCCAAAGCCATTCTTTTGCGTGCCATAGGTTCGCCGTCCCTGGCCTAGTCGATGCAGCAGACTATTAGTAATACTACTACAGGTAAAATAGGGGCTTTCAGAGGGCCATTCACCAAAATTTTGGAAGTACTTCGTTTTGGCACTAGAAATGAAGATTCGTTGAGTCCCCTAAAATAAAGTTTTTAAAATGTTTTGGGGAACAAGAGGCGGGTATTTTATATCGGGGAGGAGTGGAACGAATTTTTTTTGTTTTTAAGTAGGTCAAGTGGGGCATCGCTTATGTGTTTTTTAATCTGAATCGGATGAAATCTGAACCATCTGCAAGCCGAAACTTATTTTTTTACAAAGTTGCAGGTTTTATGAATGCAAAGTCGAAAATTATACTTTAGTGATGGTAAAATAAGTTTTTACAGCAACAAGTGATGGCCATTCCGAAAATTTGGGAACTTCGTTTTGGCACTAGAAATGGATATCCCATTAGTCCCTCCAAAAAAATTTTACCGTATATTTTTGGGGAGGAAGAGGGGATAAAAAGGGTATTTTAACTTTTTTTTTTAATAAGTCAAAAGTGGGGTATTATTATATGTCTTTTAATTCTGAATCAAATGACGCCATTCGCAAGGCAATGAAATCATTCGTTACAGAGTCATGAATGGTTCTATGAATGCATGGATTTTGACGACTTTGAAGAGGCAAATAACCTTGATTTTGATTATTTTCAAGGCATTTAATAAGTTTGAGATTATTTAATATGATAAATATGATGCAAATAACATGTTTTGAACTTAAAATAAATGTAACAAAGCTATGTGCTCAATAAAGTATAATTTTCAACTTTGTATTTTTAAAACCTGCCGTATAACTTTGTAAAAAATGATCGTATTGACTTGTAAATGGTGTCTTTCGATTCTTAATTTAAAAAAAAAAAAAAAAAAAAAAAAAAAGTTACCCCACTTGACCTATTTAAAAGTTCAGTTCCCGTCCTCTTAGTTAACATGCTCCCGTTCTCCCCACACTCGATGTATTAAGTGATCGATGTATTAAGTGAATTTTATAACAAGTTTTTTTGAAGGGTACTTTAACCCTCTACTGACCATGGTAGTATATTTGCTACCATAAGTTTAGCTTTAATTTTTAGCACGAAATTTAATGAATAATGTGTATTTTAAGTTCTTACAGTAATAACTGCACCTTTAGGTAATATTAGGTATGGTATTTGAATGCAGATGGCAACACTAAATAAGAAAAAAATTAGTTTGAAGAAGCATGTCTGATAAAAATGGTAAAATGACATTTACAGTGGTAATTTTTGCTAATTTTTTCAAATATTTTATTGATATAAAACTAAATACACATGATATATAGTTATAATAAGGCTTACTGCTATTCTCTGGACAAAAAATATAAGTTTACAACAAATATAAAATACATAAGTTACATACAATATAAGTTTGTTTTTTAAGGGTAAAATGAGTAATTAAAATCAAGGAAGCCAATCTGCTACCACGGGCTCACTAACGCCCGTGGTAGCAGTCCGTAGTATCTTTGGTTTTGCTACCATGTTATTTTCACAGAAAATTTGTAATTCTTAGTGTTAGCTTTGTACTTTAGTTACTTGTTTTACTTTTAATTCACATAATCATGTTATCAAGGCTGGCGCAATAGCATGCGGGGCCTACAAAACACTTAGCGGGGGCCCAACGTCTTTGAGTGTAATATTTGAGTTAGGAAAATCATTTTTAAAACTTGTATATGTGTCATAGAGTAATTTATAATATAGAGTATAAAATGTACGAAAGTAACATGCCGTTTATCTCACTAGTAATATGTATAATTATTTTTAATTTCTAAAAATATTCTATCCTTTAGAATATTTTAAATATTTATTTTTTGCATTTACCTTTTACTGTTGATTTCACGATTCTCAGATCTATACATTCTTCGACAATTATAACTTAGGCTGTAAGAAATAAAGTTAATGCTAACATTTTTCCAAAAAAAATTTTAAAGTCGAATTTACAGCCATAATATTATTTTACATAGATATAACGTTATCTTGAATTTTTTGAGACGCTTGGGGGCCCCATTTGTCCGATAGGCATCAAAGACATTAGGCTTCAATATTCCACATCAACTCATCGCAGTACAAATATTTTATATACACTCCGGACAATAATTATTGAACTACCCTCATACTTTCCTGTTTCGGTGAGTCATTCATTTTGTAAATTTCATCATAAGATTTTTATATAGTGTTCATTTAGTTTTACATGTAATGTACTTCCACTCTTTATTTATGATCATTGGCCTATCTCTAAATTGTATCTCCTCTTATTTTTGAATTTCAAAATTTAGATATTTTTATCCATGTCAAAATTTGTCTCCTCTATTTTCAGATTTAGAAAAACCTTCTCAATTTATTTATTTTTTTTTTTTTACCTTTTTCGTTACACTACTATAAAAATTGCTACCTTTCTTTTGTGTGTTTCACATTAGCAACGACTGACCATACATAAAATACATTTTATATTTAATATGTTGCATAAACTCGGCGCTGTTCTTCTACATTCAAATCTTGATTATGGTTCTAGTATTTGAGAGCATTTCTATTTTCCTCTGAATTCCCAACTCAATTGCGGACCGTACATATGCATCGAAGTCCAGAAGTTGTTCATTCTCCAACTGTCTCCTTTGCAAAAAATATTTTCTTTAATTAAGTCTGCGGCTTTTTCGGCAATTACCATAGTGGGGACGACGGTATTTCCACTTGTCACTAGCGGTATTGCAGAAGCATCTACTACTCTGAGATTTTCAATATTTTTCACCCTGAAAAAGAACATGTGTAAATTAACATAAAGAAAAAACATTAAAGAAAAAACGTAAAGAATGTCTGCGTACAAAAACATTTGACTTTTGGAGTATGTTCATTCAAATGGAATGTGTTTAGAATGAAGTATATCTATCAATCTTTCTTATCTATATATCTACATCTACCCTATATATATATATATATATATATATATATATATATAATCCTAATGAAACGAATTTATGAAACGATTGGTTAAACGACTGATTATTTTTCACGGCGATTTCTCTTAAAATGTGGAGTATTATGCCCTGAAATTAATAAATACCAAAAATCCGTATTGATCAGCTGATCTCAAAGCTGATATTAAATTTTAAAATTCGAATTAGTTTTTGAGATATTAATTTTTTGTTTCTAATTTGAATGAAATTTCTCTAATGATAGCAACCAAATTACTCCATTTTTGTGGAGAAAACGGATAACGATAGGGATTATTAGATTTCATCTTTTTCGCCATTTTCAAATTCATAATTGTAATTATCTTTTATTTCAATCGGTAGTGAAGACAATATTGCAATTAAATTATGTTCTTCAGGAATTTTTTATAAAAGAAAATCTTTTTTTCACATTTCGATCGTCAAAATACAGTTTATTTAATAAACCAAAAATATTCTGTCATCTTCAACTTTGAAATACCTTTCATAGACATGAAGAAAGTCCAAAAGATAGAAAAGGGAAAATGAAAAGGATTATTAGATTTTTTTTGTCGTAATTTTCAAATAGAAACTAAAAAATGAAATTATTTAAAATAGATTGAATATTTTAAAATCAAAATTAAATGATTAGGTGTTAAAAGCAGAAAATAGTGAAAATTACGTCAAAATATCTACACGTACAGTGACCAAAGAAAGTATTTGCACACCAGGTAAATTTGTTGTAGCATATGTATAAATAAATAAAAAGCAACTAAGAATTAAAAATACCAACACTTTTACAAAACAAATAAACATTTTAAATATCTGACTTAATAATTTAAAATATGAAAACATAAAAATGTAGCATTTGTACTGCCAAAAAAATATTTGCACACTAGCAATAAAAATAGAACTAGAGGAATTATTTATAAGTTAAAAACAGTGCTAATATTTAGTATGCTTTAGTATTACCCTTTGCTTCAATTACAGTCTGTAATCGTCTGGGCATTGATTCTATTAATTTGTGACATGTTTCATTGCTGATTTGTAGCCATTCTTCCCTAAGAGCTTGCTTAAGTTCTGATTTGTTAGAAATTTTCTTTTTCCTTATTTTCACATCCAAAATATGCCATAAATTTTCAATAGGATTGAGGTCTGGTAATTGTGGTGGCGTTTTCAATTGATTTTTTTTTTAATATTATAAAGCAACCATAGCCTCGTAATATATGCAGTGTGTTTCGGATCGTTATCCTGTTGGAAATAATATGAATTAGGAATTCCTAATTTCAGAGCACTATTAGATAAATGATCTCGCAATATATTAATATATTGTTTAGCATTCATATTGCGTTCAATAAGTCATTTCGCCAACTTCGTTAAAAGACATACATCCCCAAATCATTACATGACCACCGCCCTGTTTTACAGTTGGTTTCAAGTTTTTAATTTGAAGAGAAGTATTTGGCTTTCGCCATACAGTTTTCTTACCATCTGAGCCAAAAATATTGAACTTGCTTTCATCGGAAAAAATAACAATTTTCCAAAACTCTAGTGGTTCGCTGACATAAGCTTTTGCAAATTCAAGTCTTTTCACCCTATTTGTTTCACTAATAAATGTTTTTTTTCGAGGGGCTCTTCCTCGAATATTTGCATCATGAAGAATATCTCTACTTGATTGTGGTGTAACTATTGTTCCCGACGTTGAAGCGACATCAACAGCCAATTCTCGAGCACTTAGAAAAGGGTTTTTTGAAGATTCTTTTATGATGGCTCTCCTTTGCCTGATGGTATTTAGCTTTCTTGGACGCCCAGTTCGCGGCTTATTTACTGTCGAACCAGTTTCTTTTTTCCTCTTAATTACATAACGAACACTAGAAAAGTTTAGATTTTATTTTTTACCTATTCCTCGGTAACTTAATCCAGAATTGTGAAGAAATATAATCTTCTCACTGGTAGAAACAGACAGTTCACACGTTTTCGGCGTCATTAGAACAAAAACTCCCCAGAATCCCTGCTCCAGTTAATATATTACGTGACTTTAAAGTGCGGAGCTAATGTACTGCGGGACTGAGATGCTAAGCATTTGCATAATGTTCACATTTAATGCCTTTTTTAACAGTCAATGCTTCTTGTGCAAATACTTTTTAGGTATGAGAAAATATTAATTTATTTTTTAGAATGTGTAATATTACTGTTTAAGAAAAATGGGTAGTTATTTTTATTTTCTTATTTAAATAAATGAATAATTAAGAGAATAGTATCAAATTTGCTTTCTATGGTTACTTATGCAAAAAATCGTCTGCGTGCAAATACTTTTTTTGCTCACTGTATCTATTAAAAATGTACGAAAACTTTAAGATAAAATTATTACACGCAAAACGCAATTAAAGGTGGTAATTAAATTACGTCCTATGTAAAATGTCCAAATATAAATATTGTCATATTTAAAGTGCTTAATCTTTAAGTAATTAAATTATGTGTGTAAAACTTTTAATGGTGAATATTAAGTCATTTTAAAAAGCTCAAATAATAATATTCCCAACCTCTTTTAAATTTAATAATATACGTGCCCGTGCATCTTAAAAGATATAAAAAAAATTATTACACGAGAAATGCATTTAATAGTGAAAATATCGTCATATATTAAAACGATACATTTACAAGAATTTTCATTGCGAAGAATTTTACAGTGATGTTACATGGTATAAAAGTAGTGCGGCTAGTAATTTTGCTTGTATGCTATATCAGTTCCAACGAGCATTAACAAAAATAGTATATAACTAATTTTTTTTTTTTTCATATATGGTGTTATAGGACATTGTGCAATAGCAACATTTCAAATTGGTATATACTAATTGTATAAGTGGCTTTGAACACATTAGAGGTGTTTTTAACACTTTCCAACAAAGTTGAAAAGTGTTTGACTTCGGTTTGTCTGGCCGTCCGTCCGCGCTCTAACTTCCGTAAATATACTCGGATCGTTCTGAAATTTTTGGATGTTAGTCACCTCTACCATAGCACGAACCCTATTTCAAATGAAGTTGTAGTATGCTTAGTTCATTTACAGGGGCTGTCAAAAGTTTTCCATTACATTACGGCCTATGGAAAAAAATCGTTTAAAATGATTTTTAATGATGTTACATGATTTCAAACATAATAAAATTGATATGCATTTATAAAGTGCACTAAAATATGCATTCTATAGAATATGCGGTACAAAGAATAGTTATTATTTATTTACAGGGCCACACACGAGAATTTCGTTACATGATGATATAGGGTGGAGAGAATTTTTTCCGGCGTAATTTAATTATGTTAAATTATTTCATGTATAATCAAACTGATATACGTCGATGAGGTTTACCATAACTTATTTCATGTATAATACGAAATGCATAGCATTTGCAGGGACACACGAAAGATTCCAGATACTACATTGTATCCGAATTACTGTACAGTAGCGATGATTGCTGGAAATGCATTTTTAATTATGTTATGTGCTTTTATGTTTCACTATATTTATGCATTGTATATTGTGTGTATAAATGTTGAAATTCATATACAGGGCTACACAAAAGAATTCGAAATGGTTACTGGGTATGATTGCAAATTGCTTAAAGGTGGTTTTTAAATGAGTTATGCATTTTTACGCTGAATTGCATTTACTTTACTAAGAAATGTTTGTAGAACATAGATAAAATGATATACAGGGTCACGCAAAGAATTGGATACATGACCGTCTATAAATGATAATTTCTGGAAATGTGATTCCAGTACTTTTAAGAGTATTTTACTTTGAATTAAACTTTAGCTAAATAGTGGCGTGTAATAAAGGTACTAGGTTAACTACAGGGTTGTACAAAAGTATACTAGTATGTTTCCATGTATTAGTATAAATTGCTGAAAGAGAAATTTCAACCTGTTATGTGTTTTCTTGCTAAACTAAATTTCCCCATTATACAGGGTGTCCGGTCTCAACGGTGTCCAATGGCTAATTCCTAAACCGTTAGTCATAGACATATAGTTCCAATTACAAAAATGTTTTAAATCAGGTAAAGAAACATTTAAAAAGCGATTTGGGTCAATAAAAACATTTCTTAAAGAATTAAAAAATTTAAATTTTTATACGGTCCCCCGGTCCTATAAGTTATATTTAGTAATTTTTTCCTATTACACGGACAAGTAAGACAAAAAAAGTCCCATTCATATACCGCTAAAATTGAGCGAGTTATGATACTTTAAAAATGCATGACTTATACCACTTTTCTACTCTGAAAACAAATGAGTTCGGCTTGGCTTTGAGGGATCATATACCAAGTGTTTAAAGTATTCGAAGATCTTACTTCATGTTGTTACATTTTCAATATTTCTTATTATTAATTTATCGTCTGCATTATTTCTCTATTTAAATTTAAATATTTAAGTTCAAAAACAACTTTAAAAACATATTAAGTAAATAAATAAAAAGCATTCTAAATAATTTATATTCCGTTAATAATCCTATAATTAATAATTATTCAAAGTAATAAATATGATAATATGCAATTAAATATAATTCTAATAGTGTACAGATCTTTTAAAATATAAACATTACGGAAAATCGTTCGTTAAAGTAACTTACAATGCTTTTCTTACAATCGCTAACTTCCGAAAATATAAATTTAAAAAGTTATTTAATATTAATTATTTTATTCCAAAACTATTTTTATTGGATGCTACTATTTATTTCTAAGCGATTGCCAAAATTTCATTAATTTTAAACTGTAATTTAGCGAGATATCCGCATTACAAAATTTAATCACTTCTGTCAGTTTTAAAAGACGCGCGATCCATTTTTTTTCCCCGACGCAGTTAGACATTTTTTATCTTTCTTCCTCGCAGAAAAGAACATCGTGACGTCACTCTATCCTCCATCTTATTTTGGTATCACGGCGTGACATCGCTGGTACTCAGGAATGCAACTTCGATTACGATACAAATCGTTATCGACATTTCGATTGCGATGAAAATCGCTATCGTGATGACTCAGATGTGCACGTGCCAGTCGCTGATTGGCGAATTTAAGTTGAGCGTCAGTTTCAACGTTCTTTTTGAGCCATCTGGATTTTATCTCTCCGAGTTTTGTCAAAATGTAGCATTGTGTTCGCACGTACTACGTTTGAGGCTGAGGCCTCAGACGGAAAAATTTTTCATGAGGAAGATGTACCCTCTTCTTTAAGAAGCCAGATTTCCCTTTTCCTGAGAAGAGTTTTCAACGTCCTGACGATATCTGCAAGTGCCCCGTCTTCAGTTTTGAGTGAAAGATAATTTAATTAGCAATGTACTAGAGTTCAACAAGGATTTCTCTAGAATGAAAACTTTGGAGCTTCTAGCGGATATATCAGCAGCCTGACGTCGTTCCTGGAAACGTCCTTCTCCTGCTCACAATATAAGCTATACCGAGCTTCACCGACTACGTGCCATTATTTACCTATTCCCATATACTTTCGTAAATCTTCAATAGTGGTTGAATATCAAGAGAAAGTACGACTTGGAGTCCGTACTTAATAATTTCTAATGTCATCAACGGTCTGAGTGCTTCAGTATTTCACAGAGTCCAGTCTTTGCACCCAAATGAAACTTTAACTTCCCTTAATAGACTGAAAAGAACTTTAAATAGAAAGAATATCTATAAGCAGCATAAATAACACAGAACCTATAAAATATTGGACTCAAATGACTCTGAGTGCTACATCAACTATCTTTAATTTTTTTCAATTTGAAGAAGTGATCATAAGTTTTTACTAATCAAATAGATAATGTGTCAATATCCATTTCATTGAAAGTTTATTTTAATAATTTTTCATAACACCTTTAGATATTGTTTCCTGGCCAGGTATAAAATAAGATATTTAGTTTGTGTGCTACAATAAAATGTTGTTTGTTCATCTTTGACTGTTTCCTTCAAAATGGGTGAGTCTTTTTTATTTTTATTTTTCAGCCTCCGCTTCGAATATTTTTATGGCAACATTTTCTAAATTAATGATTTTGAATACTTAACTTTAATTCTTAATATTTTCATTGGTTGCCAATTCATTTTAATTTTCAGACAACCACTAAGGCGATCCACGGCCACACACACACACACACACATATATAGCACATGTGTATCTGCGCTTTGAAAAAAAATCCTACAAGTATTATGATTAAGTCTCAAATTGGCTAAAATAACATATGTTATATTTTGTCAGGATTTGAGACTGTTTCTCTTATGATTTCTTTTAACAAAAATTGTGTTTTTTTTATAAGTTTTTATGTTACTTCAATAATCGTATGTATGTTTTTCCAGTTCAAAATTTGTACTCGAACTTTAACCCACTTTTAAATATCCGATCGAGATTGCATTTTACATACTGGCGCAAATCCGATAACAATCTAATATTATTAAAATTTTCGTTGGTTACCATTTATACTTATTTTATAGGATAACACAAAAACATTCGGATAGATTTCTGCCAAGGAGTTTAAGAAAAAGTTTTAGATTAGATAATACAAGACTGCGGTTGTTGGGTTTTTTTAACTTTTATGTATTTTTTAGCACTGAATCCGAAAATTACCTTAATTTTTAACCATCATGTCAGGATACTTCGCATATCATAAATTTTCATATTTAAAGAATAACAAAAATCGAATACTATAAAGTAGAGGAGATGGTTGTGCTTTTTAACTTTTCATAATTGATTTTTACGCACTTTTTAGCATTGAATCTGAAAATGACCTTCATTTTTAACCATCACGTTAGAATTTTTTTGCAAATCGGAAATGTGTAAGTTAAAATATAGCGAAAATCTCATACTATAAAACATATGTAAAACATTTTTTATTTTATTTGATTAAAAAATTTATTCGATATTTTTGCTTATCCTGGGATTCTTACAGCTAAACAGCTGAGTGGTCCGATGAGATGGGGGAGGAAATTCAATTTTAACATTGAACTTCTTAACTTTGCGAAAAATCCTGATATGATAGTTAAAAATGAAGGTCAATTTCGGATTCAGCGGTACAGAATATATAAGAATCAATTATCAAAAGCTAAAAAACATGACATAACCCAACTTTTGCAGGCTTGTGCAATCTATTAATATTTTAAAATACGTATCATTTTGTAAAGAATTGAGGCTGTTAATTTAGAATCATTTTATTTAACCAAAATTCTGTTTTTTTTTTTCTTTTTTCTTAAATGTTTATTACAAATTGTATATTTTCCATTAATATGCCAGAATGATTAAAGATTTCAAATTTATATTGCAATGTTAATTTTACTCCCAAACATTTTTTATATCTGACGAAATTATATTTCGACTAAATTTGTGAATGACCCCCAATTTGCAGCAAAAAATATGCTCCAACTTTAAACAGCTATTACTCGGTCAATTTTAATCGTAGAATAACGGGACTTTTTGTGTATTACTTGTCAGTGTAAAAGGTAAATTTTACTAAATATAACTTATAGGACTGGGGGACCGTATAAAAATTTAAATTTCGTAATTATTTAAGAAATGTTTTTATTGGCCCAAATCGCTTTTAAAATATTTCTTTACCTGATTTAAAACATTTTTGTAATTGGAACTATATGTCTGACTAACGGTTTAGGAATTAGCCATTGGACACCGTTGAGACCGGACACCCTGTATAGTATATAATATCAACCTACAGATCCAATGCAGGGCTGTTCAAAAGAATTGGAATACATATTTGCTATGGACGGTAGCTGCTGAAATCAGGTTTTCAAATGTTTTATGCCTTTTCTAAAATGTTTACTTATGTACCTTATATACCTTATTTCCCTAAATAACGAAGTTTTACTAAAGTATTCAGGATGTGTTGGAAAGTGTTTCATAATCTATGCTTAACGCATGATTTTTCTTACCCTTTTTTTTAAAATCTTGTTTGACTTTAATATAGCTCCAATTTAAAATATTGTTAGTGAAGTTAATTAAAACATTAGGTTTATTAAAAACATAACACACCTATTAATGCTAGTGTTCATTAAGTGGGGTTCACGGTCTACTTGAGGATCCATAGGGAAACTCCATGGGATCTGTGGGCTTGGATGAGAGAAATTAGCTCATTGCCTATTTTAAGCGAAATTTAGTTTAATTATGCATTTTATTCTTTTGAAATGTATACTAAAACGAGAGCAGTATTAATTGTATTTGTTTTCAAGAGTAATAAGCATTACATAGTATTTAGATGCATTACAGTTCGTGCGTATCTGAAAAGTCGAATCCTCCAGATCGTTTAGACGGACTTCGGTGCATCAATGTTACTTGTTGGACATACATATTTTAGAAATACATGTTTTAATTTCAACGTTTTTTTATAGTTTAAAAATACAGGGTTAGCCTAAATCATTCACCGGGTTTTAAAAGACTGTTTATTTACAAGTATTACGGCGTAGCCAGGGCCGAAACTAGCCTTTTTTGCGCCCGGGGCAAAACATGAATTTTGCCCCCCCCCCCCCTTTCTTCCTCAAAGTATATTTACAAAGAGAATTTTACTAATTTTCTAATGGCCGACTTATTTTAAAATTTTAAATATATAATCATAAAATATGTAATACTGAACTACGTAAATCGAATGTGACGTTTGTTGCAATTATAGTTCGTTCACATAAAAGAATTCGCATGTATTACCGTCTATTTACAGTGTTTGCTTATACAGTAGAGTTCCGATTATCCGAGTCTCGCTTAACCGAGTTATTTTCTTCTGATGGACTGATGGCTTTCATTATTATGAAACAGCCATTATAAATGAAGTGTTAAGTGAAGATGAAAGAGCAGCCGTAAAAAGTTTGAACTCTGATTTTCTGGTCAGAATGGGAAAAAAAAATGGCCATAATAATTTAAAAAAAAAAAAATAATAATTATGGCCATTTTTTTTCCCATTCTGACCAGAAAATCAGAGTTCAAACTTTTTACGACTGCTCTTTCATCTTCACCTAACACTTCATTTATAATGGCTGTTTCATAATAATGAAAGCCATCAGTCCATCAGAAGAAAATGATCGATTACAAAGGTATAATCTTTCATTTGGCGCCCGGGGCACATGCCCCCTCTGCCCCCCTTAGTTTCGGCCCTGCGGCGTACAAAGACGGGTGATACATAAAAAAATACACACCTTACGGAGTTTCTGGTATGTACTACAAATGTTCAATGTGTGCGCCCTTAGTCACGTGGCACACGTCCCAACGGTAATCCAGTTCCATCCATACCATCAATAGCATGTTTCTGTCAATGTCCGTCACAACAGCAGTGATGCGTTCCTGCACGCGAACCACGAGGCGGAGTTTTAAACTTGGTATCTTGTCATGTATTTACCCGTCTTTGTAAGTCGTATACCTCTCAATACACAGTGTTTTGAAACCAGGTGAATCATTTAGGCTAACACTGTACTCGTATATTCACAAAACGAGGTAAGAAATTACTTAACAGAAAATTTAAATCCAAACAAAACTTATTTTGTTTAGGGGATTCGTAGCCTTCTTTTAATAGCCAAAAAGGTCTGTCAACAAAAAATTGCTGTAATAAAATCAATCATTAATGTCATTACCTGAGTTTCGGATCCAGAACTGTATTGGGATCAGATGGATTTCCCATCGTTGCTGTGGCTACTTGATGATTCAGTGTCATAACTATAGAGCGAGCCACGCATCTCAAATATTCATTTTCATCTTTCACATCTTCACATCCCGGCATAGGCGTGGAGAATGGTTTCGATCCAATTTTCTTTAACTCATCACTCTCACCAAACTCTTTGCATTTCTTCAGTCCTGTAAAAGTTTTTAGTTAATATATTGTAGCTAATACTTAACTTCTGTGAATTTTAACAACAAAAAACCACAATATAAATAATTATTAAATTTTATCAAAAAAGCTAGCTCCTCCCCGCCCCCTCCAAAAAAAATTACATTAAAAAAATTATAATTGCTTTTTCAATCTCATCTGTTTTAGGTAGTTTTCATTACAAAAAGTAAAAGCAAACCCATTGCAGCCGTCGCGTCGGGAGGAAAGCATTTCCGAAAGATGTTGGTATATTTTCACCGGTCATGATTCCCAAACCCCAAAACCACCCTCCGTTCAAATGTTGATACATACATATTGACAACATATAGTACATAACATGACATGTACATAAAATACATCTATATGATCTTCCTTGATATCTGCTGTAACTCTCGTATTTATGAACCGATTTGGATGTAACTAAGTATGTGCATAGTACATACCAAAGTCTCGACTGAGTTCGTTGGCTAACTTCATCCGCCATCCTGTTCCAAAATGGTGGCTATTAAAATTTTTTAAATGATGAATAAAAAAAATATTCAGTTGAAAAAGATTCTTTTCTTAACTGTTTGACCTTGATACAAGGATCCCGGAGCATTTTTTTTCATCTTTATCTTGAGAAATGACTGAGATGTAGCAGTTTGCATTTCTAATGCGGCTGACATTTTGAAACAATGTGATTTTTGTCATGCGACAGCACTCCCATATATTAACCGATTTTGATGTGGGTGAGCATGTGTACAGAAGATACCAAGATCGCGACCAAGTTCATTGGTTAGCTCCATACATCATACTGTTTAAAAATGGCGGCCACTTCAAGATTTCGCCAAATTTGTCGACCGAACATTAATCGGTCTAAATGAAACCAACTTGGATAGGGTTGACTAATTTGGCGACATTCTCATTCAGTATTGTCGAAAACTGGTTTTGAATCGTCTATAATCGCGTTCCATTAATTTTAGCTTCATGTGTTTACTAAAATAAGCTGGCTTTTAAAAAATAAGGAATATGAAAGCTACCTCTTCTTCTTGGCACAAGCCGGAAGGACTTTTTTGTTTGTTTTCTTTTCACATTATTGCGATATACTTTACCTTGTGTTAAGATTAAAATCTGGATTTGCAAAATATTTTAACTACGCATCAAAGTAATTAATTTCGTTCCGATATATATTTTGCAATTATTTTAATTTTATATTTATCTTTCATTCGTTTTCTAATTTTCCGCTTGCACAAATACATGTATTTTGCAAATTATTACACTTATATTTTTATGATAGTGTAAATTCCTGAATTTGCTGGCATTTGAAGATTACTAGATGAACTGTGAAACAGAATTTAAATACTTTTTAATTATCATTGAAAAAACGGACTTAGAAGGTGTCATAAAGTGTTTAAAAATCTATATATATATTATGCTATCGTATATGGCACAGAAATTGCGATTATTTGTTGATTGTTTAATGGCAACGCTCGAATGAAACGCATCTCATTGGTTATTGAACAGCATTTAACGCATCTCCATACCTATAAGGGGAGTTACCATAGGGGAGACCCTGTTCTGTCTCCAAATACCGCCAAGTTTTTCGCCAACTTTGGCGACCAAAATGAGTCGCTAAAAGTGACGCCAACTTGGCGATATCTCCAATATTTCGCCAAATTTCCATAGACTTCCATTGTAAACCAATAGTGTTTACTTGCTTACAGAAAATCAACAAATTGAGGTATTTTAGCATGCTTTCCCAAACATAAATTTTAAGGGAGAGCAAACTGGTCGCCAAGAGCAGCTAGTACACATAATTTTTTATTAGTTATATAGTCCAGTCAATCTAGGATTCTGCCTGGAAAGTTTTGGAGAAGTTTTTTTTCTCTGTCTTCCTTTATGTTTTTGGGGATGCTGAACACGATTTTCAACTTTGTCACCTCGTATCTGGACGGCTTAAAAAGTTATAAGCAAAAAAGCATGAAAAAAATCGGGTTTTCCATTGTAGTCGCTAGAGGGTTAAACTTTTTTGAAAAACTACTACACCAAATTAAACTAAAGAAAATTTCCTACATTTTTCATATCGTACAATGTTTTCTTTTTTTTTTTTTCTAAGATCAATACTTGTGGCAATACCAGCAAAATGAATTTTAGAGATATATTCAAATTCCATCATCTTAGAACGAAAACGCAATACAATCGCAATGCATCCATTTCAATCACCAATTTGAAGCTTTTTAGTTAATTGTAGTTGCATTTGAATATGATAACATTTACTTACCAAGTTTTAAGCCTTTTATATATTTATTAATAAAATAAATTGAAATCAGGTAATTAGGAAAAATATAAATCACAAACACTCCGAACAGATGAGAGCACCAATTTTTATTTTCCTACCAATCTGATTATGATTATTACATGATTATAATTGTACAATTATAACTATTATATGTTTAATATAATAACATAAGTGGAAGATTGTAAACAGGAGAAAAGAGAAATGCACGGTTGTTCTCCCATTAATGCCGTTTTGGTAGCTTTGAAAGTCCTGGTTGATGTTCTTTGAAGGGAGGCTCATCATTATCTTCTTTGCTCAGGTTGTGTCAGGTTGGCCCAGAGAATTGGCTTGTCAACCTCTATTTCCAAGTCCTTTTCGGTGATGAAGGAGCTGAGATTGTCACAATGGCCATCGCAGTTCAAACGAAGGAGCGAACAAAACAAACCTGCATTCCTATAGCCACACTTTCCACTGCAGTTTGTCTTGAGTTTGCAGGATTTTTTTCGCAGAACAACTTCTGATGCGTGAGTTTGACAGTTGTTATTGGTGTGGTGCTTCTCTTGGCTTTATTCCAGCCCATTCCTTAGCTTTTTTACAGTTACTTAGCCATAGCTGTACTGGTGGTAAACTCTTAAACATGTGTATCAAGTTGCATCTTCTGTTGGAGGAAGCGGCGCTATATTTGCAGCGGTCTTAAAAGAATTCTTTGTCCTACTGCAATAATAAAAGCTGTGAGCCAGTGCAGTACTCCTGTTCTAGCATTCTTTAAGGTCTTCGTTTCTTTTTCTTAAAAATAGTGTTTCTATGAAAATCTTTATGGTTTCTGTAATGAGAGTTTCATTCTATTTCAAAACTCGTCTGGAGGAAGATATTGAGTAGATTTGTAAATCTGAGACCGAATATCTTCAGCCACTATCCTCGCCGTAATCTGAACAATACGCCGTCATTCTTCCTGGGGAGATGACCCTCGTTGTTGATATCAAACGTCCCTCAAAATCTTATGACATGTGTTCTTGAAGCAAAGAACAGATACCTTGTTTGCAGTAGGTGATATAACAATATCTTCTTCACACTTGTTTAGAAGGCGTAATTTAACTGTTTTGACTGTATTCACCTGCTTTAATCTGGTCTGTTAATTCTGCTATAGAAAATTGGCATTGTTCTTCATTTTCCTCCAGATAAAATAAGACTTCATAGCTGTGTCTATGTGAGGGGCAAATGGACTTTTCTGTGTCTCTGTGGGTTTTGCAAGCTGATAAGCCTTTTTCATACATTTCAAAGGATACTGCCTATCAGCAGTAACTAAGTCAGTCACATGATCTAGACCGTAGATTATGGCAAGCCCCAGCTCATTATCATGATGTTCAGAAAGTAGTTTAACTTTTAAAAGGATTGTCAATGTAGAATACATTTCGTTTTGCTATTACTTTATGAATTTCTTTTGCTTTAAAGTAGGTGGTATTTTTTCTCCAAACGAAAAGTAACGACTTTGAAACGAAAACTGTTGTACTGTTGAATGGCTGGTTTTCTACGCCTTCAGAAATCCTCTTCAAGTTGCAGCAATGTGCTTTTCGTTTGTGTACTGTTTGCGGCCTTTTTATGGATTCTTAGAGATTCCTTGTTCAATAAATAATTCCTTTTCACATCTTTTTTGTTTTTTACTTGCTAATCTGAACGATTCCACACCTTTTGATTTCACTTCTGTTACTTTAGTTCCACCCATTAACTCCGTGTCACAGATGAAACGCTTCTCTGCCATCATGAATATCACTTCACGTCTCACAGAATCGTTTTAAAACACTTTTAATTTTTAATTAGTTGCATACTGCACATACATTAAAGCAAATGCATAACCGACCGTCGAGATGTCTAGAAACAAACTGAGAGCTGAACTTTCAATTTCAACACGAAAGCCAAAAAGGACCTAATGGAGAGGGGAAAGAGGAGAAAGATGAGAGGCTTCCTGTAATATAATGTGCGTGGCGCAATGGAAGTGTTTCAAGGAGACCCACTCACTTGTTTTGCATTCACAAAAATATTACATTAAACGTTTTCAACATCCGATTATGGAATTTGAATATATCACTAAAATCCTTTTTACTCGTATTGCTAAAACTATTCATCTTAGAAAGAAACATTGTGCAACAAACTAACAACAAACTCGATACACATATGTCTAAGAGTTTACCACCAGTACAGCTCTGGTTAGGTAACTGTAAAAAAAGCTAAGGAATGGGGCTGGAATAAAACCAAAAGAAGCACCACTCCAATAACAACTGTCAAATTCACGCACCAAAAGTTATGTGAAAAAAATCCTGCAAATGTAAAACAAACTGCGGTGAAAAGTGTGACTATAGGAATGTAAGTTTCTTTTGTTCGCTCCTTCGTTTGAGCTGCGATGGCCATTGTGACAATCTCAGGTCCTTCATCGCCAAAAATGACTTGGAAATAGAGATTGAAAAGTCAATTCTCTAGGATATTATAAGCCAAGTGAAGACCCAATCTGAGCAATCAAGATAACGATGAGCCTCCTTTCGAAGAACATCAACCAGGCCTTTCAAAGCTACCAAAACGACATTAATGGGAGAACAACGCTGCATTTCTCTTTTTTTCCAGTTTACAATCTTCCACTTGTGTTATTATATTAAACTTATAATAGTTATAATTGTACAGTTATAATCATGTAATAGTTATAGTCAGATTGGTAGGCAAATTGAAATTGGTCCTCTCATCTGTTTGGAGTGTTTGTGTTTTATATTTTTTCTTAATTGCCCGGTTTCAATTTATTTTGTTAATAAATATATAAAAGGCTTAAAACTTGGTAAGCAAATGTTAACATATTCGAAATGCAACTACAATTAATTAAAAAGCTTCAAATTGGTGATTGAAATAGATGCATTGTGATTGTATTGCGTTTTCGTCCTCCGATGATGGAATTTGAATGTATCGCTAAAAATTTTTTTGCTCGTATTGCCAAAAGTATTCATCTTAGAAAAAAACATTGCATATGAAAAATGTAGGAAATTTTCTTTAGTTTAATTTGGTGCAACAGTTTTTTCAAAAAAGTTTAACCCTCTAGCGACTACAATGGAAAACCCGAAAACCCCCCAATTTTTTCATGGTTTTTCACTTATAACTTTTTAAGCCGACCAGATACGAGGTGGCAAAGTTTAAAATCGTGTTCAGCACCCCAAAAAACATAAAGGAAGAAACAAAAAAAAAACTTCTCCAAAACTTTCAGGGCAGACGCCTTTTTTGGTCTATATTTACTGGACTAATATGATTAACTTATAAAATATTTTAGGTTATTAAACGTTAAATAAAATACATGATTAGATACTACTTTACCTGCTACGACAATAGCGAGATCGTCTGAGGCTGAGTAATACTTGGGATCAATGATAGGGGGATCATATGGATTTGCTGACTGAAGTGCGACCTCACCTCGTCCTTTAGGATGCAAAATCTGAGATAGACACATGTAGAAAGGCTTTTTACGGTAAGGCTCGTAAATTGCTTCAAAATACTGAAAAGATAATGCATTATATGATTTAATATTTTTACAAAATTATTCAAACAACAAAAAATAAAACAATCAAAATCTAAACAACAGAAAATTGTCAAAATACATATTTTCAAAATTATTTTTCGAAAAAAATATGAACTGCAACCTATCATTTTTACTTTCTTCTATCTTTACAAGAAGAAAGTATTGGATTCATGAAAATTTTCGAATTCCGGTTTTCATCGGATTTACACGTTTTCAGGATCAGAGAACCTGAAAAACATGTTTTTACAAAATGTCTGTATGTGACACAAATTTTGTGGGAGCTCTATCTCAAGAACTAATGAACGGAATTTAATAAAAAATTATGTTCAGGCAGTCCCTGATATAAATTGGTGCTGATTAGTTTTTGGTGTAAATCGCTCAGCAGGTGGCGCTGCTATGTAGCATTTTTCACGATTTCCACAATAGCTCAATCTCCAGAACTAATGCACGTATTGTCATCAAACTTCAGATTCAGTTAGTTAGTCCTTGACAGGAATTGACGTTTTATACATTTTCGTGTAAATCGCTCAAAAGGTGGCGCTGCTATGCTGAATTTTTGCGATTTCCGCAATAGCTCTATCTCAAAAAATAATGCTTGAATTTTCAACAAACTTCAGATTCATGTATACCTTGATATGAATTGCTGCTGTTTATGTTTTGGTGCAAATCGTTCAACAGGTAGCACTGCTATGCTGCATTTTTCAGAATTTCCACTATAGCTCTATCTCAAGAACTAATGCACAAATTTTTATCAGACTTCAAATTCAGATATACTTTGATATGAATTGGTGCTAAATTGATGTAATTTATTGTATTATGTAAATGATTTAATTGACGCGATTTATATAGAAGAAAGTTTTGTGATGGCTACAACATACTAGTTTTAATAGAAATCTAATTTAAAAAAAATTTAATATCCGAATCCAAAATTGCAGCTTTTTTCGGCAAGTAGATTTTGAGTTAGAATTAATGGAATTAATATGTTTAAAACATTACTCGTAATCTGTTTTACAGCTTTCAAAAATAAATTTATAATTATGAGTTCCAAACTTTCGACTTGCATAATTCCTAAACTATTTGACCGAATAACTTCCCGTTTGGTAGTCTAAGGTAAAATGTATGGAAACATCCAAGTATGATGTCAAATTTAGGTTTTAGTAGTGAAAATCTTGAAGTTTATTACAATGTCTATATGTAGACGACTCCCTAAGTAAAATTTTAGCAGAATTGATTAGTGAACATTATTTATATTCGATACCGGTTGCATTTTTATACGATAATTGGCCTCAGAATTAGAAGGAGTGGTCTTTTTAACAATGACTTCGGTTTGTCTGTCCGAGTTTTAATTCTCGTAAATATACTAGGAGGGCCGTGTAATTTTTTTTATTTTATTTCAATTTACTATAGCAGGATCGCTACTGAAAATCAAGTGTGTAGCCTGTATACTTCCTTTACAGGGACAGTCAAAAGTTATCTGTTACATTACGGTCAATGGGAAAAAACAGTTTAAAATGCATTTTAGGGATGTTACATTATTTCAAACAACCTGAAATCAATATGAATTTATGAAGTGTACTCAAATACGCATACTGTAGAATATGGGATGCAAAGAATTTATTATTCATTTACTGGGCCACAGTAAGGAATTCCGCGCTACAAAATGGTTTACGGGGAAAAACTGTTTGCAGCGTATTTTAATTATATTACACTATTTCAAATATAATGAAATTGATACACATTACTGAGGTTTGATACAAGATATTTGCTGTGGAATGCGATGTGCACAGCATGTATCGTTCATTTACAGGGACACACAAAAGATTTCGGAATTCAGATACAATACTGTATCGCGAAATATTGTCTATCAGAGATAATTGCTGAAAGTGTGTTTTCAGTTATTGTATGAGTTTTCAACTAAATATCTGCATACTACGTAGTGAGTATAAATACCATATATTATATACAGGGATACACAAAAGAATGCGTAAGCGTTACTGAGTATGAACCATGAACGTGAATTGCCTAAATATGGTTTTTAATTGAGTTATGTATTTTCAAGCTGAATCATATTTAGTACTATATACTAAGAGATGTTTGTAGAATACAGATATAATCATATACAGGACCATACAAAGAACTGGATACATAGCCGCCTAGGGAGGATAATTTCTGGAAATGTGATTTCAGTAGTTTTAAATGGTTGAGCCTGAATTAAATGTGTGGCGTGTGTAAAAAATCTGTAGGTAATATACAGCTCTGTACAAAAGAATTCAAGAATGTTTCTAATGTATTACTAGAAGTTGTTGAAGCAGGGCTGCCACAGGCAACTATTCTTTAATTGTAACTGGCACCACTTTTTTAACACAAAAATCCTTAACACACACTTTGGCAACATTTGCAAAAGAAATATTCTCCGAAATTTATATTAGAAAAATACTGGTGCGAGCAGGATATAAAAATAATCACCTGTAGCAGCCCTGTTGAAGGTGAATTTTCAACTTATTATGCGTTTTATTTCTAAACTAAATTTAAGCATGCTATGAAGAACATATAAAAATCTATAGATCAAATACAGGGATGCACAAAAGAATTTGAGTACTTTTCCAGCTATGGACTGTAATTGTCAAATCTGGTTTTCAAATGTGTTACGCGTTTTCAAAAACTTTATTTAGGTATCTTATTTAACTTATTAAACGGCGAAGTTTTGTTAAAGCACTCTTGAAGTGTTGGAAAGGGTTTGATAATCTATTCTTTTTTTTCTTTTTATAGGGCTGTATATGACTATAATCAAACTGATAATTGTTATTACTATTGTTAAAGTCAAGTGAAATGTATAAAGTTATATATTTTATATATATCCTATGAAAGTATTTAATAGATCTAAAGTAGAATATAAAAAAAAATCCCTGTTAAACATATTTGACGAAGGGTTTTGAAGCTGAATTGACATGATTATTCAGAATATTGAATTATCCTACATAAAAATATGGCTCGGTACATCGTTTAAGATATTTATATCTCCCTTCATTTTTTTACCTGTCACCTACACTGTAAAAAAACCACTGTAAATTTGCCAGCCAAACTCTATCACAGTTGTATGTACTGTATCTTCTTTGGTTT
The DNA here is from genome assembly GCA_963932465.1 of Maratus speciosus. Taxonomy (NCBI): domain Eukaryota; kingdom Metazoa; phylum Arthropoda; class Arachnida; order Araneae; family Salticidae; genus Maratus; species Maratus speciosus. The sequence continues at coordinate 460,925,679 of OZ010788.1, forward strand.
CCTGACCATTTAAACATGAAAAATACAGTAATTGCGTAAAATTAACAGTACAATGTACTGGCAATTTGGACGCATTTGGACGACAGCACAAACTACTGGCGTCTAAATTGCCAGTACATTGTGCTGTTAATTTTACGCAACTACTGTATTTTCCATGTTTAAATAGTCAGGAAACCAAAGAAAGATACAGTACATTCAACTGTGATCGAGTTTGTGCGCGAGATGAACAGTACTTTGTACTGTAAAAATGTCGTTTTTCTTTACAGTGTACTTAGAAAACTGAATCATGTTATATACACAATATTTGGTCACAACTTTTTAATCCCATTTCATATCTCACCTATGACGTCAGATTTTATTTAAAAATTAACCTGGCAGTCGCAGATCGATAAAATATTTTCTGTTTTTGCAACCTTAAGTGGTTACACCACCTTGGCGCTCGGAAAGATTGGTATAAAAAAATTTTTTTAGGTGTGCGTTCCTAATTATATAAATACGTAGCACCTACAGTCGTTGTTCAGTCCGTCCGTCTGTCTGTTCGTCCGTCCGTATATAACAGAGCAAAAACTACCCAACCGAATGGTCTGAAATTTTAAATATATAATTGTTGCGAAATTTTGTTGAGTCATTTCAAATTTTATGAATATCAGATGTATAGTTTAATTACAGGGACAGCCAAAAGTTTTTCCGTACCATTACGGCCAATGGTAAAAAATTATTTCAAGTTTATTTTAATGATGTTACAGCCTTTCGAACAGAATGAAATGGATATGCACTTATGGCGTGCACTTAAATATACATTCATTACAATATGCGGTGAAAAGAGTATTTATAAAACTAGTTATAGTACGAACGCACCTCATTTGCCACGTTTGACGTGCAATTTCCAACTTTTTTTTCCTTTTTTACGCAGCTATTACATGTACATAATTTTTTTTTTTTTTTTTTTTTTTTTTTTTTTTTTTTTTACACATATATATAGAAGTTTTATGGACAATTTAAAGAAAACTAACATTTTTTTTTTTTTTTTAAATCTCGGAGATATGAGCTGTCAAGCAGGACCCTCTTTTGAAAATCCTAGCTGATGGTGTAATTATTTTTCTCTGTAAAGCACCGTCTAAAAAATAAAAACACTTTCTTATTTAGAAATGTAATAGCTAAGATGTAGCACAGGAAAAAATAATAATAATAATAAAAATTATTATTATTTATTTATTTATTTATTTATTTATTTATTTATATTTTTATTTTTATTTTTCTGTTGAAATGACATCTATTTGAAAAAAAACTTTGATTTTTATCAAAATTTTCTGTTTTAAAAATTTATAAAAAGGAACGCGGTATCCGACATCTTTGATAATATTATAAAGAACATGTGATTTAAATTTCATTAAAATCGGTCAAGTAGATTTTGAGATCGCTTGTACATCACTTTGAAAAAAAAGCATAGTTTCGAGAAAAACGCAAAGGGAAAAGTACCGCGTCAGCGAAACCAAATATTTTAAAATTATCTTCAATGTGAGATTCCTAGACATCTTCCAGTGATGCCACGATGTACCCCTACTCCTTTTGAGCATCTTTTTCGATTTCCTGGCCTCTTTAGTCTCTTGTTGTAGTCTCATGTTGGCTATAGATATTTGCTGAGAATCAAAGTTCTCGGATAATCGCAGCGCTTTAACTCCGGAGATAATTTGAATTTTGAAATGGTTAAATCTGTTCTCAAATCCAAAAGGGCAACTTTTTTACATAAGTTTTAATTTTTTTTTTTCGGAAACGCATGAAACTAGCAGATGTTGTTGTTCAGAAACTATGTAATCGAGCTGTTTTTTCCGTTTTTTGCAAACGCAATAGATCTTTTAGAAAATAAGGTCAAATTGGGCGTTTTGAACCGAATTTCTCGACCAAAGCAGAAAAATCAGTTAGCTAAGGGAAAAAAAGCCTTGTCACGTGATCAAAAACGCTTATAAGTCGACAGATAACTCATTGATAAAAAAAAAAAAAAAAATGGAAAATATAGTTCTATTCCAAATCGCTTCCATGGTCAGACCTTCCAATTTTATATCTTTCCGTTAAAAAATGAATTTCTAAATGTGTCAAAACGTTTTACGCTTGTTGAGAAGAGCAGTTGAGAACAGCCTTAAACGCTTAAAGTATTCCTAAAAGTATAAACAATTTATGTAGGCAAAATAAAAATGTTCGATTTTTTGAAAATCTCAAGGTGGTGTAACCCCTTAAGGCTGTTCTCAACTGCTCTGCTCAACAAGCGTAAAACGTTTTGACACATTTACAGATTCATTTTTTAAAACAAAGATATAAAACTGGAAGGCCTGGCTATGAAAGCGATTTGGAATCGAACTGTGTTTTACATTTTTTGATAAATAACCTATTGAGCTATAAGCGATTTTGATCACGTGATAAAGACGTTTTTCACCCTTCCTTGAGCGGTTATTCTTCTTTCCCGCGGAAATTCCGTTCAAAACGCTCACTTTGACACTATTTTCTGAAAGATCTATTGCGTTCGCAAAAAAACAGCTCGATTACATAGTTTCTGAACAACAACACCGGCTAGTTTCATGCATTTCCGACCAAAAATAAATTTAAACTTATGTCAGAAAGTTGCATTTTTGGATCTGAGAACAGCCTGTACCTCTGGTTTGAGTCTAAACTGATATTCTGCTGGGCCGACAGCTCCTTCCCAGAAGTACAGCTGATAGTCTCCAAAATCATCTGGAGAATAGGGACCGTCTTTGTCCAAGAAAGCTATGGTACTCACACCTTGTGCAGAAGCCAGAGGACCTACAAAGATACATTATATTTTACAGTTTTATTCTTTGTTTATTCTATCAAGTTTATTTACTAATTTACTGAAGGATAATTATTGAAATAAATCAAATCCATGTACTATTGCACAAATAGTTATTTGACTCAACAGAATATTTTTAGGGGAATAAAAGTATTTTGAGAAAGGTGGATAAAAATGAAAAAATATCTATTTAGCTAATGGGTGGACTTTTCAACTCTCTTATATTTTCATTAAACTACATAAGTTTGAACATCTACAACAATCTACACGAGTAATGTATTAAAACCAGGGCTGCGGAGTCGATGGGAAAAATGGACGACTCCGACTCCGGGAATTTTAACAGATCCGACTCCACTCCCGCCTCTTTCGCTCAAAAATAGCCCGACTCCGGCTCCACAGCCCTGATTAAAACAGCATTAATATATATATATATTCTTACTATGAGAAAATAATTTTAAAAATAACGATTTGTGTACGGATTTTACTGAGGAAATTTCTGAATTTCATCTAAGAAAAAAAAATAAGGATTTATAAACTTTAACCGTAATAAAATTCAATAAAAAATGCACATAAATGTAATGTTTTCGAATATTTTGGTACAATATTCGTCAAAAATTATGGGTTACTATGATTATTTTCTGTATACATATATATATATTTGTTACATTATTAGATCCATTTCCGCGATTTCCTTATCTTATTCTAAATTACTACTTTGTATTCACTAAATCTTTATTCTTAAATAATCTCTATCATTAACTCTGTTAAATTCCCTTTAATTTAATGTCTCACTTGTCTAAATTGCTTTAATATTACGCTTTTAGTATTCTTAAATTAAATGTTCCATTCCCGCGCTTTTTTCTTTCGAGAATTTTCTTTTAGCTTCCATTTTTACTTTCCCGCGCATTTCTGATGTTATCCTTTTTTTCCTTCAAATTCATCCGCTAGCTCTGTTCGCACTCTTTATATAACGTGACATTCTTAATTATTCATTGGTTGAGAGCGCGACCTACGTCATATTGGTATCCTTACACGTGAGGAACAAAAAGTTGATACTCGCTGTGTTTCAGCAGATTTGAGTCGTATTTACAGTTTTCATCCATCCCCTGGTCACCGTTCTGTTATTCGATTATCTGGAACTTTGTTTAAACATTACTACTAAGGAGCAATGGCTAATTATTTTGGTGGAAACTCCACTTTTTGCAAGATGTTCTAACAAAGTGCTTTGCTGATATTATGAGTTGTTTCAATCTCTTCTGGGGAAACTTCACGGAACGATGTATTCCATTGTTTTCACTCGACAACTGCATTTCAACAATTTGTTCTACTAATATAACAGATTCGAATTATCTGTTCTGACCACTTCTTTTACGTCATTATCGCTGAATGTGATCCACAACTACTATCGTGACAGCCAGTACGGCATTTTCAACGATAAGGCCAATCCAATGTTGCTAGAATGTAACATATATATATATATATTTAGAATTTATTTGAACATAATGGAATTAATTCTCTTGAACTTAGAAAAATAATACTGATAATAATAATTCCGAATTAAATTTAAATCTCACAGTTACTATCTTACATTACAGTTGAATTAACTTCAATAAATTTCCCCGCAAATGTAATATATCTTTTATTTTATTTTAACCAAGTACACAGTGCATATCATTGACAAGAGACTTCGTAGAAAAAAATATTTCTGCTGAATAATCTGTTTCAGTGATCCAGTTATGTAAAATTTGAAATACAATATTATTTTTAGTCTTATTGATGCAGTGTGGCAAGTGCCTTTTGTCGCTAACATACCTATTCCTTGTGTGTATTATGGTATGGGACGTGTTTGACTCCAGCCAGTGTTGAATTGAGACATTTTCCTCAATAAATAAATGTAAGTGAGGTAATTATGCAGCTTCGGGGGAAGATTATGGTGTTCCTGTAAAGGAAGATTTGCTTCTTTCAGCAATTGAAAACACAAGAACCTTTCTTGGGGGGGTGGGGGGGAATTATCCGGGAGGAGAATGTCCCCCAGAGCCACCGCCTGAATTCATCAATAGTTCTAAGACAAGGCACTTTTAACCCTTTCAGGGACGGTGGCACGTTTATGAAACCACATTATTTTTAATCCCAAATTCCATAATGGCACCAGAATTTTGGTAAAAATTTTTTGAGTTTATTATATATGTGAAATATAGCTTTCTCCTATTTCCCAAATAAATTTGTTTGTAAATTCCGGTGTCATTCAATCATTTCAATTTTGAAACTCTTTTCAATTTTTGAAACAGAAAGATAGGAATTTGCCTTTTTGTTACTCAAGAAGCAGCTACAAGAAGTTTCATGAACCCTCGTGACAAATTCAGCGGAATCATCTACATGCGTTGCTTAATAAAATAAGACTTAAATAAATACTTGTCATACTCGTATAGTTTTGGGATACTTGACAAATTAAGCTTACGCTTTGAAATTAATCGTAAAATGAGTATAAAACAATGTATACCGGGTGCCCTAAAAAGGACTGACTGATTTTAAAATTCAATAACTTGCTAACGATGATAGATATTTAAAAAAATTCTTGTAGGAGGGTTATGCATAAAGTCAAAGTTTTTTTTTACAGTGATTTTCGATTTTAGTTCTAATTACAAACAATAGATGACGCTGTAAGCAATAGGCGCCAAATACAGGCTCGATTTTTTGGCCTTTCTCTTCTTCCATGGGGAAAAAGGAGATTAAAATGTATTGAGTGGGTCCCAAAGTACCAAAAATAGAACCTGAATTTAGCGCCTATTGCTTACAGCGCCATCTATTGTTTGTAATTCGAACTAAAATCGAAAATCACTGTAAAAAAACTTTTGACCTTATGCATAACCCTCCTGCAAGAATTTTTTAAATATCTGTCACCGTTTGCAAGTTATTGAATTTTAAAATCAATCAGTTCTAAGATCATCATTTTAATATGGAGAGAAAAGTATGTTAAATTCCACCTGCATCGGAATCCTTTAGATGCAACTTTAAGTAAGACGAACAAATAGATGAAGTGACAAAGAGTTAGACAAAACAAATAAAAAAGGGATGCATAAAACGCTTTTAGCTATACTTAGAAATGATGAATTGCGTGTAAAAACAGAAATCACCGACAATAGCATAGAAACAAATACATTTAAAATGTGCACAAAAATATATTTACCTGTTTTAGTATGAATATATTGCCAGATACTTGAATTATCTACTAGTTTTTCTGCAAAAGGCTTAATATTTTCATTTAACTCAAAATTCAATATTGCTAACCAGTGATCTTGCAAGTTTTTTCCCACGGGCAAATCTGCGATGACAGGTATCTGTAAAAAATGTTTATTATACCATATATATATATATATATATATATATATAAGTCAAAATGATATGATAAATAATGTAATAAACTTTCTTGAGCTAAAGATAACACTTAATAATAATCATAAAATGATACTAGACATACATGATGAAAGATCTGATTTTCCTTTTAATGTAAATATTTTACACATTATAATTCATGTTTACATAAATATGTATATAAAAATATTTTACTAAATTATCTGCACAGAATAAAATATTTATGCTCAAACATGAATAAAAATAAAAATATTAAATTTATAGTAATCAAGCTAAAATATATTGTTATCCTAAATACATGGTAAACTCAATAATTAATTTATTTAAATAATTTGACGTTCATATACAAAAAATATATAGTTTAGAGGAGGTTGGGATCGAGGTTTGTATGGCTTATATATAGAGAGATAGGTAGATAGATAGATATGCATATGGCCATATATATATATAAATTGATGATTAGCCAATAAATTAGATGTTTACGAAACGGCTCTAAGTGTTTGCACGAAACGAACAGTAACAAATATGAATGACAGTTTAAAGGTCAAAAGGTTGAGAGCGTCTGGCTACGCTAATTCGAAAAGGCGCCAAGTTGATAATAGGCACGGTGTGAATCACGGGAAAAACGAGTCACATATAGTGTGTTTTAGATGTAACAAAGCTAACCACGTGAGCACAAAATGTACCAGAAGGAATAAAACACAACAAGAATCTTCAAATTTTAACCCGCAACGTAACGTAACGAAAATTCATATCGTTTTATAAGGGGAAATATGATGTCTAATTGGTCAATTTGGGAAACGTAATAAAACATTTGAAACCCCAATTTCAGTAATTCCTATCTATTGTCGGAAAATTATCCGAATTCTTTTTGTACAACCCTGTATATGATATATTGATTTGTATCTATAAATTACATAGATGAAAAAAATTAGTTCAGCTAAGAAATTGATACCACAGTTGAAAATTTCCCTTCAGAAATTTCCTCTAATAAGGTGAAATGTACATGAATTCTTTTGTATAGTCCTGTATACAATCTACAGAATTTATACTGAACGAGTAACAGGGAAAAAATTAATCAAATTTAAAAATGCATCCTGAAAGTGAAAACTCACGGCCAGAAATTATTGCTCAAAGACAGTAGTGTAACCGCATTCTTTTAGGTCCCAGTAAATGAACGATAAATGCTATGAAAACCCTATTTTATTACTAAGCATCTTTTAGCGAAGTTCAGTTATTTACGTGAGTGGTTTGTCCCTAGTGCATGTAAAATATTTATACCGCGATGGTTGTTGTGGAATATCGAAGCCTAATGTCTTAGATGCCTATATGCTCAATTTCAGAACCGTGGCTGCTATAATCACATAGGTTTTTTTTTTTTTTTTTTTTTTTTTTTTTTTTTTGAGGGAGGAGTGGGGGTGAAAAGCTGATTTTATGCTCATGGGGCTAGATTTGTGACAGTGGATGAGACGTAACTACTGCCGTTTGGACTCTGGATCATAGTGATATAGCCACATCTCATCCACTGTCACAAATGTAGCCTCATAAGCTCCAAACCAGCATTTCAACCTCACCCCCTCCTTAAAAACTCCCTTAAAAATAGGTCTTTAAAACTTCACCCCTCCCTCCAAAACTACGTTAATATAGCAGCTACGGTTCTGAAATTGAGCATATAGGCATTTAAGACATTAGGCTTCAATATTCCACATCAACCATCGCAGTTCAAATATTTTATATACACTAGAGACAATAATTATTGAACCACCCACGCATATCACTTTTAATACAATTGAAATAGCGTAATGTCATTAAACTACACTGCAAATGATGGTTTCTTTTTGCTTCATACTATCCATTTGCATATATTTCACTTAGTTTGGGATCAATGACACAAAGAAACCATTTATACATAAATTTTACTTACAATTTTGGACACAAAAGATAAATCAATTTATTGAAATAAATACAGCCTCTTCACTTCTTCGCATACCCCCCAAAGGGTACGCATAACACACTTTGGGAAATCGTGGATTAAGAAATTAGGCTATCGGGATTTTTTCAATATATATATTTTTAAATCTAAGAATAAACAGGGTGTCCACTCTCAAAGGTGCACAAAGGTTAATTCCTAAACCGTTAGGCACAAACATATAGCTCCAATTACAAAACTGTTTTAAATGAAGTAAAGAAGTATTTTAACAGAGATTTGTATCAATAAAAATATTTCTTAAAAAACTACGAGATTTAAATTTTATACAGTCCCCCGGTCCTATAATTTATATTTAATAAAAATGTTCTATTATACAGTAAACTTTCTCTAATCCGGCACATTCGGGACTTTGAAGCATCCCGGATTACGAAATTTTTCGGATTACAGGATGAATGTCGGGAAACACGTGTAGAATTTGAAATTTAAAAAATGATAGTAAAGCATGTTTTTCATTCTTTAAACAGCTTGATTAAATATCCAATGTAATGTACAACATATGCACATTGCACATGAGTATAAAATAAAAACGTACAATGTAGTCTACTCGTAGAAGTCATCTTGAACAATCTCGAATATCAATTTGTTTTGTAGTAGTCTACTCTCTTCTCCTCCCCCACACCCAGCAAGTCATTTCGTATGATGCGGAGCTTCATCATTTCCGCATCGTTGAATGAACTGCTACGCTCAGAAAACTTATAGTATATATACTATAAATATATCTTACTATAAATATATTCAAAACGTCAGCTGCTTGATTCCAATTGATGTTGTTTGTTTCGTCCACATAATCTTCATCAAAATTAACGTCTTTGGATGCTGTTGGGTTGTTAACACACCTCACCTGTCAAAATTTCCTCTGTCGGCTTATCAAAATCTGATTCAACCGCTCTTGTTTCTTCTCGATTCAGTTGCGACATGGGGTTCTCTAAAGGTAAGAAACCTAAAGCATCTTCTAGTTCATCGTCAATTGTATCGCTTTCAGTAACTTCAACATTTTCGTCCCTTACTTCAGGTCAAAGTTTACGCCATGACTTTTCAAAGTTTCCTGTTTTATTCCTCATACTGAAGTTCCATCAGATTATTATAAACATCAGAAGAGATTAAACAAGGAATGATATTTTCTTTTTCGAAAGTCGTGCCGGACCTTAAAGAATGCCGTATTAGAGGATGTTTACTGTACTAAGAAGTAAGGCAAAAAAAAAAGTCCTATTCTTCTACGATTAAAACTGACCGAGTAATAATAATAATAAAGGACTTTACGTTGTAATATCGATACAAAACAAATAGGTGTTGCTATCCAACGTACAATTTATTCACAAGTTTAACATAAAACTCTACGTTTCGGTTTAATCTTTAAAACCTTCATCAGGAGAAAAATTTTCTAAAATATAAATCGACAACAAACTCTTTACATGCTACATTTTGAAATCAATTCAAAATACAAAACTTTCTAACGGAAACCTCTGGTATGACTAAACGTCGATTTTTCGAAAGATTGCAAGAACATAAAAACGATTTGAAGTTTCGTAAATTTTCTACAGCACTCTCAAGAAGCTACCATAAAGGACTCATTTCATTTATAGACTTTGACCATGCTAAAGTTATTTCCAAGCAAGTTATTCCGCGCAATGCTATTATTCGTGAATCTTTAGAAATTCGTCTAAGAAACCATGAAGTGTGTAATGATAATGTTTCCTTTCACATCCCAGAAATATGGCTTTCAATTTTGAAAAGTCAATGAAAATTCCACTTTTTTCAGCATTTCTTTCTTCGTTTGCATCTTTGGTTAAAAGATGGCGCCACTGAACTGTTTATTTGGGAGTTAGAGGTTTCCGTTAGAAAGTTTTGTATTTTGAATTGATTTCAAAATGTAGCAAGTAAAGAGTTTGTTGTCGATTTATATTTTAGAAAATTTTTCTCCTGATGAAGGTTTTAAAGATTAAACCGAAACGTAGAGTTTTATGTTAAACTTGTGAATAAATTGTACGTTGGATAGCAACACCTATTTGTTTTGACCGAGTAATAGCTGTTTAAAGTTGAAGCAACCTTTTTTGCTGCGAAATATGGGCCGTTCACAAATTTACTAGAAATACGAGGTGGTTCAATAGTTATTGTCCCGAGTGTGCATAAAATACTTCTACTGCGATAGTTGATGTGGAATATTTAAGCCTAATGTCTTAGATGCCTATATGCTAAATTTTAGAACCGTAACTACTATATTAACATATTTTTTTTTGTTTTATGTGTGAGAGGTGGCACCTAGCTTGAAAGGGGGGGGGGTTGGGGAAGAAATGCTGGTTCGGAGCTAATGGGGCCAGACCTGAAGCAGTTCTGTGACTGATTTGTGACAGTGGACGAGACGTGGCTGCATCACTATGATCCCGAGTCTAAACGACAGTAGCCACGTCTCATTCACTGTTACCTCCCAACCACCCTTTCAAGCTAGGTGCGACCTCTCACACCAAAAACGAAAAAAAAAGTTAATGTAGCAGCTACAGTTCTGAAATTGAGCATATAGGCATCTAAGACATTAGGCTTCAATATTCCACATCAACCATCGCAGTACAAATATTTTATACGCACTCTGGACAATAAGTATTGAACCAACCCTCTTATAAATAATCGTGAGATAAAAAAAATAATAATAGTTGAGAGTAAAATTAACAGTACAATATAAATTTGAAATCTATCTTCATTCTGACATATTAAGGAAAATTATACAACTTGTACTAAAAATATAAGTTAAAAAATAATAGAATTTTCGTTAAATGAAATGATGAAAAGCAACAGTCTCAATTCTTTACAAAATGATGCATATTTTAAAATGTTATTAGATTATCTAATCTAAAACTTAATTAATAAAAAATGTAAATGATCTTAAAACTTACTCGAAGTGACTTCCTTCGACTGCAATGCAGAAATCTACACGCGAATATGTCCATGACTAACGGTTTAGAAATTAGCCATTGAACGCCGTTGAGAGTGGATACCCTGTATATTAATTGAAGTAGATTATTTTAAAGCACATATTATAAGGAAATAAATTTCATTTAATCTCTTGACTTTGTACCAAAATTGTACTATGTAAAACTGAAACAAGGCATTCATCCAAATGATATTTTTGTTTTGATATCTCTAACTTAAAGAGTAAAAAAATTATGGAATTAAAATGATTCTTACTTCGTGTTTCTCAAGTTCTTCTTTAGGGCCGATACCTGAAAGCATCAAAAGTTGAGCAGAATTGATGGCTCCAGCAGCCATGAGGACTTCTTTTTCAGCTCTCACTTGGCGAGTTTCACCCTTAAAATCAAACTCAACACCTTTGGCTACATTATCTTCAATAATCACCTGTAATTCATACATAATCATGCATTCTTACATAATTTAGATGGGTATTTAAAAAAAATGCTATGTTCTTATTCCATCAGTATTCAAACAAGTATTTTGACGATATAATTTTGGTTATACACATCCTTGGAGGAAAAGTGAACACTCTCTGGTAATTCGAACAAATTGTAAGAAAATTATACCGTTACCAATCGATTGAGAATAATGTATACTATGAACTGATATTTTTAAAAAAATCTTGGGCTAACTCCATATTAAAATCAAGCAGAAATTGTAATTTTTTAGATGTTCTTTTTGTTAGTTTCAGAGCTATTAATTATTTTAAAATAATCAAATTTCAGGAGTTATCTGCAAATTGAAATACTTTACTTATAGATTGAGATTCTACCTAATGATCACAAATGTCTAACAGAAAATAGAATTCGTAAAATATTCGGTTTCAATCTTTTAACCCAATATAGTAAATTTTGTCTACGGCGATTTTTGAATTCTTCGTGAATGTTTTCACGCGATTTTTTTAGTGTTTTTAACGTTGTGTAACGATTTTTTTTGACATTCACGAAAGGGATCCGTTTTCAATAATTTAGCCCAATATAGTAAATTTTGCCGTTTACGATTTTTAAAAATTTCACAAAATTTTACGCGATTTTTAGTGTTTTTTTCGTGCTTTACGAAGATTTTTTGACATTCGTAAAACGAATCCGGTTTCAAGGTTCAACGTTCCGGTTCCCTGTGTGATATAAATTCTGTTTTGCTGCAGAGACACGAAGTACTGATAATTAAAAGGCGTTCAGAGTACATTTAAATTTTGTACTGCATTACAGAATCTAAAAATTTTTCCATTTGTATTTGTTTATTTGTTTTTGGGACAAATTGCTGTATTTAAATGATTAAAAATAATACAGGAATTTCACATGTAATAAAACGATAGGTTTATTAATATTTAAATACCACATGGCATAGAAATACTTTATGTATCAGTTACTTTAATGGTAATATGATTACGTTAACAGTTATTTTAATAGCAATATAGTTACGATATGGTTATTATAGATATGAGAAACTCGCACACGTTTTTAGTTACGCCATACACGTACAACTTTAGTTAACCCATTAACCCCTTGAAGGGCAGTGGGATATATTTTATTCCACCTACGATTACTGAAGATTTGCACCAGAAAATTTTTATTAAATTTTGCTTTTCTAACTTTGGTGGAAAAAAAGTCGTAAAATTGCTTTTTCTTATTTTGCAATAAATTTTTTTGCAGATTCCGGTGTGAATTTGACATTACAGAAAAGCAATTACTTTCCCTTTAAGGGGTTAAAGACTGATGTTGCATTTTCGCTACATTATGTTTCTGATTTTTTTATTTTATTGTGAATATTTTTCAACAAATTTATTGTCACATATTGTATACAGTGTGTCCACGTATAACCTGACCGACCTTTATTTTCGCAACCATTGGTCCTAGATGCATACTTCAAATTACAAAAATGATTTAAATAAGGTAAAGAATTATTTTTAAAGCGATTTGGGTAAAAAAAAAAAAAACATTTATTAAAAAATTACGAAATTTAAATTTTTATACGGTCCGTCGGTCCTATAAGTGATATTTAGTAAAAATTTACTGTGACACTAATAAGTAAGACAAAAAAAGTCCCATTCATCTAACAATAAAATTGACCGAGTTATGAAACTTTGAAATTCATGACTTATACCACCTTTTTGCAGCTCAAAACAGCTTATTTCGGCCATGCTTTCAGGGGCCGTATATAAAATACTTAAACTTATTTCAAGGTATCTGCGATTTGTAAGAAATCGTAAAACTATTACGATTGAGTTAACTATCAGTTAGTTAATTATCAGATTAGATAAAATAATTGTATTTTAACATATGTTTTATTTTGTAAGGATTTGAGGCTATGATTTATTATAACAAAATTATGTTATTTTAGTAAGGTTTTATTTAACTTGCAACGATCGTCTTTCCAGTTTAAAATTTGTACACGAACTTTGAAATGTCCGATCGAATTAAATTTTACGTACTAACTTAATTCCGATGACAATGTAATAGCATTATGATTTTCGACGCTTACCATCTTATACATAGCTATATTAGAGGATAACACACACAAAAAAAATCGGATGGATTACTATCAACAATTTTAATAAAGAGTTTTAGAGTAGATAACATAAACCTGCGATGGTTGTGTTTTAGAATTTTTATAATTACGTTTTATGTGTTTTTTAACGCTGAATAAAAAAATGACCTTCACTTTTAACCATCATGTCAGGATTTTTCGCAAATCGTAAATTTCACGGTTAAAAAATAGCAAAAATCTGATACTATAAAATAGATGTAAGACTTTTTTATCCAGTTTAATTTTATTTAATTCAATAATTTATTCAATTTTTTGGCTTATACTGGGTTTCTTACAGCTAAACCACCCAGGGGTCCGATGAGGTTCAGAGAGAAAGGGGGGATCAATTTTAACTTTGAGCTTTTTAACTTTGAAATTTGCGATTTGAGAAAAATCCTGACGTGATGGTTTAAAATGGAGGTCATTTTTGGATTCAGCGCTAAAAAATACATAAGAATCAATTCAAAAGCTAAAAAACATGGCACAACCCGAAATTTGAAAGACAGTGTAATCTAACAGCATTTAAAAATATGTATCATTTTGTAAAGAATTGAGGCTGTTGTTTTTCATCCTTTTATTTAACAAAAGTTTTGTTATTTTTATCCTCTTATATGTTCAGTACAAATTGTATATTTTGCAGTAATATGTCAGAATGATTAAAGATTTCAAATTTATACTGTAATACTAATTTTACTCTTAAGCATTTCTTTAATATATCTGAGGAAATTATATTTCTACTAATTTGTGAATGACCCCTAATTTGCAGCAAAAAAATATGCCCCAACATTAAACAGCTATTACTCGGTCAGTTTTAATGGTAGAATAATGGGACTTTTTTTGCCTTACTTGTCAGTGTAGTAGGACCGGGGGACCGTATAAAAATTTAGATTCTGTAATTCTTCACTAAATTCTTTTTTCACTTCTAACTCTTTTTTTCTTATCTTAACTCTGCACCTAATTTTGACCACTTTTGTAGTTGGAAGTATGCATCTAGGACCAACGGTTGCGGAAAAAAAAGGTCGGTCAGGTTATACGTGGACACCCTGTATATGACTTTTATTTTCAAGGAAAAAAATTATTAATTGATTCGAGTCGTAAAAAAATAGAAATATGAATGAAATAGTACGGAATGTTTTGAAAATTTTTACTGATAAATTTCTGATTGTGTTCATAGATGCACTTAAGGGTGTTCTCAAATCCAAAAGGGCAACTTTCTGACATAAGTTTTAATTTATTTTTGTTCGAAAATGCATGAAACTATCAGTTGTTGTTGTTCAGAATCTATGTAATCGAGCTATTTTTTCCGTTTTTTTTTGCAAACGCAATAGATCTTTCAGGAAATAGTGTTAAAGTTGACGTTTTGAACCGAAGTTTCCGAAGAAAGCAGAAAAACCAGTCGGTGAAGGGCGAAAATCGTGTTTGTCACGTGTTCAAAAAAGCTTATAATTCAATAGGTAATTGATTGAGCAAAAAATGGAAAAGACAGTTCAATTGCAAATCGCTTCCATGGCCAGGCTTTCCAATTTTACATCTTTCCGCTAAAAAATGAATTTGTAAATATGTAAAAACGTTTTGCGCGTGTTGAGCAGAGCAGTTAAGAACAGCCTTAAAGAAGGAAATTAAATTCAGCAATTCAAGATACGGATATTTTAGCTAACTATGTGCAGTAGACGTAATGTACCGCTACATAATAAATGCTTTAAAACATTTCATATATGACAAAAATGTAGTTGATTTGTACTGACGGTGCATTTCGCAACATTATTATGTCTCACATAAAAAAAAGTTATATCGCTTATTTTCTCTTAATTAGCCATTAATATGTATAAAAGGAAATTTTATTCCATTTATGTCAATTATAAGAATATACTTCAGTTCTTACTTAGGTCCTTAATGGGCTAATTCGCAAAAGAGTTGGAAAAAAGGAGGGAATAAATAGTAGCAAAGGTATAGCTTATTTTTCCGTATGCGACATCTCGGGCGTTGAACTAAAAGCACTAATAAATAAATCGTTTAAAAATTGGAGTAATCGACAATGAAAGACACTTTTTAAATACTCTCCCAAAAGTGTACATTTTCAATACAAATTTTTCCCGTTAAAAAAATTTTTTTTTCAAGACAAATGTTATCATTTTTAGAAACTTATCACTTACTACAAGTAAAAATCAGCAATGGCCCAGCTACATTACATATATATAAATATATATAAATATATATATATATATATATTGAAACACAATTGTTTTATTAACCTCAGTCACGGAGTAGTTTGCTACAGTCATGTTTATGTAGTGAGACAAAGCATAAGAAACTATTTATTCTAGATATATAACTAAGGAGCAATTCTATATAAGAATGCATAATGAATTTATTTGAAATGAATATCACAAAACACAAAAAATTCATCTTTTATCTGAAGTTTCTTTTCATCACCCATCTTTTATATGTTATTCAATTTTTTTCTTTTAAAGTTTTGAAACAATCTTTTTTGATTTACAGTCATTGCAAATTTTCTCTGAAATATACATTTTCAAAATTAAGAGATTCACGGAAGGGATAATCACGGGGGTGAGGAACTTTCTCTAAATATTAAGCTACATATTTATTTTATTTTTTTTTTTTTTTTGAGAATTTTTTGTTGTTGTTGTTCTTTAAATCAATATCTGTTGATATAATTACATAAGCAATATATAAGCAAATATCTTAGTGTTGATTTAGTCACCTTGAATTACAGTTCACGGTTGTGAGAATGTCCAATAACCATGGTTGCTTTTTTATAACAAAATCGAATACCTGAGTACAAAAACAAATTTCTGACTTATAATTTAACAGCAGCAAATACTTTGGCTAACTTTAGCATTATGGGAAACAAAATCTGATGATAATTTGGCCATTTTTTAACATGAAAATGCAACTTAATGTTTGGTTCATGGAGATGAGAATTTATTGTGTGACACTCCTTTTCATACTCGGAAAACAAACAAAAATACAAAGAAAGTAATTAACTATGCTAAGTTACTTTGCTCTTGATATAGTAGTAGCTAGAACAATAATTATTTAACTATTTTATTTTCAATTAAATAAATAATCAAACATTTTCCTTAGTGACATTGGGTGTGTGACATGACACGGAGGTGAGATCTCACATATCACATACTGTGTACTAAGAAATAAAAAATATAAAGTGATTATAAAAAACGTATGCACACAACACATTTAGTCTTCTTTCACTTTCAATAGAAAACATAAATTAATTCAAAAATATTCATGTCAAATACTAAAAAAGGCTTTGTGAGTGGAATATTACACTTTTTGGAGAATGACCCATATAAGATAAAAAGTGAACTCACTGTAAATACACAATGTGTAATAAAAACGACAAAAACAGAAAAAAGGCTATTTAACCCTTTATCTACTGGCGATACTTATAAGTACCACTCACGTTAAATTTTCATCCCATAGTGAATATTACTAATATAATAATGGTACTTTGCAAAAATAATCTTTTATCTCCACTGTTTTTCGGGATACATGGCAGCAGTAGTTCTAGGTGCGTTATTTTAGCGAGAAAGGAGGCTATATTTGAAACAGTCGATGTGTTTTGTGCCGATATTTTGTACAGATTGTGACGCTTGTCTTTTTATTGCTGGAAACATAGTAAAGGACATAAGATAAGTGTTGGATTTTTTTCATGTGTTCATTATGATCTTAGAATACAATTTGACTAGCTATTTTAAGTAAGCAGTGTATGTATTTGATTTAAAATATTGTATTTTGTTTGATCATTTAAAAATCATTTTAACTCAAAACGTGAAGTCACGATTGTCAGAAACATCTTTTATGTGAACAGACGTACCCTTTACTTGACATTCTAATCTCAATTCCGGAGAGTAAAAATTTCCCTAATTTATGTTTTTTAGACGCATTTGTGTTAAAATGTTTAGTTTTATCTAAGAAAATGATCGTTTTGCTTCAAATATGGCTTCATTTTCACTTAAATAAGCATTTCGCCTAGTGTCTGAAACTTAGTATCAGTACACATGCAGAAGGAAAAACAATATAGAAAATTTATGAGGAAAAATGCGTGTTTTCAAAATCAGTACGTCATTTTCCGTTATTATGCCCCTAATATAATATTCTACTCCCAATGGGATTTTGCGACACTAAACCCTATACAACAATTTTGAATTTTTATCAGAAAATAGCAGGAATAAAAATAAAAACACCTCATTGTTTCTCTCTTGTCTGCAATAATGAAAGCTATCTAATTTTCACCATTTTCAAGAAATTTCATAAAATGCTTTTAAAATTAAAATATAAAAGCGGTGGTATTAAAAAAAAAAAAAAAAAAAAAAAAAAACAGATAATGCGATCACATCTACAAATGAACAGCCTTCAGTTAAAAAAAATATTAGTAAAATTGGTTCAGCAGAAAGATCAGGGCAGATGACTTGTGTTTTAAATATATAGATTATATAAAATTATGAAAAATTAAATTAAGCAAATTATGTTATTTTGATAAAATTATAGTAGAATGTCCTAAAGAATAAGCATTAAAGTTTTGTTATTCGAGAGAATTTTGGATAAAACCTTCAGGAACATGATATTATTTTAAAGCACGAATTATTTGTTTGCTTGTTTAACTCGGCGAAGCAAATTCATCCAGGCGAGAATCATCAATTTCTATGATATAAATCGCTACTATTTGCATGTCACCTCTCTTCTAAAAAGACTCTCTAAATCTTTGTAAACCATTGCGTTTTATCGGTGTGTGATTTCAATTACATTATTTTCGAAATTGAAACATTTTCACCTGTGAAGAATTTCAAAGCAGCTAGGCTGTGAAAATGACGCACTTCTACAAAACATAATTCAGGTTTAAGAATTAAAATACACGCTTCTTTTTTTCATAAAATGACGTCATTTGCATCCGCTAAAGCAATCCAGTCTTAAACTTCGTTTATAGAAAAGTATGCATATGACGTCATCATCCCGGAATAACAGACAATATTCTTGACATAGCCCATATTTTAATTTCAACTTTTTTTTCCGGTTTTATGAGAAAATGGCAACAAAAAATACAGTATCTCCTATTTTCGACTATTTTCCTTTTACTTTCAATGACCTTCAATAGAAATGGGGTACTTTTGTTGCCACGATAAGAAAAATGGTATTAAAAACCACAAAAAAATTAATATCTCAAAAATAAATTGAGATACAGCTTTCAAACAAATTGTATTTAAAAGAGCATTTTTTTCCTTACACGACGGTGTAAAAATTTAAAATGTGCGATGTTTAGAAGTTTAAAAATTTGCAGTAGATAAAATTGCAAACCCAAAATTTTATTTCAAATTTCAAATTGTTGCCATTCGCAAAATGACGTATGCGTTACGCACAGATACGTTTGTCCTTTATAATATAGACAGCATGTGGATTTTCTGTTACGAGAATATTTTAGGCATAGTGTACTGACGGTACTTTAAAGTACCACTTTAATTAATTACGTCTAACGAATTAAATTTCTCACGGGTGAATATTTTTTAATGTATATCCTTTAATTTTCATTGTAGTAACTAAAAAAAAAAAAAAAAAAAAAAAAAAAAAAAAAAAAAAAATACTTGAAAAAGAATTGCAGTAGATCATAATGCAGTAGATATAAAGGGTTAAATATTTATTATATGAATATATCCAGAACCAATGGGAGGTATTATACAGTAGGGTGGAGCGAAAAAAATTATTTTTAAAAAATCAAAAACGGGTATGTGCCAAAAGTTGCCTTTATACTAGTACATCAACTGCGTGAAACTTTACCGCTGAAAAAAATTGGCTTGAATCTGCGCTTATGGTCCAAAAATCGAAATTTTGGGTAAATTTTGACATTTTTTCAAAAAAATTAAAAAATTCCTATAGAGATGGTTATTATTTAAAAGTGTTATTTAAATCTTTATTATGAATGGATTAACATATTTAAACGATAAAACGATATCTTTATTCTGTATAACTGGAGCAAAACTGACAACTTTCAGTAAAAAAAGGCGTCACCACTCTGTTATGTCATTCAACGAATTGTTGTTTAGAATACAGCTCTTACCTAGTTGCTTTCAAAACTACCCCGGACATCTAGCTAAACCACGCTACCATCTGAACACAATGTTTTATTTATACTTTGAATTGTGATTTTTTTATCGAAGAATGCCACAAGTTTTCTAGGTATCAACCTAGTCCATCTCTTCTTTGTATCCACAGACTTTGGATACTGCTGCTGTGATCTACTTCACGTATTTTTCTACTGCCTGTGTAAGAGAAGGCAAACAATGTAATGTAGTGGGGATGATATTCATGTAATCTATTCAACCGTCTATTATCTTTACCAATATTGCACCCGATAAATGCATATTGATTAGGGGTTCTGTTACCACAACAATTTTCCAACCAATTTGATTTATATAATTATTCGCTTCAAAGCTGATTGTCGATATTTCAGATTTGCGTATGTCATCATTTATTCTCATATTTCAACTATTATGTGCTGAGCAGCCAGCTGTTTAATGTGATGGCGATCGTCAGAGAGCGTTGAAATCAGAATTTCCTCTGCGTATGCAAAGCAACCATTTTCCTAAATAACTTTTTTTTGTACTTGTTTTATTCCGTTTTCTGTGTTGTTTAATAGCCGAATAATTTCCCATGAGTTTTTAGATACCTTCTTTAGATGTGGATTACATTTGATGGTAAACCATTTTGGGGCCAAACTTGGATTACATAGTACTTTTTGAGTGAACATAGAGACCCCGATGGGAAGCGAGTGCTCATTTAAAGGCGGAGAATTCTGTTCATCGTTGCCATCCATTCTGTGTGGGACATGTTTAGAATGAACCATTATATTGGATCGTATACCACCTCAGAGTCCAGTGAATTTCCTCTGCATCATTTATTAGACAAGATCATTGGCAAAAATTTCTTCTTATTTCAATTTTTGAAGCCATAGAGAGATATTTTGAAACATTATTTCCTGAAATCGAGAAAAGAGTACTCAGCACAGACTAGAAATACCTGCTAGACATTTGTAAAGTTATTTCATCAAGATATTGCTCAGAAGAACTAGCGAATAGGAACCCAAGAAACTTGTCCTACGCAAGATGGCTCATAAAGGCGAATAAAATTTTTCGCCTTTATATAAGCACTGATTGACCATAAGAGTCTGTAGGTTCATTCACAAAGTATGTAATCCAAGCTTATGCCGCAGGATGGTTTATACCAAATGTGATCCAAGTTTATGCCGCAGGATGGTTTACACCAAATGTAATCAAAGTTCATGCCGCAGGATGGTTTACACCAAATGTAATCCACATCTAAAAAGTGGATCGAAAAACTTATGGGAAATTACTCGGCTACTAAACATCACAGAAAACGGCATAAAACAAATGCTTAAAAAAACTATTTAGGACAATGGTTGCTTTGCACATCGAGAGCAAATTCTTATTGCAAAGCTCTCTGACGATCGCTATCACATTAAACAGCAAGCTTCTCAGCTAGGTTCCATTGGTTATTGAACAGCATTTAATGCATCTTCATATCTATAAGGGGGGTTACCATAGGGGGGACCCTGTTCTGTCGCCAAATACCGCCAAGTTTATCGCCAAATTTTGTGACCAAAATAAGTCGTCAAAAGTGATGCCAACTTGGCAATATCTCTAATATTTCGCCAAATTCCCATAGACTTCCATTGTAAATCAGTAGGGTTTACTTTCTTATAGAAAATCAACAAATTGAGATATTTTAATGCAACAAAATCTAATATTAGCTTAAGGGATTATATTAAAATTCTCTTTGATGACCTAAGTAGGAATTTACTTTAAAAACGAAATTTTTATATTACTTGTTACGTCTCAATTGAGAAGTCGTTGTCCCTCTTTTCCGCTTTTTGTGATATTGGACCTGGCAACGCTATATAGAAGCCACAAAAAAATAAATCCAGATATTTACTATTATAAACAATATTCGTAATTTTTAATACTTCTTTGAACTTTTCAAAAGCCTACGTCTCGACGTCTCTATCATACGAATTATCCAGAAATTGGGGTGAAGAAGGAGTTCGAAATGAAAGATTTCGAGAATATGTCGTGCAAAGCATTTGGTAGTTTCAAATAAAAAGAAGAAGCAATGATAAGTTCATTTTGTTCTCTTTGAAAGAAAAAATCAAAGTATTTACAAATACGTTATAACTTTAAACTTAAATTTTACATTATTATATGCACAATGGCGCTCAAAAAAAAAAGTTAAATTTAACGAATTTTATTATTTAAGAACCTAATTAAAAGAATTTTTTTTAATTCATTAAGAGTGATATCTTCAATTAAAAAAACACATTTGAAAACATGAATTTTTTGCAATAAATTAATATTTTTTTTTTCCAAAACTAAATAACTAAAAACAAAAAACAAAGTTAAAATAATTTAATAATTTAGTAGCTCGAAATTTTTTTTATTATTATTATTTATTTATTTTATTTTTAACAAGAAATAGAAACTATATTTTTGAATTAAACAAGTCAGTTTCATACCTTTTTAACGAAAGCATCTGCAACTATATCCAAATTAGGCCGATTATCCGCAGGCACTAAATATGCTTTTGCCGCACTACATCTTTGGCCTTGGCGAATCTGTGCTTGGAGATCAAAAAAGCCTAATGGGAAATAAACAAATAATTCTCCTAGAAACGTACAAAATGATACCACAAAATACTTATTAACTAGAAAAAAGGAATTCTACTTTTTCAGAATTTAGTGCCGCGCCCGATGAAAAAAAAATATATTTATGTATATAAATATAGACAATACAAAACATATTTTAGTTTTAAAACTTAAAACACACGCTTTTATTTTATATAAAATGGCGTATCCGCATCCGCTGAAGAATTCTTCACTTACTATCCAGTCTTAAACTACATCTACAGTAAAGTACGCATAGGACGTCGCTATCGCTGAATAATACACTAATCCAAAAAAAGAGATGCCGTCATTCAAGAAACTCGACAAAAAAAAAATCGGCTATCTCATGATTCATATGGCTTCATTTGTTTATAATATTAATATGCATGCTTAAAATTAAATTTGGGTTATAATAGCTCCGTGTTTTATCAAAATTCATTCATTTATTTTTTTTTTTCAAAATAGCACATATTTTAATTACATTTTTTAAAGTTGTTACGGGAAAATGGCAACAAAAAGATATAATTACTATTTTCCAAATATTTTTCCTTTAATTTTTACAGAAATGGAGTACTTGAGTTGCCAACATTGAAAAATATTCATTGAAAATTACAAAAAAATTAATATATCAAAAATAAATTGAGATGCAGTTTTCAAACAAATTGCATTTAAAAGTACTTTTTCCCCCAATACGACGGTATAATAATTGAAAATGTGATATGCTTATAGTTTAAACTATTGCAGTAGAGTATTTAACAGTACAATGATGCATCTGCTTTGTTTTACTGCTGGCTTATACAACGGAACGTTGTTTTTCGGAGACGACATTTTAACCCCTTGAGGGGCGGTGGGATATATTTTATCCCACTTACGATTAATAAAGATTTGCACCAGAAAAATTTTATGAAATTTTACTTTTCTAACTTAGGTGGAAAAAAGTCGTAAAATTGCTTTTCCTTATTTTGACAGAATTTTTTTCTAAATTTCCGGTGGGAATTCAGCATTCCACAAACGCAATTGCTTGCCCCTCAAGGGGTTAATAGCTGGGAGAAAGAAACAGCATATCGGGGGCTAAAAAATAATTGCAATTGAAAAAAAAAAAAATCTAAAGTGACTCGACTTTCCGAACATACAAAGAAACCTTCCCACAAAGTGAGCACTGAATGACCTCTTTATTGATTAATGATAAACTACAATACTACATATTCCGAAGATTTTATATGACAACTATAAAACGGAACTCACCTGTTTGAGTAGGGCCGTTTGAATCTATAACATCGTAACCCTTATTTCTAGCGGCTTTCCAAACTGCTGACTGAAGCTCCGCGTGATATTCAGGCCTGGAAACAGTCATCGGACCACCAACGCCATGATATCCTACGAAAAAGAAATAATAAATAAAATGAGTGTTAAAATTGACGTGAATGAAACCAACACCATGATATCTTACGAAAAAGAAACAATAAATGAAATGAGGGTTAAAATTGGCATGAATGAAACCAACACCATGATATCTTACGCAAAACAAACAATAAATGAAATGAATGTTAAAATTGACACCAATGAAACCAACGCCATGATATCTTACAAAACAGAAACAATAAATAAAATGGACGTTAAAATTGACGTGAATGAAACCAACACCATGATATCTTACGAAAAAGAAAATAAATAAAATGTGTGTTAAAATTGATGCGAGTGAAACCAACACCATGCTATCCTACGAAAAAGAAATAATAAATAAAATGAGTGTTAAAATTGACGTGAATGAAACCAACACCATGATATCCTACAAAAAAGAAACAATAAATGAAATGAGGGTTAAAAGTGACGTGAATGAAACTAACACCATGATATCTTACGCAAAAGAAACAATAAATAAAATGAATGTTAAAATTGACACGAATGAAACCAACGCCATGATATCCTACGAAACAGAAACAATAAATAAAATGAGCGTTAAAATTGACGTGAATGAAACCAACACCATGATATCTTACGAAAAAGAAAATAAATAAAATGTGTGTTAAAATTGATGCGAGTGAAAACAACACCATGATATCCTACGAAAAAGAAACAACAAGTTAAAATGGATTGTAAAAATTACCCTAAACCTAAATAAATTTGTATTTAAAGAATTTTTATATTTTTAATACAAAGTTGTATTTAGCTAATGCAAAATTTAGAAAATTTCAACAGTACAATCATCTAAAAAAATATTTTTTTGAACAATAAAAAGAAAATATTAAGTTCAGTTTATACAGACTAATATGAAACATATGTTTTGAAAATTTCATGAAAAAAAATTCAGAAGTTTTAGCTATCTCGTACTCATTATGCATAAAAACGTCATTTGGAGAAAAATGACTTCAAAGTTTCGGAAACGCCGCTTTAGCTATTGAGCGGGTATAATTCTAAAAGTTCGGAAACTTCTGTTCTAATGAGAATTTCAAGGAAACAATTATATCAAAATGTTCAGAAGAGATGGGAGTTTAACATCTAAAAAAATTAAAATTTCGAAAATTTTAAAGCTTTAAGTGTCCTGAAACCCCTTAAAAGATCGTCTACATACAGACAATCAAACTTTAACTCAATGCTAACACCTAATTTTTACATTGTGTTTCGATTCTTCGGTAAATTTCACCTTAGAATACAAACAGGAGGTCATTTAGCAGAGTAGTTTAGAAATTATATAGATTTTAACTTTAAAACTCTTCATGTTAAATTCATTTTTAATCATTGCAAAACAGATTGCAATGCGGGTACTTTTCGGTTAGCCGGGCGCCAGTGTTATATATACATATACATGTATGTATAAATGTATGTACATATACATATATATTTACATATATCTATATGTGTTTATATACAATATATAAACATTTCGGGTGTCCTAAAAAGGTCTGACTGATTTTAAAATTCAATAACTTGCAAACGGTGACAGATATTTAAAAAATTCTTGCAGGAGGGTTGTACATGAGGTCAAAAGTTTTTTTACAGTGATTTTCAATTTTCTTTCGAATTATAATCAATAGATGGCGCTGTAAGCAATAAGCGCTAAATACAGGCTCGATTTTTTGGCCGATCTTATCTTGCATGCAGAAAAAGGAGATGAAAATGTATTGAGTGGGTCCCGAAGGACCAAAAATCGAGCCTGAATTTAGCGTCTATTGATCGCAGCGCCATCTATTGTTTGTAATTCGAACTAAAATCAAAAATCACTGTAAAAATACTTTTGACCTCATGCACAACCCTCCTGCAAGAATTTTTTAAATATCTGTCACCGTTTGCAAGTTATTGAATTTTAAAATCAGTCAGTCCTTTTTAGGACACCCGGTATATATATGTATATTTACAAACATATTTAAACAAGGTATATATATGTATATTTACAAACATATTTAAACAAATTATATATATGTATATTTACATATATGTATGTATATAAATATGTATATATAACACTAGTGCCCGGCTAACCGAAAAGTACCGCAATGCGATTAGTTTTTTTTAGCATAACGCAAAAACTACCCAGCAAAATGATCCGTAATTTTGGATTCGCATACTTCAAGTTTTTAAAAATGATTTCTCTTTAAAAAAATTTCATATGTTACAATTCATATATTTTTAGAAAATTAAATTTGAAATATATATATACAAGATGTTGCCGAATTCGATCGACAAATTAAGAGGGGTGATAGTAGGCATCAAGAAGATGAAAAATTACCATAGAACATGGGGTCGCAAACCACGTATTTAATCAAAAATACAGGGTGTTTCATCGAAACTCAATTTCGGTTGACGGTAGTAACTTTCAGAAAACTGAAGTATATTATAATAAAACTTTTAATAGACTTTCTCACCTTTATTGTAAATGTGATAATATAAAAAAACAGGGGAGAAGTTTCCATTATACGCGCTAGCAGTATGCACTTGACGCTCCACTGCGATTGGAACTTCCCATATTCTAATTTCCCAATTTCCCATTGGGACGCTCCACTGCCACTTGACGCTAGACTGTGATTACCAGTTCATACTTGTACAGTAAACTCCCTCAAATCCGCACAGCTTCGGACCAGAGGTTGTGCGGATTTTAGAATTTTGCGTGTTTCTGGTCATTGCTTTTTTTACATTTTTTAAACAGTAATTTGAATGTAATAATGCAATCGAAATTATAATGAATGCTTACAATATAGTAAAATATTAAAATAAGTAAAGCAAAGTAATAAACGAAAATAATAAAAATTAAAATAATTGTAAAAATGTTAAAAGTAAATAATGAATAATGTATAATTATATATGCATAATAAAGATAAGATACATTTATCTGGAATTATTCAATGAAACTTGCTTCATAAAGGTACCCTACTAATTCACATCAAAATCATAAAATAAAGTTTTATTTCAGATTTAGCCAGACTTAATACCCAAAAACCTTGATTAATATATATATATATTTGGTAAAAACATAGTGAAATCAGCAATATCTTTAATTTTTTCAAAAATGAATTTATACTTCATGGAAAAGCATGAGTTCAGTAATACTAACGAGAATTACAAGTTAAGATACATATGGTATTGATATAAAAATAAAAAAAGTCCAATTTTGTCCCTACATCTGAACTGAAAGTTTCATTGTTTACATCTGCGATGATGTGCGGATTTTAGCGTTGCGGATTTGAGAGAGTCAACTGTAGAGATCTGCACGGGCCGGGCGCGGGCCGATTTTCCTTCACAGCACTCGAGCCGGGCCTGGTCTCTACTCTTTTCGGGTCGGGCCGGGCCTGGTATCCACTCTTTTCGAGTCGGCCCGGGCCATACTTTTTTCTGAAGGCTCGGGCCGGGCTCGATTCATAAAGATCGAAACAATTGGCTATTTCCTAAAATATTCCCTCTAGACCATATATTACCAATTGCAAAGTTTCATAAAAAAAAGGTTCAAAATTTTATGAGAGAAGTTGCAACTCCATGGGAGGGTCTATTTGAGAACATACAAAAACTAAATTTTTATACGACCCCCGTACGATAAAATTTTCCATTATTAAAGTTTTCCTTATTCATTCCTGACTTAAACTCAAAAATTCCATCTTCATATCTGCAACACTCGCAGAGATATGCCCGTTTAAATAATTGGTCAGGTTTTAAGGGATTAGACACAAATTGAAATGTGCGTAATCCAAGAAACAATGTTACTTTAAAACTTCCAGGAAACATCTAAAAATATTATTAATATTTTTATTATTATATCTCAGTATATTAATATATATCTCAATATATATATATATATATCTCAATATATTTATTTATATCTCAATTACTCAATATATATAAAATATTATATATATTGAGTTAGAATTTTGATTTTTTTTTTCTCTTTTTTGTGATGGTTAACCATATAATTTGCAAGCAAAATCACATCCTAAAATTTCTCATAAAGTTTTTAAAAAATTTTAAAATCGTTATAACTCGAAACATTATTCGTTGAATTTCAAGATTTTTTTCATTTAATTAAAGAGGAAAATATAATTTTAATTTTGATTCAGAATTCATTTAAATATTAAAAAAATAAATTTAAAAAATGATGTAAATTATTTTTAAAAAGCCATATTTTCAAAAGTAAATATTTTTTTTTAATTTAACGAAACAAAATTAATGTAAAATAATGAAAAAAGGCATGTTCCAAGTTTGCACTTTTTCTCTTTAACAATTCTTGACTTTTAATAAATTAAAGACGAGAAATGCTGGAAAAGAACTCTTGATGCAGATGCTAAAAAACGCATTTAAAGTTTTAAACAAAGATTGACTCCTAATAAAATGTTTAAATGCTTTTTAAAAATTTCAGTAACTCCTTCCTGTAGCTTAAAATTCCGATTTAGTTTAACTTTTACCGTTTCCATCTTCTTTCTGTACTATTTAAATGTCCGTCAGTTGATTTAAAACAAGATTTTTTCTAACCTGCCTATTACGAGGGGTTTTTTTTTTTCATAATTTTAGCCCTCACAACCTCGGGTTTTACATCGTCCCGGGGAAGCCGATACAAAAAGTCTGTATTCTGGAGCCGGGCCCAGACCTTACTGTTTTCTGGAGGCTCGACCGGGCTTAACGTACCGAACCGGGACTGGCTTCCTTCTTCCTAGGATCCTAGGTCTGCACGTGGCTAAACTTTCAGTTCCGGTCTCGACCCAACCCGTATTAAAATAATTGGCTCTGACTGACCCATTATTTTACAATTAAGCTTTAAAATTCATTTTTAAAGGATAGTAGATTTAAAGGTAAAAAATTAAAATAGAGTAAAACTTGTGAAAAAGAACCTGCCTATGACGGAGTCCTGTCTTAAATGAAAAAGTGTGTCAATTCATACAAAATGAATATTATAATACCTGAGAAAAGAATGGGCTATATTTACCCCTCCTAAGAAGAGAACTTATCTATAACGCAATTTTTTTCTTTTCTATATGATTCCGTCTTAGAAGATTTTACGGTATAGCATTTTTCAAAGTCCCTAATTCATGGAATATGGATTAACGATATTAAATGATAATGAAAATTTACATACAAATAGAGATTTATAAAAAATAAATAAATGTCACAGCCTATTTGGCGCTTCTTTAAAAATGAAGATTATAAACATGAAAAAAGAAAAGCTATAATATGTATTTTTGATCAGAGCTCCTCCATACGAAACAATTTTTAACTACATCGACATAAAAAAACAATAACTATGTTTTGTAGAAATTCAGTCAGGCCAGACCGGGCTCGGACTAAGATTTTAACTTTTTCCCAGATCGGGCCGAACTTTTTTTTCTGTGGGTCAGCTCGGGGGGCCTATCCGGGATATTTCTACCCGTGCAATCCGCTCGTACAGACTTCTAGCATATTTTGAAAGCAGGTTTATCGTAAAATTTATATGCTGTTGTTTTATGTCCAAAGGAGAGGCAGGGTCTTAAATCAACTTTTAATGACATACAATTTGTGGATGATCCCTACCTTGCATTCAAACTTATTCAATAACTCGTCGCTCAGAGGCATGGATAAATGGTGTAAGTCTCGAATTTTGGATTTTAATATCTCTGCGAATTTTGCAGATATCGAGATGAATTTTTTTGTGTTTAATTCAGATTGGAATTAATGAATTAATGGATTAATGGATTAATTAATGAATAAGGGAAAATTTCTTGATTTGGAATTTTACTCTACGGGGACAGTATAAAAATTTAGTTTTTGTATTTTCTCAAATAGATCTTCTATGGAGTTGCAACTTATGCCATTAAATTTTGCATCTTTTTTTTATGAAACTTTGCAGTTGGAAGTATGTGTCTAAGGACAATATTTAAGTTGATAGCCTATTGTCACGATCTTTATAGATCACCCTGTATAATTGTAACCTATGAATTTATAACAAAAATCAATTTCTAACTTCTTTGCTAATTCAAAATCACAGCCCATACCGCCAAGTCGTTTTTTATTTATAGTTTTTTTATTTATAGCATTGCAATCTGTTTTTGCAACGTATAAAAATGAGATTAATTTTAGAAGTTCCAAAATTTAAACCTGGATAATTTCTAAACTGCTTGAGCGAATGATTTCTTGTATGGCAAAATTTACCGAAGAATCTACATATGATGTCAAAATTAGGTGTTAGCAAAAAATTGTTAGAATTTTTATATGTAGACGACCTTTTAAGCAAAATTTAAGCATAGCTTAAAGGTGTTATATATGTGCTTTATAGGCGTTATTACCAACAGGTTGGTACCAGTCAATTGTTTTATACAATGATCTACGCAAAGTCAGTAGGAGGTGAGGGATGGGGCTTATACTTTTATTTTTCCATGATTGCAAAGCATCTCTGTTTAAAATATCTATATACACTATGACGCAAAAGTTTAGACAATGACGTCATTCAGCTTTAAAATGTAGAATTATGACGTCAGAATTACAAAAAACCTGTAAATATATTCAAAAACTGATTTAAAATGCTATGTACAAAAGACAGTCGTTTTATTTGCTATAATACTAATTTTTTTCATAAAAATTCAAATGTGCTTGTCGCAAAAGTTTAGACACTATTCTAAATTTCTTTGAATATTCGCTGGCATATGCAAATTTAGAATCGATGATGTCACAAATTTGGAGTACTTAAGTTCTGCAAACGATTGCGCTTCATAGTCGACATGCCGAGAGCTAAAGAAATTCAAGTGAATGAGGTTTCAAGGATTTGGCAGTTGAAAGGTGAAGGGAAGAGCGTTTCTGAAATTTCTGCTATTATTAATAGGTCAAAAAAATCTATTTATCGAGTTTTATCGAGTGGTTCCGAATATAAAGCAAAATGTCGGTCTGGGAGGCCACGTGTGACAAATGTACCAGAGGATCGCCTGATACAAAGACTAGCGAGTACTCAACAAATGAGCGTACGTGGAGTTCAAAGCTCATCGGGACTCTCTGTATCAAAGGATACGATTCGTAGACGAATTTTGGAAAAAGGAACAATCGTTTATAGCAAAATGCAGAACAAACCAGCTCTGAAACCACATCATAAGTTACAAAGACTTATGTGGGCTCGAAAGCATATGTCATATGGAGAGAAATGGCAGTCAGTCATATTTAGCGATGAAAAAAAGTGGAATCTGGATGGTCCAGATGGTTGTTTATCGTATTGGCATGACTTGCGGAAGGAACCTCGACGTTTTTTTAGTCGCAGACAAGGAGGGGGCTCGGTGATGGTTTGGGCAGCCTTTTGCTATAATGGACAAGTATCTCTGACCTTCACCAGTGGTCGTCAAACTTCACAGCATTATACACAGACATTAGAAGAAAACCTACTGCCATTTGCTGAGCTTCTAGGTGGTCCTCAGTGGGAATTTCAGCAAGACAATGCTTCAATTCACACTGCAAAACATTCAAAATCTTGGTTTAATTCCCATAATATAAGAGTTCTCGACTGGCCAGCATGTAGCCCAGATCTTAACCCTATAGAAAACCTTTGGAGCATCATGTGTCGCAAAGTTTATAGCAACGCTAGACAATACTCTTCTGAAAAGGAACTTAAGACATCTATTGAGAATGCATGGTCCGATATCGATCCACAAACTATGCAAGATTTAGTTTCTTCCATGCAATCTCGTGTATATGACGTAATACATAAGCATGGATGCGCAACCAGGTTTTAAAAATTGTTTATTTCGATTTTATTTAATTTGTGTCTAAACTTTTGAGACAGCAGTTTATTTTTGTTACCATTTAATTTATTGCAATATGCACAATTCCACTTTTCTTTGTTATAAATATTGTTTATATGTACAGCACATTAATTTCAAGCAGTGATTTGAAAATTGAATAAATATTTTTCAAAGTATGTAAGAATTTCTTCATTGTCTAAACTTTTGCGTCATAGTGTATATCCATATTAATTTCGATATCAAAGATTTACTTATATTTATTTCAAAGGATAAGTTCTACTTATTTTGCTTAATTAGCGTAATGAATTAAACTATACTTTTAACATTTAAAATGTAACTAAAGGTTATAATTAGTGTTGCCAGGTTCCGCATAAATCGGGTATCCAAATGCTCTGGACACCAGTATTTTCAAGAAATTTTCTTCGCCTTAGCTAATGTCAGGATTACCTGCGATTAAAGATGGCGAAAACAACTGTAAGAAATTAGTGGTGTCCAGAACATTCGGAGCCCTGATTTACGCGGGTCGCTTGGCAACTTGGCAACACTAGTTATAATCTTTCGCTGATGTGCTGGGTGATTTTTGATAAACTCAAAGCCTATTCTAAACATATAACCATTGAAAAAGTATTAATGAAAATTTCATACCATTAGCAACGTATTCAGGATTGACATTGTCTTCCATCTTTTTCAGATAAGGCAAAATTTCGTTGTAACTCCATCCTGTCGCCCCCATTGCTGCCCAGTCGTTGTAATTCTTTTTATTGCCTCTTACATTCAACATTGCATGCAAGACACTTGACCCACCAAGAGCTTTGCCGCTCGGCCAAGCAACTGTCTGTAAATTAAATAAAGATGTATTAAAGAATTTATATCAAGAAAATTAATATAAAAAGTTATTTATGTCTGTATCTACTTATGTATGTATCGACTAGACAGCACTCTGAAACTTCGCTAACAGATTGAAATGCATATTCCAAAATAACTTAATATGTGTTTAAAGTAATAAAAATACATTTAAAAGGCAAAGAATACCTTTACGTATTCAGATTCGATATGTTTCATTGCTCTGATGGCAACACCCTCAAGAGACTCATGATACAAATATTTTCGAGGAAAAAAAAATTTAAATTGAAAGCTAGTGAACAAAAATCACGCGAACGCAATCATAATGAAATTAACTGCAATATTAAAAATGGATATTTGTGAACGTGAATTATTTTATATTATTGTTTCATAATTCTGTAGACAGAGCATCTCTTTCCAAATTTTAGGAAGTTCCATGAAGGCTGAATCATTGCATATATTCTCACTACGTTATGTTTATGCACATTCAAATTTTAACTAATTCACAGATCGATAAAATCAGGTTCGTGTGCGATAAATTAAAGATTTGATGATTATAAATTAATGTTTAATTAAGTATTTTTAGGAAATTATGCATACAAAACGGCACTCGACCTCTCTTTTCCTTGATCGGGTTCTGATGGTGTTTTAAGTATAGTTTACTTCTAACGAAAATGGTACATTACAGTACATTTCACAATTTTACTCAAATCCAAACAACAACAACAATAAAAGTCAATTTTTGAATTCATTTTCATTAAATAAATAAATAAATAAATAAATAACGAAAAAATGCTGTCTTACATTATAGCAAATAATGTTTTAATGAAATTCAAAATCATTTCAAAATTGCTGATCAATGAACAAATATAATTGCATCGAATGTGGAGGTCATAAAAATGATTTGCAAAATAATCTTCCATAGGGAATAATATATTAATTTTTTCGGACAACATTCAAAACAGAATCCTATTGGATTGCGCTGCTTATTTGCAACGGAGGCAACTGATTCACTTTTATGGAAAATTCTACTGCCAGTAACATATTAAAATTTCGTGACAGTTCCCATTTTTTTCAAAAAGTCAAAGTGTAGTAAGACGTACAATTAAATCTAGTTAATGTTAATTTTCAACTTTAAAACGTTGTAAGTGTTGTTGTGCAATTATCCGATACATATTTATTAATTTTCAATGTGTAAAAGCAGAGAAATACCTTAAAAATGCAAAAATTTTAAATAAATAATTAATCTATTAAATTAGTTAAAGGTGCATCACTATTTATACCTGATTAATATGTCCTAAAGCTGCATTTTCTTGCGGTGCAGTAATGTAATTCCAATCTATATCAGTTTGCATGAAGCTTCTTGCAGCTACTGGTATATCTGTCACTTTTGGTGGTGCTTTTCCTGCTTCCAAAACTAAGATTGAAACACAGTTTTTTTCGGAAAGGCGAGCAGCCACAATAGACCCAGCAACTCCACCACCGACTGCAAAGTTGAATTAGATTATAAAATTTGAGGATAAAATTGTATGTTACTATTAATATTGTACTATTATTACTATTATTATTATAATAGTAATAAAAATATTCTTTTTGACATGTTAGCTTTGTCTTCCTATCAAACTAAGGGATTTAGCCTGGTCTTCCAAAATTACAGAATGTAGGTAAAAAGGTTTGTTTTTTTAAACTCTAATAGATTGCTTACATTTATTTATTTATTATTATTTTTTTTAGCTTGCTCACAAACTATACCAGAAAGCCCTTTTATACGAAGAATATGATTAATAAATAGATTATTGTATTCAAATAGAGTTTTGAAATTCATTAAAAGCCATACTTTTGTATTAATTGCATCCCAGCAGTTAGTAGTCGAAGAAATCACCAAAAATTCCATTACTTGCAACAGTTTTTTTTTTTTTCGTTATGATAATTTTCGTGGTATAAGAGCATAGTTCGATAGAATGCTGTTAAATCTGTTTTTTATTTATGTGGAATTGACCTTTAGTAATAAAGACTTTTTATTGATGACTCGATGGTGTAGAAATAACACGATTTAATATCTGGAGTAAGCTATGACTTATATTTACAGGACACATACAAATTATTTACAGGTTTTAAGGGGATAAGAGGGGCTTTTTGCGGCAATCTACCAGCCTTCAATATTTCGGCGCGCTATCGGAGTCTGACGGGACGTCTTCCCAGGTCAGCTCGCAAAACAACTCTGAAGTTAATTTTAGCCTTCGCTCTCAGGCTGGAGATTCAAAATCACTAAGTCATCAGGTTTATTGTCTTTTGATATTGTAAGCTTTGTCAGTTCTCATAAGAATTAGCTGCACCCTTTTACTGCGGTCAGGATGTGGTCAGGATGTTTTGGAAAGCGTCCACATCCACATTTATATTAGTTATAATATTTTATTTATTTATTGGTGAAGTTTTAATCTATTATATTTGCCGGAATATTAGCTAGAAACAAATTCTGAACTATTTACGAGGGAAAATCAGAAAGTAGGTTACAAACCGATATAAGAAGTCGGAAATTAGTAGTAAATTGCTTCCAAATATGTCAATAGGTCGTAGCACTATCCAACTGTAAGATGTTAATTTAGAATTTATGAGACAACAGTTGTACAAGATGTGCAGAAGGTTGGGGAAATAGAGCTGACAGATGAGCAACAAAGACAGCATAGTAACTGCAATAGGGTGTTCACGTGGTTTAGCTTACATCCGACAGATATAGACGTTGAATATGAGGTAGAGCGCACGTGCCGGGCTCGGGAGTATTTTAATTTGCGGCACTCGGGCCGGGCCCGAGCCATACTTTTTTCTGAAGGCCGAGTGACTACTCTTTACGGGCCGGGCCTAACTTATTTTTTCTGTACAGAGCCGGGACTGGTTTCTTTTCTAGTCTTCACGGCCCAAAATTTTCAGTCTTAGTTTTGTGCCAGCCCGTATGAATATCATTGTCTCGGCGTGACCGTTCGTTCAAATGTCAGTAAAATTAAGCCTGGTCTAAAGATTTTTGCAAAATATGCATACATTTTTGAATCGCCATTATTCTACAATTAAACATTAACATTTATCCGTTTTAAAGAATAGTAAATTTCTACGCTAGTTAAAATATAGCTAAATAAAATATAGTAAAACGTGTGAAAAGGAACCTGCCTATGGCGAAATCCTGTTTTAAACTGAAAAACGTGTTGATCCATGCAAAATTAATATACTAATACCGAGGTTTACTCTGAAATTATTGAGATACGCGCAGACGAGAATTTACAAAATAAAAATAACGGTTTAATTTTAAAATACAAAGTATTTTAACACAGCAGACGATCTTTCACTGACTTACTTCAACTTGTTTAGCGTAGAATAAATTTTAAACAGAAGAGAAAATGGTGTTGACGCGAGAACATTTTCGCGCTATGATTTTCTTCGATTTTAAAGCAGGATTAAATCAAGAAGAATGCGTTCAACGGTTGAAATTAGCATTTGGTGATGAATCTCCAGCTCGTGGTACTGTATTCAGATGGTTTAAGGAATTTAGCAGAGGTCGCAATTTTCTTCAGGATGAAGAACACACAGGAAGGCCACCGCCGGCAGTAATCCCGGATAATGTGTCTGTCATACGAAAAATGTTAATGGATGATAATCGCTGTACCTATCAAATGATACAGAAGGAACTTAACATTGGATCCGCAGCCATAAACAAAATTATTCATGGAAAGTTGCATATTAAAAAAGTAGTTTGCTATTGGGTTCCCCATAATCTAACTGAGCACCAAAAAGAGGAGCGTGTCAGAATCAGTAAAGAAACTCTTAAATTGCTAAATGATGATGGCCACCGCATCATTTCTAAAATTGTAACGGTGATGAAACGTACATACCGTTTTTTGACGTTCCAACACGTCAAGAAAGCAAAGTATGGGTCTTTGAAGGTGATCCCACGCCGACAATGGTGAAAAGACAATGCGCACTGAAAAAAGTGATGTATGCCGTTTTCTTCAGAAGTACGGGATTGGTCAAAGCCATCAAGCTGGAAGGACAGAAGACAGTAACAGCAAACTAGTATGCCACTAAATGTCTTCCAGAAATTCTACAAGAAGTGAATATTAGGGGACTAATGCTTCACCAAGGCAATGCATCTTCACATACAGTCGGATTAACAGTTGAGTTTCCTAAACAAAAACGAATTAAAGTGATAGAAAATCCGCCGTATTCACCTGATCCAGCTATGTGTGATTTTTGGTTATTCTTTAATCTAAAAAAGAACTTACGTGGACGTCGTTTTCATTAAGAAGAAGAGATTGATGTGGCTATAAATGCATTTTTTTTCATCTATTCCAAGAAATGAATGGCTTGAGACATTTAATCTGTGGAAAATTCGTCTACAAAAGGGCATTGATGGGGGAGGAGACTACTTTGAACACACCTAAAATTTTGTAAGTATAACTTTAAAAACCTAGTTGTATCTCAAAAATTTCGGAGTGACCCTCGTACGTAAGAAAAGAATATATAATACATTTACATATGTTAAGAAGGGAACTTGTCTATAACGCATTTTTTTTTTCTTTTCTATGTAATTGAGTCTTAGAAGATTTTACTGTATAGCATTTTTCAGATTTTTAACAATTCAATGCATGGAATATGGATTAACAATATTAATGATAACTGAAACATTTACATAGAAGAAATAGCGATTCATTAAAAAAAATAAATATCGCAGCCTGCAGCAATTATAGAGGAGAGCAGCCATATTTGGACCACCCCTTTAATTGGACCGTTGCCATTCTGCCGTTATTTACAGGAAGAGACGCCATCTACCGCTGCAATCCTACTCACAAGAATGACGTCACTCATGATTAGAAGAAGCAACCGCCTACCACGTCCTGTTTTCAGACAATTTTACAAAACCTAAAGCTAGCTGTTTTGATCTAATTTTTTCCTACTAAACGTAAGTGCATATTTTAAAACTAAGGTAAGTTTTTATCTTTTCATATACATATCTAAATTCATCTGTTTGTTGCGCATATTTTTCACGCGGATTTGTTTGATTTCGTTTTTGTTCCTAGTCTTGAGATTATCTGTTTTAAAAAATGGCGCAGTTGCCTAAATTGGGCCGATTTAAGTTGCTTAAATTGGACCAGATATACGATCATAAATTTAAAAAGTAAGTAATGAATTTCGAGGGCTGTACGCTTTGTACACTATTTGTTTATTTTTTAATATTTTATAATGGATTAATATCTCCATGCAAGTTTTATATATATATACATATATATCTGGATTATTTTTTTAATACAGTTTAGCCTATATATTCTTTGAATTCTTCATACTTACGGCATATTTTGTTTAGAATCATAGTTGAATTCAAACATTTTCCTCCTGGAGGATATTTGCAATTCCGTGAGGAGGGGAAGACTTTTTACAATTCTAATGGGTGGAATTACACTTTTACATTAAAACGCATAAAATCTCAAAACTTCTGGGGGGAGAGGTTATTTCAAGGCTCCGGGGGGAGGCGGCGGGGCTGAATTCAACACCGCTTTAATATCTAATGTTTGAGTTTGATTAATCGCAGCGTATTTTTCAATGGAGCATATTTTTTAAACACTTTTTTAATATAATGTTGAAAATGCTGAAGAAGATACAGACAAACTGTTAGGAAGAAAAACACCCGTGACAGCAAAAGCTGTTAATGACACAGGAAACAAAAAGGAGAGAGTAAGTTGTGAAGAAATAGACCTGCAAGAAGGCTGCAGCTACAAATCCTCCATAAAAGACTAAAAATCATTAGAAATGTTATCTCCTTTGCTAAATTCAGTTAAATTAAAGTACAGAGGGAGCCAAAAAAACAGTTGTGTTAACATTTTCGCCCTATAAAGTAAACCTTGAAATGGAAAAATAAACGACATAAAGGAAGCTGTCACAGCACAAAAGCAATTGGAACATCAAGTTTTAAAAAATAGTCCTAATGCAATTAAAAAGAAAATGATAGAAGGGAAGAACTACAAACATAATGTAAAAAAAACTTCTGTTGCAAAAAAGTCTTATAATTCAGAATCTAAAAAGAAAAATCTAGGCAGTGATGATTGGTTTTGCCTAATATGTAGAAAAATAAAATAACAGAAATGATTCCATATTCAGATTGCCAAATGCGGTTCCATGTTGTGTGCACTAGAACAAAAATCAATAAACAAAATTCATGTGTAAATTTTGCATCATTCCTTACATGATATTCAAGTAACTGACAATTAGTTCCATAATTCCTATTCTTAATTACTGATAACTTTGATTTATATTTTGAATATATTTTGATTGAAAACAATTACTCTTATTTTCAAATATTTGATTTAATTATATTTCATTGTTGTTGCTTTGTTTGATTGTTTCATTAATCGCAAACTTTGCTTTTAATAAAATTAGTTATATTTCCTATTCATTAAAACAGCCTGATTTTATTTGGTCCAATTTAGGAGACTGGGGTGTCCAACTTAGGCTACCAGTTGCTGAATTTGGACCACTTTTGACAAATTTTTCAAATTAAAATAAAATTCAAGACTTTCAAAAAGAAATTGATCTAAAGATTTATTTAGTTAGTAGATGAATAGATTGACCCCGTGTAATGATGTTTTGCAGATATTCCTAAAATTAAGTGAATTAGACCTGAAAATAAGTGAATTGGTACAAATTCGGCTACTCCCCTATAAAAACGAAGTTTAGAAATATGAAAAAAAAATTAAGATAAATATTTTTGGTCAGAACTCCTCGTAAGAGTCAAATTTTTAACGAAATCTACGTAAAAATCAATGTTTTGTAGCAATTCACTCGGACCGGGCCGGTATCGGGTACCGAGGTTTTAACTGTTTTCCAGGCCGGGCCAATAATTTTTTTTCTACGGGCCGGGCCAATATTTTTTTTTCTGCAGGCCGGGCCGAAAATTTTTTTGTATGAGTTGGGCCGGGCCCAGGCCTAGAAATTTCGGCCCGTGCAGACCTCTAATGTGAGGTATATAGATGACTGAGAAGCAGTCCAGAGACTTTTATGCAGCAGGCATTGGAAAATTCATAAAGAGATGGGACAAATGTATCAATGTAAATGACGATTATACAGAGAAATAAACATGCTTTGCAAGTATTATCTTGTTTTCCCTTTTTTTATTGTCTTTTGTAACCTACTTACTGACTTGCCCTCGTATATTGTTTTAAGTGCACACGGGGTGGTAATCTTTCGTAATCGGACTGCATGTGATAGAAATAGATTATTTTAAAAAAACATGCTTAAATATTATTTTTAAAACCACGAAAAATCACTAAATTGAAATATAGTTTTCAAACAAATTACATTTGAAAGAATATTGTTTTCCCTGTTCGACGGTATGAAAATTGAAATTGTGCGATGTGCTAAGTTAAAAATTGTAGTAAAGACAAAAAAATTTGATAAGGTGTTTTCTCCATGAATATCGTCAGCGTTATTCACAATTTTACTTTATAATAGTGTAATGTGTAATAGCTATAATATTATGTTATATTACTTTATAATAAAATAATATCAAATTTCTAATTTTGATGCTGCCATAACTAGAAGGCTTACAATAAATGTCCACATTTGCTTTTTCTTTTTGCACAGAACTTTAGATTTACTGTTTTGTTTCACACTACAGTGTCAAGTGGTAAATTAGGGAATGAACATATTTAAATATTTAGTATAGAAAATCCTCGAGAAATTTAGCTATTTATCATTGCATTATTTAGTCATCGTTCATAATTTCCTCATGAATATAAAAATATCTTACAGTCTACTTCTTCTCATTTTATCGTTATCAACACTAAAAAATGTTATGATGAAAAAAAATCTTTCAGTTATATAAGCATTTCAATATTTTAATGATAAAGTAAATCATCAAAAAATTATGAAATCGTATGAAATTTACAAAAGAAACTTAACCCTTAAATGCCTGAATTTTCAAAAATCATTGTAATAATGTTTTTCTGCTTTCATTTTTTAAATAAATCATGGGAAAAATACTTAAAAAAATCATATTTTGTTTTAAGTATGATTTACGGCTAAAAAAACAGTTTGTTACTAATCGGCAATGCTAGTCTTTAATTGAAAAAATAATTTTCCTTGATAAAATTGTATAATATTAAACAAACAAGAATTTTAGGAACTATAATAAGAAATAAATTTTACTTGCTCACTGCAGAACAAAATAGGGTATTTCGCAAGCATCCAAACAAAACAAAAAGAACAAGTAGCAACAATTGAAAAAATAAATCTATCTTTATTCTTAAACAGCACAAGTGTTGCCATCTACATGTTCAAAATCGATTTAATAACATTTTCAGAATGTATTTTATTGGCAACATTAGGCATTATAGCTTCAATATTATTCTAATAGTATTTTAGAGCCTAAATTGGGTATGTTGCCGAAAAGCAACACCCGGCATTTAAGGGTTAATCCAGGAAAAGAAAAACATTTTTCGTCAGCCAATATCAGAAAGGAAGAGATTTATTAAATGATTATTAATTTTCAACATTGTTTCGAAAAGGAGGTCTTTAGAGAGGACTTTAGAAGAGAACGTGGCCCGAAACTCGCTCAGACCGCGTTAGTATAAAACAATGGTTTTCAAATTTTTATGCATCGCGTTCGCCGAAACTAGCCTTTTTTGCACCCGAGGCAAATATGGATTTTGCCCCCCCCCCCCTTTCTTCCGCAAAGTATATTTGCAAAGAGAATTTTACTAATTTTGTAATAGCTGACTTACTTTAAAATTTAAAATATGTAATCATAAATATGTAATACCTTGGTCCTTGGAAGAACAATTTACGCAGTGCCTGGAGCCGAAGGCCCGTTATCTACAGCAGTAAAATGACAAACAGAAACATGAATGCACAGAAATATCAGGAATAAAAAATATGTAATACTGAACTACGTAATCTACAATGGCGGATCAAGGGGGAGGTCACGGTGGTCATGACCCTCCACTGAACACCAATAAAAATATTCTAAAGATCATTTTTTAAATGAAATATACAGTAGGGTCCCGATTATCCGAGTCCCGCTTGCCCGAGTTTCCGCTTTAACCGAGTTATTTTCTTCTGATGGACTGATGGCTTCCATTATTATGAAACAGCCATTATAAATGAAGTGCTAGGTGAAGATGAAAGAGCAGCCGTAAAAAGTTAGAACTCTGATTTTCTGGTCAGAATGGGAGAAAAAAGGGCTATAATTTTTTATTTCAAAAAAAAAAAAAAAAAAAATTATGGCCATTTTTTTTCCATTCTGACCAGAAAATCAGAATTCTAATTTTTTGCGGTTGCTCTTTTCATCTTCACCTAACACTTCATTCATAATGGCTGTATCAGAATAATGGAAGCCATCAGTCCATCAGAAGAAAATGGCCCATTCCAAAAGTATAATCTTTCATTTGGCGCCCCTTCATTCTGGCGCCCGGGGCACATGCCCCCTCTCCCCCCCCCCCCACCTTAATTTCGGCCATGGCATCGCGTATGCCCTGAAGTATTTCGATTACATGTCTAGGGGTACTACATGTATCTGGCGTAATCCTATTTGTGATTACTTGTGAGAGTCATGAATAGAAAAACAGAAACAAAGAAAACAATGAATGCAGACATAAATCTAGAGATCGGCCGAAAATTCATTTTCGTTTTCGTTTCCACCCCAAAATTTGAGATTTCGTTTTCGGCGAAAATACTGCAGAAGATTTTGGCGGACTGAAACTATCCGCATTTCGAAAATCTCGTTTCTTCCTTCGGAAATTTTCACCATGACTCATTGATTTGAGCTGCATCGGCTCAAATTTGACACTCTTTATTTATTGCTATGAACTTCACTGTTCATAATTATCAGTCATCACTGACTCAAGACGCGAGTGCAGATTATACAAAGCAAGCAATGCATACATGACTAAACTTTTAAGACGCTTTTCACGTGCTCATTAAAAGCTGCAAAGTTAACAGTAACAGAAATTTTTTTATTTGAAACTGCAGAAGTGTTTCGAATACTCTTGAGAAAGTTCTAGTGTAACAGATTATCATTTACAAAAATCATAATAAAAGAAAAATCGAGGTATGATACCTAAAGCATTTTTTGATTAAGTGAAATTTGTATAATTAGAAAACCATTCTGAGACGTAAATGAATTAATTATATTTTGCTTTATAAGAAAACGAAAAGTTTTGGTCAGAGGCACAGAGAACCAACTTGGACCACATATATAATTACACTAATAATCCTGTATATTTATGCGTATATATTAATAACTTTAAAAAATTTTCGACATTTTCGTTTTTGGCCGAAAGTAGGAAGATTACCGAAACTCGGTTTTGGTTTAGGTCAATCCTTACATATAACCATCTTTTTTTTCTTTTTTTTTTTTTTTTTTTTTTTTTTTTTTTTTTTTTTACGTTAAATGTAAACTCTGAAGGCAGCAAGTTTTGTAATGTGACAAGTTAACTTTCCATATTTGTTGATTTTTTTTTTTTTTTTTTTTTTTTTTTTTGTATTAATTTGCAGAGTTACTGTCATAAATCATCTGCAACATCTACTGTGTTGCTCTATTTTGTTGTTAAAACTGTCAATGAAATGATAAAACTTTTTCAGTGCCTGATTTAACTGCACAGTTATATGTTGGCTGTTAATATAGATTCGTCGTGTACCTACCTATTCGCGTACTATTAATCCACTTTGAGAAAACCTGGTATAGAACCAGAAACTTGGCGCGATTAACAATGACTGGAATAAGATGCTGCACATAAAATAATTATTTTAAAAATTATTTTATGAATTATTACATAAAAGTCCAGTAAAAATATATAAGTTGAACTTACCAACAACGTAATCATACTGATCCAAAATTTTGTCTGTCGTTCTTGGTGCATGCCGTTGACCGGACATAGACATGAGAATCAAATAAAGAAATGGGGAAGAAACATAAGGCGTTGGATAAGAGGATTCCACCGTCAAGTTGTAAAACGTCATCGCCTGAAAGAAAGGTTTGTTCCTTTAGAGCCGAAAAGATTTTAGCCGAAAACCATTAAGAGGGGGAAATGTAAGGGATCATACAGGAGTTGAATAGAGTCAGCGTTTAGTTCTGAATCCGAACAAAATCACGAAGAATTGCTCCATTATTCTAGCTCCCACCTCCACGTTTAGTCATTAAGAGGGTGGGATTGACTGTCGCGGATCATGTTCGAGCAGAATATATCCTTTTATTGTTTTTTTCAACTTAGCTCAATAGTGTTTTACTATGCATTGTATCAATAAAAGGGTAACAAGACAAAAAGATCTAGAAAATTATGTCAGAATTTTCTTCTCACAATTTTTTTAAAGTGTCTCATGCACTTCTGTTCAGTCTTCGTGTGACAATGGAAGTAAGTTTCATTAATATCTTAAGGTCTAACTGAATCTAAAGTTTTGTGAAATTATGTGCATTAGTTCTTGAGATAGAGCGCCCTCAAAACTTTTGTCACATACAGAGTGATAGACTCACAGACAGACATTTTCTAAAAACCATCAAATCGTGTTCAGGACATTCTCAGACTTATAAATTCCGCCGAAACTGGAAGTCGACAATTTTCACGAATTCAATACTTTTTTTTTTTTTTGTAAAGATAGAAGAAAATAATAAACAACGTTTTTTTTTTTTTTTTTTTTTTTTGAAAAAAGTTCTCATTTCTTCAGAGACAATTAATTATATGTAAGAAAGTTACCTATATTGGTGTTTTAGTTACACCCCCAACCCCCACCTCCCAACACGCACACACACACTCTGCTTTACTAGATAGAAAACTTAAATGGCTATTTAAGGTCGTTGAAGTTTTTTCATTTTTGGATAAATGAATTTACATCTTGAGTTAAAAGCGATTGCTGCCTCAAGACTGGATTTTGTTTCCTTTCCCTCACTGTCGCCGACTGGAAATGTGGTTCAAAACACTAACTTCCAAAGTATTTTCTGAAAAATAATCTGACTTTGCCGAAAATGGAACTGGATTACACAGTTTCTGAATTATCGAAATTCTGAATTCTGGTTATTCTGATTGAAAACTAATGTCAAGAACTAGGTAGGTTGGATTTTTAAAAAAGCCTTAAAAGTAAACTTGTATTTTTATTCATAAAAGGGAAACTTTTGATAACAGTTGCTTCAGAGTGACATCATTTTCATCTATTTTAAGTCACATCTGTTTCGGAATTAAAACCTATGATATACAGGATATTTCTAATATGAAGAAAACGTGAGTCTTTCGATTTTATCTCCATAAATTCTGCATCAAATAGCATATTTCATTTAATTTCATTTTTTTTAATCTTTTGATCATTAACCATGCATTATTTATTTCATCATTTTATTTTTATTTTATTTATAATTGCATATACAGTGAAACCTCCCTGTGCGACCACCTCCTTGAACGACCATTTTTTTCAT
Source organism: Maratus speciosus (assembly GCA_963932465.1). Lineage (NCBI taxonomy): Eukaryota > Metazoa > Arthropoda > Arachnida > Araneae > Salticidae > Maratus > Maratus speciosus. The sequence continues at coordinate 460,970,502 of OZ010788.1, forward strand.
GAAATGAAATTTATTCCCATAGGCTCAATACTAATTTTACCTCTATTCAGAGACCATCCCAGTTGAACTCCCTCCATGAGCGAGCAATTTCCTTGAAGAAAATGTAACAAATTCCGTTTTTTCCTGGTCGCTTGAAGAAGGTTTTATTAGAAAAGTAATTCCGAAAAGCGCATTATTCATCAAGATTAGAATTTTTTTTATTCCGGTAACTTTTAAATGTTTAAACCCCTTTGTGCCTCTTTAGGTAATGAATTTAGCTCTGATGACAAATTAAGAATGAGGTCAATAAACTCCCTTGGCCTATTCTGTCAGGAAACTCTCAAAAAAATACATAAATTAATGAAATCTCATTATTTGCACCCGTTCAAAAAAAAAAAAATTGCATTTATTTACTGAATTTCGAAAGGACATGGAAATAAAAGTTATAAAAGATAAAACCGGAAAATCAAAGCAAACGTCAATGTATTCATTTTATATTTGAACTCTATAGTAATTAGCTTATGCAATTAACTTTTGTTTTAATACTTAAATTTTCATATTTTTTCCTAATGGGAAAAATATATTTTATTAACATTAATTGTTTCCTTTTTTCGACAATTCAAATCTAGATTTAAACAAGACCTCCATTAAGAGACCACCTCTCGAAGCGACCCATTTTTATTGGAGCGGAAAGTGGTCGCTTTAGGGAGGTTTTACTGTATATCACTTTCACTAAACCTAATATTACGCATTGAAATGTATTTATTGAATAATGTGATTTATCTATTGCACCATGCTATCCAAAACCTTAGCAAAAATTTATATAAATTATTTCATTGCGTTATACTATCCGTTTGCATGCATTTCATTTAGTTAGTATACTGTGACGCAAAATAACCATTTACATATTAGGGTCACAGGTGGTGTCGCTCGACATTTTTAATTTTCCTATTCTTTTAACAAAGACATAGTTTTCTGAGTTTAAAAACATGACTAATTTTTTTTTTCATCATATACTTCTTGGAGGGGCCATCTTTAACAAACTACACAGCCATTTTTGGGATATAAACGTGTTTTACGAAAAATGCTGTAACAGCTTTATTTTTCTACCTATCAAGAGGTATCAAAAACCAAAATGTTCAGCATAAAATTGTCGACATTTTATGTAATTATAAAATTTTTATTAGTCTTAAAATTGTCGACATTTTATGTAATTATAAAATTTTCATTGGACTTATGGATCTAGACCAAAAACATGCTTAAAAACCGGAGAAATAAAAGGTCAAACACCGCATTACGCTGCCATTGTTTTTTATGAAGGAAATGAGACTCAACTTAAATATTTTTAAAATATATATATATCTTATAAGACTACTCATTTTTATAAATTTCAATCCTGACAACCGTTTCCTTTTTTTTTTTTTTTTTTTTTTTTTTTTTTTTTTTTTGTACAGCTCATCAAAAACTGTGTTAAGTCTGCTTTTGGCAATTTTCACTAATTAATATTTCAAAAAGGACTGACTAAGAAATTCTGAAAACTTAGGATAATAAACATCATTGTACTATAAAGTTAAATTGTAAATTTTATGAATTTTATTTTCTTACCTGGTTTTTGAATAATGGTTCACTAAAAATGCACCGCCCCCTCCCCACGTTCTTTTCCTTTTTGTTTTGTTCCACATACATAGCATTACAGGTACTTTTTGCTTAGGTACGTTCAAATTGACGATTAAAATAAATTTTACGCATTATTGCTTAGTTAAATAGGGCAGTGGCACCTTTTCGAAACTTTCTTGAATAGGGGGGGGGGGGTCTTTTGATTTTATTGTGCGCATCTGAGGAGCACCTGATACAGTTTTATTCTGACATTTTTTGAAATTAGCCTAAATACTCGCTCGCTAAGAATTTTATAAAATATTTCGTTTGCATACGCCACTGCCTCTTGCCTTTTACGCATATTTCCCTTCCCCTCTCCACCCCTCCAACACACATACAAAAAATACCTGTTATATGAATCACTAATTAATCACATTACCCCCTCCAACACACACACAAATACCGGTTATATGAACCACTAATTAATCACATTAACAACTTTTATGAATCAAATCTAATAATCTTCCATAAAGTAAGTTATTCGAAAAGAAAAAAAAAACAGTCTGTGGCGTAACCTTCTTGACCTCGGAGATAAGGGTGCGAAGAACAGTAATGAGGCAGGATTGAGAAGGAATGGTGAAAAGGAAATAAGAAGAAACTGGACTCCTTATCTCAGTTCAGTATTTTAATTTTTAACAGCCCCCTGTAGTTTTCGGCTAAAATATTATCGGCTCTAAAGGAAGTCACGTAAAGAAAGGTTTGTTCCTGTAGAGCCGAAAAGATTTTAGACATGACATGGCATCGCGGTGCTTATGGAGTGCCAACGCGGAGTGAAACGCCGCCGCGCGTAACCTTCAAATAAATATGAAAATGGATCATAAAGATGAATTTCGAAATGATGCACGGCCTGAAAAGTATAATTTGGAAGTTCTGATGGAGTCCTGAGGGCCATTCCAGAGTTGAGAGCACGAGGCTAAATATAACCTCCAGAAAAAGGGCGCATGAGATAAAATATTTTCATCTGTCAAAGTTATTAAAATTCGGTACCGGTTTCAGTTTAATTTTTTTTTTTTTTTTTTTTAAGAAAAAAAAAACCTCTGTCTTTCATTAATATCATTGGAGCCACAAATCGTGAATTAATTTCAAACATGAAGAACGAATATTTACACAGAAAAAAAAAGGTGTTTTAAATCATCTTTGATTATTTTGTAATTATTAAACTAACTTTAGTAATTCTGTTACAATATTTTAAAAAAATTAATTTTAATTAATTTAACTTTAAATTTTTTTCTGTTATATTAAGTAGATCTTACATGTCATATTAATAAAATGGAAGTTCTTTTATCATTATTTAACAAATGTATATATGCATTTTTAAATTTCATATTAGTGGTCCGCTGGATTTAAAACTATGAATTTAGTGGTTCGAAAGATTGGCGACCTCTACCTTAAATTGTCGCACCACATTTAGTCCTGAAATCTACAAAACTCCTATACTTAAGGGGCTGTACATATGTAACGTTATCAACTTTTTGGAAATTTTGGACCCCCTCCCCTCCTCACGATATCATGCGTTATCATTCCTCGAACACCTCCCGCTTCTTTTTATATGTTTGCAATGATATACAGATATTGTTATAGATTTATTATCCGCATACCTTACTGATTTAAATGAACAGAAAAAGTTAATAGAATATCACTATCATATATGAAATAACTTTATATCAAATCAGCTATAACATACTTAGTGCTTAGAAGTTTTTAATAATAGCTTTTTGTTACATAATCCATTCAACAGTAATATTGTCTTCTTGCACTTGCCCCCTGCACGGGGGTAATCACAACTTCTTATAAAGAAAGTAGGTGGATAATATTCTTCTTCCATTTTTTACTAGTAAGATAATAAGTACAGCAATACCTTGACTTATGTCAGCAATTTGTTCCAGGACTAACGACGTAAGTCGAGGTACATTTCGATGTGCAAAAAAAAGGATAAGTAATAAAAATTCACAAAAATCTAATGTACGAATTCTATTGTATTTAGGGATTATATTACATACATTTAACATTAGCAAAGAGATGCGTTTGCAATACAAGAATTTGGAATAAATCAATAAGTTGTTAACTTACAATTTATTGTACTTCTATCTATTCGAGCCTTTGAGTATGTGAAAAAATCTTGCAATGATGTTTGAACCTACAAATTTTAATTTTTATCTCTTAGAAGCTCTATTGTAACAACAGAATGAGTTTGCTAAGCTTTTTCTAGTCGTTGCAACACTTTGCTCGTTTGAATCCACATTTTCGAAAACCTTCATTCCAGATTCAATAATGTTTTTCCTACAATAATTTCCCACCAGTGGCTGAGTGGTTCTGCTCTCGAAGCTGGTAGGGGGAGGTGCTGGGTTCGAACCCAATCGCGCCCGTCGGCCTAATCGTTCGGAGTTTTCGTGGTTTTCTTCGAACCGTGAATTTCCATGCGTTAATACGGTTTAGGTTCCCTTAGAAAGACCTCCACGGAAGGCACTCCCCCTTGGGCCTATATCTCTCGTGTAGATAATTGGCCGTCAACAATCAACCCAACCCTACAATAATTTTGCAACCGTCATAACCTTCTTCCTTCCCCCTAAGCTCAAAATCTTCATGTATTTCTTCGACAATACTTTGTTTCTTTAATTCGATAAGTTCGTCGATGGTTAATTCTGGATCAGGGGAATTCATAAGTTAAACTACATCTTCAGCGTCCATCTTTAAGTTGAGTTCTTTTGCATTTTCGACGATTTCATCAATTAAGGCTGTTCTTAACTGGTCTGCTCAACAAGCGAAAAACGTTTTACAAATTCATATACATATTTACAATTCAATATATTTACAAATTCATTTTTTAACGGAAAGATATAAAATTGGAAAGCCTGGCCATGGAAGCGATTTGGAATTGAACTGTTTTTCCATTTTTTGATTAATCAGTTACCTATTGAGTTCTAAGCGAATTCGATCACGTGACAAACACGTTTTTGCCCGCTCTTGAGTGCCCTTTCTCCCATCGTGCGGAAATTCTGTTCAAAACGCTCACTTTGACATTATTTTCTGAAAGATCTATTTCGTTTGCAAAAAAATGGAAAAAAACAGCTCAATTACATAGTTTCTGAACAACAACACCAGCTAGTTTCATGCATTTTCGAACAAAAATAAATTAAAACTTATGTCAGGAAGTTGCCCCTTTCGATTTGAGAACACCCTTAAGACAGATGCAGAATCACAATTTTTTTGCGAAGGAAAAGGGCAGTCTTTTCGAAGCATTTCTCATTAATTTTTGCTAAACTTCACCCAATGAATTGCCTATGACTGTGATTGCATCTGAGATTTTAAATTTCTTCCAAAAGGTCTTATAAAAAGTTCAGAGTGCATCTAAATTAAGGACATTTTTATCCTGGCCAGACGACGTAAATGTGGGTTGACGTAAGTTTAGGGGACTTAAGTCGGGGTACTACTGTATAATTCCGAACCTGGTTTCTCCAACAACAGTAAACGAATTATACATGTGGCAGAATAATAGGAATGGCGAACGTTTAGGATATGCCATATTTTAAAATGAAATAATTTTATTATCAATGTAATTGTTTTAATAATAACTTTGTATTTTCATAAAAATAGATAACAGACTAAAACTAGTATGTTGTGGCCATCACAAAACTTTCTTCTATATAAATCACGTCAATTATATCATTTAAATAGTACAAGAAATTACATCAATTTAGCACCAATTCATATCAAAGTGTATCTGAATTTGAAGTTTGATAAAAATTCGTGTCTTAGTTCTTGAGATAGAGATATAGCCGAAATTCTGAAAATTGTAGCGTAGCAGCGCCACCTGTTGAGTGATTTACACCAATACATAAACAGCAATAATTGATATCCAGGTAAACATGGATCTGAAGTTCGTTGAAAATCCAAGCATTAGTTCTTGAGATAGAGCTATTGCGGAAATCACAAAAACAGCATAGCAGCGCCACCTATTGAGCGATTTACAACAAACTGTATAAAATGTCAATTCATGTCAAGGACTAACTGATTCTAAAGTTTGATGAAAATTCGTGCATTAACTCTTGAGATACACCTATAACAGAAATTCTGAAAAATACAGCATAGCAGCGCCACCAGTTGAGTGATTTACGCCAAAATGTACAAAATGTCAGTTCATGTCAAGGATTAACTGATTCTGAAGTTTGGTGAAAATTATTAAATTAGTTCTTGAGATACAGCTATAATGGAAATTCTGAAAAGTGCAGCATAGCAGCGCCACTTGTTGAGCGATTCGCACCAAAACACAAACAGCACTAATTCATATCAAAGTATACTTGAATCTGAAGTTTGATGAAAATCCAAGCATTAGTTGTTGAGATAGAACTATTGCGGAAATCGTAAAAAATGCAATATAGCAGCGCCACCTGTTGAGCAATTTACACCAAAATATATAAAACTTCAATTCATGTCAAGGACTAACTGAATCTGAAGTTTTATGAAAATCCGTGCATTAGTTCTGGAGATTGAGCTATTGCGGAAATCGTGGAAAAGGCTGCATAGCAGCGCCACCTGTTGAGCGATTTACACACAAAACTAATCAGCCCCAATTTATATCAGGGACTAACTGAATATAAATTTTTATTAAACTAGCTGACCCACCCGACGTTGCCCGGGCCTAAATAATATTCGTAAATGAATCTGAAATTTTTATCGCAGGTGCATACAGAGGGGAGTGGGAGTGGAGACTGCAAATTACCAGGGCCCGACTCTTGTTCAGTTCCAAAGTTGTGTAAATTCACAGGTTAAGTATTTTCATTTTTATATGTCTCATGCTCTTTTTATTCCAAATTAATTGATGAATTCAATTAAAATTTAATTATATTTTCAATAATTTAATTTTTTATTTAAAATCTTTAGATGAAAAGCAATTACAAATACAACATAAACTGTAAACTGAAAAAGAAATAATAAAATTGTAAGCAAATGTTACTATATAGAATGTTTTAAAAAGTACCATCCAGCAAATTTATTTTCTAATAGAGTAAAGCCTGTTTCTAATGGAATCCTGCAATAAACAAAAAAAAAAAGTTACAGCTTCCCTCTCTCCCCAAAAATGCTATTATGCTTTGTTCAATTTAAATAAGCTGCATAAAACGGAATTTATCACTGGTCGTTTCCGTCTAAGCAGGTTTTATTGTATCTTACTTCTGGTGGGCCCATAATAATATTCTTAAATGAACCTGAAATTCGAATCGCAGATCCGTACAGAGGGAAGTAAACAAAATTACTTGACGTCATGACAACATTTTTAAATTTCTTGCTGCTGATTAATTCGCATTTCCAATATAGTGCTTTGCAGAAATTGCACGTTTTACTCAAAGTTCCACAGTTGTACCCCCCGGAACGTTTAAATCAATAATTTGGATTTCAGAAGCAACGCGTGCACTCTGCGGTTATTAAGCCTATTTTAGCGATCGCTTATGCTCTGTGTTTAACTTTATTCCCGATTCAATCTATTTCAATTTTCTGTTCTTAATTCGGCTTCTTCTTCACTTTCAAGTATTCACCGAGATCTTTTACGGGCATTTCAAATGATATTTTGAAGCTCTAATAATTGCAGCGAAAGAGGGAAACATCCAAGGTTATGGAAGCATCATGGAGCATTTTCCTCTACGGCGAAATGTAAATAAACCCGATCGCCCTCAATCCTGCCAAAGGACTTTTCACAATAACCAATGAGATGCGTTTCTCGGGCGTTGCCATTAGACAGTAACAAATAATCTCGATTTCTGTGCCACGTACGTTAGCGCAATATATATATAGATTCCGTGCATTAGTTCTTGAGATAGGGCGCCCACAAACTTTGTGTCACATACAGACAGACAGACTCACAGATGCACAGACTCACGGACAGGCATTTTCTAAAAACTTGTTTTTCGGAATCTCTGATCCCTAAAACGTGTAAATCCGTCGAAAATTTTCACGAATCCAATACTTTCCTTTTGTAAAGATAGAAGAAAGTAATAAAAAGATAACACACAAAAAAGAAGATAACAGGCTAAAAAATAGATAACAGACTAAAAAAAAAAAAGATAACAGAGTAAAAAAAAAAAAGATAACAGACTATATTAATGTAAAGAAAAATTTACCAAAAAATAAATAAAATTTTGGCTAGATCAAAAATAGTAACGATATCAAAAGACAAATCTCACTTCCCGCTAGAGATATCTCCCAGATCTCTCCCCTCTAAAATGATAACTTTATATATGTACAGACCCTAAGATGATAAAAATATTTGTACAAACTATAACTACCTATTTCAATAAACGAAAAACAGACTGCATACTCACAGCTTCAAAGACTATTTTTAGTTTCCAACTGTAGTATTTTCCTAAAACTCATTCCACTCACTGCTGCTTGTCAACGTGGAAAACGCATAATACGAATAATTTCTAACTGGAATGATTCAAGTAATTTGCCTGTCCTTGAAATATTATTAAATTATAAAAGGCCTCGTGTTTGTTACCACCCCATCTTCAGGTGATTCAACACGTTAATCAAAAACTAGTTTTAAAACATTTTGTGAAATAAAGAGAGAAATACCTCGTGCGGAAAAAAATCGTCTGACAAACATTACACAAGGGAAGTAAAAGAGAGATTTGATGTCAAGAAAAAAAAAAATGCTTAATTTGTATAGTTTACTATCCTTCAAATGTCTCGTCGTTCGCTATTATTTTCTGACCATTGAATTAACAAAAAGAATTTTTTAGATTGACGGAAACGTTTTGTATTCAAAATTTTTAGGAGATCAAAAAGATCTTTGTTGAATATCCAGTTCAACCAGGAAAATTCTTCATTAACTTTGTTGTATTAGGTGTAAACTTTTACTTTATAATATATACATAAATACATAAATTAAGATGCCGGGACTCATGCAGAAAGATTTAAATGTTATTTATATGTTCTATAAGGTGGGCACAGGAATAGCTGAGACACTGGCTTACATTTTACCTTTAAATTCTTTAATATATCTAAACATACAGGGTGTTTCAAAATTATATGTGAGGTAGGAAAACCAATGTAAAGGCAGGTAGAGGAGACCTTAGAAAGTAGATTTCGTGTGGGAATGTGGGTGCGGAAATGAAGCATTGAGGCGGTAGAGGGCGCTGTTACGTTCAGTGGATAAAAGCATTTGGCTATCTCTAGCTTGAATCGTCATTCTCCGAACAGATTTCGAGCAACATACGTCGTTACACCAATCTGAAGCTTGCCTACATGTATTTCATGTATGAAGCTGCACAAGAAAATGGAGCGGCTGTTCAAAGGAAGTACATGGAACGATTTCCAAGTAGGAATCTGCCTGATCGCTGACCATTTGGGTGTCTTCATCGGGCGTTGTGCGCGAGTGAATCATTTTATGCCTCGAGGTGTGATACGAGCAATGGAAGATATCACAGAATTCCTGCAGTGGAAAAAAATGTATTATGCACAATAGAGAGAGAAATGTCCTTCGAAAAGCTCAAGAACTCTTGGACGTACGTTATGTGTGAGCCATTTCCTTGCGAAGCCATATACATAAAATGCATGTAGCAAAACCGCATTGGTCAAACGATAGATGTCTCCCGAAATTCGTGCGGGGAATGGCGATTCAAGCCAGCGAAGCGCTTTCATCCGTCGAACTCAACAGCGCCCTCTACCGCTCCAACGCTGAATTTTCGCACCCACATTCCTATACGAAATCTGCTTGTTAAGGTCTCCTCTACCTGCCTTTACATTTCTGATATATAATTTTGAAACACTGAATATACAGGATATTTGGTTTTCTATATTTCATTTTATTATATTTTGCTTTATAATAGTTTTTGGTCATTTAATTATTGTTAACAATTGTTTGTGTGTGTGTGGTGTTTTTAATGATAGGTTGTCTCATCTTACGAAAGCTGCTATAGAGGTCTGCACGGGCCGGAATTTCCATCCGGCCCGAATGGGTGTAAAAGTTAAAAGTTCGGCCCGAGCCCGGCCAGTACATAAATCAATTAAAACAGGCTCGGGCCGATCTGGCCCGACATATAATTAAGATTCCTTTAAAGAATACAGCATACACATTTATGGGATAATTCTTCAGTATATTTTAAAATTACGATGTTTGCGCGAGACAGAAAATACACAATAGCAACTTTGATTATTACTTAGATTCTTAGACTTTTCAACATTCAAATAAGGTTTCATTAAAAGATTAATGTAGTTTAGAAAAAAAGAAAAAAAAAGAGGGTTAAAAACGTCATAACTTTTGAAGCTGTATAATAAAAAGCAGATTTGTGAAAATATTTCTCAGTCATTTATTAAGGCTTTTCTCAAATCCAAAGGAGCTATTTTCTGACACATTTCTGAATTAATTTCTTTTTGGAAACGCACAAAATTGTCAGTAGTTCTTATTCATAAACTATGCAATCGAATGACGTTATCCATTTTTTTATAAAGGCAGAATATCTTTGAGAAAACACTGTCAAAGTTAGCGTTTTGAATCCAGTTTCCGGAAGCGACAGCACATTAAAGGAGAAAAACCTGCAGCCACGTGACAAGAATCTCTTATAACTCGACAAGTAATTTATTTATCAAAAATGGAAAACGCTATTCGATTCCAAATCCCTTCAATAGTTAGGCTTGTCAATTTTATGCCTTTACAGTTAAAAATTAATCAGAAAATGTGTCAAAGTTTCATGTTGAACAGTGAATTTGAGAAAGGCAAAAATGGATAACGTCATTCGATTACATAGTTTATGAATAAGAACTACTGACAATTTTGTGCGTTTCCAAAAAGAAATTAATTCAGAAATGTGTCAGAAAATAGCTCCTTTGGATTTGAGAAAAGCCTTAATAAATGACTGAGAAATATTTTCACAAATCTGCTTTTTATTATACAGCTTCAAAAGTTACGACGTTTTTAACCCTCTTTTTTTTTCTTTTTTTCTAAACTACATTAATCTTTTAATGAAACCTTATTTGAATGTTGAAAAGTCTAAGAATCTAAGTACCTGCTACACATCCTGAGAACAATTAAATCCAGTTCCGGCCCGGCTCGACAATGTTAAAATAAAGCCTGGTCTCGGCCCGGCACGAGTTTGCGGGGAAAAAAATGAAGCCCAAGTCGGACACCGTGTAACAGTCCGATGCCGATCTCTACGCTGGTCATGTTACAATCTTGTATTGATCTTGTCAAACTAGCATCGGCTCGTCACGTACATTTATACTTATTCTCGCGAAAGTCATGTTCATTGAAAATAGCTCATATTTTATCCGTTTCATCTAAAAGTTTTATATCGGCCGCTAGGCCCGATTATTTTTTTATCGGCCCGGCCCGTTTATTTTGCCTATCGACCCGTTGAAAAAATTGTCCTAATTCTGCCGGCCCGTTTGAAAATGCACCTTCATTTCTCCGGCCCGGGCCCGTGCAAACCTTTAACCTGCTAATAGTACTTTATAATTGAATTTAAAATAACTGGTGGCGTTTATAATGCCTTTCCGCCTGCTGAAGAGTAAAGGCATATAATTTAGCTTGTGACTTTGATATGTTGTTTTATGTTAAGTTTCAAATGTTTTTTCATAAAGTTTTACAACTTTATACACCTGCTCTTAAAGTTTTAGCTATTTTTCATGCATTATTTGAATATAATATATTGCATCTTTTGAGAGTTGCTTTCGCAATCACATTTGTAATAACATCGCACATTTTTTTTTTTTTTTATAAATATTGATGTATATATGTAAATTTATATATTTAATATAGATGATAATTTTTAATATTTTATGTTGGTTATATATATCTATATATATGGAAACTTTTTAAGGATTTTCAGGCAGTACGAATTTGTTTAATTTTTGTTATGGTTTACTCATTTTCGGTATCGGTTTTGCAGTTGAAAGTGTCCACAGAAAAAAAAACTGCAATCAAAATAATAAAAAAAAAGTAAAAAGATACCTAGTTAAAAATTAACCTCAGCGGTTGGGGGGGGGGGGGGTAAACAATGCTGAAATGCAAACGAGAAAAAAGAATGCTGTCATTGATTTAAAATTAGCTCGCAATTATCTTCGCGTCACTATAGCGTAAGCTCTTTACCCTTTGTGTCACCACGTTGCATATCTGCTGCATACTCAAAAATCAATGTTATTCATATTCATACAGTGGTTTTTAAAAGACGATTTTATTTACTGCTGCTGTCTCACAACACAGCAGTTAATATAAATTGTTTGTAGAATTCTCAACAGACGGCGATACTGAGTTTATTTTTCATGCCAACGTTTTATTTATCGTTTTGAGCTGTTTTGCATCGTTATTGAACTAAAAGGAACTTTGTAAATTTTGTAAAATTAAAAAGCCTGGAGATGTCCAAAAATAGATTTTTTACAAAGGTAATTTCATATACTTTACAGTTTTGTATTAGAAAATTGTCAATATTTATGATAAGTTTGCATTTTTTTTTTTTTTTTTTTCAGTTGCGTAAAAAAGTACTTTTAGTCAATAATTATTTATTTGTAGGTTCAATTTTTTTAATTATTTTTTACATGCTTAAAAAGATTTATTCCAACATCCAGGCCCTTGTTATCGCATGGGCAAATCGGGACTTTGCCCAGGGGCCCCGAAATCCATATATTAATTTATAAATATTTACTTTTCCCCCAGTTCCAACGCTGAAAATTTTCAAATACAAAATACTAATTTCATTTTTCTACTAAACTTTCTGGAAAATGAATTTCATTTTAAACTCACAGAGCTCAATGCTTTCGCAAAGCTAACCTCAACCACTATTAAATAAGAAATAATATTTTGATTTTAATAGATTGTATTAGCAATGATCTTAAATCATATCTAAACTTAAGTAGTTGAAAATAATCAATTCTAATTGTCATGGAATATTTTCTTCCGTATTCAAAGTTTTTTCTTTTAACTTTGAGTTAAATATGAAAAACAAACTCAAAATTGCCATCTTTTTAGATTTATTGAAAAAACACTTTCTACTTGTGAAGTAGAATGTATTTGATTTGATATGATGTTGTGTGTACTACAACTTAAAAAGGTGTAAAAGAAAATAACTTGATTAATTCATATTTATATGTTAGAGTATTTGACACCCTTCCATAAGTTGAAGTTATTAAAGTCATCTTAAAGTTATATAAAAGAGTTTTGTTCTGTATTAAGAAAAAAAAAAAAGATTTTTTTATTAATTAAGGTACTTAATTTAGAATTGATGGAGGTAAGAATTTTCTTCTATTTAAAATCCAAGGTGCGAAAATATTGTTGATTCATTACACGTATGACTGATCATCAGTTCTATTTTAATCATGTACAACGATTCGAATGGGGCCTCCTAATTTATCTTTGCCCAGGCCCCCAATTAGTCATGATCAGGGCCTGCCATCATCTGAGTAAATATTTGTTAAATCGGAGTTAAAGGTTAAATTTAGAGAATATTCGGTCGTATTCCAGTAACTTTTAATCTTAGCCATTCCATAAAATTTGACAATAAGGCAGTTTTACTTTTTCTATTTTTTTTCTTGTTTTTTAAGGATGAGATTATTTAGTGGATATCGAAAGAATAGACTATGACAGCAAAAAGATGGTTAAGATACTATAGTTTTGTTCATATAAAACTTATGTAAACGAATTATATTGATAGATTTCAACATTGAACGGTGCGGCGATTAAAACAATTCTTCAATTTCAGCTACGTCTTCGTTTCCAGTTACGACATGAGTGTTTAGGAAATATTTTATTATTGAATAATAATATTTAATATTGAAATACATAATAATATTGAATATTGAATGGGTTTTTAGTTTTTATAAAACTTTCTCATACTGCTATAAAATTCTGTATGGTATGTTATGTGTATAAATTCTACGGGTCTATGTCATTTAGCAGACAACCAAATAGCCGACAAGACATTTAGCAGACAGCAATTAGACGACAGGACGTTTTGCCGACAAGTACATTTAGTCGACACGTACATTTAGTCGACAGGACAATTAGCCGACAGCGACAGTTAGCCGACAAGACAGATAGCCGACAGAGACACTTAGTCGACAGGACAATTAGCCGATAGGACAGTTAGTCGACATGGACAATTAGCCGACAGGACGTTTAGCAGACAGGATGATTAGCCGACAAGACAATTAGCCGACAGGACATTTAGCCGACAAGACAATTAGCCGACAGGACAAATAGCCGACAAGACATTTAGCCGACAGGACAATTAGCCGACAGGACAATTAGCCGACAAGACAATTAGCCGGCAGGACGATTAGCCGACAGGTCGATTAGCCGACAGGATATTTAGCCGACAGGACATTTAGCCGACAGGACAATTAGCCGACAGGACATTTAGCCGACAGGACGATTAGCCCAGTTAGGTTTCGGATAGGTTACAGTTAGAATACAGTTAGGTTATAATTAGTTTACGGTTACGTTAAACTTAGGTTACGGTTAGGTTACAGTTAGATCACGGTTACGTCACAGTTAGATTAAATTTAGGTAACAATTAGGTTACATTTAAGTTACAAATAGGTTAAGGTTAGGTTACGGATAGGTTACAGTTAGATTAGGGTTAAGTTACGGATAGGTTACAGTTAGGTTACAGTTAGATTACATTTATGCTACGATTAGGTTACAGATAGGATACAGTTACGTTACAGTTTGGTTACAATTAAGATTACGGATAGGTTATAGTTAGATTACGGTTAGGTTACGGATAGGTTACAGTATGTTACGGATAGGTCCCAATTAGGTTACGGTTAGGTTACCGCCAGGCTACAGTTAGGTTACGGTTAGGTTACAGTTAGATTGCGGTTTCGTCACAGTTAGATTAAATTTAGGTAACAATTAGGTTACATTTAAGTTACAAATAGGTTAAGGTTAGGTTACGGATAGGTTACCGTTAGATTAGGGTTAAGTTACGGATAGGTTACAGTTAGGTTACAGTTAGATTACGTTTATGCTACGATTAGGTTACAGATAGGATACAGTTACGTTACAGTTTGGTTACAATTAAGATTACGGATAGGTTACAGTTAGATTACGGTTAGGTTACGGATAGGTTACAGTACGTTACGGATAGGTTCCAATTAGGTTACGGTTAGGTTACCGCCAGGCTACAGTTAGGTTACATTTAAGTTACAGTTAGGTTATAGTTACATCACAGTTAGGAAACGGTTAGGTTATAATTAGTTTACGGTTAGCGTACCGTCATGATACGTTTATTTTACAGATAGATTACGGTTAGGTTACGGTTACGTTACGGTTAGGTTATAATTAGGTTACGGTTATGTTCCATTTCCGTTACAGATAGATTACGGTTAGGTTACGGTTATATTCCATTTCCGTTACAGATAGGTTACGGTTAGGTTACGGTTATGTTCCATTTCCGTTGCAGATAGTTTACGGTTGGATTATGGATAGGTTACAGGTAGGTTACAGTCACGTTACATTTAGCTTAAAATTAGTTTACGTTACAGTTAAGTTACCAATAGTTTATAGCTACGTTACAGTTAGGTTACGGTTATGTTATAATTAGATTAAGGTTAGGTTGCAATTAGGTTACAGTTAGGTTATGGTTAGGTGATAATTTGTTTATAGTTAGGTTGAAGGTATGTTACTGTTAGGTTTCCGTTAGGTTACGGTTAGGTAACATATTACAGATAGGGTACAGTTAGGTAATGTTTATGGTAGAGTTAGATTAAGGTTACGTTACAATTAGATTACTGCTCCCAGGGCTTAAATTCTAACAAAAAAAGTTCCGGAGCCCTAATATTCTGCGCTACCGGTACAACAACTGTACCGTTCCACCCCCCTCCCCCCGCAACTGTAATCTGCATATTTATATTTCGTACATTAATTGCAAAATTTAAAGCATTTTTTTCTTTAGCAAAATAAAAATTTTAAATATATCTATTAGCATATACTTAGCTGTCAACTATTCCACTTTTTAGTTATCACTTCGTCTGAATAGTAAAAATCCGTGCCTATTTTTTTATGTTAATTAATTGCAGAATTCTGCGATTAAATAGGGTAACGATTATGATTAGGAAATTGTGTTAACAGAAAAAAGGGATAGTTCGCAGCTATGCATAAGAAAAAATGAATGAAATTTACAGAAATGAATATTTATATGCTGAAGAATGGAAATGTTTTACAATTTCCTGTAAAAAGTACATATCTTAAACTATAATCATTTCCTTCCGCATAACAATCTTTTGCGGCGAGTCCCTGAAAATCAGATAAAATTAAAAATTTGACAACGTTATCGGAAAGAATCTATGCTTTTATAGAAAAGGGGGAAACACTGCTCGATTGCTTTCTATCAGAATAACAATACATGGTAATTATATCTACTTACAAAGGAAAGTGACTTCGTATAGGTGCACAGAGCCTTAGCGTGGGTACCGTTCATGATACAAAATAAATAGAAAAATCACTAACGTGATTTTTATACGCGTACACAATAGAAGACAAAAAACCTCGAACAGACAAAACGTCAAGCTGATGCTTGTTGGATAAAACAGAAAATATTCTTTTCAGGTTAGATATCGAAATAATAAAAAGAAAACCCAGCCAATAAAAAATTCTCCTACTGTTACAAAAGAAAATCGAACTGAAAGCAAATTTATTGTTCACTCTCTTGAATGGCGCCGTATCAACACGTCGCCGACATAAATTTGAAATAGAAAAACACGATTTCTGTTTCCCCTGCATTCTGATCAAAATAGCATTAAAATGATTTGAAGTGGAATATAATACGTAATTTTAAAAGAGGATTTTTTTTCAATACATGAATAAATAAAATTTTAAATGTAATACAGATTGAGCTTGAGCCAGTCTAAGCCTAAAAACTGATATAAAAATTGAGTACGTTTTATCTCCATCCCCTACGTGTGTGACACATTACGTCACATATAAGTGTTTTGGTAAAAAGAATGCAAAAGCTTGGAGAAGGGAAGGGAAGGAAAAGGTAATTTAAGCTTCGGTTTTCCGGAAGCGCTATTGCACTGGGCTCCGCAGCCCTGTATTTATGAGCTCCGGTGAATTCCGAACAATATTTATATATTTACTAAAAACAGAGAAGTGCCGGAGCCGGGCTCTGGTGGGCTCCGGCGCAAATTAAGCCCTGGTTACAACCGAATTTTATAC
Organism: Maratus speciosus; assembly: GCA_963932465.1. Lineage (NCBI taxonomy): Eukaryota > Metazoa > Arthropoda > Arachnida > Araneae > Salticidae > Maratus > Maratus speciosus. Next base: position 460,987,282 of record OZ010788.1, read on the forward strand.
AGTGTAATTTTATATCACACTAGCTGACCCACCCGGCGTTGTCCAGGCCCATCATAATAACCTTAAATAAAACTCAAGTTTGTATGATTTTATATCCTTTGAAAATCTTTTAAATGAACCTAGTTTCGAAAGTCCCATTACCTTCCACAGCCTCTCGTGTGTTCCCAACCTATCTCTTTCCGAAAAAAACTGTGATTTGGGTCCCCGCTACCTAAAGCGGTATGTACCGGAAGTGCTCCGCACGTGCCGCAGATAATCGAAAACCAAGTCGAGTGAGCCAAACTTCCATGCAATCAAGCCCATAGAATCCGAAAAATGAATGCATCATTAATGTTCGAAAATGTTGGTACCTGAAGTCTAAGATAAACTTTCATAATACAAAAAGTAGCTGAATTGTAATCTAACTTAAATGAACCTATTCCCGTTGAAATCGGGCCCCTAGAACCCGAGGAAAGAATACACCCCTAAGCGGTGGAAGGTTGCACCCCCCCCCCCCCCTCTGTAAATTTCACGGACTACTTTTAAAATTAACGCAGTATTATTTAATAAACGGATGAAATCCCGGGCGGCAAACAACGTAGCTACGCTACTGCACCTAACGAAAATTTTCATATGAATTCGACATTCGTTTTATTCGATGTTAGCACAAATTAGAGGCCCCGATGTAATTATGAGCGCGCTAGAGGGCGAAGCCAGCTAGTTTAATAAAATGTTATTATTATCACGCTTATATGTTAAAGCCTCGATAACTCAACATCCTCATAAATAAGTGTATTTAGTTAATATTATTATTTATACATTTGCTCTAAAAACTGGATAACTTGAAGATTCATTAATCTGTTTTATTATACAGGGTGTCCGGTCTCAACGGTGTCCAATGGCTAATTCCTAAACCGTTAGTCATAGACATATAGTTCCAATTGCAAAAATGTTTTAAATGAGGTAAAGAAGTATTTTTAAAGCGATTTCGGTCAAGAAACACATTTATTAAAAAATTACGAAATTTAAATTTTTATACGGTCCCCAGGTCCTATAAGTGATATTTAGTAAAAGTATCCTATTGCACTGGCAAGTAAGACAAAAAAAGTCCCATTCCTCTGCGATTAAAACTGACCGAGTAATAGATGTTTAAAGTTGGAGTATCTTTTTTGCTGCAATATAGGGGTCAGTCACAAATTTACTAGAAATAAAAATAATCGTTAGATATAAATTTAACATTAAACATTGAGAGTAACTTAACATTACAAATATATTTTGAGATTTTTGTTCATTCTGACATATTAAAACAAATGTACAACTTGTACTAAAAATATAAGTTAAAAAAAATTACAGAAATTTCGTTAAATGGTTATAAAAGCAACAGTCACAACTCTTTAGAAAATGATACATAGTTAGATTACCTAATCTAAAACTTAATTAATAAAAATGAAGGTTATCTTAAAACGTGCTCGAAGTGACGTCCCTTCGGCTACAATACAGAAATGTACTTGTGAAATAAATTCTTCTTCTACTTTTTACAACATTGTAGGTGTTACAGATTTGCACCCCATAGCAATACGATTCCACAAATCTGCTCGACTAGTGGATTCTCTTTCATATACCTTATTTTTCAGAAAACCCCAAAGAAAAAAATCTAAAAGATTCAAATCTGGCAACCTGGGAGGCCACTTAATACGACCTCCATATCCGATAATATTATTTCCAAAAGTATTGGTTTGATTTTGGTCTCTAAAATATTTTTTTCAAACAAATTTTTTTAAAGAACTAAAAAGTTGAATTTGAAAAAGCATAATATCATCAAAATGTATAATAAACAGTCCCTGCTCATACATCGTAATGTATCGGACTTTTTTTTGTGCGGCACTGTATAAAAAATAAAAACGCAACGCACTTTTATTTGGAAAAATTACATTGTGAATCTCTATGCCTTACATAAATGTTACTGATTTTGATTTTAAAATTTTTGTTTGTTGGCAATAATGTATACAAAATTTTTGGAGTGGTCCTGTAAAATAAATATAAATGGTACGTACCTAAAATCATATTAATATTACATTGTCATTGGATTTACATAATTATGCAAAATTTAATCTTGATTGGATATTTGGAAGTGAGTTAAAATTGCAATACAAATTTTGAATAATGAAGACATGCATATGAACGTCGTAAGTTAAAAGCTTATAAAAGTGATACAACTGTTTAAAATAAAATCATCAAAAGAAACACACTCATTTCCTTACCAAAACAAAACAAAAAAAGTCAAATTTCAATTGAGGACATCAGTTTCGAAACTCGCTTATCCGAAATTTAAAAAATCGTGATTCTCTATCAATCTATTCTATTGGTATAACTGTACCAATCAAACACTACAATCTCCAAATTTTCAATGAATACCAATGGGCGCATTTAAATGTTTTATGCGATTTCCCAAAATTTGATTTTCTCGATAAGGCGAGTTTTGAAACTCACTTCTTCAATTATTTTAACCAATCTGATAGTTAATTATTAAAAATTAACACTACAGTAATATTTATAGGGGCAGCACATTCAGTTAAATCGCTTTAAAAATACTTCTTTACATTATTTAAAACCTTTTTGTCATTGGAACTATAAGTGTTTGACTATCGGTTTAGGAATTAGCCATTGAGCATCCTTTCGAGTGGACACCCTTTATAATACTTTAAGCACTTCGTGTACGACCCCTGAAAGCTTGGTCCAACTCATCTGTTTTCGGTTACAGAAAAGTGGTTTAAGTCATAAAATTGAAAATGTCATAACTCAGTCAATTTTAGTGTTAGGTGAATGGGACTTTTCTTGCCGTACTTGTTAGAGAAATAGGAAAAGTTTACTAAATATCACTTATAGGACCTGGGGACCGTATAAAAATTTGAATTTCGTAATTTTTTAATAAATGTGTTTCTTGACCGAAATCGCTTTAAAAATACTTCTTTACCTCATTTAAAACATTTTTGCAATTGGAACTATATGTCTATGACTAGCGGTTTAGGAATTAGCCATTGGACACCGTTGAGACCGGACACCCTGTATATCGAATACAAGTTATACGGTTAAACCTTGATGAATCCTCAAGCTTATAAATCTATGTTTTTATTTAAACAATTATCATTCGTCATTGTGGTTAAAACCTTGATAACTCTATATCCTCATAAAGCAGTGCTTCTATGCAATAGAATATAATTAATTTTCTTTACATCCGCAATAAAATCAAAATAACAAGTTATCCCCAAACGATCTCTCTAAACGCAAAAACCTAGTTACTTCGCCATCTCTTTAAATTTATATTTCAATCAGTTTGATATAAATGCTGTATGATTTCCAAAAAACCTCGAAAAGTCGGCATTTTTAATCATCTGTGATTTTATTAAGTCGAATGTCATTAATGAATTATATATATCCAATCTTGATAACGGCATTCTCACAAATTCGTCTTTTTGCGCATCGAATTTATTTAATTTATATATTAAAAGATCAGTGATTCGCCAGCCTTATAAATCTTTGTTTTTGTTGAAAGAAGTAATATTTATTTGTTACTGATATGGGGGCACTATAATATCGATAGCTCATCAATTTCATAAATCAGTGCTTTTACTCAATCATCATTAATATTTTATACATATGCATTAAAACCTCAATAACTCGTCAGCTACTAAGAGCGTGTTTGTATTTAACTGTAGAATAAGTTTTCAGCGAGATCGGATTTAACGACAACCCAGTTTTTAGCGAGGAAAATTTAATAAAACGTATACCAATAAAAGAAAGTTTCGCTCTGTCTGTGTGTATGTGAGTGTGTGAGTGTTTGTGTGTCTGCGTTTGATGACTAGCAAAATCTACCGCACGTAGAAGTCTGAATATTTAGGTGAGAACAGTTCAAGACATGTCCTGATGCACCTGACAATAAGATTTTTCTTTTTTTAAGGGTCAGGGCCCCTGTGACTCTTTAAGTTTTTATGCTCTAAATTGTTAATAACTTACCCCTTTTATATCCGATCTTCTTCGTTCTTGGGGCCAATTCTCTATTTAGTTATTCCCTCATTTCTACATTCCAGTTAAGACCCTGGCAGCCTGGGACACGGTACAGCACCCCTTGAAGTTTTTGCGCCCTAAATTGTTAATAAATTGCTTCCTTTTAATCCGATCTTCATTTTTGGTATCTTTTTTTCATTTAGTTATTCTCCCATTTCCACACCCTAATTAAGACCCTTGCTCCATTCTCCCCCCCTAGGGTCCCGTAGGTCCCTTGAATTTTTTGTGCGCCATGCATTTTTCACCCTCTAATTTTCTCACCTTCTCAGTGCATAATTTTAAAACTGAGTATTGGACATTTCTCCCAGGACCAACACCCTCATATTTTATTTGGGCCCTAGGACAATCATTTAAGCATTTACCCAATTTTTGGCGCATTTCTTTAAATTATTATTCTAAGGAATAATTCATAACTCTATCGCTAATTTTGAATAATTGAAGATCTAAGACCTTTTATTTTCATGTTAGGGACCTGCTCTTAACTATCAGTTGGCCTCTTTTGGGCCCTTTATTGTAGCTCCCTTACAAATGACCCGATTCATTAGCTTTTTTTTCTAACAACTTCTTAAGTCTTCTAGCAACTCCATGAACGACAAAAAAATTTCTCACTTCAGCTACCACCAATTTTGAATATTAATCTCCTTCTTGGGGCCTTTGTTGCAGCTTCTTTAAAATGTTGGAGTTTAAGTGGCCTATCAAGCCAAAAGCACCCCATTCTCGATAGCAGGAATTCGCTGTCTCATATTTAAACAATTAGAAAAAATCTCTTGTGGCTATGCTGCTTTTGAAATGGAAATAGGTAAAATGCTCTTACCTGGGATTCATCAATATCGCGATGACGTATAACTTCATCGGTGTGGCGTGGTCAGGGATTTATCCAAAAGCTTCTTGAAGAAATTATTTTTATTTTATTTTGTGAAGCATTATTTATCCTTTGAAGTTTAATATGAATCCGCTAAATCCATGGGAAGATATAATGTAATATGAATTAGTATTGTGTGTTTTTACGATAAAGAAAGATTCAACTTTTAGCTTTAAATACTTATAATTAAACATATTATTGGAGTATAAGAAACTCCGTGTTAACAGAGAGGCTACATGATTAAGAGTAAGAATACATAAAGCTGCTAAAAAACATATTCGCAGCGTAGAAAAAAATATATAATAATTAAAGGTGTCTGGCAAAAGTCAAAATGTTCAGATGTTCCTTTTAGTTACATATCTGTGGTGAAATCTTAGTTATTAGAACATATGCTTTAGAGAGTTACTCAAGTGGGCTGTAATAGCACTCATTATCAAATGCGGAAGTAAAGAAACAGTTCGTAAATTGGCTTGTTAAAAATGATCTGTGTTTAGTAACAAGTTCTTTCTTTTATTTTATTAATCACTTTTAGCAGTTGCCGAAGAACATCTGGGGAATTAAATTTAACACCCCTCCTTAATCTCCTCAGATGGATAAGGTAACAAGTTCATAGTCTTGATGTCACACAAAAGTTGAGGTTTGGGTGTGGGATTTGTCAAGCAATCAGCAATCATGTATTGCGTGGGACAATATTTTAATTCGATAATTTTATCTTCCTTTAATTGTCTTATGGCGTGAAAGCGGATATCAATGTGTTTTGTCCGCTTCGAAAATTTTTCATTTTCTATCATCTTTATACTGCTTTGGTTGTCATGGTAAAGTAAAATAGGTTTTACTTGATACAAGTTAAGATCTTCTAGCAGTTTTAATAGCCATAAAATTTCTTGTCCTGCGGTTGCTGCAGCAACATATTCCGCTTCAGCCGAAGAATATGCAATGCTTGACTGTAATTTTGTAATCCATTGAATGGGATTATCACCCAGAAAAAAAATATTGCCGGTGGTTGATTTTCTATTTTTAGTGTCCCCAGCCCAATCAGCATCAGCATACGCGATGAGTATTGGTGGTTTATTTTTACTTATTGTTAGGCATAGGTTTTTTGTGCAATCGAGGTAAATAATAATTCTTTTTGCCGCTTTCCAATCCTTCTCGCGTGGCGTTGCACTTCTCCTACTAAGTATATTTACTGGTGCCATAATGTCGGGTCGAGTGACTGTTGCAATATACAAGAGCGAACCGATCGCTTGCCTAAACTTTGTATTGTTCGGAAGTAAATTGTCGCTATCTTCTAATTTATAGAAACCTACTTCCTTCGGTGTACCAATAGGTCTTGCATCTGTTAAATTTAACTTTCTAACCAAATCTTCTATTTTTGACTTTTGGTTTAATTTGTAACCATCGTTCGTTTTGATTATGTTGGTTCCTAGGTACTGACTTATTTCGCCTAAGTCTTTTACTCCGTACTCATTTTGCAATTGTTTTATTACATCTTTAATTATTTCACTTTTACTCGCTATTAAAATATCGTCAACGTAGACGATGATATAAGTGAAATTTTCCTTTTCTTTTCTAGTAAACAAACATGAGTCAGCAGTGCTTTGCACAAAATTCATGTTTTTTAATGATTCTGCGATCTTTTTGTGCCAGGCTCTAGCTGCCTGCTTTAAGCCGTAGATTGTTTTATTCAGTTTACACACTTTGTTTTCACAATTTTTTTCTATAAAACCCTCTGGTTGTTTCATGAAAATTTCTTCTTCTATTTCGCCGTGAAGAAATGCAGTGTCGATGTCAATGTGTTGAACAGAAAGATTTTTGTATGCCGCTGAGGCTAAAAATGTGCGGATTGTTGTGTGCGAAACTACGGGTGCGAAGGTTTCATCATAATCTTCGCCGTACTTCTGATTATATCCTTTCGCTACTAAACGGGCCTTGTATTTTTGTACATTTCCTAAATTATCTAACTTTCTCTTAAAAATCCACTTACAACCAATAATTTTCTTATTTGGTGGTGGATCTACTAAGTCCCAAGTTTTATTTTTCTTTAATGAGTTGATTTCTTGCTGAGCGGCTTTGAGCCAATTTTCTTTTTCTACTGGGTTGTTCATGTTTACTATGTCATAAAAATCGGATGGTTCGAATGTATCATTTGTTTTTACGTGACATACGTATCTGTCGGGTGGTACTCCTCTATTTGACCTCTGAGACCTTCTCGGTTCTACGTCGGGTTGTTTGGACGCGGTTGGTTCTTCGTCCGAATTACTTAACTCTGTTTGAATGTAGTTGTTGTCATTGTCTGAGTTTTCTACCTCTTCGCTTTCTTTTAAGTTGTTTTCACTATTTTCTATAAATTTAACTGTTCTCGCTATTATTATTTTGTTTTCTTTTGTAAATATACGGTAACCTTTTGATTTATTGTCATACCCCACAAGTATTCCTTCCTGCGCTCTATCATCTAATTTGTTTCGCTGATGTTTTTGTATATAGGCATAAGCTTTACAGCCGAATGTACGCAGGTAGTGTAAGGTGGGTTTTCGGTTGAACCAAATTTCGAACGGTGTTTTGTTTGTTATTTTGGTTGGTAGCCTATTCTGCAGGTGATTGGCGGTATTTATGGCTTCTCCCCAGAATTTTTGAGGTAAGCCTGCTTCGGAGAGTAGACTCCTAGTCATATCTAATAATGACCTATTCTTTCTTTCCGCTACGCCGTTTTGGCTCGGACAAAATGGTACAGTAAACTGGTGTTGGATACCTCTTGCCCTTAGGTATTCTTCCGTTTGTTTACCTAAATATTCCCCTCCATTATCGGATCTAATAGCTTTAGGGAATCTGCCGAATTGGGTTTTCACCATGGCTACATAATCTTTTAACTTTTCGTGAACTTCATTTTTATGCGAAAGTAAGTAAATTACTGTGAACCTTGAATAGTCGTCTATAAAAGTGACGAACATTGTTTTTCCTCCGATAGTAGGTGTACCGATAGATGTGCACACGTCCGTGTGTATCAGATCGAGCACTTTGCCTGTTTTGGGACAGTTTGTTGATTTCGGATATGGGGCATCACTTATTTTTGTTTGGATACATATTTCACACAATGCATTATGATTACAGTTATTTATTTTTATACCGTCTGCTAAGTTTTTATTTATTAATTCTTTTATCGCATTATAGTTACGATGGCCAAGCCGTTTGTGCCAAACTTCTATGCAATTTTTATTTTTACATTCATGTGCAATGTTTACTTTATTAGTTTCAGCGCTTTCTAATAATTCGACTTGATATAAATTATTTTTCATTTTTGCTTCAAGATAAATATTCCCGTTTCGGGATAACGTGCATTTTTCTTTATCGAAAATTAATTTATAGCCATTCTGTGTTGCTTTGCTTACCGATATGAGGTTTGATTCTAATTCTGGTACGTATAATACTTCTTTTAATGTGATTGTGTTTATACCTCCATCGGATGTTTTTGTTTTAAATGTCGTTTCACCTGTACCGTGTGAATTCAGCGTTTTGCCATTGGCAATGATGACTGTCGTCTTTTCAGTGTCGTTAAACTTAGTGAATGCATCTTTACTGTTTAGAATATGTGTCGATGAACCTGAGTCGATTATCCAGGTTTGTTTTCCTGGTTTCTTGACTAAAAAAGCTGCGTCGCTGCCTTTTCCTGAATTGCCCTGTGTTTTGTTAATCCGAATTGGTTCTGTTTCTCGGTTTTTGTTTTCTCTATAATAGTTTGCGTCTTCATAACATAACGATGATGTGTAATACTTGGATTTGTGCGGCTGTTGTTTTTGTGACGGTGAGTAAGTGTTTCTGTTCTTAAGATGCCAGCACTCTCTGTATGTATGGTTTTTTAATTTACAGTATGTGCACTGTTTGTCCTTTTTATTATAGTGTTCAGCCGGAAACTTTTTATGCGTTTTAAACGCTTTTGAGGAATTCTCGCTCTGATCTGTGTTTTCTAAACGTCTTGTATATTCATCAGTGAGTTTTCCTTTTATAAACTCTGAATTAAGTTCATTTTCTGGACGGGCCTCGAGGGCTATAATTAAGGTGTTGTAGCTAGGTGGTAATGAACAAAGTAACAGAGCTGAAATGTGCGAGTCATTAATAGTTTCGCCTATGGCTGAAAGTTTATCAACAAGTTCTAAAATATGTGTAATGTGTTTTATTAGATTGCCGTTTTCTGGGAGTTTTGCTCCGTATAATTTTCTCAGCAAATATAACTTGCTTGAGAGATTGGCCCTTTCATGAATTGTTTTTAAAGCTTGCCAGGTTTCTCTGGCAGTGTTTAAGTGCTTTACATGCACGATTTGTGAGTCTTCAATACTCAAGTTGATAATTGCACGTGCTTTACGGTCCCTCTTCATCCAGTCCGTGTTAATTGGATCTGGGGGATTTTGTGTTATTACATCAAACAATTCTTCTTTTATTAAAATCATTTCTGCGCGAAATTTCCAATTTGCGTAGTTTGTCGAATTTAATTTTTCGACTATTTGAGATTCTTTTATCCCTGCCATGTTTATTTTTATTTGTTTATGCGACCAACCTATTTCCTTTTTATTTATTTATTTACTGTAAAATGTAAAATGAACGATTTCTTTTTTTTATTTTTCTTATTACTCACAACCAACAAATTGTTCATTCACTAATTATTTAAATGTTCATTACATAAAACATAAATATATAAATGTTTCTTTTTCATTCACCTTTATATTTCTCGTACAATAACATTCATTATTTTATTCAATGCAGCATCTTTTTATTTTTTTTTTTTATTCAGAACATGAATATTTTTAATATTTATAATCTAAGCCACTATATAAAATTTTTCTTCTTTTTCGCTAAACATGAGCACTTTATCTGTCTCATTAATCTTTTTGTTGGAGTTTAAGTGGCCTATCAAGCCAAAAGCACCCCATTCTCGATAGCAGGAATTCGCTGTCTCATATTTAAACAATTAGAAAAAATCTCTTGTGGCTATGCTGCTTTTGAAATGGAAATAGGTAAAATGCTCTTACCTGGGATTCATCAATATCGCGATGACGTATAACTTCATCGGTGTGGCGTGGTCAGGGATTTATCCAAAAGCTTCTTGAAGAAATTATTTTTATTTTATTTTTTGAAGCATTATTTATCCTTTGAAGTTTAATATGAATCCGCTAAATCCATGGGAAGATATAATGTAATATGAATTAGTATTGTGTGTTTTTACGATAAAGAAAGATTCAACTTTTAGCTTTAAATACTTATAATTAAACATATTATTGGTGTATAAGAAACTCCGTGTTAACAGAGAGGCTACATGATTAAGAGTAAGAATACATAAAGCTGCTAAAAAACATATTCGCAGCGTAGAAAAAAATATATAATAATTAAAGGTGTCTGGCAAAAGTCAAAATGTTCAGATGTTCCTTTTAGTTACATATCTGTGGTGAAATCTTAGTTATTAGAACATATGCTTTAGAGAGTTACTCAAGTGGGCTGTAATAGCACTCATTATCAAATGCGGAAGTAAAGAAACAGTTTGTAAATTGGCTTGTTAAAAATGATCTGTGTTTAGTAACAAGTTCTTTCTTTTATTTTATTAATCACTTTTAGCAGTTGCCGAAGAACATCTGGGGAATTAAATTTAACATAAAAACGATCTTACTCTATTACAATTTACTACTTCATAGTTCTTGCGTCCTACAGCTACTTTAAAACTATTAAATTTTTTTCCTTTACCCAACTACATTCCAGTTAATATCCTCTCCCCTGGACCCGGTCCTTCTTTATACCCAAGCTACCACCTTTTTCGAATATTAATCTCCTTTTTCGGCAACAGCTTACGTTTACCCACTACATCCGTAAATTAAAAATAAAAATCGCGTTACGTTAACCCTTAAATGCGCGATTTTTTATTTTGCTTCGAAAAAATTATATATGATTCTCTGAAAGTTTTATTACACAGGAAAAATAATGAAAAAAAAAATCAGAGATACATTTTTCATATAATACGGCAATCTTTTCTTCTGTTGCGCATCTGCAATACAAATAATAACTACGGTTGCGTGGCTGTTTTACGCTAAAATATTGCAAATCAGTAAATATTTTAATACCTATATCTCCAAATGCCTTATTGCCCCACCAGTGGCTGAGAGGTTCTGCTCTCGAAGCTGGTAGACGGGAGGTGCTGGGTTCGAACCCAATCGCGCCCGTCGGCCTAACCGTTTCGGAGTTTTCGTGGTTTTCTTCGAAGCCTTGGATTTTCCATGCGTAAATACGGGTTAGGTTCCCTTAGAAAGACCCCCACGAAGGGCACCCCCCCCTAGGGCCTATATCCCTCGAGTAGATAATCGGCCGTCAACAATCAACCCAAATGCCTTATTTTATATAATTATTTATTTTATAAAACTTAACTTTTAACCCTTTAATTCCCATGATAGAATACGTTCTAGAAATTAAGTACTCCAGAGAAACTGACTTTACACAAGAAAGTTTCAATGGTTAATTTCGCTTTGTTTAAATACGGAATGTCTGTTATTAATTAAAACAAATATTGCTATTTTTATCTCCTGGTGTGAATTAGGTATATACGAATAAAAAAAATCTATTAAATTAAAAAAAAAAAACTGTTCTTTTCATTCTGTTCTTTGTCCCTGCGCACTAAAGGATTAAAGGTAACTTTAGAAAAGGGATTTCACCCGTTTATTAAATAATATCGTGTTAATTTTAAAAGTAGACCGTGAAATTTATAGAGGAGGAGGGAGGCAACTTTCCACCGCGTAAGGAAAAATTGTTTCCTCGGGTTATAAGGGCCCAATTTCAACGGGAATTGGTTTATTTAACTTAGATTACAATTCAGCTACTTTCTGTGAAAATACTACTTTCTGTGATTATGAAAGTTTATCTTAGACTTGAGTTAACGACATTTTCGAACATTAATGATGCATTCGCTTTTCTGGTTCTATGGGCTTGATTACTACGAAGTTTGACTCACTAGACTTGGTGTTCGATTGTCTATGATACGTGCGGAGCACTTCCGGCACATGCTGTGTTAGGTAGCGGGGGCCCAGATTACAGGTTCGTTCGGAAAGACGTTTGTTGGAAATATACGAGACGCTGTGAAATGCAATGGAAAAACCGAAACTAGGTTCATTTAAAAGATTTTCAAAGGATATAAAATCATACAAACTTGAGTTTTATTTAAGGTTATTATGATGGGCCAGGGCAACGCCGGGTGGGTCAGCTAGTGTGATATAAAATTGCATTGTATAAAATTTGGTTGTAACGTAGGAAACTAAAAAAAAGCAAGCAAAAAATTCATACCGCACAGTTTGTTTTTTATTTTTAATTCGATATAGATTTCGTTATTCATACGTCTAACTGTTTTATACGTTTAATATAATATGTTGAAACATCACAAAGAGATTATTATTTGTTAAAAAACCTTGTTTATATGACTTACCTTTTTCTACATAAACAAATTGCAGTAGTAATCCTTATCTCAGTTCATAAAATATATATTTTTTTAAATGCCAATTGCCCATATCCGTTTATTTTTAAAACAATCATGAAAATTCAACAAACTGTTGTATCGGAACATTATTTGTACTATAAAATTTATCAAATAATGATATTTTTGTGCAAAATGAAAAAAAAAATAGTTAAAATTCTCACCGATAATCGAAGTTTTAGGAGCCTCATTATAAAAATGTATGACAAATAGGCAGATTATGGATTCTTAAAATAGTCTCAGACTAAAAAATTGAATTCGTTTAGTATCTGAATGAAAATAGCTGTACATTTTGGGCTTGTAAGAAATAAAAATGGTTCTATATGAATGTGTTAGAAAATAGCCAATTTGGATTTGAGAAAATCATTTTTAAAAAAAAGAAACGAAAGAGAAAAAAATCACTCCCGGCTCGGCCTGCAGGCACAGGTAGATTTCGAAGTTAAGTACTAATTTCACCAAAAAGGCTAAATCAAGATTAGAGATAAACACAGTTTGACAATTTTTTTCTGGTCGCTTTTGACGAGTTTTTAATTTCATTTTTCTGAACTGGTTTTATCAGAATCATGTTAAGGCTGTGTTCTCAACTACACTGCTCAACAAGGTTGATATTTTCTGACACAATGACGTACAGATTTTTTAATGTAATTGTATAAAATTGGCAGACCTACTACAAGAGATTTTTCTCCCTTTGTTCAGTGTTTTTTTTTCCTTTTGTTGGGAAATTTGGTTCAAACTATGACAGTATTTTCTGAAACATCTATTGTGTTTACAAAAAAAAAAACGGAAAATGTCTTTCAATTACATAGTTTCCGTATAACAACACCTTCCAATTTCATGCGTTTCCGAACAAAAAGGAATTAAAACTTATGTCATAAAGTTGCCCCTATGGAAGGGGCGGGGGTAGCTCCCCTATCCCCCCTTTATTCTTAACTAATGAACCTCCAAATCTAATCTGGGAAGCTCTTTAACATAATAAATTCGTATACCAAATTTGGGGCAAATCAAATAATTTTGAATGAAAAAAACGTTTATCTAAATTAAGGGGGTAGCCCTCTTTCCCCCCTTTATACTTAACTAATGAACTTCCAAATCTAATCAGGGAAGCTCCTTAACATAATAAACCGGTATATCAGATTTAGAGCAAATCGAATAATTCTGCATGAAAAACTCATTTATCTAAATTAAGGGGAGGGACTAGCCCCTTTTTCCCCCTTTATCTTTAACCAATGAACCCCCAAAACTAATCAGGGAAGCACCTTTCCAGAATGAACCTAGAAAAAAAAATTGAAGCAAATCGGATGTTTCTATCAAGAGTTACCTCGTTACGTGAATACGTACGTACATACTTACATGCATATAGAACGGCGGGCACATCAGCTCTCATGCTTTGATAGCCTGTGAGCTAAAAAGTTGAATTATGATGGTGACGAGTTATTGATGTTGACATTGTTGGTATATCACCGACCCATATCAATGTGTCTTCTAAATACTTTCGGCAAAATGTATGTTTCGGATAAATATCATGTTGGCTATTTGACCTGTCTGCTAGTTGTCCTGTCGGCTAATTGTCATGTCTGCTAATTGTCCTGTCGGCTATTTGACCTGTCTGCTAATTGTCCTGTCGGGTAATTGTCAGGTCGGCTATTTGACCTGTCGGCTAAATGTCCTGTCGGTTATTTGACCTGTCGGCTATTTGAACAGTCGGTTAATTGTCATGTCGGCTATTTGACCTGTCGGCTAATTGTCATGTCGACTAAATGTCTTATCGGCTAATTATCATGTCGGCTACTTGTCATGTCAGCTAAATGTCTTGTCGGCTAAACGTCCTGTCGGCTAAACGTCCTGTCGGCTAAATGTCCTATCGGGTAAATGTACGTTTCGGCTAAACGTCCTGTCGGCTAATTGGTGTCTACTAAATGTCTTGTCTTCTATTTTGTTTTCGGCTAAATGACATAGACCCCCCGTAACCTAACTATAACTTATCCATAATCTAACCGTAACCTATCTGTAACGGAAATGGAACATAACCGTAACTTAACCATAACCTAATTGTAACCTAACCGTAACGTAACCGTAACCTACTTATAACCTAACCATAAACTAACTGTAGCATAACTGTAACCTAACAGTAATCTATCTGTAAAATAAACGTAACATGACGGTACGCTAACCGTAACCATAATTATTAACTACCGTATCCTAACTGTGATGTAACTATAACCTAACTGTAACCTAAATGTAGCCTAACCGTAACCCAACTGTAGCCGGGCGGTAACCTAACCGTAATCTAATTGTAATCTATCCGTAACATACGGTAACCTATCCGTAACCTAACCGTAATCTAACTGTAACCTATCCGTAATCCTATTTGTAACCAAACTGTAACGTAACTGTATTATATCCGTAACCTAATCGTAGCAGAAACGTAATCTAACTGTAACCTATCCGTAACTTAACCGTTATCTAACTGTAACCTATCCGTACCTTAACCGTAATCTAACTGTAACCTAACCGTAACGTAACCGTAACCTACTTATAACCTAACCAAAACCTAACTGTAACATAACTGTAACCTAACAGTAATCTATCTGTAAAATAAACGTAATATGACGGTACGGTAACCTAATTATAACCTAACCGTATCCTAACTGTGATGTAACTATAACCTAACTGTAACCTAACCGTAACCTACTTATAGCCTAACCATAACCTAACTGTAGCATAACTGTAATCTAACAGTAATCTATCTGTAAAATAAACGTAACATGACGGTACGCTAACCGTAACCTAATTATTAACTAACCGTATCCTAACTGTGATGTAACTATAACCTAACTGTAACCTAAATGTAACCTAACCGTAACCTAACTGTAGCCTGGCTGTAACCTAACCATAATCTAATTGTAATCTATCCGTAACCTACGGTAACCTATCCGGAACCTAACCGTAATCTAAATGTAACCTATCCGTAATCCTATTTGTAACCAAACTGTAACGTAACTGTATCCTATCCGTAACCTAATCGTAGCAGAAACGTAATCTAACTGTAACCTATCCGTAACTTAACCGTAATCTAACTGTAACCTATCCGTAACTTAACCGTAATCTAATTGTAACCTAACCGTAACGTAACCGTAACCTACTTATAGCCTAACCAAAACCTAACTGTAACATAACTGTAACCTAACAGTAATCTATCTGTAAAATAAACGTAACATGACGGTACGGTAACCTAATTATAACCTAACCGTATCCTAACTGTGATGTAACTATAACCTAACTGTAACCTAACCGTAACCTAACTGTAGTCTGGCGGTAACCTAACCGTAACCTAATTGTAATCTGACCGTAACCTATTGTAACCTATCCGAAACCTAACCGTAATCTAACTGTAACCTATCCGTAATCCCATTTGTAACCAAACTGTAACGTAAATGTATCCTATCCGTAACCTAATCGTAGCAGAAACGTAATGTAACTGTAACCTATCCGTAACTTAACCGTAATCTAACTGTAACCTATCCTTAACATAACCTTAACCTATCTGTAACTTAAACGTAACCTAATTGTTACCTAAAAGTAACATAACTGTGACGTAACCGTAATCTAACTGTAACCTAACCGTAACGTAACTGTAACCTAAGTTTAACGTAACCGTAAACTAATTATAATCTATCCGTAACCTAAAAGTATCTAAACCATAACCTAACTAGGCTAATCGTCCTCTCAACTAAATATCCTGTCGTCTAATTTTCTTGTCGGCTAATCGTCTTGTCGGCTAATTGTCCTGTCGGCTAATTGTCCTGTCGGCCAATCGTCCTGTCGGCTAATTGTCTTGTCGGCTAATTGTCTTGTCGGCTAATTGTCCTGTCGGCTAATTGTCTTGTCGGCTAATTGTCTTGTCGACTTATTGTCCTGTCGGCTAATTGTCACGTTCGGCCAATTGCCTGTCGTCCAATTGTCTGTCTGCTAAATGTCCGTTTCGGCTAATTATCCTGTATGCTATATGTACGTTTCGGCTACTTGTCCTGTCGGCTAAATGTACTTGTCGGCTACATGTCCTGTCTGCTAAATGTACGTGTCGACTAAATGTACTTGTCGGCTAAACGTCCTGTCGTCTAAATGCTGTCTGCTAAATGTCTTGTCGGCTATTTGGTTTTCGGCTAATCGTCTGCGACCGAATTCTACAGATAATAACAGAGAGCTAACACAAAAGACTGTGTGCATATTACTGTTTCAAGCCAAACTATATTTAATATACTATGAGATGCTTGTAGAATATAAATAAATTCACGCAAAGAGTTGAATTCATTGTTGTCTACGGATGATAATTTCTGTAAGTGCGTATTTGGCAGTGTTATGCGTTTTTATATGAATTAAATTTTTGTTGAATATGCGACGTGTATAAAAATTTTTAGATAATATTTAGAGCTGTAGAAAAAATTCAAATGCATTCCATCTATTAGCAGAAATTGATGAAGGTGAATTTTTAACTGTGTTATGCGTTTTCTAAGTAAGCTAAATTTTAACATTCTACCGGGTGTCCCAAAAAGGACTGACTGATTTTAAAATTCAATAACTTGCAAACGGTGACAGATATTTAAAAAATTCTTGCAGGAGGGTTATGCATAAGGTCAAAAGTTTTTTTACAGTGATTTTCAATTTTAGTTCGAATTACAAACAATAGATGGCGCTGCGATCAATAGACGCTGAATTCAGGCTCGATTTTTGGTACTTCGTGGCCCGGATAATACATTTCCATCTCCTTTTTCAGCATGGAACAAGAGAAAGGACTAGAAATCGAGCCTGTATTTAGCGACTATTGCTTACAGCGCCATCTATTGTTTGTAATTCGAACTAAAATCGAAAATCTCTGTAATAAAACTTTTGACCTTATGCATAAACCTCCTGCAAGAATTTTTTAAATATCTGTCACCGTTTGCAAGTTATTGAATTTTAAAATCAGTCAGTCCTTTTTGGGACACCCGGTATGTAGAATATATAAAAATCAATAGATCATATGAGGGGCTCACATCCATACTAGACCAAGTCCATTTTGAAAAAAAAAAGTGAGATAGTTCATTTAGAAGGTGCGTAAAATCTTTTATATCCACTCACACAGTAAACCAAGTTTGTAAACAGATGACATATTTGAGAAAGTATATGAAAACAGACTTGGTGTACTGTGAAAGTGGTTAAAACAGATTTTATGCACCTTCGAAATAGACTATCTCATTTTTTTTTTTTTTTTTTTTTCCAAAATGGTCTTGGTCTACTATGGTTGTGAGCCCCTCATATAAAAGATTCGAGTACCTTTCCGACGGTAATAGCTGAAGTATTGTTTTCAAATGCATTATGTGTTTTCTTAATTGTTACTTACAAGGGAACCACTTTTGGTGTTGCTCGCTCCTAGCATCGAGACCTGGTGCGTTTTGTAGCCCGATACGTAAAAGTTCGAGAACCGAAAAAATTTCTCTGTTAAAATAATATTTTATATACTTTTTTATACTTTTAATTTTTTATTATTACATATTTATTTGTTTATTTCACGCCATAAGTGAGTTAAGTCTCCAAATAGGGCGCTACAATTTTTCCGCCCGCTTTATCCAAAGAGAAAATGTACAGAACATTATACTAGAATTATATCAGATTGCGATTTTTTTTGTTTTTAATTGAAAGCATAAGAAACAAATATTAGGATTTTATTTTTTTTTCTATGCAGACGATAAATATATAAGTAATAAATATAATTCTATAAAAGCTTCGAAGGAAAGCTTCGAAAACTATATTTTAAAGAAATACAAAATAAGCAAACTATTTTCTTTTGAAATCTAATGAAATAAAGTTTCGAATGTTTAAAATGAAATATTGCTGTATTAAATGGTCCTTCGGTAAAAGTAATCATAAAGTAAATTAATATTTTTACACAATTTAGAAAAATTACTGTGGCGAAATAGGTCGGACATTGCAATTTCTAGCTACTACAAATTCAGCTATGACATTTGGCTAGGGTTGCCGGAAAGCTCTAATTTTGAAAATAAACGCTTACTGTTTCCCCGCCAAAAATATGAATATAAAGTACAATTTTTCAAAATCAAATTCGTGGGTTTTCGAAGGAATTTTCAAACTTTTTTCAATATTTTATACTTTGCATTAACTAATTTTTATTTTTAAATGCTTTTCTTTAAAAAAATTCAATGTTAATAGTGGTCTCGAAAATTGCATTTTCAGAAAGTTATGCTGCTGTAAAATCAAGAAATATTATTTTAACAGAAAATTTTTATCGATAATCAAATTATTTAAAAATGCGTCAGGTTTCAATGCTAGGTGCGAGCAACACCAAAAGTGGTTCTCTTGTTGGGTCTAGGGTAAAAATGTGGAGATTTTTAAACCTATTAAAGGGCCATTTCACATCACGCGTAGGACAGTTTTCTACATATTACTGCTGTTTTGACAATGCAACTGTATTCTCAAATTAAAATAACTATGCTAATATAAAAATCTGGGGGTTTTGTTATTTTTAATCTAAGTTTTAACAACTTATAAGTTAATAGATATAGGTATTTATGTAGTGTCACGTGCAGGTTATTTTGTCCGTTTGTCATGAAATGGCCTTATAGAGAATTCATTAAGAAATTTATTGCTGTAGCTTTTCCAGTTTTACTTTACAAAACTATATAAGATAATTCGAGTCGATATCAGCTATTGTTAATACAGTGTATTAGATATTATTGTATTCAAGTATGTTTTAGTATTACTATATTTTTTCAAATTTAACTAAATTCGAGAAATATTATTTTAACAGAAAAATTTTATCGATTCTCAAACTTCATAATATAGGGCTTTAAAATGCACCAGGTCTTAATGCTAGGTGCGAGCAACACCAAAAGTGGTTCCCTTGTTAGATACTGTTTAGCTTTATCAAACGGTGAAGTTTCGTTAAAGTATTTCGGAAGTGTTGGAAAGTGTTTCATAATCTATGCAATATCTCGTGACAGGTATTTTTTTTCGCGATTCTTTTCTTTTTTTCAATTCCTACAATTAGTTCACACTTTCCCTATATTTATTTATTTGTTTATATATCTTGTTCAAATTTTCAATCGTTAATAAAATACTGATTATTCATCCTATCAAGTTGAAATAATTTTTTTTTAACTTGTACTGGATGACAATTGATGTTAATACAGTTTTTTCAAATATTAATTCATTAATTAAATTTTAATTAATTAATTTTAGTTTTACATGGGAGACAAAATGGCGGCCATTGGTTATTGAAGCAATTAATACATCTTTATATCTATAAGGGTGGTTACCATAGGGGGACCCTGTTCTGTCGCCAAATACCGCCAAGTTTGTCGTCAATTTGGCAATATATCGCCAAATTTGGCGACCAAAATGAGTCGCCAAAAGTGACGCCAACTTGGCGATATCTCTAATATTTCGCCAAATTCCCATAGACTACCATTGTAAACCTACTTGCTTATAGAAAATCAACAAATTGAGATATTTTAATGCAACAAAAACTAATATTAGCTTAAGGGATTATATTAAATTTGTCTTTGATGACCTAAGTAGGAATTGACTTTAAAAACAAAATGTTTATATTACTTGTTTATTATTATTATACGTTCATTTCTGTTATAGTAGATAAATCATTAAAGCTATAAAAACGCTCCACAAGTAGTTCCATTTTATGTGTATTTTTCTTTTTATGCATGTTTTTTTTTTTTATTATTATACCATTTCATGAATTTGCGTTGATTTCTATTTAACGAATTTTCTTCATAACGTAGTGTTTAAGTGTAACGATGACACTTCGTTAAATAGAAGTTTCACTGTATATGCTTTTTACAATTGTTGAGCAAATGTTAATTTTTGCATTTTTGGCCAGGTTTTTGCGTCCAATGTGTGGCGTTCCTGCAGAAAAACGGAACAAAAAGAGAAAATAATCAGCAGACCATTTCTTTTCTCCACGGAATATAGTGTGCTATAATTCAGTGTTCTCACGCGATACAGCACAATGTCAAATCTTGAATGTAAACAAAAAAAGGTAATTATTTTCAAGGAAGTTTGTTTCTGTGTAAATTTAGAAAATTCAAAAGCAGACTATGTAAGACAACAACTCTTTAAGTATTTTTTTCTTTTTTAAATGATTAGTTTATACAATTATTTTGTCATCCTAAACAAGCGGTAAAATTGAGATATAAGGTCATCCTATAACGAAACATCTATGATCTAAGATTACCAGGATTACAACTAATATTAGCAACAGCTCAGAAAAACAATTTCTGCGCATTATACAAAATTACAAAAACATTTCCAGGTATTAAAAGTTTAAAAAAAGACTTCAGTACAGTTTCATTAGTTAGTCAATTTTATGTTGTACTATAACAAAATACGAATACAAGGTCAGTAATTTATTTTTATTTATTTATTTATTTTACAGAAGTATGATCACTTTTTTAGACTGTTAAGCTTAGGTTCTAGCAAATCTTATAATTTTAACTGAAAACTTACTAATTTACTCCGGTTTCAGTGTCGTTGTTAATGCATCCTGTCTCTGTGTACAATGTCGCATAAATGTAACATTTTGTTATTTGAAAAAAGTCACTTTTTTGGCTTTAAAAATGTCTAATTATGATTGCATTTTAAAGTTATATGATATACATGCACGAAAATTATTTTATCTTACTATACACAATGCATTTTAAAAGTTCCAGACTCCCGCTACTAAAAAACCACAGATGGCGCTATCTCTGCGAAACCGGCGGGATGACCGATCAACAACTTTCATCCGCGCGTATCAAGTAGTTGTAATCATTTCTGTGTATTTCCAACGTGGTAGCGTTTATTTCCGTGAAGCGTGTGAATGCATCCTTGTGATCGAAATAAAATGGAACAACGAACGAACATCAAGTTTTGTACATTCTGCAAAGATGTCTTGCATTGGCTTTTGAAACGAATGTGGTGTTCTAGGCTCGATTTGCTGGACAGTGAAAATTTGTGCCTCTTGCACGACAATGCACCGGCTCACAAATCCATCCTTGTGCAGCAATTTTGGGCGAGAAAATAGGTTGTGAGATTCAACCACCCAGCCTACTCATCAGATCTATTCCCCCGGACTACTTTTTATTTCTGAAGTTGAAATTGAAGATGATGGTTCAGCGGTACGAGTCAATAGATGACATTGAAGCGGCTGTGACATCAGCACTCAATAGTGTTGGTGCTGAAGCATTCCAGAAAGCGTTTACAGACCTTCACACTCCTTCTAAGCATTGTATTGCATTGGGAGGAGACTACATATAGAACCTAAGGCTCACAGGCGCGTGTTTTGCCATCCTTCTACAGTTTTCATGGAAATCTTTTGTTCAGGACCATTCTGCGGTTTATTCAGAAAAGAATCAGAGGAATCAACAATGGATCAGGAGATAAGGAACTCAACTCTACTTGAAGGAAAGGTTCCACTTTTGCAGGGCATTAGTTCCTTTCCTTTTAAAGTCATTAAAAATCAAAAACACCGTCTGAAGAAAAGGTTCCTCTTTTGCAGGACATCAGTCCTTTTCCTTTTAAAGTCATTAAAAATCAAAAACACCGCCTGAAGGAAAGGTTTCTCTTTTGCAGGACATCAGTCCCTTTCCATATAAAGTCATTAAAAATCAAAAACACCGCCTGAAGGAAAGGTTCCTGTTTTGCAGCTGAACAAAAGATTTCCATGAAAACTAGAGAAGGATGGCAAAACAAGCGTCTGTGTGCAGCCTTAATATCAAATGTAAGTATAATCTCTAGCTTCCCTGAGAAAGACCCCCCCCCCCCTCGGGCCTATATCCCTCGTGTAGATAATCGGCCGTTATAAATAACACGTAAGTAACTCTGTGTTATATCGTCTGTATGCGATCAGTCTTGGAACTTTTTGAATGCATTGTTTCTAGTATAAACAGGAGGGCCAAATGTCAAATCTGTTCCCGACTTCCAAAAAATCACATAGTCGGGCCTTGGTTCCTAGAACTATGGGTAATTACAAATTTACATTGAATTTTTACAAACATTCTCATCTATATCGAATTTTTTTTCTGCATTTTTAAAATAGTGCAGTAAAGTAGTCACCTGACAAAAATCACGTATAGTGTTTCGTTTGTAATAGGATTATTTATACAAGTAAAAATAGTTTTTTACAAACATTTTTTATAGGCATGCAATGTTTATCTTACAAATTACGCCTAATTTCATTATTGCAATCCATATTGTTCTAAAAATGGCTGTTACACCTTGTTAATTTGGTGGAGATCCCGATTACTGAAAATTCACTGCTTTAATTTAAGCTTTGTAGAAAGCGCGAAGTAGTTAATTTATTAAAACATATATAATTTTTGCTCTGTTTATTTTTTAATATATGGCAACAGACATAAAAAATCATTATTTAAACTATACCATTCATGCTTTCTAAGTTGTTCTCTCAACGTATAATCATAATTTAATGAAAATTACACTATTAATTGTTAAAAGCTTATTTTTTAAAGGAAATATATTACGCTCATTATTTATTTATTTGAGGACGTGAGTTTCAAAACTCGCCTTATCCAAAAAATCAAATTTTGGGAAATCGAGAAAAACCCGTAACTGCGACCCCGTGCATCGAATACCTCCAATTTTTTGTATACTTATAGCTAATTGCTCTGTGATATTATTGTGTTAAGTTGGAAAATCTACTTGAATTCATTTAATTAATTAATTGGAAAAAGTTTCGGATAATAAGAGTTTTGTTCCCAATCGTCTTTCATACTTGCTGAAAGAAATTAATAGTTTCTATTTTTGGTCATCGTATGATAATATTTTGGATTAAAAAATAAACCTTAGGAGAGCAATAAGTATGATTAAAATTTAGTATTACGCTTTATTATAAAAAAGCAAACTTATCAATAATCAAATAAAACTTATCATAAATAGCTTTTAATTAAAATAACTTTTTTTTAAGGAATGTAATATAATATAATCTATATAACATATAATATTATATATATACACCATCTCTTTCTGTTCTGGTTCCTAAGAAATAATATTTTTATAGAAAGTAAGCACCCCCATTTCTGACCAGTCTTCATCAAAATGATTTTTTTAGCAATCCGGGGACATATTTAAGTTTCTCTTACTTCACGGGGACTCCCTCCCCTTTCTTTTTAAGAGGAAAGTTCATTTTTTAGATGCCTCTAGCACAAGTTTTACACTCTGATATTGATATTCCAAGAATCTTCTGAAACACACTTCCACAAATTTGAAGATGGCCATGGTTCTTAATCTTTATAGTACCTTATCGTAATGCCTTTGAAAGCGCACTGAGATGCACTTAAAAAAAACTTTCAAGGTGAAAATTTTACTTTTCTGGATGTTTCATGGAAGAAAAGAAACCTGCACGGTTTCTTGAAGGAGGTGTTGAGATGTGAATTTCAAAATAAAATTATCTTATGCAATTTTGTCTTTGCTTGAAAAAAAAAAAAAAAAAAAAAAGTTTGATGGAAGCGTCATACATCTTTCATTGAGACAGTTGAATACTTGAGGTTCTCTTTCTGGTGAGTGCACTTTGAGAGGACCGGAAATGCTTAGGTTTATGCCTGAGAATAAAAATTAAATCTTTTAACATCTTCTGACAGTAAGAAATATAGAAAGCGATTCCCCATTTTGAACTTACATTTTAATCTTTTGCGTGTATTCTTTACTAGCCCATGTGTTCGTATTTCTTTTTCTATTCTTCGCCCTTCCGCTACAAAATGAAAGAGTTTATTTACTGTCCATTATACATAAGACATGCTGTAAAACTTATTTAATTAGTTTGTATGAATAGAACAGGTAAAATCTTTAAACGAAAATAGCAACAGGTCGCAGAGAAATGAAGGAAAATTGCTGTAATAGTAGCTGATATGCTAGCCGCCCGTTGGTCCTACGCATGCGCAGGGATAAAGCTAGTTTTGTTGCCAACTCCCTAGTGGATAAGGCGAGTTTTGAAACCAAACCAATATTTTAAGAACCCAAAAATAAAGGATAAAAATATTTTTTTTACAGATTATAGTGTTTTTCCTGTGCAGGTTTACCAATGTAAGTAGTAATGTACAAATGTAATTGGTAGAGAAAACTCGATTTTTTAAATTTTGGATAAGGCGAGTTTTGAAATCCACGTCCTCATTTATTTATTTATTTTTAATATTACATTGTTGCCGCTTCACAGCCAGTCGGCATATTTTAGAGAACGTGGTTTGGCGTATAATTAATTTTTACACAAGGTACACCCTAATATAACAACTTACACCATATTATTATTATTATTACTAATGTTTCATTTTTATCAAAGTCGATTAGTATAATTTTGTATTAAAACATTCTATTATACATTAATTCTATTAGTTTTAAATAATAATATTATTTTTAAGTAACACTACAAAAGCTGTAAAGTTAAATTTAATTATAAATTTCGTAATAAAAGCGACTTAGAGCGCCAAAACCTAGTAACGGTAAAATATATACTATATGTATTGTTACATTGCGGCATCATTGTTATATTTTATTATTTTTGTTCCCTTTTATTTATCTTTGCTAAAAATACTTATAATACATTTTATATATGTAAATGCACATTTGCATAAAGAAACACTTATTCCTTGGTTACTGTTGTTATTATTTAAAATATTCAATTAATTTAATTTCTCTTATTATAACTCAAGTAAATGCACTTGGTTATTAAAACTTTAAAGTTAAGCATGCAAATGGATAATATGAGGCAAAAAAACTATTTACATAAATTTTAAGTTTGATTTTGGATAGCGTGGTACAAAAGATAAATCAATTTATTCAAATAAATTCATTTCAATGCATTATATAGGTTCAGTGAAAGTGATATATTTATCAGTGTGTTGGAAAATTAAAAGTATTGTTTAGATGTGTAAGTATATTTCAGCCAAACCAAAAATAATTTAACGCGTTGAATGCCACGTCACCGGTGACTGACACTGATCTTCCGTTTAGGCCACGTCAGTCATCGGTGACAGTCTCTTATAGATTCTGTAACGGGAGTCTTATTTCGTAGCCTAAACGGAAAGACAGACAAAATAGACTTGGCATTCAACGTGTTAAATTCAATTTTAAAACAAATCGTATAAAGCCACATCAAGGCGTCACTTAAATTTTGATATCATATCTTTTAAAGCGACGTATTTCGAATTTATGAGAGATGTGAATGATAAAGCATAAATGAATAAATTGTTATATATCTTTTTATGTTGACACAATTTTTGCATATGCGATTATAAATAAAATAAAATGATGAAATTAATAATATTTAATAGCATAGCGTCACTCAGAATTTGATATCACTATTTTTAAGATCCATATTTAAAATTCTTAGAGCCATAAGATAAAGTGCTGCATCACAAACTTTTAACCCGTTAAGGGGTTTTGTATTGATTTCTTTTACAGGTCCACCAGTGCTGTAGTTGGGTGGGAATGCCGTTCTCAAAAATATTTGATTTGTTACTATAAAAAAAAAATATTGCGTACGAGCACAATTTTTTTTTCAAGCGAAACGATAATTTATGCTAGTTTTAAGAAAATCAGTTTCACTAATATTCATAAGCCGTCTAGGGCCTCACTTAATTTTTTTTTTTGTCCTGAACCATATGTGAAATCTTGATAGTGATCAAGAAGAAAATTAGCGGACGAGACAGCTTGTCGTATATCAGAGAATATAGAAAACACTTCTCATCATCGTTCTTTTGGAAACTTCTAGGATAGATGTGCCAGTAAGTAATATATGGATTTATTTCTGTTATTTCAATTTATTTTGATTCATAATGGAAAATGTTACTATGAGATTAATTAAATATTGATTTTAGATGAATGCTATACAAATACAATACTATAAAAACTAGATTATAATAATTATAATTGTTAAATGAAAAAGTTGACTTTTGGCTAAACGTTTTAAATTGGATTTTGGCTTAGCAAAAATCCGGTAGCATCAACATTTACTCTATGAAAAGGTGAGTTCCCACAAATATTTTTTTCCAACTACAGTACTGATGACCACTCGGAAAAATTGGGATACATTACCTTCTTTTGAAAGAGGTGCCTTATTTTTATGTGTTTTTCAGCTGAATAAATTGCTGTATACTCTGGTGAATGAATACAATATCTTTCTTATTTAGGGCGACACAAAATCATCCGAATAGATAACGATCTAAGAGCAGCTATCGCTTGAAATGATTTATTTTCCATGATACTGTGTGTGTTTTTTTTAACTGAACGGCATTTTGTATAAAAAGTAGAAGTTATTTTATTTTTGATATAGAAAGCTAAAGAGGGTTTTTTCGCACACGCACTATTGTTGCAGTAAATGTAATTTTACTGTCATATGGTTAATTCAGGGGTCGATCCAAGCAAAATTTGGGGCCTATTTAGGGCCCTTTCACAAAAATCTATTTAATAAAATAGGCCCCTTCACAAAAATAAATTTAATAAAATGGGCCCCTTCACAAAAATAAATTTAATAAAATGGGCCTTTTCACAAAAAGGAACTTAATAAAACAGGCCCCTTCACAAAATTCCTTGTAATAAAATAGGCCCCTACATAACATTCTTTTTCATAGAAACTGTTTTAAAATGTTTAATTTGTAAATAAAACCAGGTCACGAAAAACAAAAACTTTAGCAAGGGGATTTAAAGAATGTTTTTGTTCATAAATTCTTGGTTCGAATTTGAGTAACTGGATTTCAACTTTCGTTACAAAATGTTAGTTTTCACAAAAATATAATAAAATTCCCAAAAATAACGTCTACTTTTCACAAAATGGGCCCCAAGAATAAAAGCCTGCATCGACCCCTGTAATTATAAGTACAGGGTGCCCGAAAATTCCTGGACACATTTTAAAATTCAATATAAAATCGTGTAATTGTCGTACAGGAGTGCGCAGGGGCGTAGGTACAAATATTTTTTTCGGTGTGGAAGGGGGGGGGGGATAATTAAAAGATTTCTCAACTTATAATTCAAAAATTTCCCAACTTGAAACAAATTGCTTTATTTTCCAACTGAAATGATATGGTCAATGTGTGTTTAAGATAATGATACTTATACGTAAAAAGTCCTTTCCAAAGAAAAATAAATGGAAGCAAAAGCAAAAATTATTGCTTCAAGCTTCAAAAAAATTATTACTTCAAGCAAAAATTATAATTATTGGTTTATTTAATGAAAATTTAAGTACACCGCTTTCATTTAAATAATTAAAATCAAAACTAGATTAATTTCTATTTTCCTATCTTGGAATCATTGAGCATGAAAGTAATAAAATAACCCAATTGCTAAATGAATAGTTAAGGAAGCAATTTCAAACAATACAGTAAATGTAAGATTTAAACCTAGAAAAATTGTATATATTTAGAGAAAACTAGCATTAGTTTAAGGTTTGCAAATTTTTTGTCCTCTATTACGTACGAGTCATAATAGCACTTCATATGAAAATA
The DNA here is from genome assembly GCA_963932465.1 of Maratus speciosus. Lineage (NCBI taxonomy): Eukaryota > Metazoa > Arthropoda > Arachnida > Araneae > Salticidae > Maratus > Maratus speciosus. The sequence continues at coordinate 461,015,186 of OZ010788.1, forward strand.
CCGTTATGTTATTTTGAAAAAGGAACAAAGATTTGGAAGAAATAAAAGGAATAGATTGGAGACACTGTTGATGGACAATAGAAGGGAAATTCAGGTCTGTATCAGGGTGATATTTTCGTCGTACAGAAAAACACAAAGACAAACTGAGTCTGGCTGCTTTTTGTACTTCTTTTGATAATTTAACTTGTTTACCATTACAGAACTCAGAAAGGCAGTTAGAAAAAGAATAAAAATTTCATATTTTTCAACTATTATTTAAAGAAAAAAGAAAAAGTCTTTCAAAAATCTATAATTTCCCAACTCTAAGCTCAAATTTCCCAAGTTCACATATATTGGAGGGGGAGGCTCCCCCCTCCCATAACCCCCCCATCGCGACGCCTCTGGGAGTACGGTTTGGATTAAAGTGCTTCTCAGTTTAAAAAGTTTTCTTCAAGCATATCAAAATAATTACAGTCGAGTCTCTCTATAACAAAACTCCATGCATCGAATTTCTCTATATAACGAATTTTTAGTAGGAACGGTCCCCTTTTCCCATGATCTCTTTAAAAACAGTCTCTATATAGCGAAATATCTATCTCCATATAACGAATTTTTTCATAAAATGCTCTTTATTTATTGTTTTAAAAAAGCTTTCAAATCACATGGAATCAATTTTCCATTACTGATTTGTGATTTATAGTTCAGGGCTGAGTTTTTTTTATCTTACTTTTTTACCTTGAATCTCCTTGTTTTTTATGCCCAACGAATTCATCCCCCCCCCCCCCTCCCTTCCACACACCTTCCAACATACTTCTTAAAACAGTGTCAAAGGTTTCCGATACAATTTTTCATTCCTTGCTAAAGTGTGAACATTTTTTCGAGAGTGTAACAATTTTGAAATCAAAACAGCGAAAAATGACAGATTTCTTAAAAATTAATGCAAGTTTTTCTTATGTGATTTTTATTATGCTTTCAAATAAATGTCTGTTCTCTTTTTTGAAACTGTTTAAATAATTCAAAAATACAATATTAGGCTAATATTTATAGTTAAACATTTCAAATTCTTAATTAAACACCTCAAAAGTAATTTTTGTTCAAAATTTACACATTAAATAGGAATTTTTACTCATTCTCTATATAACAAATTTCTCTATATAACGAATTTTTTACTGGAACAATGGATTTCTTTATATAGAGACTCGACTGTAGTTCCAAATTTCGATCATAGACGATCATAGACCATCTTAGACGATCATTTCGATCATCCACTTGTCCGTATGTTTACTTCCAAACATGCGTTTTTTCTTATTTTAAGATAAATTTTGACGCTTGACACAGAAATGACGACCGTACGCTGGGAGTCGTCATTTCTGCGATTATTTTCATTCGCGTGAACAAAACTTTTCAACCTGAGAAACATTTTAGTCGAAACCGCACTCCTTCATGACAATTACTTGATTTTATATTGAATTTTAAAATGCGTCCAGGAATTTTCGGACACCCTGTGTAATGCATAGGAAAGTACAGAGGCAAATCTTGGCAATTTATTCCTAACTTAGAAAAAGTGGCCCCAATTACTTAAGGCAGTTCTCAAATCCAAAGGAGTTACTTTCTGATACATTTCTGGATTAATTTTTGTTCGGAAACTCATGAAATTTGCAGGTGTTTTCATTAAATTATGTAAATGAATAGAGCTTCCTGTTTTTTGGCAAAGGGATAGAGATCTTTCAAAAAGTAGTGTCAAAATGGGCGTTTTGAGGTGAATTTCCGAACGCGACAAAGTAGAAAAACCCGTGGTAAGGTCACAACAATCTCTTATAACTCGATAAGTAATTTATTTATCAAAAAATGAAAAACGTAATTTGATTTGAAATCGCTTCAACAGTCAGGCCTGCCAATTAACGTCTTTACTTTTAGAAAGGAGGATTGAAAAAGTATGGTAAACCTACATAATGACCGTAGGAGAGGAGGGTTTAAATATTATTTGTTTCGAAGGTAGAAGAAAGTTTCCTCAATTTTTAGAAAATTCCTATCCATTTCAATTTTATGTTAATTTTTCACTTTTGGAATAAAGTGGTTCTCTGCTAACCGTCTTTTTAATTATAAGTAAATTTTAATCGCATTAAGAAATTTTTAAAAGAAATAAATTGAATTATTGCGAGTCGCGACGCTGCACTTGAATAAGAACGTGTAGACGGTGCACGATTCATACTCCCATGAAACGAAATTTTCCAAAACATCCATCCATAGATATAAGTTCTAAGCATCCATCCAAGAGATAAGACAGTGACCGTCAAAGTCTCGACTTCCCACGCATGTGCATTGAAGTAGAAGTATTTTTTCTATGAAAAGTACATAATATCTATAGACAACAAAAGAGAGATAGTTATAATGCGAATATAGCAGGTCACAGATGTCTAATGAATATCCATATCTGAATGTCTGATAAACATTTATTTGTTGAATACTATTGACATCTTCTGGATGTCATGGATGTGTTTGGATGTTAAATCGACATCTTATAGATAAAATTTGACGTGTGGGTAGTTTTGAATAGAGGCACGTGCAGATTTTATAAATGTAATGTGAAATATGGCTTAATAAATAGTATGGGAACGTCCACGGCTATAGAAAAATTTTGCTGAATTTTTTTTAAACGGAAATATATGTGTGATATATCGATTTAAAGCTAAATAGTTAGTATATATAAATTTGCAAGTTTTAATTTCAAAAGAATAAGTCTATACCGGAAATGGGCTGGGAACTGACAGTATTAAAATTCATTTACAGTTGAGCATAAAAGTCCACTTATTGAGTTGCATGGTTTTTTTTTACTTCTATTCATTAAATGGAATTATTACGCATTGGAAATAACAAGCTATTATTATATCTCTCAGTTCTACATAGTTAAAAGTTTTTAGCTAAGGTATTAAATGCAATTTTAAGTTTATTTAATAGTTGATAATTAAATGCCACAAGAGTAACAGAAAACATCTTAGAGTTTTAATTTTATAAAAATTACTTTCGAAAAAAGCACAAATTTCTTCAAAATGTCGTGCGAAAAATGCGATTTTCGTTAAAGGGCCGCGAAAAAAATAGCGAATTTCATCGTGGGAAAAAAACAGAATTTCGTCAAAGGATCTCGAAGAAAGTGCACATTTCGTCAAAATATCGCGGAAAAAACGCGATTTTAGTAAAAGCGCCGCGAAAAAAGCATATTTCGTTACAAGATTGCGAACCGAAAATTTCCAATTCTCTGTTTTGGAGGTACAAGGCAGATTTTACATAGAATATTTTTTAATGTTATTCATGGAATAGGATCTGGGGTGTTATCACAAGAGTAACAAATGTCTGTGTCACAAGAGTAACACATAAAACTTTTGTCCATAGTTTGACATAAAACTGCGTTACAATCGAAACAAACACAATTCTTGAAGTTTAGTTGTTTTCTCCGTTATTACAATAGTTCTCGAAATAATTTTAGCCATAATTAAGAATATTTTGTAAATTTTAAGCAAAATAAATTATCTTTACTCGAGGTTTTTTTTTTTTTTTTTTTTTTTTTTTTTTAATGAATGGATTTACTTTATTTATTTTTATTATTGCTTAAGATTGTATAATAATCATGATAAGTTATTAAAGATAGCTTAAAACAACTCAACTCGTGATATTTTTGTGCTCTTTCTTTTGGTTTGAAGTACATGGTCTTTAATGAAATATTTTACAGGCTATGTAAAGCTTCGTTTACTAAATTCTGTTGTATGATCTACAGAGATTCTTATAGTAACTCTTATGGAAAGGATTCTGATAGATATTATAAAGCAAAGATTTTAATATATCTTCTTATACACGACATTGTTTTAAGGGGTAGGAAAAATTCTGCTAAGCGGCAAAAATTGTATAGGAAAACTAAGAATGAAACTGAATATGTTGAGGTGAGAAAGAAACAAAATAAAACATATTATGATAAAGTGAAGAAATGTCTCAGAGCCAGCAAAAGCTTCAGCAAGAGAAAGAAAATTATCCTAGTAAAGATGCTGTAGACTTAATTTGCGCTGTTGTATAACAAAATGTGTGGAATGAAATTCGTCCTAAAACAGCAATCGTAAATTTGTCAAAATTTTTCATGGAAAAAATAAGTAAGCATACTTTGTGTATCATATGGGGAAATAAAACAGAAACTACGCGTTTTATTACTTTGAGAGAAACTACCAACAGCGAAGAGCACTCAACAGGTACAATTTGTCAAAGCCATATAAAGAACGACGCTATCTGCTACAAACCACGCATATAACATGATTCGTACAAAGAATTTACATTTCACTAATTAAATAAGGATATAGGAAAAGCTTAAAATTATATTATTGATAATGAAGACAACAATTTATTCTGTTCAGTAGCAGAACAAACTGGGAGATTGCTATGTGGTTACGATGAGTAAAATATGATGATTTAAAGTTTCATGGTATTATTACTGAATTAGTAGATGATGTTTATCAAATAAGTACTTAGAGCCAAGAAGCTCAGGAGTAATTCTCAAGTTTGAATCTGATATCCACATTATTTGATACAAAAAAATCAAACTGTGGTTGACATTAATGCTCCCAGATTGATAAACTCTTAAAAACTTTACAAACTCTAATTTTATAATTTCTAACATTCTTTTATGTTATTTTCAACTTTAACCAGCATAAAAAAGTTGTTCTGTATGAAAAATAAGTTTGTCAAAACAAAATTTAATGGTTTTTTTTTTTTTTTTTTTTTTTTTTTTTTAATTTGAAATGAATGTTTGCAAAAATTTGCTTTTGGACAAAATGTCACAAGAGTAACACTTAGCATTTTGCAAAATCAAATGTAACTAATTTATGTGTTATCAGATGAGTTCAATGGTTAATTCTTTTTAAAAATATATAATTACTCTGTTATATTCTGTAAATTTTATTTCTATATTCTTATATAATTCACATAATTTCTACGTCAAGCACATTTTTTGTATATTGCATTTTTTGTGGTCACAAGAGTAAAAAAAACTTTAATTTATTATCTAGACAAGTAAAATGTTTTTTATTATAAATTGCATATGGTTTTTGTGAGTAGATCACGTGTATTTTTATGTGTTTGCATCAAATTTATCCAAAATACGTTTTGTAATAAAAAAAAGTGGAAGTATTTAGGAAAATTTTCTCTGATGGTCACAAGAGTAACAGTGGACGTTCCCATATCAGAAAGTTGCTACTTCTGGATTTGGGTACAGTCTAAAGTAAATTCAGTATTTAGGAATACGTGTAATAAATATTTTAATGCAGGCAGGGGAGGAAGAGGTTACCTTAATGAAAGACCTTTCTTTTTAGGATTAGGATATTAATAATAATGAAATGGTGGTATGTTGGGAAGGGGGGGGGGGGGATATTACTCATTACCTAATACAGGGTTCGTACGGGTCCTTGAATTTCCAGACTAAGAAATTCTCCGGTACCAGTATTTTCTTATGGAAAATCTCTCCTTAAATAAGGCGAAATTTCGTCCGTTTAAACTAGATTTATTTTTATATAAAAAAAAATACTGATATTTGGCTTTGAAAATAACGGCACCCGTAAGAACCCTGTAATATAATTATCGAAATTCAGTTTTCCAAAATAAAAAGTAGACATACTTTGCATTACATGAAACTTTTTAATTTCTACTTCTTTGTATACCAAATTCATAAGAAGGAAAAAGTATATTAAGATCAGTTAATTATTTTTTCAATTCTCCATAATTTCATACTCCATGATTTTTTTTTTATATAAATCTGTTATTCACATTATCTATCAAATCTCCCGTGTGTGTGTATATATTGTATATATGTGTGTGTGTGTGTGTGTGATAAAGATGAAATCACAAATATATGAAACAAATGGTAAAATTCTAAAGGTGAACAAGACATGAACATAGGAAACCAGTATGTAAAATCAGAAACTATGAATAACCCACAGAATCATCAGAAGTGATTGTTGGTTAATTTATAATGAAGATGCATTATTCCATCCAATTTTGTCGACATCTGTGTGTGTGCGATATATCGCGACGTCCCGGACCTGTAGAGGAGTCGCGGTCCGTTCACTTCCTCGACAGGTGACTGTACAGCCGGCTTTTCCTATGTCAGGACACCTTGGGGTGTCATACTTGGATAATAATTGGACTTGGGACCCTCTTGGTGGATCGAACTCATTTATTTGGTACTCCATCTTACAGTCCGATTCTCGAGTTCGGTCGGAGGTCCCTCGAGACACTTACTTCGCTGATTTCAGGAGTTACATCGCCATAGGTTTTGCAGGCATCTCAAAAGTGCAAATTCTACCGTTTTTGGCGCGGGTTTTAGCTAATATCTTGCGGTTTATCATATTTTCCTGCAAAGGGCACAGTTGTAAAATTGGGAGAAACATTTCTTTAATTGGTTGATTAGCTTTTGATTGATTGTCCGAGCTGAGATACCAGAACTGGGCTTGGCTCACCCGGGGATGAGCTAACCACCACATGGCTACAAAATTTGCAACTCAGCTATTTTTACTCTTAAATATCGTCCGAAGATGATATCTGAAAGTAATAAGATGTATTGCTGGGAAACAAAGTTACAAGGGGAAAAAGTGGTTTTAGAAAGAGATTTAAAGTTAGAAGAAAAAGACTTCGGATTTAAAGTTAAATTTATTTGAATCTTGATTTTTAAAAGGGGTTTTATCCTTTCATATATTTTATTTGACTTTAATGTATGTAGTATAATGATTAATGTATAATATTATTACATACTATCTTCATTTAGAATTTTGGTTAATATTTATAAACTTTTAAGGTAAATTTTGATTCAAAGGTATTTCATATCTATATATATATTCATTTTCTGCATCACTTTCGTGATATTTGCAGATATTTGTTATCCATACTAACAATTTCGGAATCTCTGAGAGAAGTTCTATTTGATAAGGGCGCTGCACAATTCGTTGCCAATCACGAAATTCCAAGCACAGATTCTCAAAACAATATTTTCCCCCGCTCAACAGCACTAAACTTTCTGATATATTTTCTGGCTCATTTTTTTAAACGCAAGAGCATGAAACTTACAGGCATGATTATTGAAGCGATTTATAATTTAACAGTAGCTCGTTTTTTTTTTTTTTTTTTTTTTTTTTTTTTTTTTTTTTTTTTTTTTTCATTTTTCGATAAATTAATTACATTTTGAGTTATAAGCAATTTTTGTCGCACGACATCAGTTTTATTTCCTTTCCGTCGCTGTTGCGTCCGGAAATTCCCTTCAAAACGCCCACGTTGAGACTATTTTCTGAAAGATCTTCAGCCTTTACCGAAAAATGGACCGCATAATTCAATAAAAAAGTTTCTGAATAAGACCACCTGCCAATTTCATGCGTTTGTGGAGGAAAACGAATTTAAAAATCCTCAGAAGGTAGCCAGCTTTGATTGAGAAAAGGCTTGACCTCTTAGTTTTTTTTTTTTTTTAAACAGTTACCTTTACTTAATTAATCACGAAAATGCCTTGTTGCTTAAGGCTGTTCTCAAATCCAAAAGGGCAACTTTATGACATAAGTTTTAATTTATTTTTGTGAGGAAATGCCTGAAACTAGCAGGTGTTGTTGTTCAGAAACTATGTAATCAAGCTGTTTTTTCCGAGGTTTTGTTTTTGCAAACGCAATAGATCTTTCAGAAAATAGTGTCAAACTGAGAGTCTTGAACCGAATTTCTCAACCAAAGCAGAAAATTCAGTCAGCGAAGGGAGAAAAGCGCCTTGACACGTGATCAAAATCACTTATAACTCGATACAAAAGATAGATAGATAACACTGATCAAAAAATGGAAAATACAATTAGATTCCAAATCGCTTCCATAGTCAGACAGTTCTCAACTGCTCTGCTCAACAAGCGCAAAACGTTTCGACATATTTACAAATTCACTTTTTAACGGAAAGATATAAAATTGGAAAACCTGGCTAGGGAAGTGATTAAGAATCTGTTTTTTCCATTTTTTGATTCATCAATTACCTATTGATTTATAAGTTATTTGGATCACGTGACACGATCTCCCCTTATTGACTGGGTTTTCTTCTTTCGTTGGGAAGTTCCGTTCAAAATGCCAGCTTTGACAATATTTTCTGAAAGATCTATTGCGTTTACAAGAAAACGGAAAGAAAAGTTCGATGACATAGTTTCTGAATAACAACACCTTCTAGTTTCATGCGTTTCCGAACAAAAATGAATTAAAACTTATGTCAAAAAGTTGACATTTTAGATTTGAGTAAAGAAGTTAAAATAAACCTTATTTTAAAAATGCTTAAAATTTAGGAAAATAATTTTTGATAACTCAGTGAATCAGCATCGGATGCCTACTTCGTGAAGATAAAAATCACATCTCGGTAATTACTTTATAAAAGGTTATAAAGTTACGATGATTAAATTTTTCATAGGTTAATATAGAATAAAAGGAATCCTACTTATCAGATTTGGTGTCGCCATCTATTGATGAAATGATGAATAAGAAAGTGACCACCGAAATTAAAACTACGATTCCTCCAAAAATCACATTCTGTTTTTGAAGATTTCTGAGATTCTTCTGTATTTTAAAATAGAAAAAAACCATGATTCTTCAAAGACATTAAGCAGCTTGATTAGTTATTTTTCTTCCATTTAAAAAATATACATGATTTTTATAAAAAAAAATCTATTATGTTTATCCAATATAAAAATATATAAATCCTTATATGTATTAAATTTAAAATGCTATGAAGATAGATAATATAATTACTATAATTATGATGTCTGATACCTATGTAAGGTCCAATATAATCCCATAAAACCGTTCAAATTTTTAAAAAATATAAAAAATTATCAAATTGTCGTTTTGGAATGTGATTTGCACCATAAGTCGTTTTTTGTGTGAATATTTGAAATCTGGACTTGGCTATAGGTCACTTTGAACTAGGTAATTTCTTTCTGTTGCCTCAATAATCCGATTCTTTGACAAGTTTTAAGGCTGTTCTCAACTGCTCTGCTCAACAAGCGCAACACGTTTTACACGTTTACAAATTCATTTTTTTAACGGAAAGATATAAAATTGGAAAGCCTGACTATGGAAGCGATTTGGAATCGAAATGTGTTTTCCATTTTTTGATAAATAAATTGCCTATTAAGTTATTAGCAATTTTGATCACGTGACAAAGATGTTTTTCACCTTTCCCTTGAGTGGTCATTCTTCTTTCGCGCGGAAATTCGGTTAAAAACGCCCACTTTGACAATATTTTCTGAAAGATCTATTGCGTTTGAAAAAAAAAAAAAAAAAAAAAAAAAAAAAAAACGGAAAACACAGTTTAATTACATTTTCTGAATAACAACACCTGCTAGTTTCATGCATTTCCGAACAAAAATAAATTAAAGCTAATGTCATAAAGTTGCCCTTTTGGATTTAAGAACAGCCTTAAGTGGTGTAAACCGCAACCTGTTACTACAAATCTTTTTTTTTTTTTTTAATGACTGTTTGAAATGCCGACGGACTTATACAGATAGGATATCCTATCCTGTATTAACAGCAGAATCTGAATTTGGATTAATTTAAGAATTAAATTAATTCATAGCTTATGCTTCCAAAATCCAGTTCATAGTTGTTGTTGTTTTTTGCAAAAGAATTGATGTCTTTAAAATTTGCTTCTTTTCTTTAAAAAAAATATTACGAAAGATAAAGAAATATATCAAATTGTTGTGCTTGATAAGTTATTGCTTGTGCTTGTAAGTCCCTTATTTTTTTAAGTTTAAAAGAAATAGGAACTTTTTTGTTAGCCGGGCCCCAGGTTAACAGAAAAGTACCAAAAGAAAATAATACAGAAAGTTAAATGTAGCTTAAATAGTACCTATGCAACAAATAAACTCGTGTTCTCAAAAACAAATATATTTTCCCTGCTGAACAACGCGAAATTTTCTGACATGTTCACAGACAAGTTATTAAACAAGCGTGAAATTGGTAAGCATCATTATTGACGAGAATTAAAATCGAAAAGCGTTTTTCATTTTTAGATAAATATATTCCTTCTACGAGGGTGGTTCAATAATTATTGTCCCGAGTGTGCACAAAATTGTTGTACTGCGATGGTTGATATGGAATAATGAAGCCTAATGTGATAGATGCCTATATGCTCAATTTCAGAATTGTTTTTGCTATATTTAAAAAAAAAAAAAATTCTTTTTTATGGTGAGGCGTCGCACGTAGCTTGAAAGGGATGTTGTGTGTGTGTGTGTGTGTGTGGGGGGGGGGGGGTGACAGTGAATGAGACATGGCTACTGTTGTTTATACTCGGGATCATAGTGATGTCGCCACGTCTCATCCACCGTCACAAATCTATCACAGAACTGCTTCAGCTCTGGCCCCATAAGCTCCAAACCAGCCTTCTCCCCTCAACCTCCCTTTTAATCTAGGTGCCATCTCTCACAACTAAAACGAAAAAATATGTGTTATGCAAAAATGTTAATATAGCAGCTACGGTTCTGAAATTGAGCATATAGGCATCTAAGGCATTAGGCTTCAATAATCCACATCAACCATCGCAGTACAAATATTTTATATACACTATGGACAATAATTATTGAACCACCCTCGTATATTACATCATGAAGACCTTTCTCGGTCTGTCGTTCTCAGAAATTCGATTCAAAATGCACACTTTGACAGCATTTGGGAAAGATCCTTCGCCTTTATTGAAAAATAGAAAACGCTATTCCGTTTCATAGTTTCTGAATAAGACCTGTCAATTTTATCCATTTACGAATAAAAAGGAATTGTATAAAAAAGTAGAAAATTCGAAATGAAAAAGATCAGTAACGGATGCTATGTTTGTCGCTGTACGATTAGCTAAGATTTAACTTTTTTTTGCTCCATATTTTAAGTTATAACTTTGAATTCTGATCACCATGCCCAGTACGTTTTCCTTTTTTCTCTCTTGTCTTTTTTTCCCACCCTTGGGGTTATCCTTTAAGGCTGTTCTCAACTGCTCTGCTTCACAAGCGCAGAACGTGTTGACACATTTATAAATTCATTTTTTAACGAAAAGATATAAAATTGGAAGGCCTGACCATGGAAGCGATTTGGAATCGAACTGTGATTTCCATTTTTTTGATCAATTAATTACCAATTGAGTTATAAGCAATTTTGATCTCGTGACACGGCATTTTTATCCCCTTACTGACTGGATTTTCTTCTTTCGTTCGGAAGTTCGGTTCAAAATGCCAACTTTGACAGCATTTTCTGAAAGATCTATTGCAAGAAAGATCTATTTACAAGAAAACGGAAAAAACAGTTCGATGACATAGGTTTTGAATAATAACACCTTCTAGTTTCATGTGTTTCCGAACAAAAATGAATTAAAACTTATGTCAGAAAGTTGACCCTTTGGATTTGAGAACAGCCTTAATTGTCAGCTCAACAAGCGCAAAACGTTTTGACACATTTACAAATTAATTTTTTAACGGAAAGATATGAAATTGGAAAGCCAGGAAATGGAAGCGATTTGGAATTGAACTGAGTTTTCCATTTTTTTTTTTTTTTTTTTTTTTTTTTTTTATCAATAAATTACCTATTGAGTTATAAGCGATTTTGATCACGTGGCAAACACCTTTTTCGTCCGCTTTGGGTTATTTATTATACTTTCACGCATAAATTCGGTTCAAAACGTCCACTTTGACACACACTCTTTTCTAGAAGATCTATTACGTTTGCAAAAAAAAAAAAAAAAAAAAAATGGAAAAAACAGTTCGATTGCATAGTTTCTGAACAACAATACCAGGTAATTTCATGCATTTTTGAACAAAAATAAATTAAAACTTATGGTCATTAAAACTTATGTCATTAAAAACATATGTCATTAAAACTTATGTCAAACTTATTATTATTTTTTATAAAGTTACTTTCACTTTTAAAAGCGGTTCTGAAAATGAGTGTGTCATTCTAAAAAATATATGCAACCAAAATCAAAAAAGTAAAAAAGGTGCGATGTAGAGACGGATCTCGGCTACCTAATGCAAAAAAAAGTTATTTAAAAATGTCGAAATGCAAACGAGATATTAGAAAAATCCCTCCCCATGGGATTAGCATTAGCTCGTGAGTGTCTTCACCTGCAGGGACAAGAGCCTTGCGGTTCTCAAAAAAAGAAGAAGAAGAAAAAAAAGAAAAAATATTTTTGTCCCCCCGTTCAACAACGTGAAACTTTGAATTATTTTCAAACTTATTCTTAAACGCAAAAGCCCGACACTTGCAGGCATGATTATTAAAGTAATTTGTAATCGAAAAGTTTTTTTTTTTTTTTTTTTTTTTTTTTTTCCGATAAATGAATTACATCTTACGTTATAAGCAATATTTTCTCACGACTTCCTATTTTTTTTATTTTCCCGCGCAGCCGCGTCTGAAAATTTGATTCAAAACGCCCATTTTGTGAACGAAAGACGACCTGCCTTTAACGAAAAATGAAAGGAGAGAAAAAAACAGAGTACAAAGTTCCTGAATAAGAACACATGCCAATTTGATGCATTTGTGATCAAAAATAGATTTAGAAATGTTCTTTCCATTTGAGAGCAGCCCAGGGGCGGGTCCTCTATTAGAGCACTTGAACCCCCCAAAGAAAAACGAATAAATAAGTTAAAATCACATTTCCAGGATGAGTTTAAATACTCCTCCCCGCGCCTCTCATCTTTTTTTAAGGCTGTTCTCAAATCCAAAAGGGCAACTTTATGACATAAGTTTTAATTTATTTTTATTCGGAAATGCATGAAACTAACAGGCGTTGTAGTTCAGACACTATGCAATCGAACTGTGTTTTACAGTTTTTTATTTATTTATTTTTTGCAAACGCAATCGACCTTTCAGAAAATAGTGTCAAAGTGGGCGTTTTGAGCGGAATTTCAAACACAATTCGATTCCTAACCACTTCCATGGTCAGGCTTTCCTATTTTATACCTTTCCGTTAAAAAATGAATTTGTAAATGTGTCAAAACGTTTTGCGATTGTTGAGCAGAGTAGTTGAGAACAGCCTTAAGGCTGTTCTCAAATCCAAAAGGGCAAATTTATGACGTAAGTTTTAATTTATTTTTATTCGGAAATGCATGAAACCAACAGGTGCTGTTTTTCAGACACTATGTAATCGAACTGTGTTTTCCATTTTTTTTGCAAACGCACTAGATCTTTCAGAAAATAGTGTCAAAGTGGGCGTTTTGACCCGAATTTCCGCGCGAAAGTAGAATAACCACTCAAGGGTGGGTAAAAAACATCTTTGTCACGTGATCAAAATTGCTTATAACTCAATAGGTAATTTATTTATCAAAAAATGGAAAACACAGTTCGATCGCTTCCATAGTCAGCTTTCCAATTTTATATCTTTCCGTTTAAATATGAATTTGTAAATGTATCAAAACTTTTTGCGCTTGCTGAGCAGAGCAGTTGAGAACAGCCTTAAGGGTGTATTCGAAAAAATATTTTTCCACCCTCAACAGCTCGAAATTTTCTGAGACATTTTCAGACTCATTTTTAAAAGTAAAAACATGAAACTTGCTGGGGTGATTTCTGAAGACATGTTTAACATGCCGTGTGATTTCATTTTCAGCTCAGTTAATTAGAATTTGATTTTTAAACAATTATTTTCTCAGTATGACTATTTTTTTCATTCCCAGATCGCCCGCTTCGGAAAATTCGGTTCAAAATGCCAACTTTGACAGCGTTTTTTACAGTATTTTCTGCATTTATCAAAAAATTAAGAAGCACGGCACATTATATAGTTTCTAAATAAGAGAATTTCCCAGTTTGATGCGTTTGAGAGCAAAAATGAATTTTAAAATGAATCAGAAAATAAGCAGTTTGGATCGGAATACACCCTTAAATGCGTACATGCAAAGCGTTAGGGTAATAATGTAAATTTCGAAAACTATCAATAGCGAGCGCGCGGAATGAAAGCAACGTGGGGAGCTTGAGGCAAAGATACCTCTCATATCTTTCCATTCGCTACAACCTTCAGTGTGTGAAAGCTCGAATATATTTGGCTGTCTCTCTTTTCGTTGTAGTTTATCAGGAACCACCCTTAGTTTCTTATATTCAGTTAGTTAATTTTTGCTTGTTTTGTATGATCTTCCTTCATAGAAAGTAAAATGTTACACGTTTGCTAAATGCTTGTTATTTCGTTTAGTTGCATTGTTTTCATTTAACTTTTGAAAACTCAAATGTATTTCAACCCGCATATTAAGTCCTACAGGCCGATTTTATTTTTGCAGTTTATGTATTGTGAACTCCCATTTAAATAACCCACGAGCCACCGCTGCAACAGCCTGAAGTTTTATGTACAGTTTTCAAACAAAAATCGTGTTTATATTTAAACTCAGTATGAGTGTTGAACTTAAATTTTCACATGAAAAATTTGATCTGTAAACAGGAGTCTATTTAGGAAAATTTGAAGTTCTTTAAAGGACCCTTCACAAGTTTTTCATCTTAAAGCGTATGACCCTTCACAAAATTGTTACTCTTAAAAATACTTATTTCAGAATTTTTTTTTTAAAGCTCCAAACTGTATCCTACACAAATGAAATGATAAATAAATAAATAAATAAATAAATAAAAAACTCTCTGAAATCACCAATGAATCTTATATAGCTGTAGTACATATGTATGAAGGACCTTCTTTAACATGTCTCAATAGGACTTCAAATATAATAATAATTTCTAATTCACAAAATTCTGATTACATTTTTTACAAGTAAACAATGCCGCAAAAACAGTATTGCGTGAAAAAAAAAAAAAAAAAAAAAAAAAAATCAAAGCAGACCCCTGGTAAAATAATTAAACGAGCTTCTCTTGATAAAAAATTAAAATTCATGTGCAAAATTTTTTCAATAATACACCCATTAATGAAAATGGTAAGGTTGAAATTTTAATATGAAATTTGAAACATGCATTTACTTTTATTGGCATAGCTGTAATTTTTCACTATTTTTAGAAAACTTCTTTTTTAATAACATACAGTTGAAATTATTGACTCTTCTTTCGTTTTCTTAAGGCTGTTCTCAATAAGCGCAAAACGTTTTGACACATTTACAAAATCATTTTTTAACGAAAAGATATAAAATTGGAAAGCCTTACCATGGAAGCGATTTGGAATCGAACTGTGTTTTCCATTTGTTGATCAATATTATTTGATTGATTTATCAATATTATTATTCACCTATTGAGTTATAAGCGATTTTGATCATGTGACAAACACGTTTTTCACCCTTTCTTGAGTGCTTATTCTTCTTTCGCGGTGAAATTCTGTTCAAATCGCTTACTTTGACCTTATTTTCTGAAAGATCTATTGCGTTTGCAAAAAAACAGAAAAAACAGTTCGATTACATAGTTTCTGAACAACAACACCTGCTAGTTTCATGCATTTCCGAACAAAAATAAATTAAAACTTATGCCATAAAGTTGCCCTTTTGGATTTGAGAACAGCCTTAAATATAGATGTTAATATAGATATAATAGCCTTAGAGTTGCCTAACTGTATTTTTTTTTAAATATAAATCCATGCAAACAGTGGTGTAGTCGTAAAAAAGCAGAGGCTATACACTCTAGGTAGAGGGTATATATGCTAGAGAGTATACGCTGTAGTTTTACTTGAGAAAGAGAGGGTATACGGACTTTCTTTAAAAATTCCAGAAGGTATATGCTGAATATCCTCCACTATGCACCCCTGCATGCAAATAAACTTTGCAGAGAAAAGTAAGCAATTTTCTGTGAAAATTAAGTTTAAAACAATTTTTAAACGCATGCAAAAATCAAACTAGTTTAAAACTTTCCTGAAAAAAAAAAAAATTACTACTTTCATATTGGACTGACTGGAAAGTTGTATCAAAATTAAGTACACAGGAAAGGAAAATTATAATTGTAAGCGCGGAGAATGTAATATTTTAAAATAATATCAATTTTTAAACAATGGAAGATTTGAAAATGATAATATTTATAATCATGCCACAACTACAGTAATTTATTTAAACTGGCATCATTTATATATTTAAAAACTTCTATTTAGATGGGATGCCGTTTAAAATTGCTTTTAAACTGCAGCGATATTGGTTTTATGACTCTCAGCACTGCGAGTCTTCCTTTCTGTGTCACAGCGTCAAAACTAATCTTTGAAGAAAAAAAAAAAAAAAAACACGTTTGAAAGCAAACACATGGACAAGTAGCGCCATCTATGATCGAAATATGGAACTAATTATTTCCATTCGCTTGAAGAAAACTTTACATCCTGAGAAGCATTTTAATCGCTCCAGTACAACAATTCCTTTATTTTATATTGAATTTTAAAATGTGTCCAGGAATTTTCGCACACCATGTATATAACAATGGTGTTAAATCAAAGCATAAAAAGCTACTGTCAAAATTCTGAGACTGATAGGTTGAAGACTTATAAAAACTGGCTTGTTTTGTCTTTTTTTTTTTTTTTTTTTTTTTTTGTAATATACTCATCAAAAGGTAAAATAATTTTTTTAGCATGCATAAATTAAAAAAAAAAAAAAAAAAAAATTATTTTACATTTTTTAGAAACATTTGTAACCTAGAAAAAACTTTTTTTTCCACTTCAAAATTTCCAGATTTTACATCTCAACAAGAGCCAAGGATGGCAAACATTTTTACGTTAGTGTGCCAAAATTTCATGAACAGTGCCTATCAACAATGTAACATGGTAATTTTCAATAAAAAAAAATATTTCAACATATGTCCTTTATGTGAAACACCATTTAATAGCATCAGTCACTTTCATGCATTAAATAACGAAAATAAAAATGAAATTTTCTGTATATGATACTTAGCCCATAATTTAATGAAATTTTGATTTGGAAAAATGATTCATTTAAGCACCGCATAAAGAAAGAATTTTCATGAATTTTTAATTAGTAATTTTTAACTAATTAATAATGCAATCTAACTTAGATATTTTAAAAGAGCTGTCCTATACAATTAATATTAGCGGGCCTCTAGTACAGCACTTCAAACAAAAAAAAAAAGGCTGGATGGACCAACAAATATTTAAAGAGTTGCTGGAGAAAAAGTTCATTCTCGAAGCTAAGTACCGTATTTTATGGAAGAAACGCTGCGACGTTTCGAGTTTAAAAGTTAATTTTTTTGCGCCGTTTATGCCATGTGCGACGTTTATGATTTTTTTTAAATAACAACTGAGTTTCCTTAATTTAAAAATTCATAAAAATATTTAAAATCGGATTTAAATATTTTAAATAAAACTTCAGACATCTTAAGATATTAAAAACGAGGCATCCTACACTGCTCAGAAAACTTTGATTAAAGTTTGGTCAATTAGAGGCTGTCAAAAAAGTAGCGTTGCGGCGATTACGATATTTTTAAGTTTATTCAGGCCAATTTGAGGAGTGCGGCATTTCTTCCATAAAATACGGTATCTAAAGTTTTAAAATATATCCAAGAAAGCTGGTCAAGTTTCCCCCCCTCCCCCCCAAACGTCACAGCTCTTATCCAACTAATGGACCAGAGTTCTGCGACTGCTTCAATGAAGAGAAAATACAGAACAAACTTACAGCAAAAAAAGATTGAAGAGGGGAATCATCCTTCAGAGTTCTCAAAAGATTACACAATTTTTGACAGCATTCATTACATAAACACTGCTTGAGAGTCAGTTAGGCAATCTACGTTAATAAAGTTCTGCAGGAAGATTTTACCAAATGTGGGAAATACTCTGGTAGAGTCTGCAAAGGAAGAAGAGGTTTTTGTCCTTATGATTTGGCTAATTTTGGCTAATCTGTCGCTGGAGTAGGTAACGTCGATAACATCGTTGAGTGATGATTCGATTGTAGTGCCAATGATCCAAGCTTTGAGTATCTTACAGATGAACAAATAGTAGGTGGACCATTAGGTATGGTTTTGAAGGAGAGTGAGGAAGAAAAAGAAAAGACGCAGAAGGAGAAGCAAATAAATCAAGAGGCAGCTGTAGCACACATTGACGGGCTTGTTTAATTTCTGGAGGAACAAGACTGTGCATCATTTTGCAGCAAAATGATGTTACAAAAAACTGCAATCACAAATAAAGAGGTGGTTTAAAAAAAAAAAAAAGGCTCACCTTTTTTTTTTTTTTTTTTTTTTTTGTGTCCGTGTGAAAAAGTAAACCAACAAACTTGCAAGTATAAAAAAAATTTAAGTCATAATTGTATGCATAGGCTCACTAGTGTAAATAAAAGTTGTTCAAAAGCACTTTGTGTCATTTTTGGCTATTTCGTGGATTATCTGCAGTTTCCATGCCACCCAATTCTACTGATAATCAGGAGTTTACTGTACCTTTTTTAATTATTTTACTGAGCTGCTATGTTTTTAATCAAAAGGCAAGCAGAGTGCAGCACTGTTCTGAAACTGCCTGGATTGGGAGGGGGGAGGGGGTAAACTCTGTCTCTCTATATATTTTTACATTGTTTTGCTGAAAACAGTTTAAAAAACAACATTAGGCAAATATTATTTCAAAATTCTTTATTAAAAATAATATATATAAAGTTGTAAATTGCAAAGCTACTACTGACATATCTGTCAAAGACAATATACAGCACGAATATAAAATATAGGGAATGAATATTTAAACCACTTTGATAGGAATGAGATTGATAATATCAAATTGTATAAAGCTATAAAAAAAACTTTTTTGTGTAACAGAAATACTGATTTCCTTTACATGTATAAAAATGCTTTCAAGATGATTACACATCTAAAAAATATTTGGAAGACTTGTAAATACAGATACGGCTCCACAGTAAAAACTATGACAAAGAGTAAAGAATTATAAAAAATAATTGTCTTAATTCAAAACTGTGCACTTACTTTGAGCATATTTTTACTGTCTTCAATGTTTGAATGTATATACAAAATTGAAGGCGATTTTAGAAAATGTGAAATGTCAAGTTTTCAGAAAATATTTGTTACCAAAAGGCAATACTTTTTTCAAATACTCAAATAAATAAATTTCGAATTGAATTTTTATGATACAGCTAAAAATTTACATTCTGTACATTATCTGCTATACCTGTGCAATCTACTACAAATGAAAGTAAAATGTACAACAGAAATTATTGCAAGATATGTACACAAGATATATACCAATGTTGACCTGGCTTGGACCAGATGCCATATACATATGTCTAACTATTTTAACAGGCATAGCATAGATTTTATATAATATATTAAGCTATGTACAAATTTTCTATAAAATCTAATAAATGCTACAAAGTTAACTGTACAAATTAGGAGGGATCCCATTGTATTAAAACGGGGAGGGGGATTTTTTTTTCAGGGAAAGAGACGGGAGTGAGACCTAACTCTGAAAATCTTGGTACATAAAGCTATACTAATAAAAAATAAATAGCAAAAAGATGCTATTTTTTAAATCGAATTACTAACTGGATGATTAAGTATACTACTTTAATACTAGGTCAGATCAGATTGTAAAATAGAAAATTATTCCAGTACATGAATTTTCTTGGTTATTGTAAATGCCTATTAACTTTTCCTTTTTCCTAACAAACAGTAAAATCCGAAATTAAAAGTATAAATTATTTTATCTACCCAGAAGTTAATTAATAAATGGAAAACTGCATGCTTTCTATATGCAAATCTAAATAATTTACCTTTACCTTCATCCTATAATAAAACATTAAAAATATTTTAAAGATCCATTTTCTTCAGCTTTATTATAAAACATTAAATTATTTTTAAAATCATTTTCCTTCATCTGCATTCTATAATAAAATTGTTTCTTTTTTTTGTTATTATGTTCCGTTTTTAAAATAACAAAAACAAATTCAAAAATAACAAAAACGAAAACAATTTCATGACAATATTAATATAACATAATTTTAGAAAATGCATAATTGAAACTTTTTTTTTCTAAAATATAGTCATGAATAATATTAAATGAATGGACAGGGAATCTTGTAATGCCATCACAAAATAAAAATTTACATGGATTTTTTTTTTTCAATTAAAAAAAAGAAAAGAAAAATCGCATAAATTATATTAAAAGAATTTTAATTCCCTCCATTGTATCATAGAATTACCAGAATGTGAAGAAAGAAAGAGAAAAAACTGCTACAACAAGAAAACAAAATTCTTTCAAATAAGGGCTGCAATGGGAAGCATCATTCGAAAATAAACGAAATGATTTGCAAGTTTCATTACTTAAAAAAATAAAACAGTCTAACAACATTTATACAAAGAAACAGATGGATGAACACAGAGTAAAATAAATACATGGCATTTTACAATCTCACTGTATGGTACTCACACAGACAGTTCAACTAAATGAAACACTATTTGATGCCTATAATACATGTAATGAGGTTTGGAGATTCACACTTTTGCAAAATTTTACAATAAAAAATGCAAATACAGTTTATAATTCAGAACCTCATGAAAATGATGATGTATGAAGTGACTTTAATCTGTACAGATGCATCAACGCAATTTTTTAAAGTCACACTCTGAAATGAGCAGTTTTAGAAAAATGACTAAAATTTTATATGAAAATTAAAAGAGGTTATTTTCAAATAAAAACAGCCTCTGGATTTAGGTGTGACTGTTGCACTTGAGTCTGAGACTTTTGTTGATCACTAACAGTCATATTGGGATGCATGTTTGCAGTAGGTCCCATGGGGCTTGAAATACCCTCAGACCAATCTGACTGGGCTGAATGCGGAGAAGAGCTTGACCACTGACCAGGAGATTCTGGTGAAGGAGTTAAGTAGGTCTCGGGACCTAAAAGATAAGGTTGGGGAGTAGCCTCAGCTTGGCTATGCTGAGACGGTGGTGTAGGATAATGATATGGTTGGGAATAAGACACTTGCATGTTTTGAACAGAACTTTTGGGAGCTGTGAGCATGTGATGCAAATCAGTCATTGGAGGATAGTCATATGTATTGTTTGAACTGGGATGAGACTGCATTTGAGCAGCTTTTTGCTGATGAGCTGCCCTCATTGCTGCCATGTGTGTTGGTGACGTCGGCAGAGACGGCCTGCTCTGCTTTGAATGCGATGACATAGTGTAGGAGTGTGAGGTAGGTACAACAAGATTCTGCGGCATACTGCTTGGCATGGAATTTTGCCTTGGATGGTTAGGCTTCATATTTTGTTGCTGAGAGTTCTGGTTGCCCATCATACCATTAGGAAAATTTCCTAGTCCCATGCTAAGGGCATCCATACCCATTACACCATATATGTGTGTGACAGCATTAATACAGTCCTCATAAGATGGAGGTTGCTTATTGTTCATGGTACAGTTATCTATGCTCATCAAATTAGGATGAGACATGCCATTATACAGGGGTTCTAATGGAGGTGGTGTTCCTTCCAAATAACTTGTCGTGCGAGGAGACTCCAGAGAATTGACAGGTGATAAGGTTACAGAGCCATCAATACCTTGCATCAGCATGGGTGGAGGTTCTTTTCTCTTTTTCACAGAAGCTTTGCGACGAATACTAGGGTCAGGGCCGTTATCACCTTCTTTCAATGGTAGACCAGCTATTGTGTTCAGTTTCGGCCTCTTCTTTGGCTTAGTTTTTACAGATCCAATCATGCCATTATTAGACATAAGTCCTGGTGAACCCATAGGACCATTATTCGTAGGCACATTCATTTGTGGGCTTGGAGGCACATATTCATCTAGAAGTTGTACAATGTCCAAATGTCTTCTTTCATTAGCTACATCTCTGGGTAACCTATCCATATGATCTGTTATGTCTCTATTAGCAAAATGTTCTAATAGTATTTTAGCAGCTTGAAAACTTCCTTCTCTAGCAGCCAAAAACAGAGGGGTTTCTTCTTTAACATCTTGAGCATCTCTGTTCGCACCATGAGTCAATAGTACTTGAACAGCTTCAACATTGTTTACAGCTGCAGCCCAGTGTAGTGCTGTTTTACCTGAAAGATAAGAGAACATGCAAAAATAAGTTTCTATATTCAAATTTGTAATATTAATGAAATTTAAGATTTCATTGAATAATTAATTTGAAAAGTATGTTTAAAATATCACTTTACTGAAATGGTGAGAAATAATTCCTTACCATGATCATCAGCTGCATTAATGTCAGCATCAGCATTAATGAGTATTTCAACCATTCCCTCAATAGCAAGTCTTGCAGCCAGAACAAGTGGTGTGGTGCCATCATGCATTCTTGCGTTTAAATTTGTCGCTCGATTCCTCAACAAAATCTGCAATACATAGTTTAAAATTTAATTTTAGAATAATATAAATAAAGCATCAACAAAGTCCTAGCAAAGTACTATTGTACTGAATTTCTTTGATGCAAAAATAATGAAGATAAAATTTATTCAAAACATTTTCAGTGATATGTAAAACTAGGCGACAATAAAGTTAAATTACTGTTTTAAAGAATGAAAGTTCCTGTTTGAAAAGTATAGTAAAATCTTTCTAAAGCAGATTACATGCAAAATAGAAATTTTGTCTAATGCAGAAAGCTTTTCAAGTCCTAGCAAATTCATAGAAATGCTTTATTGTCTAAATCAAAAAACTTTCTTGGGCACTAGGCAAAGTTTACTGTATTGTTAAAAGTCAGTCTTAAACTTGAGAATTATTCATATTCAAAGTTCTGTTGAATGTATTTTTTTAAGTAGAGTTTTATTATTTTTTAATATGTATGTATATATCGTAAGATTGTATGCACTTTTTTTTTTTTTTTTTTTAATTTGTACAATATGTTTAATAACTGTAACTTACACTTTAAAAATTTAATTATTTCTAACCTAAAACCAACTATTTACTAGGACAAACTTACCTGGAATACTCCTTGTGCATCAGCAGCCACGGCAGCATGTAAAGGTGTTCGTCCAGTATTATCTTGGGCATTGGCATCAGCACCAGCATCTAATAGTCTTTTAGCAGCATCAGCTCGAGCATAGCGGGCAGCCAAATGAAGAGATGATTCACCTAAAAGTTTCAATAAATTTTACATTTAGATAATTCAAAGAAATTGGATAAAGAGTTTTAAATTTTCAAAAATATTCCATATTTTTCTTATAACATACCAGTTCGATCTGTTGTCATGTTAATCTTGGCTCCTTGCATAAGAAGATCTTGAATCATGCTAGCAGAACCATCATCATCATCTACTTCATCAGTCATGTCAAATCCTCCACTTCTGAATGATGCCAACATCAAAGGAGTTAAACCACCTTCAAAGAAGAATGAAAGATATTAAATAATTTTCAGTCAATATAAAAACTCAGTTGCATATATACAGTGGTGATAACTTACTAGGTTGAGCCAAAAGTTCTGGGAAATTTGTGAAAGTTGCGTTGTTATGTGCAAATTAACAACAAAAGCAACAAGGACTATTCTTTAAAGTAGAGACCATCATAGCCCACGACTTTCTGCCAGATTCCAGATTTGCTGGAAGTACCATGGCAGCTCCTTGAAATCGCCGTACCAGCACCTTCACCCTCATTAATCTCATCGACGACTTATCAGAATCGTTAGACCTTTTCTCCAATAATGCCGGATCAATGTACACAAATCATACTGTTCAATAGGCATTTTGGAGTCAAAATTCCTGAACTCCTATAGATATACCACTAGTACTCCTATATATGATACAAATTCTGGTAACTATTGGATTATAAATTTACCAGAACTTTTTGCTCAACCTAATATATGGGCTTATGTGGCTCAAGCCCACCAATAATTTGCTCTCCTAGCGTACCCAATTTCCCTTGTTTTATTTCACTAAATATTTATTTATATTTTTAAAACTCGGGAACAAAATTTAATTTTGTCGATGTTCAAAAGGTCATTTTATTTAAAAAATAGTACTGGCAGGTGTAACAGATCTACAAGAGTATTAAATTTCCTTCAGTGCACATATAATTATTAGATTTCTCTCAAAAGATAAAACTCCCATATATTTGATCAGTGAGTGAACGTTATACATTTTAGTGCCTTAACTCTGATATTCTTAAAGTTATTGACTGAAATGTCTTACTTCTTGTGTTTCTAATTTGTAATCATATTTATAGTATTACAATAAATATTAATGCTCTTGCATGATAAAGCTGTGACAACAAATGAAAATATAAGAAATTGGTCAAACACATTGCTCCGAAATTTAATGAATATATACAATGTTTCTCAAAAATAAGAGTTAAATGGTAAGAAAAGATCACTGCAAAATAATTTTGATAAAAAATTTACAAAGTGGTAAGATTTTTTTTACAAACATTTCATGAGATTTTATTATAAAGACAGAGATACTGATTTCTTTTTAAATTATTATTATGTAGTTATTAGATTGTTCAAAGAGACTATGGCAGTGATATTCGCCAATCATGAAATCCCATGTTAACAAATTCAGAAATTTACAGACAAGATTATTCATAATCAAAAACAACTTCAAAATTTGACTTTCTAAATCATAATTTTGACCTGATATCAATGTACTGCATTTTCAAATTTTATGCTCCCAAATTTTAAATGCTTTACAAAATGTGACATGATGTACAGGTTCTAAACTTTATACTATAAATGAATAATTATCTGTTTGAATTCCCCATTATAGAATTTTGCAATTAGTGAGAGGAAAACCTGTTTTGCAAGAGAATGTTTTGCATTTATGAATAATTCATTAGTAGGATGAAGAATTATGGAGACAGAAAGAAAGAAATTAGCGGCAGTAGGAATGAATGCCCTAAGAAGATCATGCTGAATAGAAAGAATAAGAAATGACAGAATCAAGGAAATGATGAAAATAAAGGGAACCATATTAGATGATATTAAAAAAAAGCAATTAATCTGGTATGGTCATGTCAAAAGAATGAATGATGAAAGACTACCCAAAGTCACATTCACTTATGAAACAAACAAAAAAAGGAAACGGGTAAGACCATGAAAAAACTGAATGTATGATATTTCAAAGGCAATGAGGGATAGAGGTCTGGAAGAGGAATGGACCCTTGACCGGAAAAAATGGAAAAAGACTCTTGTAGATTCTTCGGATGGCAGCATCTGACGCCATAAACTGAGTTTATATATATATATATTGATTACAGTAAATGTATATAAATAAAATAACTAAAATAATAATAAAAAAAAATTTAGAACATTTTTTGAAGAGGGGAATGATACATACCTGGACCACGAACATCCACATCAACACTGTTTGGATCCATGTCATTATCACCTTGGGGTGGTGTTAAAGCCAAAATGTCAGGATTTCTGATGTCAGCTGCATCCAAATGTTGTTGAGTCCAAGGCCTTGGATCATTGTCATCATAATCATCAGTTGTCATCACAGTATGTGTATCACCATAGCTTGGATTAGGTGATCTGTCATTTTTCATTCGTTTCAGAGGTGGATGGTCCATATCATCATCACTCCATTGACTACCTTCAGGTGGTACAGCACCGTTGTCCATGACTTCCAGTTGGTTGATGGAACATTGCTTTTGAAGGTTTCTGTGTGGAACAAATATATTTTGTTTTTTAATTTAATGGTACTTTATAGCTGAAATTTAAATAACATTCATTGTTTTTTTCTTTTTTTAATAAATGTCACTTCTGTAGCAAAACATTATAGGGCCAATATGTTTTGCATTGGTTTTATTTTGGGAAATACTGACATGAAATAGTTTGACATTTCACTGCTAATATTTCACAATTTCAGAATTTTATTGCAAATCTTTCCAATGTGGTAGGGTTCCCAACAAAACATGTCTGGCAATTTCCATGACTTTCCTTGACCAAATCTTAAAAAATTTCATGGTCAAATTGGGCATACAACAAAATTTGCTATTTATTTCTACAATCTTTTGACAAAATTAGCAACTTTTTCTGTGATCACTCTTCGAATTTCCTGGCTTTTTTTCTGGTCATTTGACAAATTTCACAATTTTGGGGAATTTTGCTTCATTTTTCTCCCATACTTTTCCATGACTTTTTAGAAAATGTTTGTAAATTCTCTGACTTTTACTATATATTTTAAAAATTCCCTGACTACTGTGAAATCCCCTGACTTTCCAGATTTTCCATGCTGCTGGGAACCCTGCATAATTAACCAATACTGGTACTATATTAAGCTCCAATGCAACCCATATTAACTTGCTACTATGCCTTCTATAGAAGTCTACTATATTTAAAAGACAATAAGAATTTCTACTTCCTTAAGGATCTTGTACTGTCAGGCAAATACAGTCGCGAGGTAATGCTAAACTTGGGATGTTTTTTGCCCATATCATTTGCATTTCAACATTTTAAAATATTTTTTTTTTTCACAGCTGAGGAGGTTGATCCCTACAGTTGCCCTTTTTACTTTTTCAATTTCGGTTGCAGATATTTTTTAAAGTTACTTTCACTTTCAGAACCGGTTCTGAAAGTGAAAGTGTTTTCATAAAAAAGACTGCAACCAAAATAGAAAAAGTAAAAAATGAGGTGGCTGTAGGGATAGACCTCAGCTATGAAAAAAAAAAAAAAAATTTTAATGTCGCAATGCAAACGAGATATTGGCAAAAACCTCCCCATAGGACTAGCATTAGCTCGTGACTGTCTTCACCTGATGGGACAAGAGCCTTAAAAAAAAACATGATTATAGGTTTTTTTAATTATTATTTATTTAATTGAATTTAACTTAATTTAGATGTGGCAAATTTAATCTGTATTATTATATTTGTTTATATATGGTCATTTTTAAAAAAAGTATAGATAAAAAAAAAAATTTACCTCATTTCCTGACCATCAGGTCCACGTCTCCTGGATCTTCTTCTCTGCCCACTGTTGTTCCTTAAGAATCCTTCAGGGAACCATGTAATGCCTCTTGCCCTTTTCTTCTGGGAGCCAATTAATACTCCAACAAGCATACCACATATGATGAGCAGCACAACACCCACAAACACGTATGTCATGTAACTGACACTGATCTCTCCTTTTCCTTTTTCTTCATCGGCTTCTTGGATTTCTCGGATTGGGAATGCAGTAGATAGTGCATGTCTTGAATGAGCAGCAGCAAGAAACTGGGCAGCCTTCACAATAAAAAAAAATAAAAAAAAATGTCTAATTAACACAAGTATTCTTCACGTAGATCCTATCTTGAAATTTAAAAATAGGAAAAACATATATACAATTACAATAGACCTCTTTTATGCTTATTCTAATTGACTATACAGTATGGAACCATTTATCCGGAAACCAGTTAACCGGAAAACCAGTTGTCCGGAATTATATTTCTGATAGACTGATTTCAGAATCTTTGCAAAGAAAGGTATCACACACTGCCAGTTTGACATAGGCTTTGCTTAAACAATTGTATAATTTGGTAACAACATCTAGTATTTGAAATGAAAACATATTTAATTGTATTTTAAATGTTTTAATTTTCAGAGGAAATTTCAATAATGCAGAGGAAACAGAAGAATTTTTGCTCCTAAGGGATTCCCATAATTTACCTTTTTTAAACTCTGGTTAACATTTGATCTTTCTTGCATTGATTTTTAATCCAAGTATTCTAATAATTTAATATCAGAAATAATGCCACAACCACATATATTCCACAAAACTTATCAAATGGATGCTGCTTTCATGCACAACCAGTTAACCGGAAAAACCAGTTATCCGGAATACATCTGACTCCAAGCATTCTGGATAAATGGTTCTGTACTGTATATGAATTTTAAGTTAAAAATGAATTAATGATAATACTTTATATCAGGCATGTCAAACACGCTGCCTGCGGGCCACAACTGGCCGCCAATCCTTTGGCATTATATACCTTTGTTTAATTCAGTTACGAGTTGCAATTAGACATATATTAACAATGTTCGGTAGCAAAATTTTTCTGGTAAAAGCAACATAATTTGAACGAGAAAATGTGTTTCATAAATGAAATGAAATACGTAGCGTATACATACAAGACACAATTTATTAAATAATATTTATTTTTTTTCAAGTTTTTACTTGAAAAAAATCCAGAAGATTGTTATACCACTGCTAGATTAACAGAGCTTGTGTAAAATAATTTTTTTAAGATAATACAATTTAGAAAATCAAATTAAACTTTGTAGATTTGGTTGACAAAAATTAATGTCAAGTATTTTTTCGAAAAATAAGATTAAATAAACTATGAATTATAATAATAACTTTGGAACTTTACTTGAATATTTGTTTAATATGGCTATGTTTCATACGTACAAATATTGCTGTGTGCAATTCTAATAATATTATCTACTTTGTTTAATGTGGCCTGCGGCGGTAGACGAGTTTGACATACCTGCTTTATATCATTAATGATTAGTGATGATGGGGATGCACTATAGTGCATTATTTAAGAAAAAAATTAGAGAAGGAGCGAATAAAAAAAAATTGAAATCATAAAAGTGGCATATTTTGAATAAAATAAGTAAAATCTGTCATTTTAACAATAAGGATCCACTTTTGTAAAAAAAGAAAGACCTGGTTAGGATTTCAAAAGTCTAATGGCATCACTGATGATAATACTGTATATCTTAATCTATTTCATTTACATTCACACATATATGAAATTTTTTTAAATGCTGTTAAAATATAACTTTTGGGGAAGAGGGATATGGGGGGTTCACACATAAAAATAAAGAACAATATATTCAAATGGCTAATGTAACAGCAGGAAAGACAAGAAAAAAATTTCTTATCTTTTTTTTTAAAAAAAAAAAAAGAGGTAGAAAGGAGAAATAACTTCATTTGAATTTCAGAAGCTTAAAAAGAAAAAGAAAGACAAAAGTCAATGGAAATTAAAAGATAATTTTCAAATGATTTCTGATAAAATTGGGGAAGTATGGAAGAACGAAAATTTCCTTTTATTTCCCACCTCCCAATAATTTTTTTAGCAATATCTTAAGTATTACTATCCATTTCGAAATAATGGTATATTAAGAATGATATATTAAGATGATGATATTAAGAATATCATCAAACCGGAGTCTCAGATGTATGAAGGAAACAAAAATTAAGTATGACATATTTATATGAACTTGGCTATACTTCTCCAGGGAAACTTTCAAAAAATCAAATTTTTTTTCTCATTTTTGAAATTTATAAATGTTTTGATTATGACCTCAAAACAGTTTTCATTATACCTTTTAAGTTGTGACAACTAACAGACCTGTGTTATGGCTTACAAAAGGGCTGATTGAAACTTTAAACACAATTTTCTTGAAACAAGCCTTTTTGGATCACTTAAAATCCTCAAGCTATCAACATTTTGTTTTTTGTAAATTAAATTCGAATTTTTTTAACAGAAGGACAAACCTTCAAAAAATCAAACATTTTTAATAATTGACAATTTTGAAAATAAAAAATAATGTCAAAAATTGATCTCAAACTTCAAACATCCTCCATTTTGTGGCATTTTGATTTATCTTAACAATTTAAGATTTGGCATCCAATTTAATATATTTCAAGAATCTGTGTGATTTTGTTTGTTTCAGTTAAATATTAAGAGCAAATTAGTTAAACAGATTTCCTGTGCATGTCATATGTAATGAAACTTTGTGAAATTTAGATTAAAATATCAACATTTTTATATGACAATAGTCCTACATTTAGATAAAAGTACAATAAATTCAATGCCAAAGAACATTTTCTTCTATGCATTATTTAAACAAATCCCAGATATGCCCCAAAATCAAGTCGTATTGGGAGAATCTCTCCTTAATTTCATAAATGAAGAGCTTAGTGGAAGATGATGTGTATAAAAAATAAAATTGTGAGAAAATTAAGATGAAAAATTTTTGTTGTAAATTTGTTATTTTTTACTTCTCAGTACTGTAACATATATTTAATAGTTTAACAGGCGTTACTAAACTATCTAAAAAAAAAATATTATAAACATTTAATTTTCAAATATAAAAAATAATAATATTTAAATTATTTAATATTAAAATATTAATGAATAATGCATGAAATCAAGACTAATTAGAATCTTAGTATTTTAGTTTTACTATGCGACAGAACATCTAATAACACATTCATCGAAAAAATAAGACATATTTTGAGAAAATGTAACATAACATGTTTTTCCACTAAGCTCTTCAAATATTTTATGATAAAAAATTTGTTCTAGACATACTTTTTTGGCTGTGTCAAAACACTCTCCATTTAACAGCCTAGAACAACGTCTGTTGTCTATTTCCAAATAAACTTGGCACCTGAAATAATAACGAAAACATATACATGCTTGTTGCAATAAGAAATAGAAAAATTTTAAGATAAAAATGAATTAATTAATAATAATACTTTATAGCTTAATCTATTTCATTTAAATTTTAACTTACCCACTATTTCTAAATGGCCTCAAAAGTGAAGAATCAATATCAGGAGATCTCCAAGGATATACCATTGGACGGTTATTTTCATCTAGTTTTAGCCTCACATTGGTTCTTAAAGCATGACCCATTTCACGCAAAAATGACACACTATTATTTAAGAAGACCTAGAAGAATAAAAAAGTATATACATTAAATATCAATTAAAGAAAATTTAAAAAGGCGTGTGTTAAATTACTTTTTACAAAAGGATGTTAGAAGAAATTAAAAAGAAATATGTATGTACACGAAAACATTTTATTAAAAGGAAATGCGAGTGTTTTTTGTAATAAATAGGCAGAATACAGTCGAACCTCATTAACGTGAACACGCTTAATGTGAATTACTTTTAACATGAACAGTTCCCACTGTCCCCGTCAAAATGAATACGGATTCTAGTGGTTTTTTTTTTTCCTTTTAAGATGAACACGTTTAACATGCAATTTTGCGTAGTATGAACAATTCTCGATGTTCACATGAGAGGTTTTGATGCTTAACTTGAAAGAGAATTCCTAGACATGAAAGCTTCCTTTTCCCTAGGGAACAATGGGTTATACTTTAGAGCTTAATGAAAAGGAAAATTCTTTAGAACGATGGAAACTTGTACTATTGCCATTAGAATGTTCTCAATTTTGGACAATACAATACAAGTCAATACATTACAATATACAATATACATTAGTCAAATACATATACATAGGACAATACATTACATGTCACCAGTATTAGGGAAGGTTGCTACCTAAAGGGAGTATTTTCATGTATTGTTTCTTTCTTCACTCTGGAAAATTTAGAGTTTAGTATTGCAACTTTCATATGAAAGGTAGCATGCATTCTATTAATGGATAAAAAAAAGCAACAACTAATAGTTTAATTATTATAATGGAAATAAGTCTAAATCCTAAAACAAAGTTTTTTCTGATTAGACCCTATGTGAAATGTACATTTGTCCCTGAATTCTTTACTATTGCATTTAAGCTTATTGTAAATTAACTGTTTATCTCTGGTACGAAATATGATTAAAAATGAACATTGTGTAAAAGCTTCATAATAAAAGGCATAATTATTAAAAACTGATTTAATCGTTGATCAAAACAAATCTTTATTAAATATGAAAAAACTCATCTTGGTGATATCTTGTTTCTTGCTTTGCGAATAGCTAATGAAAAAAAGTGGTTCAATGCATGTTCTTGTGTAACACTAGAAATGACATTTACTGATAAATTTTGACTGTTTTATGAGAAAACCCTGTTGTTCCATTAGCTCCCATGTCCCATTAGCCCCCAGTCTCCCCTATATGTATTTTTCCCAAAATGTTTTATCTGGATTCTTTGTTACTGATAACATGAACTACGGATAATATGAACAAAAATTTAAATCCCCTTGAGGTTCATGTTAACGAGGTTTGACTGTATAATATTTTAAATCCACGGCTGGCTGCCTAAGGTGTGAAAAGTCAAATTATCTTTCTATTGCTTTCTTTTAACAAAGTAACCTTTGACTTTATCATAACAACAACCATTAAAACACAAAATACGTTAACTAGCTCAATCCAAATATTATTTTTAAGTTATGAACCATATGTGAAAGAAAACAAATCACTCATACAATAAACATTTGAACTGCAATATTTTTATTTTAACAAATAAATTATAAAATAAAGGAAAATATAACTCATTTAAATGAGAACTTAAAAAGATGTTTTAGCTTTTTTTCCTCCCACACACCAGCTTTAGTTATTTATTTGTTTAAAATAAGATTGGAATACACTAAATACTTACAACATGAGTTTTTATTGAAAAAACAAAAAAACTTGTTTGGATATTATCATAATTGAGGATTTTTATTTATTTTATTTTACTTTATTTTCAAAATATCTTCTTGTTCACAATTTATTTTAAAAAGTCTAATAAAATACACAAGCATGGAGTAAAAATCTGTCACTCAGCAGGACCATAAGAATTTGTAAGTCCAACAATAAAACAATTATGCCTGTCCCTTCTTCATCTGAGAAAGTAACTTTGACACTTTTTCAATATCATACTGCATAATTTCTGAGGCAGTATTGTAATCTAACATTAAGAGTTTTTTATTAGAACTCAATATAAGTGACTTTGAAATCAACTATTCCATTAATAATAATATAACTGAAATAAGATGAAAAAAATTTCAGTTATTACAGGATTGAAAATATTCTGAAAATTAAAATTAATTTGAAATATGAATTCCATTAAACCTAGCTTTTAGAATGAAAAATGAAGGGATTTGGAAGAGCCAAGCCTAATTTATATGATATAAAGTAGGCTTGGCTGTAGTTTTTAAGGAGGGGAGTATGACACACTCTAAATTTTAATACAAATCAGATCAAGAATTATTCATTATACAGATAAATAAATGAAAAGATTAAATTTTAATCATAACTTACTTCAGGCTCCATCATAACAACTAGGACCAGTGATCCAGAAGCTAACAATGGTGGCTCAGGTGCACAATCTAGACCATCCCAATTACATTCTTCATTATTGCAACCATTATCACAATAGCCATTACCATAGTTTCTCAAACAATATGTATCATAGTGCTCACTAAAGAAAAAAAAATTAAAAACATAAATGAGTTTAAGAATGATCATCTATGTTTACAAAAGAATTATGCAATTAAAATCAGAAATAATCACATCCAAAATATTATTTGTACACATACTTGCAAGGCATCAGGATCTGGTCACAGTCAAAGCCATCATACAAACAATCAATGTTATTACATTCAACATTACACTGATTATCCCTGAAAACATCCCAGCATTTAATACCAGCTTTGCAGTTTTTCCATGGATTGATGCCTATAGAATAAGGAAAAGAAAAATTGATTGAATTGAAAAGCATTTTAAGAAAAGCATGAATTTATAGCTTATAGATGAACTAACAATTTAAGACCCCTTGCGAGTCTGTTCTAAAATTTTCCAATATTAATCTTATGGGTTCTAAATGCATCTGTAATTTTCAAATTTCTCATCATAAAATTAAAATTTTCAACTTCTTTTTTCTGTGTCTTGTTTTTTAAAAGATGTCTCATTGCTTTGTGTCTGGCAAAGTACTTCTAAAACACATATTGAATTTATTTTAAGTGTTAAGTTCTTATTCACAACTCGACAACTCCACTAAGATTTTAATGCTTAAAATATAAAATTAAGTATATTTTAGAAATATTTTGCCAAGCAAAAAAACATACTTTAAGAAGAATAGGCAGAAAAATGAAGTTAAAAATTATTTCCGGATGAGAAATTGGAAAAATAAGAATGTATTCTAAGATCATAGGATTAACATTGGAAATATGAATTTGCAGTTGATGAGTTTTAAATAGAACCAGCCTTAAAAAATGTTAAAACTTCTCAAAAATGTTGGTTTTGAGAGTCCATATACTCTAATTTTAGAGTCCTATCCTTATAACAATGGGATTTCCATTATTTTTGAACTTTTATTTTAAACCATCAAAATAGCTTTTGTTAAACATTTACAAAATTTAATTATTTTGTAATTGAACGTTGTATCGCACATAAAAAGTTAAAACACTGGATTCAAAACATCTTGCAAATGCATTTTAACATAAAACTGTAAGTTTGCAATTGTTCATGTTTATTATTATTATTACTATTATTATTAATTTTTACTTTTTGTAGTTTAGATAGTTTTTGTCATAAAATTAATTTTCTCATTCCATCAAATAAAATCATATTCCTTAATTAGTTAATTATATTGCTATTTATAATATATAAAACATTGAAGCAAAAAACTGACTCGTTGAAAAACCTTTTCTGGAAAAATTAATTTAAAAAAGATATTTAATAAATTATATTAATTTAAAAAATGAGGTGTTTCCTTTAAATAACTTAAAATTTCCAAACATTTAGTAATATTAATCTTTTAAAATTTTAACTAGAAACTTAATTATTTTTTTTTAATCTAGTTTAAGGCTGTTCTCAAATCCAAAGGGTCAACTTTCATAAGTAACATAATTTAACATATCATAAGTAACAATTAACAGTGACATAAGTTTCAATTCATTTTTGTTCAGAAATGCATGAAACTAGAAGGTGCTATTCAGAAACTATGTCATCGAACTGTTTTTTTCTGTTTTCTTGTAAACACAATAGATCTTTCAGAAAATACTGTCAAAGTTGGCATTTTGAACCAAACTTCCGAACGAAAGAAGAAAATCGCGTCAGTAAGAGGAGAAAAATGCCGTGTCACTTGATTAAAATTGCTTATAACTCAATAGGTAATTCATGGATCAAAAAATGGAAAACACAGCTCGATTCCAAATCACTTCCATGGTCAGGCTTTCCAATTTTATATCTTTCCGTTAAAAAATGAATTAGTAAATGTGTCAAAAACTTTTGCACTTGTTGAGCAGAGCAATTGAGAACAGCCTTAATGCCAAGGAACCAAGTAAGAAAAAAAAATGAAACATTAAATACAATTCACAAATAAAAACATAAAATATATTTATTTAATTGTGAAAAGCAAAGCAATTCCTTTAAACATTCATAATGCAAACAGATAAAAGTTTTGAAACTAATAACATACCTAAAGAACAATCGCCACCATCAAAATTACATGCATAGCTGTTACAGTCTTCATCACAGACGTTGTTTCTTGCTTTCTGCTCGCACATATTGATAAGGCACATCTTCTTCTCTTCGTCCAGGGTTTTTTGAGGGGGATCTTGTGATGGCAACACATTGACAACACCACCAGAAAATAATGGATCATAGATATCACAACGATAGCCATTCCATTCAGGAGGGCAATTGCATTCATATTTACCTGTACAAAAAATAAATAAATAAACAATTGAAAACAAATAACTTCAAAAAGAAGAAAATAGTTTATTTAACAAGAATAAATTTAATAATTGAATATGCATGATTTTGCCTGAAGATAGAAATATATTGCAGAAAGCCAAAGCTCAACATACTGCTATTGTTATTTTTGCCTAAAAATAGAAATATATTGCAGAAAGCCAAAGCTCAATATACTGCTATTGTTATTTTTGCCTAAAGATAGAAATATATTGCAGAAAGCCATGGCTGCTATTGCTAAAGATACTGCTATTGCTATTTTTAATACTGCAAAAAATTGAGAGATAAAAAGAATGTAGATCTGTATTTGGTAAATGCTAACTATTAAACTTATAAGAACTGAATAAAAATACTTCAAACATAAATTTATAAAAACTTTGAATCTTACAGTTAACAGAACTTTTTGTTATTAATAATATTTTATTAAAAATATAACACTTTATAAAACACACTTTTTATAAAATATAACACTGCCAAGTAAAAACTTTACTATTTAAAAATGCATTTTTAAGCTTTAGTTCTTACTAGAGAAAAGTTCATTTTTCCAACCTAAATTTAAAATTATCTGTAGAGCAGCTCACATCATGCGACTTTTACCATAGACTTGCAAAATCTGTAGGACATACGAACAGAAAAAGCATTGCTAAAGGTACCAATAACTGTCCTACAGAAGCAGCAAAAACCTGTTCATGATGTCACCTTGCAAACCTCGATTGAATACATAATTGAAAAAAATAAAAAATTTCATTCTGAAGAATCCCCCCCCCCCCCCCTCCTACTTAAGTGACTATTTCTATTACAGAAATATTTATTTTCCCTACCTAAATAATATGTTTAAAACTATTCATACTTATTCATATATATATATATATATATAACTATTCATATATATATACACACATGCATATAATTATACATTTAAATTTCCTTTTTAATTGGAAGAATTTTATTTTTCCTATAAACCACTTCTTATTAGAGAAATATTTACTTTTCCTATCTAAATAGTTTATTTATTCATTGTTGTATTCTTTTTTTAAAAAAAATTATCATTAATTATAGAGTAAAATTTGTTTATTGACTTTACAAAAGACAGAAATCTGTCTAACAAAGAAATATTTTAAAAGACCTCCAGCAGAATGATTTCCAATACATTAAACTCCCTCTAAGGCAGAATACTGTCTGAGGCTGAAAATATTTTAAGTCTATTGATCCTGCCTTAGGTAGAGTTTATTGCATATTCAAACTTTTTTTTTTTTTTTTTTTTTTTTTTTAAGAAGATTTTTGGTTTTCCTACCTAAGCGATCAATACATTCACCACCATGCAGACATGGGGAAGGCATACAGTCATCTACCATGTCTTTTTCACAGTGACGACCACCAGCTCCTTGAGGACAGACACAAATATATCCATTATGCTGAGGTTTGCATTGACCACCATTCTTGCAAGGATAACTAGCACAAGTTGTATTTGTCATGGCACATGTATCACCCCAGAAACCCTAGAATAAAACAAAATACACACAACACATTAAAACTTATTTTTAAGGTTTGTGAACACAAAAGCAGAGAAAAGTACATCATCAGCATTTCGTTGACCATTGACGAGTACACTTGTCACTCATTTCGCTCAGTTTCTTATTCAAAACATCTAACAGAATTTATGTGTAGTAATTTTTTTCTTTATTTGATCATGTAATGTCTGGTCTTAAATAAAATTTAAACTATTATTGAAAAATTCTGATAGATATTTTGAATTAAAAAATGCATTAAATTGGTAACACTGTTGGTTAACAAAGTGTTAATATAAGCGTGAATTATTTCAATAAACTTACCTCAGGACAAATGCAAAATGGTGTTCCATTAGGATTTGTTGTACATACACCACCATTTAAGCAAGGATTAGTAGCACAATAGTTCAGCTTTATTTCACAGTGTCTGCCCATATACCCTGGTTTGCAATCACATCGATAATCATTAACAAGCTGCACACAATCTTGAGTTCCTGGTCGATTGCAGGGATCTGATAGGCATTCATTGACATCTCCTTCACATCTATAAAATAGCAATGAAAAAAATAAATATTTTACATTAATATACTTTTTAATTTTTACTACTAATTAATACCTATTAAATTTATGTGAGTTTATCATGTTATATAAACTTCTTTGTTCTACAGGGTGAATATTTCTGACACACTCATAAAATCACTTTCATTTGTATTCAGATTGTACTAAATGCAAATGAGATCGGAGATGCTTGCATTGTAACTAAAACAGCTTCCAAGAAATTGCAGATAGCATTAAAGTAGCAAATATTTTTTAATAATTTGAAATAACAAAATAAATTATAGATTTTATTATTTAATGTTTTACCTCCTTGATGCAACATTGTTCATATCTTTTCATTTTTTACTACTAATTAATACTCATTAATTTAATGTGAGTTTATCCTGTTATGTGAACTTCTTTGTAAATATTTCTAACACACTTATAAAATCACTTTAATTTTTCTTCAGAATATACTAAACGCAAATAACATTGGATATATTTGCATTGTAACTAAAACAGTTTCTTAAAAAAAAAAAAAAAAAAAAAAAAAAATGCAGATAGCATTTAAAGTAGCAAAAATTTTTAATAATTTGAAATAACGAAATCAATTAGATTTTGTTATTTAATGCTTTATATCTCCTCAATACAACTTCTTTCATATCTTTTCAAATTAATCAGTATATATTTATTTATTACATATAAAAAATCTGCAAACTGTCATTTTAATTTGCTAATGAAATCCAGAAAAAAAGAAAGAAAGCTTTCTGAAACACACACATTAAATAATTTAAGAAAATAGCTATTCAAATATTCCAATCAAAGAAAATAAATAATATTACCCAAAAGTAAGCCTCCCTTTAGCAAACAGGAAATTCCAATGATTTTAGGGGGGAGGGGTTATAATTGGAAATTTTGTGAAAAGGGTAGGAAAATTGGGAGGGCGGGGGCATATTTGAAATTTATGAAATTGAAATTTCACAGGATTTAAACAATTTGCAAAGTAAAATCAGATCAAATTAGCATTTTTTGGTTTTAAAATTCCTTTTCGTTTCCATTAATAAAAATAATAAATTAATTAAACAAGTTGGCATAAAATAAATAATTTAAATATGAGAGAAATATGAACAAAAATTATCAAAGTTAAACTCAATATAAATATTTATTAAATCTTAGTGCATAAAAAATCAAGGAAAACATTAATAGTATAATATAGAGAAAATATGCCATCTTGATACAATGATACATAAAGAGATTAGAAAAGATATATTCATTTAGGAGATATGGAAACAAAAACTTAAGGAATTTCCTGGGGGAAAAAAAAACAAAAAACAAAACAGAAGGATTGAAGGCATCAGAAAATAAAACTTGAAGGGGAGGGCATAGAAATAGCACTTTTTCGAAAAAGGAAAATTTCACATATATGACGGTACTTTTGGTACTTTATGGTAGTCATCCATTAAGGCTGTTCTCAAATCCAAAAGGGCAATTTTATGACATAAGTTTTAATTTATTTTTGTTTGGAAATGAATGAAACTAGCAGTTGTTGTTCAGAAACTCTGTTATCGAATTGTTTTTTCCTCTTTTTTTTTTTTTGCAAATGCAATAGATTTTTCAGAAAATAGTGTCAAAGTGGGCGTTTTGAATCAAATTTCAGCACGAACGAAGAAAAAACGCTCAAGAAAGAGCGAAAAACGTATTTGTCACATGATCACAAGTGCTTATAACTCAATAGGTAATTTATTTATGAAAAAATGGAAAACACAGTTCTATTCCAAATCACTTCCAGAGTCAGGACTTCCAATTCTATATCTTTCCGTTAAAAAATGCATTTATGAATGTGTCAAAACATTTTGCATTTGTTGAGCAGAGCAGTTAAGGAAAGCCTTAAAAAATTAAGGAAAGTAATGAGAAAAGAACACTTTACCTTGGTCCTACATAACCAGGACGGCACTGACATTCATATCCTCCAATTTTATCAATGCATTTTCCATCATGATGACAAGAACCTTCATAACATTCATCAACATTCATTTCACACAGCATTCCCAGAGTTCCATGGGGACAGGAGCAGACAAATTTGTTCACCAAATCGTGACAAGTTCCTCCGTGACGACAAGGGTTCGATGCACAGTCATCAATATTCTGCTCACAATTTACACCTGTAACAGAATAATAAAGTTTTGTTTAGGGTTATATACATAGTTCCAGTTATTTCTAACATATTTAAAACAATTTCAATTTTGAACTTTTGTTTATCTTATTTGGAAAACAAATAACATTTATAGAAAATATCATTTAACACTCTTACATTTAAAACTTACTGAGGATTAAATCATATTTTTAATTCCCAATTAATAAGTTCTGAAAGTTAAATACTATTTTTAAAAAAATTGTAAAATGAAACCTATAATGGTATAAAAATCCAATATCAGATTTTTTTTTTTTTTTTTTTAAAGCAAAGCTTGTAATTAAAATTAATAGAATTTCAGAAAATAGTAATAAGTCCTCTTTAGAGCAGGATAAATATAGTATTCCTTCTAACCCCTTTTTTAAGGCTTCACCGATCTGCCCTTTTTAAAACTTCAAACAAAATGCATCCAGTACTTTTTTAAAAATATTAAATGCACCACTAGTTGTACCTAAAGATTTCTAGTAAAAAAATTTCTCCATACCAAAGCACTTCTAAATCAATGCATGTGAGAATTTGCAAAAATTATAGAATTCTTTCATTTCTTTAGAAAAAACACAGAAAAATATTCAATTGTGTAATTTAATAGTACTTTTCCTTTATAATTCATAAAATCACTTAAAATCTATTTTACTTTATTCATCATACATAAAAATGACGTACCACCACTACCCTTCTTTTTTTACCATAACAAAAAGCAATATTATGTTTTGTTTTGCAATATTGCCCTTTTCAACTGAACTGGTGCTTTTTTTTTTTTTTTTTTGGGGGGGGGTAACTAGCAACCTGACCTTTTTCTTTAAAGAGCACTATTATAATTAATAAATACTGTAGAATAAAGGGGTTTTATTCTTTATAAAATTAATTTTTTTTTTACCTTCAAAACCAGGAGTACAATCACATGAATAAGCACCCACAAGATCATTACATGTCGCTCCATTTTGGCATGGTTGAGAACTGCACTCATTGATGTCATTTTGACAATAACTGCCTTCGTAGCCTTTACCACAAATGCAACGATGACTGTTGCCTATATTTTCACAAATTCCTCCATTCTGACACAAGTCTTTGATGTCAATGCCTGAAGATAACAAAAATAAAAATATGTAAGTTTCATTAGTGATTTTAGTAATTTAAAGTTATATATGTTTATTTGACTTTGTTTTGTTTTTTTTTAAAAAAGGTAATTATCTTTTAGGAATGAGTTATACCTTTTTGAGCAGCAGCATCAGCACAGGAAACCATAGAAACATCACATAACATGCCAGTCCATCCAGGTAGGCATGTGCATCCATAGGTATTATTCAGTTGCATGCAAGTTGCTCCATTCATGCATGGACTTGTGCTGCACCAATCGACAAATGTCTGAAATATATATTTTTTTAAGTTATAAATAAAAATCCTTTAAAAAAAATCATGATACATAAATCAAAGAGCAAAATTAGCAGTCGCCAGTGGCCACACCACAGAGTGACTGAA
This sequence comes from Maratus speciosus, assembly GCA_963932465.1. Classification (NCBI taxonomy): domain Eukaryota; kingdom Metazoa; phylum Arthropoda; class Arachnida; order Araneae; family Salticidae; genus Maratus; species Maratus speciosus. The sequence continues at coordinate 461,056,134 of OZ010788.1, forward strand.
AAATGGCTTTTAAAAAAATAATGTCTATCGCCACTTTTTCATAAATTAATTTCATATGTTTCAAAACATGTGCTTTTGATTTTTCATCATATTATTTCACAGTTCTGCCATCAATTCATCCACCCTTGTCACTGGAACATCCAAAAACAATGAATTATGATATTTACTGACCTTTCATCCTGACACTGCCTACTGACACAGAATAAAATTTAACTGAATGATTTTACTCTTCTCAGTCACCAGATGTTAATATTAACATATTTAGTAAGACTTTTTAATTTTATATAAATAATGTCTAGAGAAAATTGAAAAAAAAAAAAAACATCATTTAGCAGTTTTAACAAAAAAAAAGGGGGGGGGGGGTGCACTAATTTAAAAAAATGGCTAATGATAAAATTGTCAATGGTTGTAGCATTAAGGGATACTATATTATTTTACTAACTACCAATATTATTTTATACTAAATTTGACCTTATTTAATTGCATAATGTTCAAAGATTAAATAAGGCCAAATTTAGTATATAATAATACTAGTAGTAAGATGATGATGCAGCATCCCCTGATGCTACACCACTGAAAATTGCTACTACTGGACGGTAGCTACTAATGAAACATCCCAGTTTTGCTCTTTAATTCAAATAATACAAAATTAAAAATGCAGGTTTTTTACATTCCAATGAAACTAATACAATACTTACATCACAGTGCAATCCAGTGTAGCCAAATGGACAGTGGCAAGTGTAATATCCAACATGATCAATACAAGTTCCACCAGACTGGCAGGGTTGCGAGTCACATTCATTTATATGAAACTGGCAATTGGATCCAGTATAACCAGGACCACACTGGCATATATAACTGTTGATTCCATCTATACATGTACCACCATTCATACAGGAGCTAAAAGTAGAATCATAATAATTACTATCAGTGCACTAATTATATAAACGTGATTTTGGAGATTAAGAAAATAAACAATAAGTGCAAATTCCTTCTTGAAAAAAATAATCTAAATTCTTCTTAGTTATAAAATACGAAATAGAAACATGGGCTCTAACAAGGGGATGGGAGAACAGGACAGTTCTCTGGATTTTCTAATTTAATTAATTAATTAATTTTTGTGTGTGATGATTTTCAAAAAGTAATAAAATTTATTCTTTAAATGTTAAAATAAACTAAAAAAACTAAGGATTTTTCTTTAGGGAAGCCCTGTTCCCTTGACCTTTCTCATTGAAGATGATATTTAGTTTATATTCTTTTTACTCTCTCATACTCTTTTTACGTTCATGTGTTTAAAAATTATCTTCAATGAGGGGTGTCAGTAATAAAGGATTGAAAAAGCATTGTTTTATAAATTGCATATGAAGAAAAAATATTATGAAGCTAAGTCTAAGCTTATCACATTCAAATAATTATCATGCAGTACCTAGAAAACATAGTTATATACAGGGAAAAGATTATCAGCATTGTTTTTACCTAGCAGTACAATCTTCATCATTAATCTGGCAGTTAGTTCCACTGAATCCAAGAGGACAAGTGCAAGTGTAACTGTTGACATAATCATTGCATGTAGCTCCATTTAAACAGGGTGAGCTTTCACATTCATTGATATCACTTTCACAATGTTTACCTCCAAAACCATCAACACACATGCATGTATATTCTCCAATACCATCCAAGCAGGTACCTCCATTCTGACATGGAACTGTAAAAAATAAAAATAGATGAGAAAAGAGACTTTTTCAAACTACAAATTAGACATAACATCGCCATAAGAAATTTTCTTTATTGTTATTACTTTTTTAATATATGAAGCAATTATCATTAAAACTATTTTTATAATTGAGGGGCTCACAACCATGATAGACCAAGTCCATCTGAGGTATAAAATATGTTTTATCAATGCCCCTAGACAGTAAAGAAAGCCTTGATACACGTCACAAAAACATCACACAAAGCAGGCAAAACGAAGAAAAAAATCCAAACAACTTGCATGTTTCGATTTCATTAGCTCGTGGAATTATTTTCGGATTTTTTTTCTTTGTTTTGCCTGCTTTGTAATAATTCCACGAGCCAACAAATCGAAGCATACAAGTTGTTTCTATTTTTTTCTTTGTTTTGCCTGCTTTGTAATAATTCCACGAGCCAACAAATCAAAGCATACAAGTTGTTTCAATTTTTTTTCTTCGTTTTGCCTCTTTGTGTGACGTTTTCGTGATGCGTGTTAAGGCTTTCTCAAATATCTAGGGGGCATTGGTTTTATTCACCCCCACAGTGAACCAAGTCTATCAACTGATACTATATATGAGAAAGAATGTGAAAACAGACTTTGTTCAGTGTGGCAGTAGATAAAGTAGATTTTATGCACCATCTAAATGGACTATCTGTTTTTTTTTTTCTTTTTTGTCCAAAATGGACTTGGTCTACTATGGTTGTGAGCCCCAATTATTTTTTATTTAATTGACAAATGTTTTATGATTTTTTTAAATTTATAATGAATAAATATTAAGAAAGAAAAATAAGTATAAGCAAGAGAACCCCGCTACCCTTTCCAAAAAATGTTTCAAAAGGTACTTACAAGGCCTACAGTCATCAGTGTTGATTAAACAATCCTTTCCTTCATAACCTTTTGCACAAGTACAGGTATATGAACCATTAGTGTTGACACAAGTAGCACCATTTCGACAAGGTGATGACACAATGCATTCATCTATGTCTTCATCACACAGATGTCCGGTAAAGCCAAGTTCACAGGAACATGCAAAGTCCAAGTAGTTAGAAGATGGAGTGCATCTAGCATTATTCTTGCATTTATTAGGAGAGCAGGGATCTAATTCAGTGTCACATCTTGGACCAGTAAAAGGCACTTCACAAACACATTGATATGAATCCACTAAATCTATACAAGATCCACCATTTAGACAAGGACTACTAGCACAATCATCTATATTAGTTTCACAGTTCTGTCCATTATATCCTGGTAAACAAGAGCATTCATAATATGCAAGTCGATCTTGACAGCTTCCACCATGTTGACAAGGATTTGACTGACATTCATCAATTTCAGTTTCACAACGATGACCTCCATAACCTGTGATATGAAGACAAAAGAAATTAGATTATGTTTTAATGGATAGACCTATCTATTGCAATAAAATGAAATGAGTTTAAGGGTGTATTCGAAAAAATATTTTTCCACCCTCAACAGTTCGAAATTTTCTGAGACATTTTCAGACTCATTTTTAAAAGTAAAAACATGAAACTTGCTGGGGTGATTTCTGAAGACATGTTTAACATGCCGTGTGATTTCATTTTCAGCTCAATTAATTAGAGTTTGATTTTTAAACAATTATTTTCTCAGTATGACCATTTTTTTCATTCCCAGATCGCCCGCTTCGGAAAATTCGGTTCAAAATGCCAACTTTGACAGCGTTTTTTACAGTATTTTCTGCATTTATCAAAAAATTAAGAAGCACGGCACATTATATAGTTTCTAAATAAGAGAATTTCCCAGTTTGATGCGTTTGAGAGCAAAAATGAATTTTAAAATGAATCAGAAAATAAACAGTTTGGATCGGAATACACCCTTAAAGGATTATTAGGTCAAAATTTTTAAGGATTTCTTAAACATTCATTTAAATTTACATTCATTTAACACTTGAGTGACAAACACTGAAGCTGAAAAATTTACAATGTTTCAAGTAATTTTTAAGAAAGTATAATCCTGTAATAAATAAACGGTAAGTAAATTTTAAATGAATTTTCAGTAATTAATTAAAACTATATATTTTTAGTTTTATATCGTATTTTAGACCGTCAGTCATCGGTGAATGATGCATTCTGAATGGAAAGTTCCGTGTCAGTCATCGGTGAATGACGTAGTGCTTAACGTGTTAAACTAATTTTTAATTCTTTATACATTTCTTTCCCTCATTTTTCATATCTGAAAGATATTTGTCCAGAAGAATTTTCAAATTTATATATGAGAGCTATTATCAAGACGAAATAGTACCACCAGATTTAGTTACCATATTTACTTGTGTACAATTCTTACTTTCCCCATAAAAGTAAGGTCTAAAAAGAGGGGTGCACATTACATACTTAATATTTCTGACAACTAGATGAAAAATGAAATCATATATGCTTTTACTAAATCACTGAATACATGTTATGTAGATATTGCGATATAATTGTATGAATATAGAAAGGATGAGTAAAATAAGTTAAGTAATTGCACTTTTGATGCAGTTCACATAACTACATAATTTTTTTTTTTTTTTATTTTAGTATTTAATATTCTTACCCTCTATACAATGACAAGTAAATCTGTTAACCTCATCTTCACAGCTACCACCATTGAGACAAGGGTTGCTTGCACATTCATTGACATCAGACAAACAGCGGGCATCAAAGTAACCTCTTGGACAGTCACACTTGTATCCATTCACCATATCAGTACAAACTCCTCCATTAGCACATGGGTTACTGGCACACTCATTGATATTGGTCTCACAGTGCAATCCTGTAAAGAAATTAATGAGAGTAATTTTAGACAGGTGTTTTCTTTTTAATTACAATATCATGTTAGATCAAGAGCCATTGGTGCAGATATGATATCGGGGAGGGAGAGAGGGAGGAGCAGTGCTATAGTCATAAAAAAAAAAAAACAGAGAGTATACACTGTAGGCAGAAGGTACATGCTAGAGAGTATACACTACAGCTTTACTCAAAAGACAGAGGATAAACAGAGCTTCTTTAAAAAAAGAAAAAAAAAATCCAGAGGGTGCATAACATATTTCACCATATACCATCCACCACATACTAGGATTATTTGTGGGTGGGGGGTGGGGGGGGGGGGTGAGACCTCCAAGAAAGAGGCTTTCTGCTGCTAAAAGTTTTACATAATTTTATGGAGATAATATTTTTTTTTTCAAGTTTAAATTCTGTTTTTGTGCAGGATAGGAATAGGAAAAAAATGCACAAAAGCAGAATAGGAAAAAAAAATACACTGCTGAAAAAAAAAAAAAAATATATATATATATATAGGTTTATTCTGATTTTAAATAGCCTAGTTCAAATTTCATGGTTTATATAGGCCTCTCTTTCCATGTAAAAATAATCTAATGCACCATATATATACCTTTTAGTAAGTTTATGCAGAAAATAACTTTCATTTTGTTTCTACAGTTATTATATTTAAATAGTATTTCATATAGAAATCACAGATAGTACATAATAATTCATTAAATGTTATCTTGTTTCAAAATTTAAATTAACTAAAAAGATTAATTGAAAAGATTTCATTAAAAAAAGGAAATTGTTATAAACATATAAATTAATTTTAAAATTATTTAATTTCAAAGTAACAAATTTAATAAATATTTAATAGCTTTTTAAATCTCCCTCCTCTAGTTACATACATTTATGGGGACAACAAAGAAACTTTATCTTTGGGAACCCAAATTGTTTATCTGTATCTCTGTCAATACTAACAATTTGGAAATTGATTGTCAAATTTAGCAAATGAGGTGCGTTCGTACTATAACTATTTTTATAAATATTTTTTCCACTGCATATTCTACTGAATGTATATTTTAGTGCACTTCCTAAGTGCATATCAACTTCATTCTGTTCGAAAGGCTATATCATCATTAAAATGCACTTGAAATCATTTTTTCCCATTGGCTATAATGTAACGGAAAACTTTTGACTGTCCTTGTAATTAAACTATACATCTGATTTTCATAAAATTTGAAATGACTCAACAAAATTTTGCAACAGTTATATATTTAAAATTTCAGACCAATCGGCTGGGTAGTTTTTGCTTGGTTATATGCAGATGGACGACCGAACGACGACTATAGGTGCTATGTATTTATATAATTACGAACGCACCTAAAAATGACTAAGAAAATAACAAAAAATTAAGAACTAAGAATAAAACGTACCTGTATAGCCTGGAACGCACTCACAAGTGTATGAATTTATGCCATCTACACATGTTGCTCCATTCCGGCAAGGATTACTAGAACATTCATTTATGTTATATTCACAGTTAGGTCCAGATGTACCAGATCGGCATCGGCATTGATAACCATTGACCAAATCTTCACATAAGCCACCATGCTGACAGGGATTGCTGAGACACTCATTGATTTGTGTTTGGCACAGCAAACCTTTGTACCCAGGATCGCACATGCATATAAAAGAATTTGTACCATCAATACACTGGCCATGATGACAAGGGGATGATTGGCAATCATTGATGTTTGTCTCACAGTGAGTGCCAGTAAAACCTACAAAAAATTAAATAAAATAAATAAAAATGCTACAAGATGTGACTGGGTTATATAATTTATTTACAGCATATTATTTTATAAAACTCATACAGCCAAAAAAAATTATGAAAATTCATTCCTAATAGGGATATGATGAATCAAGCACTATTCAGTATTTGGCCTTTTTGCCAAACAGCTGTGTTGGATATTTAGCTAAATAAATTCAGGATTGTTTTTTTTTTTTTGGGGGGGGGGGGGGGGGCATATTTTTTCTCAAACACAAATTTGCTACTTTCTGATAAATTTTTACAATCAGCTTTATGCCTAGGGGGGGGGGGGGGGGGCGTTCTTTTAGAAGACTGGAAAAACAGTGTTTTTTTTTGTTGTTGTTGTTTTTTTTTTTTTTTTAGCTTTAAGAATAGGCATAAAGATTTTAGATCCAGATTTTTTGCATACTATTTATTATCATATAAAAAAATTTATGATGTGACTTGAGTTATGTAGATGGATGTCCTAACGTGTGTGATCCGATAGATCGCTAGAGTCGTCTGAAATCCATTTTTGTTAATGATTATGAAAGTACATAATATTGCCTGGAACCTCAAGCACTTTAGAGGTCTAAGATTTGAAAATCAACAAAATGGCAGCCCTTATAAAAAAAGTCAGACTTTTACACACTTTGGCATGTTTCTAAAGATGTTTATTTTTTATACAAATGGCTGTAAGTGGTCCAAGCTCCAATAAATTATATTACTTTTAATTTTTAAAAAAACTTAGCATGACAAGTTTAATAATTTTTGCATTCTGATGCCACCCAGTTTGAAAAAAAAGTCATTTTGCGTAAAATGCATTTACAGTGCTCCAAAGCGGTATATGCAGGGTTCGTAAATACCATGATATTTTCGAAAATATCGGATATTTTCAAAATAGCCAACTTACTGTTGTTAATAAATATTTTAAAGCATAATATAAATTAGAAACTAAAATATATTGCACTTAACATGATAACTTAATGAAACAATATTCTAACAATGCATTTTCCTCTTGGTTTTCTTTTTTTTTCCCACTTAAAACAAATTCAAGATCAACTAATTGAAAACAGAAAGAATTTGCTTTATACACTTATTAAAAAAACTAACAATAGGATTCAGTTTCTTTAAAAATATCAGAAATTTATGAAACAAAATTTTAAATACAGATTATTATTATTATTATTATTGAAAAATTTTAACATAAATGTAAGCTTTTCTTATTTTGTATTCCCTAACATGTTCTACAGTTTAGATTTAACTGAACCAAAGCCAGAAAAGATTATTTCGTAATAAAACTGATTATATTTAAATTAGACAGATTATCTTTTAATGGCTGTTCTGAATTAATTATGTCCCACATAATTATTAGTTTGACATTTAAAAATAAAAACTTCAAATCTAAAGCTTGAAAAATATATCTTTGGCTAAAAAAGTCACTACCAGAGACAAAAGTTCTGTACCTACACACTCAATAACAGTTGAAAATTTCGTTTACACTTGTTTTGACTGAAAATATCCAAAAATATCTTGCACAGTGATATTTTGAAAATAAATATCAAATGTAGAAAATATCAAATATCTTGATATTTTGTAAATAAATATTAAGTACGTGAAAATATCGGAAGTATCAAACGCAGGGTTCATACAGAGTTCAGAAGAAAAAATCCAAGGAGTCCAAAAAGTTATAAGGATTTGCCTTTTTTTTTTTTTTTTTTTTTTTTTTTTTGTCGATGTTTTTATGTGCTGCATCGTTATGTGGTATGCACACTCCAATTTTTAATGCCTAATTTGGAGAGAAAAATATTTCAAAAAACAAATTTTACCGTATTAGAATCTAGTTGTTAGTGCTGAAATTGCACAGTATTCACAACTGCTTACTGATTTCGTAAGTTTAAATACAAAATGGACAATCAACGATTTTATGCAGAAACCAATGGTCATGTCACAGGGGTGGTTCTGAGTTTAAAAAAAAGAAAAAAAAAAACTGAAATTTACAGCAAATCTTCTGAAAAGTTACACCAGGGGGGGGGACCCACTCCCGACACTAGATATGCGTTTTTACCGCGACTCTTTGACGAAGTTGTCGTTTTTTCGCGATCTTTTGACGAAATTTATCGTTTTTTCGCGATCTTATGACGAAATTTATCGTTTTTTCGCGATCTTTTGACGAAATTTGCCGTTTTTTTCGCGATCTTTAGACGAAATTTGCGGGGGTTTTCGCGATCTTTAGACAAAATTAGCAGAGGTTTTCGCGATTCTTTGACGAAATTTGCGTCTTCCCCGCGATCCTTTGACGAAATTGACGATTTTTCTGCAAACAATTGACAAAATTAATTTTTTTCGGCGACCATATGTCCGAATTTTCGGATTGGTGACCGATTTTTTTAAATTTTCGGAAATGAATGCCTTACATTTTCGGAAAATTCGGATTAGAATCACCCCTAGCTCATATAGATAGAGATTAGTCAAATCCCAAACACTTATTATGTATATCATATACATGATACATCTTAAAGAAAATTTTAAAAGGCCAAAAAAAAAAAAAAAAAAAAACGCTAAACGCAACATACAAGAAAAAATATAACAAGTTTTGAATTTATTCTTTTAGAACAGCGGTAATCGCTTTCTTTGAAGGTGAAATTTTGCCAAATTTGAATTTTTTTCGCGATCTTCTGGGGAAATTCGCGTTTTTTTTTTTTCGCGATCTTCTGCGATAAATTCGCGATCTTTTAATGGAATTCGCGTTTTATTTCGATTGTTTAACGAATCTGACGTTTTTTATGCGATCTTTTGATGCAAACCGCGTATTTTTCGCAATCCTTTGACGAAATTCGTGTGTTTTTCGCGATCCTTTGACGAAATTAGCGTGTTTTTCGCGATCCTTTGACGAATTTCGCTTGTTTTTCGCGATTCTTTGACGAATTTCGCTTGTTTTTCGCGATCTTTTGGGGAAAATTCGCGTTTATTTTTCGCAATCTTCTGGGAAAAATTCGCGTTTATTTTTCGCAATCTTCTGGGAAAAATTCGCGTTTATTTTTCGCGATCTTCTGGGAAAAATTCGTGTTTATTTTTCGCGATCTTCTGGGGAAATTATCATTTTTTCGCGATCTTCTAAAGGAATTCGCGTTTTATTTCGATCGTTTGACGAAACTGACTTTTTTCCCCGATGTATTGATGGAAACCGCGTATTTTCGCGATCCTTTGAGAAAATTCGCGTGTTTTTCGCAATCTTTTGAGGAAATTCGCGTGTTTTTCGCGATCTTTTGAGGAAATTCGCGTGTTTTTCGCGATATTTTGAGGAAATCTGCTTTATTCCTCGATCTTTAACGAAATTCGCGATCCTTTGAGTAAATTTGCGTTTTTTAAGAAATCCGCGTCTTTTGAAGAAATTGGAGTTTTTCCGCGATCTGTTGGAGAAATTGGAGTTTTTTCACGATCCTTTGACAAAATTTACGAATTTTTTCCGCGATCGATTGACGAAATTTGACGGTATTTTTTGTAACATATTTGCGAAAAACGCGATTTTTCCGCGATTCTTGGCTAAATGCCAAACATCGATGAAATTTAAAATAAAGGTCGGCTAGCTGTGTCGAAAAACGGACTTTACGGACCTAATAATTGAAAAACAGACCTAGTAGAAGCCCTGCTATTAAGATTATCCTACCCAATCAATGCTGTGCTTCAGATGAATGACGTGCATAAAGGATTTACCGTGCGTTTTACAATCACGATTTTTTTTCCCTCGGCAACAATATCGCCTGCGTCTGAAGCCGCAATACAATTTAAGGAGTTTCTAAGGAGTGGTTTGCTTATCTAAGTAGTTCTAAGTACTACTTGGGAATGTTTTCATTTCTAAGGAGTTTCCAAGGAGTCTAAGGAGTCTGTGCGAACCCTGCAAACGTTTTAATATTTTGAAAATAAATACTAATGTATGTGAAAATATCAAAAATCTTGATATTTTGAAAATAAATATCGGATATACATCATGATAGATATCACGATGTATATCCATTGATATATATCAATGAACCCTGGGTATATCCCTACGGATGTGTTGCACTAAAGCACCAAACAACTATGAAAAGACTTCGAATTCAGCCAAATCATTTTACAGGGATAATCTACAAACTTTGGGCAATAGAAAAATGTAAAAAAATATAAATTAATTTTTTCAATGGAAAAAAATGCACAAAATTTGCAAATATTTTAATTTATATATGAAAGAAGTAGAATAGCATTTCTCTGTTTTCATTTTAAAAATTTAAGAATCTTTTAGAAAATAGTGTCAAAGTTCTAAATTTAAGCTGGTTTTAGAGAGAGAACAATTTGGGAACAATTGATTTTAGATATAAACATTTAAAGAAAAATTATATTCAATTATAAAGCACTTGAATATCGATTTTAAAATTTTCATGCACACAGAAACACGACATTGTTAGTGTATTATAAAAATTCACATCGTTCAGCAGTATTATTAATCTCTTTAGCCTTAAATATAATTCAAAATATTGCAGAATTCTCTTTCAGTATACTAATTTTAAAAAATTTAACGATAATCCAATTTTAAATGTGTAAAAGTTTAAATTGTATTGCCGATAAGTTCTTTAAGGGTGTATTCCAATCCAAACTGCTTATTTTCTGATTCATTTTAAAATTCATTTTTGCTCTCAAACGCATCAAACTGTGAAATTCTCTTATTTAGAAACTATATAATGTGCCGTGCTTCTTAATTTTTTGATAAATGCAGAAAATACTGTAAAAAACGCTGTCAAAGTTGGCATTTTGAACCGAATTTTCCGAAGCGGGCGATCTGGGAATGAAAAAAAGGATCATACTGAGAAAATAATTGTTTAAAAATCAAATTCTAATTAATTGAGCTGAAAATGAAATCACACGGCATGTTAAACATGTCCTCAGAAATCACCCCAGCAAGTTTCATGTTTTTACTTTTAAAAATGAGTCTGAAAATGTCTCAGAAAATTTCGAGCTGTTGAGGGTGGAAAAATATTTTTTCGAATACACCCTTAACTGCAAAATAAGTGCAAATAATGATGTTATCTAAGTATTTCTCTTGCAGCATCTTTAAGCACTATGCATTTTAAATATGGAATTTTAATTTTAAAAAGGCAAAATATATACCACATTTCATGTATTCATAAATGAATTTTAATATGCAAACCTCACAAAATTTTCATATGCAAGGACTATTTCAGGGGGTATTTTATTGTGAGGATAAATAAGCATTATGAGGGTGCTTGTTAACTTTGAATGACAGTAGACTAGGGATAAAAGTATGACTGGATAGTTGAAATTAAATGTATTCTTTATATTTCAATGTCTTACCATCTTGAATTACAGAAATACAATTTCATATGCCAAAGTATAGAATAATTTTTTTATTTTTTTTTTATGAAATGTGTTTTCTAAAATGAAAAAGATGTTCTAAAATGTGTTTTCTAAAATCCACCTGAAACTTACGTATTATCCAAGCATTTCATTGGCTGTTCGGGAAAAGGCATAAAATCCCATCGTCAGATTTTCAAGAAATGTGACGACCAATTTTCAATGAAATTTCATTCACAAACTTCTAAACATCCCACAATATTACTTTTTACACCGTCGTATAGAGAAAAAAAAATGTACTTTTAAATGCAATTTGTTTGAAAGCTGTATCTCAATTTGTTTCTGAGTTATTATTATTATTATTTTTTTTATTATTATTTATATATATATATATATATATATATATATATATATTTGTAGTTTTTAGTACTTTTTTGTCATAGTGGCAACAGAAGTATTCATCTCTGTTGAAAGTAAAGGGAAATACAGATTACTGTATAGACCAATCAGAAAATGAATAAAATGTTAAACCAATAAAAAGCTTCAGATATCCGTTTGATTTCCTACCCTGACGAGGACAATAACCATTTTTCCAAATGGTTTAAAAATAAATAAATAAATAAATAAAAAATAATAAAATATAAATTGTGTTTGCCAATTTTAAAACTACAAGTGATATTTAAATAGCTTCATCAAAAGCTTGAAAATTAGTATATAAAAATTTTTGACCGTAGTAAATTATAACACAATTGAATATATAGTAGTGTTTAAAATCAATGGAATTCACATGTTTTTAAATAAGCCGAAAAATCCTCAGGCAATAATTTTCAAATTTTATATTTTCTTGTTTAATAAACAAGTAATCGTTGGCCTGGCCAGAATAAATATTTTACACAGAGAGACAAAAATAGGCCTTTAAAAGCTTACCAGGATTGCAATGGCAAGTAAAACTAGCAATTCCATCAGAACAATTTCCTCCATTTTGACAAGGATGGTTGACACAGTCATCTTCGTTCACTTCACATTTCTTTCCAGAAAAACCAATGGGGCACAAGCACTTGAAACCATTGATCCTGTCACTGCAGATTCCCCCATTAAGGCAAGGGTTGGGAGAACATTCATCAATATCTTCTTCACAATGGGAACCACTGTATCCTGATAATTGAGAAACACATTTTTAGTAATTTTCTTCCTCTTTAAACATATAATATTACTAACTTTAATTTTCTATTTTAATACATATATTTTTTATAGTATTATTTTGTGTATTTTTTATATCTTTCTATTTTTAATTTATACATTTTTTAAGATAAAAATGAATATATTTTTATGCATTTTTAAAGATAAAAATGCATATATCTTTATACACTTTTAAAGATAAAAATTATCTATTAAAAACTTAAAAAATAGTTAATTGGATTACAGTATATAGGGTGGAGCAGGGAATTTTAATTTAAAAAAATTATCAAAATTATTTAAAAAATTAAAAAAAAATTAAATGAAATATCAGTAGTTGTGCAAACATTCTTGCACTCCTCTAACAGTGCCCATGCTTTGAATTTATGCTGCAGTTTCATTCAGGTGAAATTATATAACTGTATTAAATAATTTCATCTAAATGGAACTGCATCATAAATTATTCAGAGTAAGGGCACTTGCAGGAGTGCAAGGGGGTTTACTCTCCCTATTCCCAAATACTGAAAAATTATTGATTTGTTTTATAAATGTTTAATAATTTTAATAAAAATAATTTTAAAAAATCCATATTAAAATCACCCCCCCCCCCCCCCTATGAATTAGGAGTGCAAGGGGGTTTGCTCTTTCTTCTCCAAAACACTAAAATAATGTTATTGATTTTTTTTAAATGTTTAATAATTTTAATAAAAAACTTTTCTCATTAAAATCTCACCCCCAACTCCCCCATGAATTTCGATCAGCTTATCGCCGGATGTTTGAAAGTCTAAGAATAATAGTACCAGATATATTAGTTTATTTTAAATAAGAGTTGTTTACAAAAATGAAAACAGTTAATTATTAAAAGAAAAAAAAACATTTAGTAAAACATTTAATGCTTGTTTCATAATAAAATGGAGAAACATTGCAATACATTTGGTTCTGTGTTTCAAAATCTTCCCTAAAGGTAATTCGCCTAAAACAATTAATAAATATGGTCAAAAGTGACCAATTCTCAAGAACACATCGAATCCCATTCTACTCTATCTTATCTTATCGAATTGAGAAATCCGCGACAACGTATAAATCGCAGATAGATGGATGCCTGTAGTTTGTTTCTGTGTAGAAATAAATACGCTTAAGCAAATAATGCTTCATCTTTTCTCCCGATCGAGAAATTCAATGTAAAAAAATGTGGGTAATTTTTAAAAGAGGATTATTAATCTTTACTCAGTACATTTTTCGAAATTTTGGATTACCATTTATTTATTTTTCGCTCTAAAAACATTCCATTTTATAAGACTTCTGAGAAAAATCACCCTTCAATGTTTAAAAACATCAAGGTAATTACAAAATTCCGCAGAAGCAAAGAGCTTTAACCTTTAATCTTATACCACCACCACTTTAAAATTGTATTAAGCTTATAAGTAATCATAACAACTTAGTAGATTAAATAAATATATATATATGCTGCTTTTAATATTGAAAAAAAACCCGATACTGATAAAGTTAATGGCTTGAAATTTCTTCATGAGCGCCAGAAAACCTGTTTTTTAAGAGATGAATTTATCATTATTTTCTTCGTTTTTATGAGTAATCTTGAATTATTTTTGGTAGATAAAAATTCTGGCTGAGCTACTGTGAATGTTTAGTGAGTCTTTGGTATTCTTTGGAGTTTTGCTTTCAGGCTTTTGAAGAAGGAAGAACTTCTCCAAAGCAGTAGCCTGAAGTGCAGGGTGGTGCCAGTAAGAAATGACCTAAAGTTGAACCCTAGCTACCATTTTTTTCTTTCCTTTGGGAAAACAACACCGCACTTTCAAGGTTACCACAGCGAAGACAGGAGGTGCAGCATCTCGCCCGAGAGAATAAATCGACTCAGCCAAGATATCGCCAATCATTGGCGATAACTAAGCAGAGTTATTCATTGATAATGGGTTGGAGAAAAGGGAACTATTACAAATTATCTCGGTCATGTCAAGCACTCGAGGTTCCAACGCAAAAAATCATTTATTTGCAAAAATTTAAGTTTAAAAATACAATTCATAATATTTTAAAGACAGACCTTTGTCTTAAAACCTATTGCGGTTATGAGTATAAAGAACTTTGCACATTTCTAATACCTCAGATTTTTTTAAAACAGATTGTATATATAGCTAGCTAAATCACATTTATAACAAAATAATAATAATCAACGTAACACAGTTCACAAATTTACGAAACAGTTAGATTTCACTTGATTATTGCAAAAGAAAAAAATATTATTAAGAGCGTTTTAAATCTCTACATCACGATATGCGTTTGTGTATAGCAATCGTATCAAAGGGTGTGTATATTTTAAAATAATTTCATCTTGCTTTAAATGCACTGAAGCTTCAGAATTATAATTCAAAGCAGCCCAGGAGCGCTTTCTCGCCAAATGTATCCTATAAGCTTAGAAGATCCGCTTATTTAATATGGAAGCCATCAAAGAGTAACTTTCTCAGTAGGGGGGAAACAGGACGATAAAATATGAGGCCCCCCTAAGACAGGTTTTTAGGTAAGACCTTTGGCCCACTGCTGACAAGAATAAAAAAATAAAACCATATGTTGTAGCACAAGTTATCTTTCTTAGAAGAAAATCGGAACCGATCTTGCAAAACTAAGACTTCTCTCTCTTTCTTAAAAAAATAAAATTGCATGGCTTTAAATTTTGCCCTCAAATGTAGTGTGATGATCTATGTACGGAAATTTTCCAAATCAAAAACTGAATGAAGGGGGAAAAATTACCTGGCATGCACACACAGCGAAATCCACCTCTTTCATCAAGGCAAGTCCCTTCGTTTTTACAGGGATTCGAATCACATTCATTGATATTGATTTCACACCGGGGGCCAGTAAATCCTTTAGTACAATTGCAATGGAAAGATCCTGGAGTGTTTACACAAGTACCGTCATGTTCGCAGGGGGACCCTTTAAGAAAAAACAAAAAAACATACAATGACGTATAAAACAAAAGATTGATAACTATTAAAAAAAAGAGGCAGGGTATATAAATAAATAAAAAATGGAGGAAAAAACACGTACCTTCTTCGCATTCGTCTACATCTAGAGTGCAATCTACACCTTTAAACCCACTAGGACAGGAGCAAATATAAGTTCCGTCAATTGGACTAGTATCGCAAATAGCGCCCACATGACATGGATCACTGGCACAAGCATCATCCAAGTGACATAAAAGACCTATTAAGACAAATTAGCTTTATAATTAGCAAGAACCACCGATACAATTTAGAAAACTTGATTGCATAAATTCATAAGAAGAAACACCCTTTTAATAATATCAGTTACAATGCGTTACAATTTTATATTTTTTAACACATACATAAAATACCTACCAGTTTTTCCAGGTGCACATTGACAATAGAATGAACCAACTCTATCATGGCATGTAGCTCCATTAAAACAAGCAGCACCAGCGCAGTCATCAATATTTTCACTGCAATCAGGACCTGACCAGCCATTAACACAAATACAAGAGTAACTTCCTACGGTGTTTATGCATGTAGCGCCATTTTTGCAAACACTTGGTCGAACAGAACATTCATCAACATCTTTGCTGCAATATGTACCAGTATAAGTTGGCGGGCATTGACAAGTATAGGTGTTAATTCCATCTATGCACGTAGCTCCATTTTGACATATATGACCAGGACAATCATCGATGTTGACTTCACAGTTAGTGCCAGTAAAACCTAATAATGATAATAAAGTAGATGTAGTCAATTGTACTAAGCAAATTTTGGAATACAACACAATAATGTAACTTGGAATTCATACGAAAATTCTACTTTTTGTGAAATAACAAAACTTTTAAAGTAATTTACCTTCTGGACAAGAGCACTGATAGCTTAAGGAATCTAATGGATGACATGTTCCGCCATTTTCACATGGGCTTGGTTCACATGGTATGTATTGAGATTCACAATTTTGTCCAGTATAACCAGTTTCACAGACACATCTAAAATTTATAGAATTAAAAGAAATAAATTAAATAAAGATTAAAACATTAGAAAGTGAAAATTAAAGGGCTAAAGAACTGTTTAGTACCTGTAGGACCCAACGATGTTGACACACCGTCCATGCACACATGGATCTTTGGCACATTCATCAATGTCAGTAGTACATGTACTTCCAGTAAATCCATCAGCACAAGTACATTTGTAAGTATCTCTTTTAGAAACACAGGTGGCACCGTTGCGGCACGGCCTTGTTGCACAATGATCTACTTCTTCACAGTGATGTCCTGAATAGGATTGAAAAAGGGTCTATCACATCCGAAAAGCAGCAACATTTAAGAGCACATACCTACCAACATTATATATGTCTATTTTTTTAATATTTTTTTAGGGGGGGGGGGGGGGGCGGAGGAACAAAAAAACCCTTAAAATTTTCCTGAGATGCTTCGTACGTCACTAAAAATATACATGTGATAAAAGCTGTTTATAAAAGTGTCCTCTAATACACATTGCTAGATAGGAGTTACTTACATATTACACGGTCTAAAAAATATATAACTGTGTATGTGTATGTTAAAGCGAAATTTATACCTAACTTTATCATCCAAATAACAAAAGCACCAATTCTTCTTCTTTTCTCATACTTTAAATAGTTCAAAGAGACTGGTTAAATTTTAGTCAAAAAAGTTATAGTTTTCTTTATAGGAATGTCCTGCTCGCATTCTTTAAAATATTCAAGCACTTTTATAAGTCAGGAAAAATCTAACAAATTTCTACTTAAACTTGGTTTTACTGAAACGATACTTCTAGAAATTCCCGAGTTAAATTTCTTGTTGTAAGTTTCTATTTGATGGCCGTGTCCTACCATGTTCTTAATCATGTCCTACTTTCAAGGCTGAATTTAATGTTGGTAGGTATGGGAATATCTTTTAATTAAAATGTTCATCAGCAATCACAAACCAATGTATTCAATTTCAAGAGAAATGCTTACCTCTATAGCCAGTGGTGCAAGAACAGGTGTAATTATCTAATGTGACTAGATTGCAGGTTCCACCATTCTGGCAAGGATTGCTATCGCAGCTGTTTGGAACGGCTATCTCGCAGAGTGATGCCGAGTAGCCCACAGGACAGGCGCAGGAAAACGTTGGACCATTCTTCGCAGATAAGCCTACCTTGCAGGTGCCCCCGTTCTGGCATCGCGGCCCTGGGCCCGTGTGGCAAGGGTTCAGGTGTTGGCAGAATTGACCGACATAAAGAGGAGGACAGCTGGAATTAGAATATGCATAATTAGTAATAAAATTAGAAACACTCACTCAACAATAAACATCATGTATCTCGAGCAGGTGAAATCGTAGTCAAATAACTTACAGCTTACTTTAGCAAGTGTTTTTCACTGTGAATTATAATAATTATCGAAATAATTTTCAAGTACGAATAATGTTTTCGGATGTCTTTTTTAAATATTATTTTTAAAAGGCTTTTTTCCCCCCTATTTTGAAGAAAATAAATAAAGTCTATAGTGTTTAAATATTTAAGTTTTAAAAGTAAATAACATATGAATGACATAAACATTTTTTGGGGCGAATCAACATAATGCTAAAGTTGGGAGGAGGGGGCGGTTGCTTACTAAGCATGATTGGCCAAAGAAAATAATTCACTTTTTAAATATACAATGCAGTTAATCAAAATGTACACTTTTAAGGCCATTATCATTACTTATTTTTTCGCCCCTACTTGGGTAGAAAAAAGTGTGCGAGTGATTTTTTTTTTCTCCTACTGTTTTCCACTTAGAATATATATATTAATCGAAAGGATAATTATAAAATTGGAATAAAATATATAACAGATGTCAGTTGCCTGTTCTGCATTCTAATAATTTTTATATATAATCTCTGATCTGAACCCTTTTTCTAAAGCTCCCTAGATTTTTGAACCCTTCAAAACCCGTAAAACACAATAGACACATCACTTGTCAATATTCATAATTTCAAATCCCCTAACAGAATTAAATTTCTAACTTGCCAATTTTTAATTTGTGACAGTTGCATGATACCAGCACCAAGATCGCAATTCATGCTCCCTATTATATGGTATAGAATCAAAAACTTTTTTATCGAATAGGAACCCATATAGTATTCTGCAACTATTATATGTACTTCAAGAGTAGTTAATTCAGACTTCCATAAGTGGCACTCTAGGAACAGGTGCTAGAATTTTACAAAACAGAAACAGTTATGAGGGGGGGAATTATGAAAATCCCAATCTGGCGAAGGAAAAGTCAGAGAAAAATCTCATAAGCGTAACCACTAACAATAGCGTCAAAAATAGTTCCGCTTCAAAGCACGGGAAACCGCTACGAAACGCGCCATTGTTGCGTAGCCCACGTACACTAGGAATAGAAGTTACTAGCGATTTACTATATCGGGTGATCACATAGTTTCCCAATTTGATAAAGGCACCCATCTGGATAGATTTTTAGTATATTACAACATATGGCACAACGATTATTCAAATTTGATATATAAGTAAAAGATGGAGTGTACAACTTCATAAAAATAGACACCTGTCACGTTTTTCTGCACTAAAAATTTTATTTTCCTTACAACTTTTATCAATGAATATTTATTAATAAGCAAAGTGATAAACACAGTATAAAATTAGCGATTAAATGAAAAATAATATTGTTTAAAGTGGTAAAGAAAATGGATGAAAATTTTATTTTCTGTTTAATTTTGAAAAGTATTCAAATAAATAAATAAGTAAAACGCTCCAACTAGGTAAAAGTTGTTCTTTGCATATTTTGAGATATACTTTGAACCACAAAGTAGTATTTGACAAATAAATTCATAAAAATTTATATATTCTACTTAACTAACTTATTATTTAATAACTCCTGGGGTTTTATAATAAAATAATTTGTCCAGTTTTGGTACCTTCTTTATGAACAGGGCCGGTTATGGGATGCGAAAATTTGCAATGCACCCGGGGTTCCAAGGCGAGACCAGAGTTGATAGGTTTGAAGGAAAAAAAATTATCAAAAAAAGTATAGTTAAAACTTTTATGTATAAAGAAAACATATTAATAAATAAATAAATAAAACGCTCCAACTAGATAAAAGTTGTTCTTTGCATATTTTGAGATATACTTTGAACCACAAAGTAGTATTTGACAAATAAATTCATAAATATTTATATATTCTACTTAACTAACTTATTATTTAATAACTTTCTGGGTTTTATGCCGAAATAA